>OZ010787.1:442589869-443789869 GCA_963932465.1 Maratus speciosus
GCTTTCGTAAATTTGCAAATATACAAAAGAAAAATAAATTAACAGAGCTGCCAAGTCTTCGGCTTTTTGGATACCAGTATTTTAATACAGAAAATGCTCATTTGTGTAATTAGAACTTTGTTGCGATTTAAAATAACGACTTTTTCTCTAAGATAATAGTGGTGTGCAAAAAGCCGAAGACTTGGCAACTCTGAATTAAATATTTTTTTATAAATCAGGTGATTTTTTTAAATTTAAAATTTATTTCAATTTTCCAAAATATTAAGACATTTTTTCTTGGCGCAGCATGTCTCTAAAGGGACTTTGCACTATAAAACTTCCATCAACCAACTAAATATTGAGAGGCTTAACATTACATGAAAATTTATCAGTGTAAACGCATTTAAACAATGTGTTTATATATTATACTCGATTTTTAAAGAGTCAGTAAAAATTAGAAACTTACATTCATATAAGATATAAATTTAAAAAGAAAAAAACACACGTTCCTTTGGGAAATTAACATAAATAATAAACTCCACTTATGTACACGAGCAAATATTTTGCTACCTTTAATGTAAAATAAATCCTTATATAATAATTTAGAAAAAGTCGAAACATTGCAGTTAGAGAGATAAAATTACCTTTACGTGGTATGGGATAACTGATAAGAATAACATATACACGAATTTTCTGGGTTTTTTTTTAAATTATATTGTAAGTACATGTTTTCGAATAAAATAATAATCACAGAAGTTATACTACATAAGAACGGGAGAATTTAATATTTAACTACCAAATATAATTATGTATAATACATTTATATTTCCTTAATATATATAGAACATTTCATCAAAATATCGATAAATGTTTAAACAGTAATAAACACATTACATTTAAAAAATAACGCTTATTCATTTGCAATATAAAAATAGATACGCAAATCTGCTTATAATTATGACAATATTTTAAAAGAATTTAAAAATATTTTTGTAATAATTAACAAAAGATAATATTTAAAAACACATTAAAGTAATTTAATGAGTTTTTATATACTTATATATAAAGTTATATTTACCAGAATACGGCTGTAAAATATTGAAAAGGAAAAAAAAAATAAGTTTTCTTTAAGCGCAAAATTAAAAGCTCAGTACAAGTAAAAAGTGCAGAAAAACATACTCTTCAAGCTGAAGAAATTTCCGAAGAATTTCTTTATTAATACCTATATTATTTTAAAAAAGATTTTTAAATATTTTTAATGTATCACCTAAAAATTATAGTATTATTTTATAAAAGATATAATATAAACGCTATATTTACACATAATAATAATAACAATTACACATAACTGTGAGATATAAAAAAATGTGTGGTTGGGAAATTTACGAAAAGAGACTTCATTAACGTTTTTAAGCGCGAAACTTAAAATTTTTTCCTCTGTAAACATTGCGAAATGACACATGGTTTGAGATTTTCCCCTTTTCGTACTTTAAATCCCTTTTTGCAAGCAGACGACAAACTGTGCTCCCGATCTACGCAACTCTAAATAGATCTTTAAATATTACCCGCCATTAATTCGATAAGAAGGATCTATTTTTGTTTTCATAGTATAAATATAGAGAGAAAAACTTACCTTCAGTGACGAGGTGAGCTATTTTTGGTCAGCCGTATGCAAACACAGGACTCGGAATATTTAGAAAGAAAAGACCGGCACATGGAGGGGAATAAGGAGCCAAGAGTGTGTCCGCGCGCGAAAGAATACAGAAAATAGTTCTGTCGGTTTATTGTTGTAAAATTGTTTTTAAACCTTTATAGAGAATAACAATGGGTAAAAATATTAACTGAACACTTAATCAAATAAAATTAGGGGGAATAAACATAGTTCGGTTCATTTTCTTTAGTTTCGCTATAACAAAATATTTGATATTGACGTCAACAGCTGATTCTCCACGGTAGTTGCAGAGGATGTTGATATTAAATGAGTGCCATACTTGGCATATATTCGCTCTTCAATGATTTATCAGAGAAAAATCGGGTAGCGCAAGGGAGAAAACTTTACAGTGAGATATTACTGGGATTGTGGCGCGAATATCGTTATTTATGTTTTTCAAACTCTTAGATTTTTTAAAATTAAAATTAAAAAACAAAAGTATTTTATAATTTTTTTTTCGGGAAAAACGTTATTTTTGCAGCATAATATTTAATTTTACTTATTAAATGAAAAAAAAATAAAAAATTCTTAAGAAAATTAGAGCGTTTTACGTAATTTACAAATTGAAAATGAGATTCTTATTCAAAGTTGAAGTGCAAATTTAGAAATGATCTGTTTTATGTGTTGTGATTAAATTAAGCCAGGGGCCCTCCAGTCATTACGTCAGTCAAATGTTGTTGCTTTTTAACCCTCTCTTATCAAAGGTCGCAATTTGTCACACCCGAGTGATACCTCCCACCTGTTGTGACGTCACATTTTCTGAAACAATTAATTTAGAACTGTTTTTATGCAAAAAAGTTATATACGATCTATTACTTACTGATATAAATATTATAAACCTATCAATATCTTCTCTTCTTTTACTACACATTGTTGAGATCTAAAAAAAAAAAAAAGAAAAAAAATGTACCTAATTACCTGATTGGAAATACATAATTTTTAACGAAATTTATTATACTGCTTAAAAATAATGCCGACATGATTGTTTTCATATTTTAGATGTAAAGTCGCAGTCTGAACACTCACGTCCTTTTCCTTGCCTTGTCACACTGCGTCACACTTAGTGGAACCAATTTCACTCTTGAAGTGTGACATAATTGATGGATAATCCCATATCAGTGCTCATTCAAGAAACGAATGTAATATTTTATAATATAAAATGCAATATCCCACTAAATAAAATATTCAAATGACATTTTATGTTCTTTTTGGGTTTTTTAAAATGTTCATTCTATATAAAGCTTTGTGTAAACACGTGTCAAATAATATACTTAAAGGATTACAGAAGTTTCATGACTTCATAAAATGTAATTTTTCCTGTTGCACTTTCTGAATATCTGATATTCCATAAAAGATATTTTAAAAGCTGTTTTTAAAAATTTTAACATATATAGAAGTTATAGCAATTCTTATCTCATAGTGTACGAGCGAGCGGTGTTGAAAAAGTTTAAACACGATTTTCTCGAAACCAGGCTTTTTTCAAGTGGGTACCTAAAATATCTCGGTAACGAATAAACCAATTTCCTTGATTGTCTAGCTACGTTCGTAATTATATAAATACGTAGGACCTATAGTCGTCGTTCGGCCCGTCCGTCTGTCTGTCTGTCAGTCCACTCGCATATAACAGAGCAAAAACTATCTAACCGAATGGTCTGAAATTTTAAATATATAATTGTTGCAAAATTTTGTCGAGTAATTTCAAATTTTATGAAATTCGGACGT
The DNA here is from genome assembly GCA_963932465.1 of Maratus speciosus. Classification (NCBI taxonomy): domain Eukaryota; kingdom Metazoa; phylum Arthropoda; class Arachnida; order Araneae; family Salticidae; genus Maratus; species Maratus speciosus. The sequence goes on from OZ010787.1 coordinate 442,593,282, forward strand.
ATAGTTTAATTACAGGGGCAGTCAAAAGTTTTCCGTTAAATGACGGCCAAGGGGAAAAAATATTTCAAGTGCATTTTAAGAATGTTACAGCCTTTCGAACAGAATGAAATTGATAGGCACTTATGAAGTGCACTAAAATATACATTCAGTACAATATGCGGTGCAAAAAATATTTATAAAACTAGTTATAGTACGAACGCACCTCATTTGCCACCTTTGACGTGTATTTTCCAACTTGTTTATGATAGCTTATATGTTAAAAATGTAAAGTTAAAAAGAATCTTCGATGAAGGACTAGACAGTGTTGAAATCAGGTGTGGCCAGGGGGGAACATCTTCCAGGGAGATGTTATTATTATCAATGGCCTATAAGTGCAAATCTCTCACGTGGAGGTGTAACCCCTCCCCAGTTAAGAGGAAAATGTCTAAATTCAACACTGCTAGACAATTATATATATACAGGGTGCAATATGTTATCTACAGCCGACCTTTAATTTCTCAACCGTTGGTCGTAGGGGAGATGGGGGATGAATGGGACATTTTTGCAAAAATATTTATTTTTATTACATTTTTACAAGTTATTATCAATATTATATGTCACATTTCATACATTAGTTATTTTACTACATCTATTCACAATATTTCGCCTAGATTATTATTATATAGTAAAATATTATAAAATAAAAAAAGTTAGTATGTCCCAATCATCCCTATAGCAGAGATGAATGGGTCACTAATAGGGATGGATGGGACACAAATATTTTTATCCCTGTATTCAATGTTACCTAATTAAAAGTTATAATTATAAACTTATATGTAATTATATTTGTAATATATAATCTTATATTATGGCTATTATATCTCAGCGTTGCTAATAACTTCTTTTACTGCTGTTTTAACTCGTAATGCAAACTTCGACTGTCTATCTCTTCCCTTTTCCCACTTACGAGACATTTTAGATATGAAATAAAAGTAAGAAATGGCTTTGAAATTCGGTATAACTAATATTTTTCATTCACAACTTATTAATTAATATTAATTAAATGTATCTCAGATATCATGCATAAATGAAATTATGCTAGGGGAAGTACGAGTGGGGATTTATTTAAGCACAAGTTCCAAATTCAATATAATTTATTCCATTTAATCAATAAACATACACTACTTTTACACTTTTATCTATTTTGATAAAGTTTCAATTTTTTTTTTTTTTTTATAAACTGTTTAACCTTTATTACAATACAATAATTAAGATTCAATAAAATTTTTAATAATAAACAACCTATATAATACGAGAATTTAATACTAATAATTAACATAAATAATTAATTTATAAACCTATATAATATTTTTTAGTTAATAAATAAATGTTTTAACATCTCTGGGATGAATGAAGCTGGCCCATTCATCCTCATTTGAAATGTCTCAATCATCCCTATGATACACAGATTCAATTTTTCGCCCTTTTGACTCAGAAATTATTTTGTCACATCGGTTATTGTTCATTCATTTTAATTACCATTATTAAACCTTCAAATAAATATCTACAATATATCTTATTTGTTTATATTGTATAAAATATTTGACAACTTCAAATGTAAAAAAAGTTATTTTTAAGCAGAGTTTCAGAAAATGCAACTTTGCAAAAAAATGAAAACAGCCATGTGGTTTTGCTTTTGGTTCTAAAGCACGCTATGGTAGTGCCATATATGAGAATAGAAAACAACTAAAAAAAAAAAATAATGTTCATTGCCTGAAATACAGAGAGTGTCCCATCCACCCCTTGTCCCATTCACCTCCAGCTCCTCTATACACATAGTTCCAATTACCAAAAACTTCTCAAATGAGGTAAATATTCATTTTGTGGCATTATTTAAAGTAAAAAATCAATTTTATAAAAATTACGAAATCTAACTTTTAATACGGTCCCCCAGTCCCTATAGTTATATTTAGTAAAAATTTACCCATATCATAACTAATAAAACACAAAATGTTTGACATCTGTACTACAAAAATTGACACAGTTATTAAATTTCAAAGTTTGAAATTTTTGCACATGATTTTGTCTTTCATTAAGGGATCAGTTAAAAGATGAATTAAAGTAATTCCAGATCAAAATCAGGGTGCAATGTCCTTTTTACGGCGAAACGTTTAGCCGGTGTCGCCAAATCGGGGTATCAAGAAAGACGGCTATTTCATCTAAAAATTTGAGATGGATCGAAAAACATTCAAACGTCAAAGTAGGTAAAATCGACAACCGGAAAATAAAGCATACTCACTAAGGACTAGATAAATAGCAGCGGAATACAAACGACCAGTCGAGCTATAACGAGCATGAAAGTTAGGATTATGCAAATTACAATAGTACCGCAGCGCCACACGTTCGCGATAAAACACGAGCCATCTAGCAGTGCACATGCTAGTCAGCGTTGAGATATGCATTGAGCGTTGAGAGGTACGCATAATGCAATATGCCGAAAGGATACTTATTTATGGTGAATGTCAAAGGAATGCCAGAGAGGCTGCGAGTGTTTATTCAGAACGTTTTCCTAAGGATCTACATCCAATGCATGGAATAATAACTGATGCACTGCGCCATCTTATAGAGACACCGGCTCTGCGTTCACCACGAAACAGAACAAGTAGACGGGCAAGGTGTAATGTTCGAGTGACACCGTAGGAGGTGCTGGCATTCGTCCTTTTAATTCCACAACTGAGCACCGTGGAAATAAGCGAGGCATGTGGTCTGCATGTCTGGCATTCGTTACATGCACATGATGCACATCCATACCATCCGACACTAGTGCAAGCATTGATGCTGGGTGACCCCGTACGACAATTTGATTATTGTAATTTCATGCTCAACACCTTAGACTAGAGGAAAATCCGTCGTTCATTTGTGACATTCTGGGGACAGATGAGTCAATGTTTACACGGGGTGACATTGTGAACGTGCAAAATGTACAGTCGTGGAAAAAAAAAAGTAAACACACCTTACTAACTCCTCAACAAATTATCGTAGAAGAAAGTTACTGGTACCAAACGACTGGAAATAAAGTCTACTTTTAAATGAAATAGATAAAATTTGCTCACGGGGCCATCTACATATTAAAACGAACCATAACTTTGTTTTTTTCAATAGCAGTACACAATTCTGGCAGCTTAAATGAACCCTACACCCTTCAATTAGCCTAAAAACAAATTTTTATGCAATTCGTACCATAAGTTTCTGAGATATTAATTATTTTAAAACGAGCGTATTTTAAGGGCTGTATCCAAATTGAAGTTCGGAACTCGATTGTTAACAGAGAGAGCCCCCATCATGATCAAGGCACCTTAAGAAGTCAATGAAGCCTGCTAGATTACAGGACAGCAGAAGAAATTTCAAAATATCTAGTCACTTCTATTATAGACGGCCCCTTAAACCATCATTTCGCCGTTTTTTAAGCATAATTTAAACTACTTGGAAGAAAAATGTGAAATTTTGGATTTCCATAAAGCAGGACTTAATAAATCTAAATCCATCAAAAAAATTGTAGATTGCAAGTCATAATTTTTTCGAATATTAATTTCATAATTCATAATTCATATCATAAAATTATAAAAATTGCAAATTCAGCGTATTTATGTTTGGATATATTAGTATTATTGCTACACAAAAAATTAGCACATTAGGAGCACAAGTTCTGGAGATATAAATAAAAATATGAAAATGTAATTTACCATTAGAAGCACTAAATTTTGAATGTTTATAATTCAAAAACTTATCACTCAAATGACTTGAAATTCGGTGTCTAGGCATAGTTTTAACCGAAGATTTGAAATATCTCGTTAAAATTGGATATTGCCATTGAAAAAAAAATGAAGTTTGGATTCGTTTTAATATGTAGATGGCTCCCTAAGCAAATTTTATATACATCGTTTAAAAGTAGACGTTATTTCCAATCGTTCGGTACCAGTAACTTTCTTCTACGATAATTTGTTGAGGAGTAAGTAGGGGGTGTTTACTTTTTTTTTGCCACGACTGTACATTACTGGTCTCTGGAAAACCTCCACATGGCCCGCACAGCACGTCACCTGTGGTGCGGTATATAAGGAACCCAGATTGTTGGACCCACCTTCTACGATGGGACCTTAACGGGCGATCCTTACCTGTATCTGCTACAAAACACGGTACACTCTAAAACCGACATTTTCAAAACTGAGTAAAAAATACTCAAACCTGAGTATGTCGCATAGTCAAAATGGCCCCGAAACAAAATTACTCAAGTTTGAAACATGTATTGATCAGATCTCTGGACCCGTCCGAAGGGGTTAAACTTATAGTGTAACAGTTGTAACAAATAGTGGGGTATGGGAAGATTACTACTTTGCAGTAAGTTTGTAGTATTTTTGGTTACTTGTTTGCCGTAATTTGCAATAAATTTGATACAGCATAAATTTAACTTTCACGGCAAGTTAGCTGAAAGTTCAAAGTGTGGTGACTTCGGCGTTAGCGTTATCTTGCTGCAGTCTTGTTATAAACTCTCAGTCTTATCATGCTGAGCTTGCTGCAACTTTGCTGGTTTTCAAAGCAAGACTGCTGCAAATTTTCTGAAAATTAAAAATGCTATCTGGGCTAGGAACATGTCGTGAAATGATGTCTTTAGAATTAGGTTAAGTTAATAAATAAATTTTCTAAACTATCGTAATATTAAATGTGTAGTTTATTAAAAATCGCCCTCTGGTGGTGAAATTTTGAACTTTTTTTCTCTTTTGCTCAAACAAATTCCCATCTCTTTATTATGTCTTTCACAAAATTTCACGACTATATGAACAATAGTTTTGCCTGTAGACAACTTTAAAGTAGGGTCGTTTAATTATGGACACACTGTATATATTAAAAGCTCTTTGTGTTTCATTGGTTCCTGATGAAACAACTCAGAGAAATGGGCTACCGCGGAACGTTATACGTAGTATTTCGAGGTCCAGTGTCATGAAAAGATGAACAGGGAGACAACAAAAAAAAAAAAGGAAAGAAAAAAATGTGACAGCGGCTTCAAAATTTGGAAATCAGTAAATCCTATGGAAATGGAACCTGCTTGTAACGGAATCTTGCCTTAAATCTAAAACTTTTATGGTCTCTACGAAAGCATTGGTTCCTGATGAAGCAACTCATAGAAATAGGCTACCGCGGAACGTTATACGCAGTGTTTCGAGGTCCAATGTCATAAAAAGATGAACAGGGAGACAAAAAACAAACCAAAAGTAAAAAAAAAAAAGGGGGGAGGGGGAGAGAAAAAAATGTGACATCGGCTTCAAAATTTGGAAATCAGTTAATCCTATGAAAATGGAACCTGCTTGTAACGGAATCTTGCCTTAAATCTAAAATTTTTATGGTCTCTACGGAAGCTAAACCATACCAATTATAGCTGGTGCGTAAGAAACCTCTCTAGAACAATCTTTTTCGGATAACTTGCGATACCGTTTTAACAGATTTTACTGTACTAAACAAACAGAACAATCTTATACCGTAAAATATGGAAAAGGGAATCACGGAATCACTAGAGAGCGAAGCAGCATTTCGTTTTGCACAGGTGTACGATTTAGCAGGTATAACTGTTTGGTATTCATTTTGTAAGGAATATAAAATTTTCACTTTTAAGACGGGATTCCATTATAAACACGATCATTTTCACAAGTTTTACTACCTTCTAAATTGGAAAACCTGTCCAAAACGGAATTTACTGAACAAAGTACAGTAAATACTCTTAAAAGGGAATCGCTAGCGTCCGGAAAAAGACTCCATTTCAGGATTTCAGATAGGTTTTCGCCTTCACAAATAGATTTGTACGGTATTACTATCGGTGGGATCATAAACATTTTTCGTTGTACACAGGTTTCGTTTTTATGGACGAGAAAGAGAATTGATGAATGAATTTTTAATCGATGCTGATTAATGGATATCATGGTTAATTAATTAAATTATTTTAAAGAATTTGTGAATCAAGAAAAATCGGAAATTTCTGTGTCCCGCGGGACAGACCTTGGTACCTCTGAAAATCGGGACGAACCGCATAAATCGGAACACCTGACAACGTTAGCTATACACCTCGTAACATCGAGGAAAAGAGAATCCAATAGAATGATTTTTCAGTAAAAATGTATAACAATACGATTTTTAAAAGTTTAAAATATGTGATTTCATATGCAAAAACCTACATATTTCTACCTCGCTCCTAGATGTCGAAACAACTTCATAAAATATGATTATTTTTCAAGCCGAAAAACTCCCGAAACACCTTAATATTTAAGAAGAAAGAAGAATTTTATGGTTCTTTAGTAGGTTTTAGCATTTCTGAAACAGTTTATGAATGTTTATGGCCGTGGCACTTGTTTACCTGTCTGTGGTGCAAATTTAATGGGGGGGGGGGGGGGGATGCAAATAAAAATTCAATTAAAAAACGGTAAGTATGAAAACAAATTTTAAATCAACACTTTTTTTAGTTCCAAAAATCATTTTATATATTTTTCAGAAATAAAATATTATTTTCATAGCATAAAATAACGCAGAAATAAATTCATCTTTCTTTAGTAGATAAAAATATGTAAAATTCTAAAGAAAATTTGGACATTTTATGCAATAGAAAATTAGAAACAATTACTTTTCTTTTAGAATTTAAGTTTAAGAAGAAATAAAAATCATGTGTCACGTATTGATTATGAAACTCTTTCTAACACTTCCAAAATAGCACGATACAAGAACTTATTTAAAAGAATTTGGGAATTAAAAAGAAAACCGGACAAAATCATCACTGTTTAATAAGGTAAAAGAAAATAACTAAATAAACAAGTTAGAAAACGTATACCGCAGTTGAACGCTTAACTTCTGCAATTAATGATAACAGTCGTTATGATATTTGAATTATTTTGATCAGCGGTGTATCTGAGATATAGATTTGTTACATCACCAAATGGTTCGCTAAAACTTATTTCAACTATAGCATGCAAAGCATGTTTAATTTTTTTTTCAGTATTTACTGCCCAAATATGGTAACTTGAACCAGTTTGTGCACCCTGAATATTGTTTACAGATTTTTATATTACCATATATTAAGCTAAAATTTAATTGTAGTAAAAAACGCATAACACAACTAACCACAACTGAAAACACATTTCCAGCGATTGTCACTTATAGCCCGTACTACGGGTCCGTCGCGAAACAACTAGTCATAGAAGAGATCTGCCTTTCTCGTCTCACGCTTGAAATGCTATAAGGTTAGCTGGGGCAACTGGGCCATGATTTTACAATGTGACTCTGGAGCTTCTGACAATTCAGCTTCAAAAAGCTAATGCTCATTTGAATTAAAGTCTGAACTTCTGTAAACGTGTTCAGTTAGGTTCTCTCTATCAGACAGAAATGTTCAAAATTACATTTTAATATTTAAAAATGTAAAAATATGCATATTTCCTCTTTCTTTCCTCATGGGTCCAGTTGCCCCATAAAAATGGGGTAAGTGGACCAGGAGGGTCTATTTTCCACACGCGTTTCCTTTTTTTCTTATGGGATATCAGGTTCTGTTTGAAAAAGTGTAAACAACTTAAAAAAATTTAAACCAGGCAGATCATGTAAATTATATATCAACTAAAGAGCGTTGTAAGGGAAACCTTTGCTGTCAATGTGTCTAAAAAAAGCACTAAAAGTGAAAATATTGGACTTATTTATACCAAAACATAAAAATTAAGAAAGTACTTATGTACTTTAGTATAGGTAATAAGTATAAAAGTCACATGGGTATTTTAAGGGAAAAAATAGCAAGGTAAATCTATGAACAAACGGCTACGTAAGTACTTAAGTACTTTATCTGCATCCAGGGGTCGCATGGGAAAATTTTATTGTTCCTACCAGAACCCTTAATGAGTTACCTTCATGATCCTTTTTTTTAACATTGTCTAAAAAAGTTGCGATGAAGATATTATTTTCAACATAGTGGTAGGAACAATAAAAGTTTCCCTGTAGAATGCGACCCCTGTGTATCGTACAATTTCAAGGTTTGGCTATCTCGCTTTCAGGGGCAAGGTACTTGCATTCGTAAAATGTTGATATAATTTAATGACACCAGTATTTAAAAGAGAATCTGTTTGTAAACAAGTAAGAGTATATTTTCACGAACTTAAGGAAGGTGAAATTTTCATTATAAAATTCCGGTGTCAATGTGGCAATTAGGGATTAAAATTGTGTGATGACATAACTGCATCACCGCCTCTCAAGGGGTCAAGAAATTTAGTTTGATACCACCCATTATGCTTTTTTAAAAAATTTATTACGTTATTTTAATAAGGTATTCTATAATCTTCTTTATTGTAAGCAAAAAACAATGGAGAAATTTATTTCCCTTAGTAAGAGAAACTCAAAAAAATTATTCATAACTATTGAGGTAACTGGATCCAGCATGGTCCAGTTACCCCGGATACATGTCCCAGTTACCCCATTCTTGAAAAATTTATGGGGTAACTGGAACACCGGGCTTACATTTGAAACATGAAGTAAATATGTTTAGATACCTAATAATATTAATATAGTTATATGTCTAATCTTTAAAAATAAAGATTGTTTAATAAAAGTACTTACAGTATTTTAATAGAAAGCCGAGGAAGTTCAACCATATTGACGTTGTTTTTAAAAAAAGAAACGTAAATTTTTGACAACCTATCACAGCAACGTAAGAGATATGATTGAGTTGACAGACGTTGTTTTAGGAAGTAAAGATTAAGGTGCATTGTTCACAAAAGCTGAAATTTAAAAAACATCGACAGTTTTTTATAAAATAGCCTATGGCCCAGTTACCTCGTGGGTCCAGTTACCCCAACTAACCTTACATCGAATTGCCGTTCAAATTATGATAATGTAAAGGACAATTATTTTTAATTTTCTACCAGATCCTATGAAAGGCTTTCACCGAAATGATAGTTCATCAGATCCAATAAAATATTCAAAAGATGATATATTTTTTATTATTATTATTAAATTCAGTGAATGGTTAAGTGAGTGGAGTAAAATGCATACATTGAAAGCAGATGAGAAAAAACAAACGTGTATTCCAAGTGAAGGAGGACTTTTGTCAACAGAAACATTCTTTGCATTGAATTTTACCAGAAATAATTTGATTGAAATTATCAAATATCTGTCTGAAACGACTGATTCATGATACATACTTTTGAAGAAATTTCAAACTGATAAGAACCATTTTGGACAATATTTACAAAAGAGTGGAGGAAATTATAACATTTATTGTACGGAAGTCATTGAAGCAGAAAGAAAGTTAAAAATTTTGTTTAATTAGCATACACTCACACCAATATAGAGAATTTCAATTAAAATACATAAATTATAATATAACTATTAATGAAATTGAAAAATTAAACATGCCAGATTTCTTTTACAATGTGTTTAACAGCAGTGATGATATACCATGATAAACTATGTCTGTATATTGCCTTTTATAGTTAGTTACATTGGATATAAAGTTTTACATAAATTAAAATGTGAGTGCATTATCACATTAGTCAAAGATAAAACTTTAGAATTAGATTGTCCGAATGAAGTGTATAAGTACTTCATGCTGTCAGATAGAATTCAATTAAAATGGCCTCAAGAAATTTTATTATTTCTAATTGTAAATGCCTTTCAAATTTTTCAGAAACTAATTACTCAGAATTATGAAAGCATTTTTCTAAAATTTCCAGAACCTAAAACACTTAACACTGAAAAAAAAATGAAATTTTAGGTCTGAATTTCATAAGTAAATACAAATGTGGAAACGAACTTTCGTATATATATGTAGGTTGTGCTTGTCAGGAATTGCAAATATCTTCCTAAATAATACAAAGTTTAAAATGACAATGGAAATTTCATTTCTAATAAAAGAAGATTATCTGTATTAACAAACATGTATGTGTTATTGATAAGTTTCACGATACTTCAACTTTTTTAATATTGTCTAAGGGTGTTCTCAAATCGAAAAGGACAACTTTCTGACATAAGTTTTATTTTTGTTCGAAAATGCATGAAACTAGCTGGTGTTGTTGTTCAGAAACTATGTAATTGAGCTGTTTTTTCTATTTTTTTTTTTTTTTTTTTGCAAACGCAATAGATCTTTCGGAAAATAATGTCAAAGTAGGCGTTTTGAACCAAATTTCCGCGCGAAGGGAGAAAGAGCACTCAAGAGTGGGCGAAAAACGGGTTTGTCACGTGATCGAATTCGCTTATAACTCAATAGGTAATTTATTGATCAAAAAATGGAAAAAAAAGTTCCATTCCAAATTGTTTCCATGGCCAGGCTTTCTAATTTTATATCTTTCCGTTAAAAAATGAATTTGTAAATATGTCAAAACGTTTTTCGCTTGTTGAGCAGAGCAGTTAAGAACAGCCTTAAGTGAAATTATATTCTATGAGAAAATATTAAATGCAGTGCCCGGGCGCCAGAACAAAGGGGCGCCAAATGAAGGATTATACCTTTGGAAAGGATCATTTTCTTCTGGTGGACTGATGGCTTCTATTATTATGAAACAGTCATTATAAATGAAGTGTTAGGTGAGGATGAAAGAGCAGCCGTAAAAAGTTTTCTAACTTTTTACGACTGCTCTTCCATCTTCACCTAACACTTCATTTATAATGACTGTTTCATAATAATGGAAACCATCTGTCCATCAGAAGAAAATAACTCGGTGAAAGCGGAAACTCGGTTAGGCGGGACTCTACTGAATATGTCAGATTAAAAATGATCTTTAGAATATTTTTGTTGATGTTCAGAGGGACCTCCCCCTTGGATCCGCCACCGTAGATTACGTAGTTCAGTATTAAATATTTTAAGATTACATATTTTAAATTTTAAAATAAGTCGTCTATTATAAAATTAGTAAAATTCTCTTTATAAATATACTTTGTGGAAGAGGGGGAGGGGGGGCGCCAAAATCCATGTTTGCCCCGGATGCAAAAAAGGCTAGTTTCGGCACTGGGTGGAAGTTTTCACATGCGATAATCAGAAACTGTGGATCCGATTAAAAAAAACAGCAGCCATATTGTGACAACACCCTCAGTTACTTCACTCGCAACAACTAGCCATTACACTAAATGTCTCCTCCTCTTTATTAATAACTCCATTGTGCTCAGGCCTAGTATTCAGCGGGCGGTGTCCTGAAGCAGGCCCGTAAGAGAAGAAAGTTGTTTCGTGACGGCCCCGACTGTAACAAAATTCTTTCTGCGTCAATGTAAATGAACAAATAAATGCTATCCGCTTTATATTCTACATTAAGCATCTTATAGTTCATCTAAGCATTACACATCAATTCCATAATGTATCAAATAGTGTAACATTTTAAAAATACACTGCTGATAATTTTTATTCCCATAGGGCGTAATGAAACGTATCATACTTCAGGGTTCCTACGCTTCAAGGACTTTCAAGCAATTTTTATCAGAATTTTCGTAAAATAATATTTGGCTTATTTAATGAAAAAAAAAAAAAGAAAAATCTGTCTTCAGATATAGCGACAAATACCTTACAAAATTTCTGGTAATAAAGCGCTTAAGAGGGCTGTTCACTCAGATTCGGAATTCTCCTCCGTAATGTTAAGTCTATGGGCATTTGATGCATTCGTATATTTAAAATATCTTCTCGAGAAATTAATATTTTTAACTTCTATCTTTTGTGTACGCTTCCTAAAAGATGCCTCTTGTTTTCTTAGTTCTCAAAATATTTCTAAAGTATAGACTTAATTTTATAGGAAGTGTTGAAATCTTACTCACAGTTCGCCCGATTTTAACACCTAAAATATTAAATTCAGCATAGATTTTAGAAATATTTTGAAAACTAAGAAAAAAGAGACATCCTTTAAGAAGAGTACACAGGAAAAAGATGTTAAAAATATGAATTTCCCGACAAGATATTTTTAATATACGAATGCATCCAAAGTCCATAGACTTAACATTAAGGAGGAGAATTCCGAAGCTGAGTGACCAGCCCTCTTAAATCCCCTGAATCCCCTGATGCGTACGAACCCTGTACTTTTGTGTGTCCCTCAATGACAAATGCCATGCACTCCATATTCAACAGAACGAATGCTGTATTGCACTTGAAGAATGTTTATCAATTTCAGTATGCTTGAAACAGAGAAACTTTATTCAAATACACTGCAATCATTTTTTTCATATAGACCTTAATGTAACGGAATATTTTGCTTATCCCAGTAAACGAAATATAAATTCCAGTTTTAATAAGAAATGTTCTGTGGTAAACCTCACTAACATATACCAAGATCATGGTTATCCCAGTATATTTACGTGAGTTAGAGTACTGACAGACAGACAGGCGGCCAGACAGACAGACGACCAGACAAACCGAAGTCATATGCACTTTTCAACTACACTGGAAAGTGTAAAAAATTATCTAACATCGTAAGATATAACTAAAACTCGAATAACAATGCACATTCATGAATAAAATATTGTAACTGACTTCCAGTAAAGGTGGTTATGCAATTTAATTCCATGGTTTGTTTTGCTTTTTCTATGTGTGTTCACGCACTCTCTAACACCTTAATCCTTTATCGAGCAGTAGTAATATACTTATCAATTAATTTTTGTTGAAAACTAGTCGATTCGCACCGGAATGTTTAGTAAAGTAAGTTGTTTTTATGATGTCGCTGATAAAAAAAAAAAGCCGCATTTTATTTTCAAATAAATCTGTTTGTAGATTCTGGTGGCAGTGAAACTTTTCAACATTTCAGCCACATAATTGACTTCTAAAATTTAAAAGGAAGGAAATATAATAAAACCACCGTAGCACTGACTTTAACCCTTTGCACTCGAGAGGTAACTCTCACTCACCACTAGTGTTGCCAGGTGTCACGCGTAAATCAAGACTCCAAATTCTCCGGACACCTTCTTATCTCTTATAGTTTACTTCGCCATCTTTAATCCCAAATGATTCTGCCATTAGATGAGACTAAGAAAATTTCTTTAAAATACTGGTGTCCAGAGCATTTGGAGCTCGAATTTACGCAAGACGCCTGTAGTCCAAGAGCTGTTAAACATTTTAGGGAAGGTATTTGAGGCACCCTGAAAATTTGTGCAACACTTCTTTTGTAATGGCTGAATACAAAATCGAATGTCTGGCTGAAGGATCGTGGCCCAAAAACTGTGCCAGACACGTGTCAAGTGTCATTTTTTGACTACCCCCCAAAAAAGATATTTGAGGCACGCTGAGATTGAGACAGAATAATATTTATACTTAGAAAAAAAATATTTTGAAAACAACAGACACTTTAGTCGGCCCAAAAACTGTGCCAGGCACGTGTCAAGTGCCATTTTTTGACTACCCAAAAAAGGTATTTGAGGCACGCTGAGATTGAGGCAGAATAATATTTATGCTTAGAAAAAAATATTTTGAAAATGACAAACACTTTAGTCGGCACAAAAACTGTGTCAGACACGTGTCAAGTGCCAAATGGCACTTGACACGTGTCTGGCACAGTTTTTGGGCCGCGATACTTCAGCCAGACATTCGATTTTGTATTCAGGCATTACAAAAGAAGTGTTGCACAAATTTTCAGGGTGCCTCAAATACCTACTCAAAAATGTTCAACAGCTCTCCTACTACTGGCAGCACAATGGAGTTACGAATAAAGAGGAGGAGACATATAGTGTACTGTCTGCCAAGTGCGCGTGAAGTAACTGAGGACGTTGTCACAAGACGGCAGTTGTTTTTTAAATAGGATCAACACTTTCTGATTACCACCGGGACAAACTTCTCACCAGTAAATTTGAATAGAGAATTTTGTCTTATTTCAGCCCTTTATTCACGGAAATATTTTTTTCACAAATATGGTAAAAATTTCTATTTGGGTTTACTGGTGTAGGGTCGCCAAGGTGTTAGCATCTTTTTCACTGGCAGTGACACGAGGTTCTCTTAGTTGTCACAATATGGCGGGAACGCAGGGCCTGACTACCACCAAAGTAAACTGCTAACCAGTAAAAAATAACGCGTTAAAAATCAATCCGGAAAAATCATTATAGTAAAGTATAAAATTTAATTAAAAAAGGCATGAAATATGCTAATAGTACACTTTACACTGTCGGCTTTGTCCTTTTTATTTTTTTTTTCTTTTATATTTAATCAAACAAACTTTAGCATTTGTTTGCATGCCGTAAAGAAAGATTAAGATTCACGCAAAAATTTCTAATCGATTATTCATATTATTTAGCACTTTCCAAGAAAGTTGAAAAGTATTATGAGTTAGTGATCTGCACGGGCCCGAGACCTGTACCCGCCTCGGCCCACTGGCTGGTCCGGGCCGGCCGGCAGAATCAGGATAATTTTATCAACTGGCCGGGCCGATAAAAAATTAAGCTGACCTATTGGCCCGATATAAAAAATTTAGCGAAGCAGATAAAATACAAGTCATTTTCAATGAATATGACTTTCACGAGAATTATAAATGTGCGTCATGAGCCGATGCGATTTTAACAACATCAATAAAAAAATGTACCATGTCCATCGTAGAGATCGGCATCGTACAGTTACATGATGTCTAATCCCGGGTTTAATTTTTTCAGCAGACTCGTGTCCGGTCGAGATCAGTCTTGCATTTTTTTTCTTCATAATTGTGCTGGGATGGAACTGGTCTTAATCGTTCTCACGATGTGTAGGGCAGGCACTTGTGTTCTGTAAAAGTATTAATAGCGATAATGAGCTTCTATCAACAGTATCTTTGGAAATATACTTTAATGTGGTTCTCATATTCACTGCTCAACAATGCGAAACTTTCAGTCACATTTTCTGACTCATTTTTAACTGTAAAGGCATAAAATTCACAGGCCTGATTATTGAAGGCATTTGGAATCGAATAGTTTTCTCCATTTTTGATAAATTACTTATAGAAATAGCAGAGATTCTTGTCACGTGGCTGTGGGGTTTTTTCTTTAGTGTGCTATCGCTTCCGGAAATTCGATTCAAAACGCTAACTTTGACAGTATTTTCTGAAAGATATATTGCTTTTTACTATCTAAGAATCTAATCGGCATTTACATAGTTTCTAAATAAGAATACCTGTCAATCTTACGTGATTCCGAAAAGAAATTAATTCATAAATGTGTCAGAATGTAAGCTCTTTTGGATTTGAGAAAAGCTTTAAAAATGGGAAAAATATTTTCATAAATCTACTTTTTATTATACAGCTTCAAAAGTTATCTTGTTTTTAACCCTTTATTCTGAACTACATTAGTTTTTTTAATGAATCCTTATTTGAATTTTGAAACGTCTGTGGAGACGATGACTAAAAAACTGTAAGTAATCATTAATGTTACCATTGTGTATTTTTTGTTTTGCAAACACATTGTAATCTAAAATATACTGTGAAATGTTCCCTTAAATAAGTATGTAGTATTCATTAAAATAATCTTAATTGTATGTCGGGAACAAAAGGATTTTTTTGTAGAAATTGAGTCGGACCGGGCCTGCTTTCATTGATTTTTGTACGGGCCGGGCCGAGAACTGTTAAAATGTAAACAGGTCGGTCTCGGGCCGAACTCTTAATTTTTACACCGGACCGGGACAGGGCCTGGAAATTCCGGCCCGTGCAGACCTCTATTATGACTTAAGTTCTTCTGTATGTCTGCCTGTATACATAGCTGCCAGACCTTGATTTTTGAGTACTGCTATTTCCGAATTGAAATATTCGCTTTATTTAATGACAGAAAATTCCTATTAAATGCAACGAAGGTTAATATTCGAAAATAGCTGTACTCAAAGTCGGTTTGGAAGCTGTGCTGTATGTACACATAGCTGTCTCTAAGATTGCTCTTCAACTTTCGTAAATATGTATATGGATTACCACGAAACTGATCACATCTGATTTTAATAATATCATCTGTGATATATTACTGAGGTTCACCGCAGCATGTTCCTTATTTAAATGGTGTGCGTATTAAGTACACGTACATTTTTAAAGGGTCGGCAAGCAAAGATTAGGTATAACTTTTCAAGTCAGAAGACCTGAATTTATTAGAATATGTGTTAGTTAATTTTTAAATTTAAAAAACGACAAAAAGCATTATAGAAAATTATAATAACTGTAACTTCTACTTTATTGTCTGATTTAAGATGGTATTCTTTGCATTTTGTTAACCCATTAACTGCCAAAACTATAAGGTTGGAATTTTCAAATTTTCAGCTGAACTTCATTTGCTACCACAAAGTCTGAAAGATAATTTTCGCTTTATATAATCTTAAAATTTTATGTCTTTAAGTACGGCCAATCTTTTTATTGAAAAATAATGGTGGGTATATATATAACTGAGATATGTGCATTTATTTTGACCGTTGCGTGAACGCAACACCAGCGGGTAATGGATTAAATACTACTATTTTTTATCCTACTTTCATAGCTTCCAACATCTTACACTTTATTGTACCACAAAAAATTAATAGTAAATTCTACTTTCTTTAATCACCGTAATCTGCCGATTAAATAAGGCAAAAATTTCTATTAAATTTTTCTAGTACAAAAAAGCATAAGCGTTGGTAGCTTATGATTAGTACGACTATGATATGATTACGACTAATTTGCTGTAAACTCAAAAATATGTATATAGAGCAGCAGCCTCCAACCTTCTGAATCTCACCGACTACTAAACTCATATTTTTTAATCCCATGGACCAGTAATAAGGATTTTTGAATAATATAAATACATTTGTACAATAATAATCCCAGTTTCCATTTTCTTAATATGAAATGTACTTTTCGATATCACAAAATTATAAATTAGGGATGTCAAACTGTGCCCCGCGGGATACAACTATTTTTTAATAATAATCTTCGACTTCTTTAATCGCAGAAAGGGCTTATTTAATCTTAACAAAAATCTTTAAAGGTATTTTAATTGTAACAAAATTATTAAAGTTAATTTAAATATTACAAAATAATTTAAGTTTATTTAAGTATCGCATTTTTTAATGCAATACAGTGATGGAACAGTGTAGTAGCAGAGAATAAATTGACACCGCAAAATTTGATTAGTATTCTTCATTTAACTTCAGGACAGAATTTCTGACATTTTTGAATGCGAAGAATAGTATAAAAATTTAGTGGTGTCAATCGCTCAATTGCTGCGCCACTGTTCCATCACTGTGTAATATCTGTTCGTGCTTGTTTGAAATAAATTGATTGGTATCAGCGATGCTACTGAAACACAGAGAGCCGTTTTTATTTCAAACCGAGACCGGTACTGAGTTTTAAACGTGTTACAATCAAAATATTTGTTTCGCCCAAATTTGTACAGTTAAAAATTGAATACAAATTTTCATTACTTTTTCAGTTGGTAATAGATATACACACTTTAGAGAGAGCCAAAAATTTTAAATTGTCTGTTTTGAAGATAAATAACAAATTTTATCTATTAACCCCTTTGAAGGACAGTGGTTTATTTTTGGACAACTTAATTTTAATCCCTAAATACCACACTGGCACCAGAAATTTTGGAAATAAAATTTCCCTTTTATTAACCTTTTCCAGCCTGCGCGCCCGGTTCGGGATGCCTAATGTTAATTCCAAACTTACGATCGGCATCAGGAATATTTCAGTAAACTTTTGCTTTTACAATGAACATTTAAAGTAACATGTTTTTGTTTCCTAAAAAAGTCGTTTTAAAATTCCGGTGTCAGTCAATCTTTTCATCATTTTACAACAAAAATTGCTTGTGCCGGAAAGGGTTAAGTACGTGAAGAAAAGCTTTTACTTATTTTTCAAATAAATTTGTTTGTTAATTCTGGTGTCATTCAATCATTTCAGTATTTTAATAATAAAAGTAGCTTGAACAAGGGTTAACATAATTATCAATGCCTGCTATAATTTAACCCTTAAGTTCATGATTTTTACTTTGTTTCAAAAAATTATATCTGATTCTCAGAAAGGTTTCTTACACAGGAAAAATAATGAAAAAAAATAGAGATGCATTTTTCGTATAATATGTCAACTTTTTCTTATGTTACACATCTGCAATACAATTGAAAACTACTGTCATAACTAAAGTATTGCAAATTAGTAAATATTTTAATAAGTATGAATCTAAATACCTTATTTTATATATTTTTTTATTTTTAAAACTTAACCGTTAAATGCATGAATTATTCTTTTGGAATTGTGTTTTTTATTCTTATACTAAAGATTAGATACCAGCAATTTTAAGATAGATTTTTAATTTTATTTAGTAGCACATTTTTGGGATTTTTTAGAGGATTAATATTGCTATATAAATATAGTGGTGCAGGTATGCATCACTATGCATATAAGGGTTAAATTTTCAAAATGAAAAATGTAAATTTTCATAAATATAAGAATTTTTTAGATTATTATATTTTATTATTCCTAGTTTTATTATTTATAGTGTGCAATTATTAATAGAACAACAACAACAAAAAATCCACCAATTTTTCAACAAGAAATTCAACGCGGAACAATTTTTCTGTGGACCACCAAAATTTTCTCGGATCACCTGGTTGACGACCTCTGATCTAGAGTACGAACACCAAACAGACACCACTAAAAGCTGATTACAGGGATGAGAATTCTCCGTCACAAATGACTATTTGCTACCACTACATTTTAATGGTATTTCTTGCCTTTTTTAATGACAGCATTTCTGAGATTTAATAAAGCAATGATTACTGTTAAATTTTAGTGGTGAAAATCAACCATTTGGGACGGAGAATTCTCATCCCTGTGATTAATTTTGGGAAAATAAATAAGTAAATAATTATAAATATGATGTCCTCCGTCGCCCGGTGGCGTGGTCAGTAAGCGGAGGCTGCTGTCACTCCGAGGGCCCGGGTTCGAGTCCCTGGGTAAGACATGGATGTAATTGTGAATGTTCCATTGTAGTTATATAATATATGTAATGGAAAATAAAAATTATTGTGACTTGTTGTTGTTTCTAAGTATAATAAGGATCATTCGAGGCGACAGCCGTTGTAGCTATAGGCCCCAAAAGCATTCTCCACTTTGGTGGACTTCAAATGTCAAAATGTCAAATGATGGCCTCCAAAGCTGTCAAAGCTAGGACCGCTGAAGCTCTCAAGACCGCCCTGGATTTATAAGTGTATGTATGTGTATAAAATTATCAGGAATCAACGTTTTATAATATTTAAGCAAAAGTAGTTAGTTTCAGATAAGTATAAAATTCTCAGGGATCAATATTTTATAACATTTAAGCAAAAATATGTAGTTTCAGATTACATAACATGCAAAATAAAAATAGTCATTTAAAGCAAACAGAACAAGATCTTATGTAAGGTTTGTTGGGATAACAGGAACCACGAGGTAACTGGGCTATAGGCTATTTTATAAAAAACTGTTGGTGTTTATTAAGTTTTAGATTTTTTGAGCAATGCCCCTTTATCTCTACTTCCTAAAACAACGTGTATCAACTCAATCATAACTCTCACTTTGCTGTGATAGGTTGTCAAAAATTTACGTTTCTTTTTTTTAAAACAACGTCAATATGGTTGAACTTCTTCGGATTTTTATTAAAATACTGTAAGTACTTTTATTAAACAATCTTTTTTGTTAAAGATTAGACATATAACTACATTAATATTAATCGGTATCTATACATATTTACTTCATGTTTTAAATGTAAGCCCGGTGTCCCAGTCACCCCATAAATGTTTCAAGAATGGGGTAACTGGGACATGTATCCGGGGTAACTGGGCCATGCTGGATCCAGTTACCCCAATAGTTATAAATATTTTTTTTTGTGTTTCTCTTACTACGGGAAGTAAATTTCTCCATTGGCTTTTGCTCACAATAAAGAAAATGATAGAATACCTTATTAAAATAACGTAATGAAATTTAAAAAAAAGCATATTGAGTGGTATCAAACCAAATTTCTTGACCCCTTGAGAGGCGGTGATGCCGTTATAGCATCACTTAATTTTAATTCCTGATTGCCACATTGAAACCTGAATTTTATAATTAAAATTTAACCTTTATTAAGTACGCGAAAATATACTTTTACTTGTTTTCAGATAGATTCTCTTGTAAATATTGGTGTCATTAAATTATTTCAGCATTTTACGAACCCCTGAAAGCCAGATAGCCAGACCTTAAAACTGTACTATACACAGGGGTCGCATTCTATAGGCATAGCTGCCAATTTTTACACTTTCTTGCTACCACTAAAATTTAATAGAGATTTTTGTTTTGTTTAATCATAAGATTTCGACGATTAAATAAGACAACATTTACTATAATATTTTAGTGGTAAGAGGAAAGCGTAAAAGTTGGCAGCTATGCTATAGGGAATCTTTTATCGTCCCTACCACTATTTTGAAAATAATATCTTCATCGCCCCTTTCTTTAAGGAACAATAAAATTTTCCCTATATAATGCGACCCCTGGATAAAGATAAAGTACTTAAGTATTTACGTAGCCTTTTGTTCAGAGATTTACCTTGCTATTTTTTCCTTAAAATACCCATGTGACTTTTATACTTATTATCTATACTAAAGTACATAAGTACTTACTTAAGTTTTATATTTTTGGTATAAATAAATTTAATATTTTCACTTTTAGTGTTTTTTTAGGCACACTGACAGCAAAGGTTTCCCTTACAACGCTCTTTATTAACACATAACTTACATGATCTGCCTCGTTTAAATTTTTTTAAGTTGTTTACACTTTTTCAAACAGGACCTGATATCCGATATAAAAAAATATAAACGCGTGTGGAACATAGACCCCCCTGGTCCAGTTGCCCCATTTTTGGGGGAAACTGGACCCATGAGGAAAGAAAGATGAAATATGCATATTTTTATATTTTTAAATATTAAAATGTAACTTTGAGCATTTCTGTCTGATAGAGGGAACCTAACTGAATACATTTACAGAAGTTCAGACTTTAATTGAAATGAACATTAGCTTTTTGAAGCTGAATTGTCAGAAGCTCCAGAGTCACATTGTAAAATCATGTCTCAGTTGTCCCAACTAACCTTAAGTAACACAAAGGCACTCGCAAGCTAATGTTAAATCAATGTCAGCGTTCTTTTCAACTTTCTCGTTTGCATTTTAATATTCTTAAGTTTTGCACAAGATACCTAAGGTCGATGTACCTTTGTACTTTTGTGATTTTGATTGCAGTGTTTTTATTTATTTATTTATTTATTTATTTTAGGACGCTTTCAAAATCGGAACCGGTTCCGATTTTGAAAGTGTCCCCAGAAAAAAGAACTGCAATTAAATGATTTTAAAAGTATGAAGACACTTGTCCAGACATTGGCCACAAATTTTCTATGCAAAAACTTTTTAAAATATTGAAATGCGAACGAAAAATCCTAAAAGAACGCTGACATTGGTTTAAGAGTAGTTTCCGAGTATCTTTGCGCTACTAGTGTAGGCGCTTAAATCAGCTTCTTTATATCAGTTATCTCTAGTAGGATAAACATTTAAAATTATTTAAAAGCACAAATGACCGCACACAATATTGTTGAAAATTTGCGCTTTACATTTGGAAATCTTCTAACTGATCTAAGGCATATAATAAAATTTTATTTACTCATGCATGTTTCAAAGTCAGGTAGGTTAATTTTATTAATATAAAAGCAATATTTATATATATTTTTAAAAGCAATAAAAAATCACATTTCTTGTATCTCCATTCCTAACATATTCGAACTCAACGATATTAATATAATTTCATAATATCTATCTGCATGCATTATTTACGAGTTAATTCTTTATTTGAAATATATAATTATCTTCCGCACATAAGACAAGTTTTTTTTATCACTTTATGGGGCTTACTGTTGCTTCTGAGACTGTGAGAACTTATAATTCTGTTAATTGTTTACCATTTTCTAAATGAGAATACTAACAATTTTGGAAATAGAACCGCTGACATTTTCTAAGAATTTCGTAAGATTCAGAGAATATAATTCAGATGAATTGATTCTGAATATAATTCAGAATCCCATCTGAATATAATTCAGATGGGATCACAGTTTAATGATGAAATTTTGAAATATCTCTCTCTGTATATAAAATTAGCTTAAACTTTAAACAAACGTTTATCGATTTCATTATTGATTAAAGTCGTATCCAAATAATTTCAAATAATTTAATACTACTAATAATATATGTATGTATTTCGTTCTTTTTTCTAATTTTTAGCTCTAATTTCTCCTTAAAATCTAAAAGCATAAAATAATTAAGGGATTGGAGAACAGGTATATTTGGAATAAATATTTCAGATAAACTTTATCACAACCCAAAAAACCTCATTTCAAAAGTAATAGATATATATTTTTAAATGTATGGTTTGATATACAGGGTGGTTCAAATTAAAGTATCCCAGTTTGGGACGCTCTAGAGAGAGAAGCAGTGGATGTAACGACTTCATATTTGGAGGATATACATATCAGACTGTAGGAAATTGATTGGTGCAAAAAAAAAAAAAAAAAAAATAGTTCAAACAAAGGCCGCTAGGGGAAATGAGGCGCTGCGATCGGTTTGGAAAATGTAATATGACCAAAGTTGTAAACATCTAGGTGCCAATAATCTGATTCCCACCAATAAATTTTATTAGTATTATTCGTTTAAATTTTATTAGTATATGCTCCGATTAATTTTGTTAGTATTCTTATTCGGCGAAGAATACTAAAAATTTAGTGGTGGAAATTTTTTTTTAAATGTTACTTACCGACACCTTGTATTCTTTGCTTATTTGTTTCGCTACATTTTCCTTACCTTAAGCCGATCGCAGCGCCTCATTTTACCCTACCGGTCTTTGTTTGAACTAAAATTTTTTTGCACCAATCACTTTCTCATGGTTTGATATGTATATCCTCCAAATATGAAGACGTTACATCCACTGCTTCTCTCACTAGAGCGTCCGAAACACGGATACTTTAATTTGAACCACCCTGTAGGTCAAATTGCTGAAAATGAAAGATTTTGTAAATTTTAAAATACTAATAAATCTAAGAATAATTGTTGAGGTATTCACTAAATTTATTTGCTTAAATGGCCACAATAATTTTTATCATATTTTAAAGTTTTTAATTCATATATTTTAATGATTAAATATTTACAGCTATTGAAATTATTTATTAAAATTATAAAATGACTATTGATATTTTAATGTTGTACAACGCAATAAACAGGGATGAGATTTCCGACATTTTTCATACCAACATAATCTTTGAGAAAATTTTGTTCTGTTAAATCGCAAAAATGTTCCGATTAAATAAAATAACATTTTTGTCTAAGATTATACTGGTATGCACAAAATCGGAAATCTCATCTCTGAATAAAATAATGTCATATAAAATGCATTAAGAATTATTTAGATATTTAGAAACTTAATTATATTACCTCTTATATAAATAAGTTATAGCTTACTGTCTAAATTTTTCTCTCACGGTGTTTTCTTAAAATGTATATATGTATATAGCTATATATTAATGTATTACAAATTAAGAGGAATATAATACAACTTCCCTCTTTCACTATATGAAGTAATTTTATTTTCTTTTTCTTTTTTTATTTCAATATTCTAAGAAAATACTAAGAAAATTTATTTGTTATTCATTCATATGAAGTCAATAAAATCTCACTCTTTCTTTCACTCTCTCTTTCACTGTATGAAGTAATTTTATATTTTATTCATATTATTTTATTTCAATATTCTGAGACAATATTAACCCCTTAAGGGGTGGTGGGATAAAATATATCCGACCTAATTTAAATAAGATTCTCACCAGAAACTTTTAACTAGATTTTATATTTTTAACTTTGGGGGGAAACCGCTGAAAAATTGCGTTTCCTTATTTAAAAATAAAATTTTTCGATTATTCCGCTGAGAATTCAATATTTTAGTGACATTATTGCTTGCCCCTCAAGGAATTAAGGGTGTTCTCAAATCGAAAAGGGCAACTTTCTGACATAAGTTTAATTTATTTTTGCTCGAAAAGGCATGAAACTAACTGGTGTTATTGTTCAGAAACTATGTAATTGAGCTGTTTTTTTTTTTTCATTTTTTTGCAAACGCAATAGATCTTTTAGAAAATAATGTCAAAGTGGGCGTTTTGAACCGAATTTCCGCGCGAAGGGAGAAAGAGCACTCAAGAGCGGGCGAAAAACGCATCTGTGACGTGATCGAATTCACTTATAACTCAATAGGTAATTGATTGATCAAAAAAATGGAAAAAACAGCCCAATTCCATATCGCTTCCATGACCAGGCTTTCCAATTTTATATCTTTCCGTTAAAAAATGAATTTGTGAATATGTCAAAACGTTTTTCGCTTGTTGAGCAGAGCAGTTAAGAACAGCCATAAGTAAATTTCTTTCTTATTGATTCTTGTTCAATTCAAATATTTCACATATTAATAGTATTTTTATTTAAGCCAATTGTTAGGGTGACAATTACAGTCCGTGACAACTACAGTAATGATCGGGATATCTAGATAAAATATAATGGCCATGAGCTACGCAATGAGACAGTTTACAACAGTAACTAGCGGCAAATTGTGGTGTTAGGTTTTCTATCTCGAATTCTTTTGTGCAGTCCTGTATATGATCTCTAGAATTTATACACACCAACTAATATACAAAATATTTGTTATATATAAAAACACAAACCACAACTGAAAACACACTTCCAGAAATTATCACTCATACACAGTACTATTACTGATTTCTTTTGTGTGTCTCTATAATAAAAGATAAATTCTAGGCACACCCTATTCGTCAGCAAGCATCTGTAGTGCACTTCAGTGACGTATATCAATTTCAATAGGTTTTAAATAGTGTGACATCATTAAAATTCATTACAAACGATTTTTCACCGTTTACCATAATATAACGGAAATATTTTGCGTGTTCCTGTAAACGAACTATTAATGCTATATATTTCATTTTCAATATCGAATTTTCCGTGGTAAAGCACAATTACATATATCAATTTACATGAAAATCCGAGAACTGGTAATTTCCCGCGTATGTGCCGCGGCTTAGTTAAGTCATTTTCAAACCGGAAATTTTATTTAAAAAAAGAAGTCGAATAAATGCTAAGCATAAGTAAATAATATATTATTTAAAATAAATTCTGGTAGGAAATTGAGTTATCTGAGGTGGTGCGGATACGCTTGAAATTACGGTATATTGACGCGAGTTAACGCGTTGCCAAACAGCCAGACGGACAGACAAATGGGCTGACAATCCGAATTCATAAAGGTTTTTCAAGTATGTTAGAAAGTGTTAAAAATGATTGCATTTGAGGGCTTCTAATAAAGTTATTTTTACATTTTTATGTAAGAAATCATTTCATAAAAAACAGGGGACTCTATATAACTATGTAATCGATTTTTCTTCTCATTTATCGAACCATTTGAGATAAGAACGCTAACTCCAGAGTTTGCCGCCAAGTGGTGCTATAAATGAAAAGGGTTCCAAACATTTTCCATATAAAATTTACATTGCTAAAGAATCAAAAAGCGAAAACTCATAAATAACAATTTGTATTTTTTTTTTTTAATCAAAAATAACTTCTGTTAACAATATTAACGGATATATTTCAGGCTGAGATATGGGTGGTATTCATAAACATTAGAAAATTCTTCTTTCTTAAATAGCGAATAGAGCTATTTAGGAAAAAGAATTACTCCCATAAAAGTATATTAAAGAGGGATTAGACAATAATGAAAGAAACATTCAACAATTTTTCAGAAAAGTTTTTAAATACTCAAAATTTTACGCTGCTAAAATATTGAAGAAATAAAACTCAGAAATAAAATATCCATAGAAAATTAAACAAACAATATTAATGGATATTTTACAGACAGACATATAGGTGGTATTTATAAATAAATTAAATCGTTTTTTAAATAACGTGAGGAGCTATAAAAGAAGAAGGATTATCTCCATAAAAGCATATTTAAGAGTGATTAGACAAGTAATATTCAGTGATTTTCACGTTTCCTCTGCATGTAAAAGAGCAGGAGTTTCAGGAGAGGAGAGTGATTGGGCCGGAAAGAGATAAGGTTAATCGTAAGGCGAATGCCTCCGAGCTGTTAAATTCTATTAACGATCGATTAACTATTGTTCTCTCTTTTACTTTGGCTATTTCTCTTTTTTTTTAAAGAATTAGAATTTAGAGAATAGAAAATTTTGGAAGTCATTACGGTTCGAATTTTATAGGATTAGGGTCATTGTCCTCAAAGGAAAATTGGCATTGCAGTGCGTCATTTGATTTAATAATAATAATAATAATAATAATAATAATAATAATAACTGTAAATATTATTTAAAATTTAAAATCTTTATGTTACATTCCTCTGTTGTTGCGCTGTATAACGCTAAAATTTGTACGGTAGGTTGGACTGTAAACTGGAAGGTTTAATAAAAGTAATAAAAGCAATAATAATATTAATACGGTAAAAATTATTTAAAATCAGGGCTGCCACATGCGACTATTTTTATATTTTATTCGCACCACTACTTTAAAAAAATACATTTTGTAGTCTATTTCTCTTGCAAATGTTTCCAAAGCGTATGTAAAAGGTCTTTGTTTTTAAAATGAGGTGGGAAAAAGAATAAAAAAATAGTCGCCTGTGGCATCTCTGTATAATGTAGATTTTTATGTCATATTCCACCATCTTTGCTTATTTTTTGTTAAAAAATATATATATATATATATATATATATATACATACTTATATATCCGGTGCAGCCTGTTAGTACCCTTGCCTAGTGTATGGGGAACGAACGCGGATGGGCTTCCTCCAACCCGCTTGGCCAGCGTGGAGGAATTTGGCCACCTACCCCCCTTATTTTACCATGAATTCACAAAATAAATCACGGCCCTTAATTCCCGGCGGTCTGAATGTTCCTGGTTACGGCAGCGATCAGAAAGACATGAAGACAGAGGGTGCTAAGAATAACCGGGCTCGGCTAGGCTGCCATAAGTTGATGACCTTGTCTACGTATAATGGACGATCCCTATCTTCGGAAAATCGTTTACAGGAACTTGAAGAAGAATTAGAAAGAATCAACTGGGACATCCTAGGATTATGTGAAGTAAGAAGAAAAGGAGAAGAGAAGGTAGATCTTTCCAGCGGACATGTATTATACTACAGAGGCACAGAAGATGGAAGAACAAGCGGTGTAGGATTTCTGATTCATAAAAGGTGGAAGAATCACATCGTAGAATATGATAGTGCATCAGATAGAGTTGCAAGGTTAGTAATACAGGTGTCCAGAAGATACAAGCTGCAAATTACCCAAATTTATGCACTAACAGTAAGCTATACTGATGAAGAAGTTGAGGATTTCTATGAAGAAGTAGCTTCAATGCATCAAAAGGGAAAATGCTACATAAAATTAATAATGGCAGACTGGAATGCTAGAATTGGGGAAAAAGAGAAAGGTGAGTTATCAGTAGGAAATCATGGATATGGGGTGCGAAATGAAAGAGGAAACAGATTGATTGAGTTTGCAGAATGTGAACAGTTATATATCATGAATTCATTTTTCAAGAAAAAGCCACAAAGAAAATGGACATGGCGTTGTGCAAATGGCTCAACAAGTGAAATCGACTATATCTTAACAAACAAAAAACATATTATTCAGGATTGCAGCGTTCTCAATAACTGCAATACAGGAAGTGATCACAGGTTGGTTAGGTGCAAACTGCTGTTAAATACTAAAGTGGAAAGAATGAAGCTTTTGCAGCACTCGAAGAAATCAATCGATATAATAAATCTCCAGAAGCATAAAGAAGAATTCCATTTGGAACTTAAAAACCGTTTCCAAGTACTTCAATCAACTTTAGAAGAAGAGCAAGATGTTACAGTAGTGAACAAGAAACTAACCAATACTCTACAAGATATTGCAAAGAAGATAGCCGGCGATGCACAAGTAAAGCAGACAAAGAAAATAACAGAAGAAACAAGAAGATTGATGAAGAAACGCAGAGAATTTAAAATGAAGAAAAACGATCCTAAATCAAGAGTTGAATATGCTGAATTATGTAAAACGGTAAGAAAATGTGTTACAGAAGATATCAGAAAATTTAACTCTGATCTTGTCAAGAAAATTCTAGAAGATAACAAAAGTTTAAAATCAGCTAGGCGAAAACTTTGTGTTGGAAGAAAAGGTATTTTTGCACTAAAGAGCGCAGATGGAACAATCACCAAAATCAATAAAGAAATAGTACACATTGTCGAAAAATTCTATAACGATTTATATAAATGTGAAGATCAGAGGGAAATCAACTTATGTGATCCACGAGAAAACTTAACAGAAACCGATGCCATAATCCCAGTGATGACAGACGAAGTTTTACAAGCCATTAAATTTATGAAAAAAGGTAAATGCCCCGAAGAAGATGGAATTACAATCGACCTTATCAAAGAAGCAGGAGAAGAATTTGCAAAAATGCTATCCTTACTGTTTTCCAAATGTCTCCAGAAGTCAGATGTACCAGAAGATTGGAATAATGCTGTGATGGTGTTACTTTACAAGAAAGGAGAGAAGGAAAACATTAAAAACTACCGTCCAATTAGCTTACTGTCAGTGATTTATAAAATTTTCACCAAAGTTTTAACGACAAGACTTGAATCAGCTCTGGACTCAGCTCAACCTAGAGAACAAGCAGGATTCCGAAGTGGATTCAGCACAATGGATCATATCCAAACGGTAAGGGGACTCATAGAAAAACATAAGGAATATAATTTACCTCTTTGCCTTGCCTTTATTGATTATGAAAAAGCATTTGATTCGGTCTACACATCAGCAGTAGTAGAATCTCTGGAGGACAGTGGTATAGACAAACCTTACATCAATATTATAAAGAAGATTTACAAGAAAGCAACAGCAACCATCCGCTTAGACAAAGGAAAAGCAAAGATCAAGCTTGGAAGAGGGGTAAGACAAGGAGACACCATTTCGCCTAAGCTTTTTACTGCTGTCTTAGAAAATATTTTCAAGAAGCTGGATTGGGAAAACAAAGGGATTAGAATAAATGGGGAATATTTAAGTCATCTCCGATTCGCTGACGACATTTTAATTTTCAGTAACAGTCCTGAAGAATTGGAAAATATGCTAAAAGATTTGGCAGAAGCTAGCATTAATGTGAGATTAAAAATAAACTTGGAAAAGACTAAGGTGATGTTCAATTCATTTGCATCAAAAAAGAAAATCGTCTACAACAACACTGAAATTAAAGAAGTGCAAAGTTATGTGTACCTTGGGCAAGAAATATCATCGGATAATAGTATCATGAATGAAATCAATAGAAGAATAAGAAATGGATGGAGTGCTTTTGGGAAGAACAATATTATTCTGAAGAGTAGCATGCCCCTTTGTTTGAAAAGAAAGGTATTTAACCAATGTGTTTTGCCTGTCCTAACTTATGGAGCAGAAACATGGACGCTAACAAAACGGATGGTACAAAGATTACAAACAACACAGAGAAGTATGGAAAGATGTATGCTAGGTATAACTAGAAGAGACAGAAAAAGAATAACCTGGATAAGAAGTCAGACGAAAGTTTTTGACATCATTGAAAGAATTAAACGGCTAAAATGGAAATGGGCTGGGCACATTGCAAGAAGACAAGACAATAGATGGAGCACAAACACCCTACAGTGGTATCCCAGAGATGTAAAACGGCCAAGAAGACGACCTCAAGTAAGATGGAGTGATGAAATCAGAAAAGTAGCCGGTGTAAATTGGATGACTAAAGCACTAGACAGGAAACATTGGAAAAATCTGGGGGAGACCTACTGGGGGAGACAGTGGATTGAAAACGGTTGATGATGATGATGATGATGACATATATATATATAAAGATACTGAGCGTTTCTACAAGAAAACTACAGCTTTTCCACTACGCTGTCTGTACGTGTATGTTAGAGAGACTAAGAGCTTCGACGTAGTAGGAAGGAACTCCGGATAAACGGAATTTTCGCTTTGAGATACTTTTCCTTTTTAACTTTTAAACTAACATATATCGCCTGTGTTTTGCAATAAGGGCATAAGGCACAAATGATTAATTGTTCAGGAGAGCCAAAACAAAGAATTATTCACACTGTAATTGCTTACTGTGTAAGCACCCTTTGGAGTGAAGTTTTAATCTTTAGGTATATTTCACATCCAGTTTGTCCCAGCAAAAATTTAGGATTGATATTAAGAGCTCAAGTGGCTCCTTAAATTCTTAATGCACAACATCTATGGACGATAGTACCTGTGCCTTAAGCTCTACTCAACTCTCTCATTAATAGAGATAGACGTACAGTCGTGGAAAAAAAAGTGAACACCCCCTACTAACTCCTCAACAAATTATCGTAGAAGAAAGTTACAGATACCAAACGATTGGAAATATAGTCTACTTTTAAATGATGTGTATAAAATTTGCTTAGGGGGTCCTCTACATATTAAAACGAACCATAACATTCTTTTTTCGATAGCAGTACACAATTCTGACAGCATAAATGAACTGTAAACCATTCAATTAGCCTAAAACCAAATATTTATGCAACCCGTTCGATAAGTTTCCGAGAAAATAATTATTTTAAAACGAGCGTATTTTAGGAGCTGTATCCAAATTGATGTTCGGTATTCGACTGTTGGCCCAGAGAGCCTCCTTCTTGATCAAGGCATCTTAAGTGCTACTCAAGGAGTGATTGAAGACTGCTAGATGACAGGATAGCAGAAGAAATTTCAAAATATCTAGTCACTTCTATCATAGATAGCCCCTTAAACCATCATTTTGCAGTTTTATAAGCATAATTTGAAAACTACTTGGAAGAAAAATGTGAAATTTTGTATTTTC
Organism: Maratus speciosus; assembly: GCA_963932465.1. Classification (NCBI taxonomy): domain Eukaryota; kingdom Metazoa; phylum Arthropoda; class Arachnida; order Araneae; family Salticidae; genus Maratus; species Maratus speciosus. Next base: position 442,624,148 of record OZ010787.1, read on the forward strand.
ATAAATCAGGACTTAATAAATCTAAATCCATCAAAAAAATTGTAGGTTGTAATTCATAATTTTTTTAACATTAATTTCATAATTCATAATTCATATAAAAATTGCAAATTCAACGTATTTATCTTTGGGTATATTAGTATCATTGCTACACAAAAAATAGCACATTAAGAGTATAATTTCAGGAGATATAAATAAAAATATGAAAATGTAATTTAACATTAGAAGCACTAAATTTTGAATGTTTATAATTCAAAAACTTATCATTCAAATGACTTGAAATTTGGTGTCTAGGCATAGTTTGAACCGAAGATTAGAAATATCTTCTTAAAACTTGGTATTTCTATTCAAAAAATGAAGTTTGGGCTCGTTTTAATATGTAGATTGCCTCCTAAGCAAATTTTATATGCATCATTTAAAAGTAGACTTTATTTCGAATCGTTCGGTACCATTAACTTTCTTCTACGATAATTTGTTGAGTTAGTAGGGGTGTTTACTTTTTTTTCCACGACTGTACGTCCTTAGTACATATTAAAAAATATTACTTTATGGCTCTATATATACACTTAACACAATTTTGAAAAATATGTGCCTTACACCCTTATTGTAAAACAGACGCGATATGTACATTTAGAATTCAGGGAAGATCATGAAGATTAACACGTTCACTGCCAAGCTACGAGTGTACTCGTAACTTTAATATTCGTGGCTTTAATTTATTAATTACTTTGTCACCATTATTTTAGGATAAAAAAAATTGCCATATTTTTGGCAGAAATTTCGTTTTATTTGTAAATGAAATTTACCTTTCTGAATTTGTGGTCGGAAACGACTTTGAAGTAGAAATTAAAAAATTCTTACTTTATGGACTTAGCATCGAATGTGTTAATAACTAAAATTCCTTTTGTTATTTTTTATATTAGCGTTGATAATAGCTCCAAATATTTATTGCAAGAACTGTGTCAAATACGGTACTTTCTGATATAATATTAACTAAAATTTATGTATTTAGCCGTAATATTTCAATACGTCGGTAAAAAAAATCTATCTATCTATCATATATGACATATGTTGTAGGCTAATTGAGAAATCCGGACTAATTGGAGAATCCATCTCGCTTTTTCCAACTAGCCTGATATTGTTCAGGCTTATTGCAAAGAGCCTAGAAAACGTTAGGCTAAATGAAAAATGATCACTTATTATCCGATCAGGGTCATATTTTTAGCTCACAGACTATCAAAGCCTGAGAGCTTATGTTCCCGCCGATTCTGTATGTAGTGTGTACGTACGTGCGTACGTATGTACGTAATGCGATAACTCTTGATAGAAATATCTGATTTGCTTCAAATTTTTTTTTCTAGGTTCATTCTGATGAGGTGCTTCCCTCATTAGTTTTTGGGGTTCATTGGTTAAGGATAAAGGGGGAAAAGGGGGGCTAGTCCCCCCCCTTAATTTATATAAATGGGTTTTTCATGCAGAAAAATTCGATTTGCTCCAAATTTGGTATACCGGTTTATTGTGTTAAGGAGCTTCCCTGATTAGATTTGGAAGCTCATTATTTAAGTATAAAGGGGGGGAAAGGGGGGCAACCCCACTTAATTTAGATGAATCGGTTTTTCATGAAGAGTTATTCGATCTGCTCCAAATTTCATATACCGGTTTATTATGTTAAGGAGCTTCCCTGATTAGATTTGGGGGTTCCTTAGTTAAGTATAAAGGGAGGAAAGGGGGGCTAGACCCCCTTAATTTAGATAAATGGGTTTTTCATGCAGAGTTATTCGATTTGCTCCAAATTTCGTATACCGGTTTATTATGTTAAAGAACTTCCCTGATTAGATTTGGAGGTTCATTAGTTAGGTATAAAGGGAGGAAAGGGGGGCTAGACCCCCCCTTAATTTAGATAAATGGGTTTTTCATGCAGAGTTATTCGATTTGCTCCAAATTTCGTCTGCCGGTTTATAATGTTAAGGAGTTGCCTTGATTAGATTTGGAGATTTATTGGTTAAGTATAAAGGAGGAACAGGGGCTAGTGTCCCCTTAATTTAGATAAATGGGTTTTTCATACAGAAATATTCGATTTGCTTCAAATTTGATATACCAGTTTATTACGATATGGCTTCCTTCATTTGATTTGGAAGTTCATTGGTTAAGTATAAAAGGGGGTAAAGGGGGGCAATCGCCCCTCCCCTTAATTTAGATAAATGGGTTTTCATGAAGAATTATTGAATTTAATTTAATTTTTTTTCAACCGGATCCGAACTTGAAGGTTCCATTTGAAGTCAACCCGAAAACCGACCACAACCAGGTTTCGGATTGAGTTCAATTAGAACTTTCAGGTTCGGATCGAGTTTCCGGTGGACGGAGATTATTTTGTCTGGCTTGCATCGGGTTATAGTTCTTTGGAATATTTTTGTCGGCTAAGATTTGGTTCGGGACGGGTTTCAGGTTGACTTCGAATGGAATTTTTAGGTTCTGGTAGCGTTGCGTGTCCACGGAAACTAATATATCTTGTTCGGATCCAGTTATGGATCTTTGGAATATTTTTGTTGGTTATCAGATTTGGTTCGGGATTTCGGGTTTTTTCAAATGGGACTCTCAGGTTCGGGTCGGGTTGCATGTAGACTGAAATTATTTTGTCTTGCTCAAATCGGGGTACGGTCTGTTGTAATTTATTTTTCGGGTTTGGGTAGGGTTATGCGTTAATAAACCTAATAAAAAGAAAATTGCCCAGTTAAACTGATGGCATTGAGTTCACAGGCTATTCACACTGACTGCATTTTATACTCTTATTTCAAAGAATATTGCCCCTCAAAAAAAAAAAAAAATGAAGGGATTAGTCCCCGTTTCCCCCCTTTCTACTTAACCAAAGAACCTCCAAATCTAATCAGGGAAGCTACTTAACATAATAAACTGGTATACCAAATTTGAAGCAAATCAGATAATTCTTCATGTAAAACCATTTCACTAAATTAAGGGGGAGTATTAGCTCCCCCATTTCTCACTTTATGCTGAACCAATGAACTTTCAAATCTAATCAGAAAAGCTCCTTATTAGAACGAACCTAGAAAAGCAATTAAACTAAATTAGATAATTCTGCATTAAAACCCATTTATTTTAATTAAAGGGAGGTGCAATTGCCCCCCTTTCCCCCCGTTTATACTTAACCAATGAACCTCTAAATCAAATGAAGGAAGCCATATCGTAATAAACTGGTATATCAAATTTGAAGTAAATGGAATAATTCTGTATGAAAAACCCATTTATCTAAATTAAGGGGACACTAGCCCCTGTCCCTCCTTTATACTTAACCAATAAATCTCCAAATCTAGTCAAGGCAGCTCCTTAACATAATAAACCGGTATACGAAATTTGGAGCAAATCGAATAACTCTGCAAGAAAAACCCATTTAAATAAATTAAGGGGGGTCTAGCCCCCCCTTTCCTCCCTTTATACTTAACTAATGAACCTTCAAATCTAATCAGGGAAGCTCCTTAACATAATAAACCGGTATACGAAATTTGGAGCAAATAGAATAGCTCAGCATGAAAAACCCATTTATCTAAATTAAGGGGGGGTCTACCCCCACCTTTCCTCCCTTTATACTTAACTAATGAACTTCCAAATCTAATCAGGGAAGCTCCTTAACATAATAAACCTGTATACCAAATTTGGAGCAAATCGAATAATTTTGCATTAAGAACGCATTTACCTAAATTAAGGGGGGGCTACCTCCCCCCTTTCCTCCCTTTATACTTAACTAATGAACCTCCAAATCTAATCAAACCATCTCCTTAACATAATAAACCAGTTTACCAAATTTGAGCTGATCGAATAATTCTACATGAATAAACGCATGTATCTAAATTAAGGGGAGAGGAAATTGCCCCCCTTTCCCCCCCTTTATACATAATAATGATCTTACAAATGTAATCAGGAAGCTGCTTAACATAATTAACCGGTATACCAAATTTATAGCAAATCGCATATTTCTGCATGAAAAACCCATTTATCTAAATTACGGGGGGGGGAGGCCCCCCTTTCCTCCCTTTATATGTAACTAATGAACCTCCAAATCTAATCAAGCCAGCTCCTTAACTTAATAAACCGGTATACCAAATTTGTAGCAAATCAAATAATTCATCATGAAAAACCGATTTATCTAAATTAAGGGGGATAGCCCCCCTTTCCCCCCTTTGTACTTAAATAATGAGCTTCCAAATCTAATCAGGGAAGCTCCTTAACACAATAAACCGGTATACCAAATTTGGAGCAAATCGAATATTTCTGCATGGAAAACCCATTTATATAAATTAAGGGGGGGGGGGACTAGCCCCCCTTTATCCTTAACCAATGAACCCCAAAAACTAATCAGAGAATATCTTATCAGAGTGAACCTAGAAAAGAAATATTTATCAAATCGGATTTTTCTATCAAGAGTTATCGCGTTACGTACATACAGAATCGGCGGGCACATAAGCTCTCAGGCTTTGATAGCCTGTGAGCTAAAAATATGACCCTGATCGGATAATAAGTGGTCATTTTTCAATTAGCCTAACGCTTTCTAGGCTCTTTGCAATAAGCCTGAAAAATATCAGGCTAATTGGAAAAAGGGAGATGGATTCTCCAATTAGCCTGGCTCTTTGCAAAGAGCCTAGGCTGTTTGCAAAGAGCCGGATTTCTCAATTAGCCTACGACAGGGTGGTTATAATTAAACTTCCCCTATAAACAGCATCCTACAGCGCAAACGGGTGAACGGAATGCAATGAAATTTAGTATATAGACTATACACGAGATGCGCTCACGGAATTTCGAAAAAAAAAAAGTTCTAAAATGTCCACCGGATGGCGCTTTTTGCGGAAAAAACATGAAATTTAACACAATAAACGGCCAAAACAGCCGGTTTTACATTTTATTACTCATAATTCTTGTTCTGGATTGTTAATATTGTTTATGTATTCCGTTTTGGTCGTTTATTGTGTTAAATTTAAAGTTTTTTTCGGAAAAAGAGCCATCTGGTGGACATTTTAGAACTAATTTTCTTTTTCGAAATTCCGTGAGCGCATCTCGTGTATAGTCTATATACTAAATTTCATTGCATTCCGCTCACCCGTTTGCGCTGTAGGATGCTGTTTATAGGGGAAGTTTAATTATAATAACCCTGTATATATATATATATATATATATATATAACTATACGATAATTATAACTTTCCACAGCTAAAGAGCTCAACATTTAATCCCTTGGGTACATTCGAGGACTAAGACTTGTCATGCATTTGGCCACTGGCACCTATTTTTACATTCTATTCATATCGTCGGTACCATGTCAAACTATCCAATGTGAAAACAGTGGGCTATTTTTATAAAAATCAGATTTCTTGATCAGCACCACTTTTCTGAAATGGTAAAATTATCCTTGTCTTCGCCTTAATTTTTATGTCATTAAATAAGGTTAAATAAGGCGAATTATACTATTTCAAACAAATGGTGCCGATCAAGAAATATGAATTTAAAGAAAGTAGCGCTCTGTTTTCACATTGGATAGTTTGACATGGTACCGACGATATCACTATTTAAAGAAAATAATTTTTGTAGTACATTTCTCTTGAACATGTTGCCAAAGTGTATATGCAGGATTTTTTGTTTTGAGAAAGTTGTGCGATATGGAATAAAAAAATATAAGAGCCAGTGGCAGCCCTGAAACAAATGGTACCCAAGAGATAATATGTAAAAAAATTAAGTCACCCAAAGTAATCAGTTGGAGGATCACGGCCTCTAAATGCATTAAGACAGCTTGCTTTTTAGGTAAGTCCAATAGTTCGAGAAGGCACTTCAAATTCCCGGTAATAAATTCTTTTTTTATGAAAGGAATTTTTTTTGTAAAATAAGTCAATATATCTTATCATGGAAGACGGTAGTATTCCGAGTGACGCAGCCTTAAGCCTAAAATCGTATCGTATCGTATCATAGAATTCGTAGATGGCGGAACTCATATATACAGCTAACTCGACATCAAAGAAAATGCGAAAAGCCGCCTTTTAATAACTCAGCAGATATAGGTCTTATTGTTCTGAATTTTCTAGAACAGTCTTATATCTGCAGTCTAATCGTATACTGAAATTTTTACATTTCTACGTGCAGTATATTTTGAGATCTAAATAGCCATTTTTAAAGTGAAAACGTTGGTATGATATCGAGGAAGTTCCTAATTTGAAAATCTCGAAAACGGTTCTAACGATTATCTTTAAATTGATACATAATATAAATGTGATTAAGGCGAGGTGAATAACACTTTTCTTTTTTCTGGGAAAACTCTCGTTCGTTAAATAATTCGATTTTTTTTCTCTCGAAAATGACACGGGCGATTTTTTAAAAATCAAATAAATATGTTTCAGATGAACCAAATAACAATTTACTTGTTTCCAGCAAGACTCTTGTTCGTTTTATAATGCGCATGAAAAATCGGACTATATTTCTTCGCCATTCTATGGAAATTTCACCGAAAATGCATGACACTGTATTCATACACATGCTTTCTCTTTAACCACTTTTGGGGAGAAAAATTTTGTCTTCCCACTGGCTGAGTGGTTAAGGGCCATCGTCTACTGATCTTAAGATAGGCAGTTCGATACTCTCTGGTACTTGTTTTCACATGTGAATGTGTTTTTTTTCTTTTAAAGCCTGTTAGTTGACCATTATTCTCAGTTCCTTTGTAATTTTTTAATTGCTATTAAGTTAAATAAAATTACAATTATAATGACGCCAATTTGATGATGATTATTTCTTGGCAATTTTTCAACAATAAAATTTTACCATAAATTTTATAAATATATTTAATTTCAATCACTTTACAAAAAATATACATTAATAATTATTATCTGAATATAAATCACACGATCAGAAACGTAAAAAAATAATTCATGTCAGCTCTTCTTTTTATAATATAATTTTTTATTATTATGACGGTCAATCAATATATAATCACTGACATCCATTATATTATTATTATTATAATTATTATTTTCCTTGCATAAAAACTATTGTGATGTAATAATTCTTTTATAATAAATAATTTAGTTGAAATGTTTTATTTATAAATATCAATGAAGTTTGATAACCCCGAGACAATTGTTTTTATTTAACTTTGCAATATTTACAGTTTACATAATAAGCATATCAGAATTCTGGTGTCGCCATCTTTTGACGCAATTGCGTACTACATTTTGTCTCTTATTGGAAAAAAAAAAAAAAACTAACGCTCTTCGCCGCTTTGAAAGAATTTCTTGTGACTAGAGGTCTATTTCGTAAATATTAAGAAAATTACTGCATACAAAAATATTAAAATGGGTAGTATTATAGAGAAATGTTTGATAAAAACGTTGAAATACACAGTTTTTAAATCGAAGAATTATTTTAAGAGATATTTAATGTTAAATCTGGATAAAATTGTCTCATTAAAAAAGTCTCATAGGAAAAAAATATACATGGGAATTTAATCATTTTCATTCAATTTAATCATTCAATAGAAACTCGAAGTTTGCAGAGTGCATTTATTATTTTTAACTTGCCTAATTTTTTGACGGTTTATTTCAATTTTAAATTAAAATTTTCAGAATTTCCAGAGATATTTTTTATATATTTTAGAAAAGGTTATTTTAAATTGTTACGAATTGTTAAAACAGCGCAAAGAATAATATATCTTTTAAATTAAAAATTTATTCACACGTGACTATTATAAACAGAAAAAAATCCTTTTAAATTAGAATTAAATGATAACGTGTTAAAAGCAGGAAAATATTAAACATTACGTCATAAAAATTGTTTTTACACATGCTTACTTAAAATGAAAGAAAATTATAAAATAATCAATTATTTTCAAATTAGAATTAAATGGTTACGCATTAAAAGCAGGAAAACATTGAAAATTACGTCATAGAAATTATATTTACACGTGAATATTAAAAAAAAAATAAATAATAAATTCGTTGATATGTGTTAAAAGTCGCAAATGGAGGAAATTACGTCATATTGGCCAAAGTGGCCAAATAATAATATTGCAAAACAGTTTAAATTAAAAAATATATTTATATGAGAGATTTATTTCAAATTTCGAGATGATATTTTTAACTATAGTTGCCAATTTTAAGGTAGCGCAAATAATAATATTATCTTTCTAATAATAAAAATATTTTCAGTTGAATGTTACAAAGAGAAAGGAAAGTTTGGTGAAAATTATGTCAGATTTAAAACGTTACATTTAAAATCTCTTATTTAAAATCATTTTCTTATAGCGATGTTAAAAAATACCATAAAGCAAAGACTCTGTTGACTTAGTTCCTTTTATATTTGGTAATTTTCAAATGTTTAACTAATCTTATTTAATCAAGCACAGAAACAGCAACTAACATCAGCTGATTCGGTATTGAAATCCCTCAGTAAAAGGGAAACCCGTTTACAGTAAGATCGCCATTGATTTTTTAATTATACAGAGCAGCCTCGATTATCCGAGCTAATTCGGACTGTTAGTAAATCGGAATCGGAAATCTCGGTTAATAGAAACTGTGTGTAAAAACTCGCCGTGCTTGCGAATTTAACATCTCTTTTAAAAAATATATATAGAACGTTTTTTAAATAATAAAAATAAATATATGTAAAGTTCTGTTTCACAGCTTAACAAATTTAAAAAGAAAATCAACTACCAGTAGTAAATTTTAAAATGAAAATTGAAAAATTTACGAAAGTTCACACAGCCACTGGAAAGAAAGCATTGTTCGCTATTGACTTCTCAGGGTCCAATGTTTCTTTGGAGTTGAGTGCTTTTGGGGGCAGAAGGGCCTGTATAGCACGGACAGTAAGCTAAAGAGTGTGGTTATTTTTAAGGCTCATTCAAAAGGGAAAAAAAAAATCAGACTTTGTTATCGGCTAGGTTAACAGAAACCTCGATTAATCGAAGCTCGGTTAATCCAGGTTCTACTATAATTCAATCTTCCGTAATCTTTTTAAAGCAGATCAAATTAATGGACTTTAGCACAAAGTCACATAGCTGATAACTGCCATGCTTGTTGGCCACCTTTTTTTTTCAAAAAGTTTGCTTCGCCTTATTCAATTAATGAGATATCTCCGATAAAATAAGTCACATTTTCCCGTTCTAAAATACTGGTATCCAAAAATCGTAGCATGTAACTGACACTACAAGTACTCATGGAACTAGACTGTTTTAAGTCTGATTTTTATTATAGACTATATAAAATTATTACAAATATATATTATGATAGAAACTAGCGGGCTTCGTCCGCTATTTACGTTACGGATATAAAAATCATGTTTGTTTTTTTTTTTTTAGGGAAAAAGAAATAAAAACCTATTTGACGATAGGTTTATAAAGACACATTTTGTATTTGTTATATTTCAGGGGATGAGAAGGGGGGTGGGACTATTTTGATTAAATATCGCAATTAGTCCACATGGCAGATATAATTATGATAGACACTAGCGGGCTTCGCCCCTCTATGGCGCCTTATGGGTCCAGCTTCCATAACTCAGAAACTACCTTTCGGACATCAATGCAACAGATTCCAAACGTTATAATTAACTTAATAATCACCCTATATAGCATTAAAGTAAATTTATGAGTACTGCATACTATTTTTTTATCGTAATTTCTGAAGAGAAAAAATTATTTCCGTTCCATTCTTAGGTACTGGTCTGAAAAATTTTGAAAAAGGGGGGAAGGAGAGGACATGAGACTGCTGTTTGTCAAACAACACAACGGGGTCTGGCTTATTCAACTTGGTTTTTGATGACTTCAATTCGAAGGTGGTTTGTTTAAAAGAGTGCGTTCCCTGCCCCATGAAAATTGGAACTATTGGTGCACCATCTATGTAAGAATTTAATAATTATAAATTAACATTTTGGATTTATTAATTTAAGGATAAAGTGTTTTTAAAGGAATATCAAATGAAACCCTCTATGCTATCTGCGATTGTACTTACCCACTTGTTTTTATATACAAACTGCTATAAGAAAAATTGTAATAAAATAGTAAAAATTAAATCTGCATTAAATCCCATAAGTATCTTTTTTTTTAATCATTTTATCACTAACCTCAAAAAAGTAATGATATCAATGCAAAAACCCTTGACGGGTTAAAAGTTTCTGACGCAGCACTTTATCTTATGCTCTAAGAATTTTAAATATGGAACTTAAAAATACTGATATCAAATTTTGAGTGACGTTATGCTATTTCTTAAAAAATATATTTGTATTTATTTCATCATTTTATTTTTGTTTTATTTATAATCGCATGTGCAAAAGTTATGTTCAACATGAAAAGCTGCATAAAATTTTATTCGCTGTTGCTTTATCATTTACATCTCTCATAAATTCAAAATATGAGTTTTAAAAGATATGATATAAAATTTAAGTGACGCCTTGATGTGACTTTAAAAGGTTTGTTTTAAAATTCAATTTAAGTTATTTTTGACTTGGTTAAAATATTTTTTTACATCTACACAATACTTTTAATTTTCCAATTCACTGTTAAATATATCACTTTCATTGAATATATACTATGCATTGAAATGTATTTATTTCAATAAATTGATTTATCTTTTGTGTCACGCTATTCAAAATTGTGAGTAAGATTTATGTAAATGGTTTCTTTGCGTCATTGTGTCCAAACTACATGAAATGTACGAAAAAGGATAGTTTGACGCAAATAAACCATTTACATAAATCTTACTCACAATTTTGAATAGCGTGACACAAAAGATAAATCAATTTATTGAAATAAATACATTTCAATGCATAGTATAGATTCAATGAAAGTGATATATTTAACAGTGAATTGGAAAATTAAAAGTATTGTGTAGATGTAAAAAAATATTTTAACCAAGTCAAAAATAATTTAAATTGAATTTTAAAACAAACCTTTTAAAGTCACATCAAGGCGTCACTTAAATTTTATATCATATCTTTTAAAACTCATATTTTGAATTTATGAGAGATGTAAATGATAAAGCAACAGCGAATAAAATTTTATGCAGCTTTTCATGTTGAACATAACTTTTGCACATGCGATTATAAATAAAACAAAAATAAAATGATGAAATAAATACAAATATATTTTTTAAGAAATAGCATAACGTCACTCAAAATTTGATATCAGTATTTTTAAGTTCCATATTTAAAATTCTTAGAGCATAAGATAAAGTGCTGCGTCAGAAACTTTTAACCCGTCAAGGGTTTTTGCATTGATATTATAATACGAGCAAAATTTGTGTGCGTATGTAAATATATCTTGAAAACGGCTCTAACGATTTTGACTAAATTTTGTAATTTACCGTTTTCGGAAACGAGAAGACCAGTAGCCTAGGTCAGGTGTTAGAGAAAAATCGATTAGTGGATCATTTTGGGTCACTATGAGTCCCGGTCAAGCTAATTATATCTAAAAAATGTCAAACGATTTTGACAAAATTTTGCATTATACCGTTTTGGGCACGAGAAGATAATTTGGCTGGATCACATGTTCAAGAAATTTCGATTAATGGGCCATTTGTGGGTCACTACGGGTCATGCTAATTGTATCTAAAAAACGGCTCAAACGATTTTTACAAAATTTTGTATTATAGCGTTTCCGGGAACAAGATGATCATAGGGCTATGTCACATATTCGAGAAATTTTGATTAGCGGGTCATTTTGTGGTTACTACGGGTCAAGCTAATTTTATCTAGAAAACGGTTCTAACGATTTTGATTAAATTTTGTATTCTATCGTTTTTAGGATCAAGAAGACCATTGGTTTCATGTTCAAGAAAATTCGATTAGCAGGTATTTTGGGACATTATGGGTACGGGTCAAGCTAATTTTATCTACGAAACAGCTTTAACGATTTTGGCAAAATTTTGTATTATACCGTTTCTGGGCACGAGATCATTGAGCTAGGTCACATGTTCGAGAAATTTCGATTAGTGGGTCATTTTTTTGGTCACTACTGATGAAGCTAATTTTATCTAGAAAACGGCTCTAACGATTTTGATAAAATTTTGTATTCTATTGTTTTCTTGCTCGAGAAGAGCATTGAACTAGGTCGCATGTTCGACAAAATTCAATTAGTGTGTCATTTTGGGTCCTTATGTGTCCGGATCCAGCTAATTGTATCTAGAAAACGGCTCAAACGATAATCACAAAATTTAGTATTCTACCATTTTCGGTCTGATCACTGGGCTGAGTCACATGTTCGAGAAAATTAGATTAGTGGTCTTTTGGGGTCACTGCGGGTCAAGCTAATTTTATCTATAAAACGGCTTAAACGATTTCGACTAAATTTTGTATCCTACCGTTTTTGATTAAAAGAAGTCCATTAAACTAAGTCACATGTTCTAGCAGATTTAAATACTGGGTGACCACGGGTCAGGTTCACTTGGAACTTGGCAGTTTTTCGCGAAATATTGGCGACATGTGGTCAAAAAATTGACTTTCAAGATTAGGAATACCAAAACTCATATTTGGCGCCAAATGAAAGAATGCCGCCAAATTTGACTATATTTGGCGAAAGAAATAGTCTTTCAGAGCGTGAAGGAACTTTTTAGAAATTCTTAACAAAATTCCAAATACAGGTTTAAACCAATCAGAGTCGATTTAAAAATGTAATTTGGATTGATGTTCTATCGTTGTAAATGTGTAAATAACGTAAAATTCAGAAACACGTACGTACATTGTTTTCCTGTTGATTATTTTTGTAAATAATACTGTTATAAAATAACATGCTTTATAGCAATAATAAAGAGAGAATGATACAATGATAATATTATATCGTGTTGAACACAAAACTAATTTTAACCGAGCTATGCTCGGTCATCCCCGCTTGTTTGAGATTATTAATCACTAAATTTAATCTAATGGACCTGTTAAATTTAAATCTAATAGTTGTTACACAGGCAACTATTTTTATATTGCAGTCGATTATATATATATATATTTAATATTGTAGTACTATTTTTTAAAAATATCCTTTAAGGTATTTTGCTTTTTGGATATGTTGTAGCAGTATACGGGAAGGATTATAGTTTGAAAAAAGTGATACGAACCCTTCGCAAAAGAATTTTTTTTAAAACAGCGGTCTGTGACAGTCCTCATAGATTCGTTGTTGCATAGGATTTTTTTATGAGCAATTTCGTCTTTATAGCTATATTAATTATTTCTACTGGGAAGCTATAGCTTTTCAGTTGCACCGTCTTTACCGGAGGGCTCATAGGTCCTGGTCCCAGAGCCCCGACATAGTCTGAGACTACAGATAAGGCGAATCTACGTTATTAAATATTTTCTGTTTAACTTTAAAATAAAACATATATACAATAAGAAAATGAGGTATTAAAAATGAACATCATTAGCCCATTAACCGCGAAAACTATAATGTAAGAATTTTTAAATTTCTTGTTGAAAGTCATTTCCCACCATAAATTCAGAAAGGTATTTTTCACATTATTAAAATAGCAAATAAGGAATTTTTTTTTTTACAAATAAGATAATTTTTTATACACTAAAATAGTGGTGGCAAAGTAATTAATTCAAGGTTCAGCAATTATTTTGGTCGTTGCGTCAAAGCAAGACCAGCGGGTAATGGGTTAACTAAAATTACATTTGTTATTTTTGATATGATCTTTATTAGTAGCTCTAAATCAGTGTGGTCCAACTGCGACCGTCTGGAGTCACTCATTTTTAACAGAAAAATTCGCCTTATTTAATCACAGAAGACCCAACTGTTCTACATTAATTTAAAAATTGTTTTAATGCTGTACTTTCCTATATAAGATTAACAAAAATTTATTTATTAACCCTTAATCTTTCTGTATGTCGGTAAGAGTAGAACATGGATGTCCACGAGTTTCATTTTATAACTGCAGGAAAATTAAATGTGTCCACAACTAAAGTGCTTTAGAAAAGTAAATAAGTGAATTTAAGTTAAGTTGAAAAAAAATCAGTTACCCAAAAAGATTAGTTGGAGTAATTTAAATTTCCTGATGAGTAATTTCTTTGGTATGAAAAGCCTCGATACGAAAATGAGATGATATATTTAAGATTATTTATCACTTTACTTTGATCTAATGAGGAAGACGATTTCTGTATGAGATGAATTGATAAAGCTTCTTTTTTTTAATAGTATTGTGGATGTTTTCACTTCTTTCTATATTTCCGTAATTCTTAGAAATAAATTTATTTTCTTTATAATTTTAAGGAATTGGTTCACGGTCGATGCTTGAAATGCCGAACTTAAACTTTGGAGTGGAGGTGCAGAGATCAAATAAAAAAATTCGATAATGAAAATTTTATTGTTATTGAAATTACGTAGCTTTCTAATTCTCCTGCTGGAATTTCATCAATTTCAGAGCTAACTGCTAGCATAGCTGCCAATTTTACACTTTTATGCTGACAAAAAATTCTTAAAGAAAAATTTGTCTTGCTTAATCGAAAAAAAGTCAGGATTAAATTTTTCTTGTCAGAAATAGTGGTAGGAAAAAAGTGTAAAAGTTGGTAGCTATACCATGGTGGTTTGATTTTGATCTGTAGATGAAATGCGGAAACAGGTGCTGGTTTTCAAACAGTCAACAATGCATAAAACGCATTACTTAATTATCTCAAGAGAAAATGTTGTCCTAAGCGTTGAGAAGTTGGGGTAGTCAGGAAACAGGGTCTTCCACCATGACAGAGACATTACTGCTGTTCTTAAGGGTGTTCTTAAGGATGTTCTCAAATCCAAAAGGGCAACTTTCTGACATAAGTTTTAATTTATTTTTGTTCGAAAATGCATGAAACTAGCTTGTGTTGTTGTTCAGAAACTATGTAATTGGGCTATTTTTTCCTTTTTTTTTTTTTTTTTTTTTTTTTTTTTTTGCAAACGATCGCTCAGAAAATAGTGTCAAAGTGGACGTTTTGAACCGAATTTCCGTGCGAAAGGAGAAAAAACACTCAAGAGCGTGCGAAAAAACATGTTTGTCACGTGATAAAAATCGCTTATAACTCAATAGGTAATTTATTGATAAAAAAATGGAAAACTCAGTTCAATTCCAAATCGCTTCCATGGCCAGGATTTCCAATTTCACATCTTTTCGTTAAAAAAGGAATCTGTAAATGCGTCAAAACGTTTGTGCTTGTTGAGCAGAGCAGTTAAGAACAGCCTTAAAAAAATATTTTCCCCCTCCCAAGAACGTGCTAGTGGCATAGCTGCCAACTCTTCCGCTTTTTTATACCACAAAAATTTATTAGAAATTTATGCCTTATTGAATAGGCAGATTACGGCGATTTAAAAAGGTAAAATTTACTATAAAATTTTTGTCGCATAAAAAAAGTGTAAGAGTTGGCAGCTATGGCTAGTGGTATTAAATTCAAACTGTACCGTACATTAGAAATATCATTACAAAGTGAAAATCACAATTTTACGGTACTAAGACAGAAGCCATGATGAGAGACCGATAGATAAGATTATAGTATCGACCCTGGCTCTTTACCACACCATCACTGAAAAAAATGTCTTAGCAGCTAAGTTGTACAATTTTTTGTTACCACTAAGATTTAACAGAAATTTTTGTGTTACTTAATCATTACAAATAGCAAGATCTCTGCGATTAAATTAGGAAAAAGTTTTTTTTCCCCCCCCATTTTAGAGGTAATAAAAAACAAGAAGTTGGTGGCTATGAATTTTATTAAAATAATAGAGAAGTTACGGATCTAAAGCTGTAATTATGAATGTAATATATCATCCTTGAACAATGTAGCGAATACACTGCTCTCAATCAGATCTTCTATCACATTTATTGCATTTTCATTAATAAAATTGTAAGGAGAAATAAAATGTTGTTATTTTTGGCGAATTTGTTTATATGATTCCGAGGTCAGCAATAACCTTCACTTCAACAATTGCGAAAGCTATTAAACTTGTAGGTTTTTGGTTAATTTAAAATATTTCAATGTGAATTATAAATATTAAGAGCAAAATAACCAGATCAAAGTATATATATCGTGAAATTTCTAGTACATTTAACAACTTATTTTTCTTTTTTGCAGTGAAGCGCATTAACCCTCCGTCTACCAGACGGGTCCATTGGACCCGACAGGTACATACAAAATATTCATTCAAACCAGAAATTTCTTTAAAATAAACTAAGTATATAAACCAGACAAAAATAAGGTAAATAAATAAGTTAAATAGTTTTAAATAAAAATTCTGGTGTAGAACGTTTTATTAAAACTTGAATAAAATTCCCGGTAGATCTAGGGTTAATGTGGAAATTGTTTATTGTAACACAAAAGCATAAACATTAATGCAAATACTTTGAAACAGTTGCCGAAATTCACTTCTGTGTAATATTAAACTTAAACATGATTATTTTCTCCATTTAACCAGACTTAAAAAACTTAGTCATTGTCTGAGCTTTGTTTCATTATATAAAACAATTTTAGATTAAATAGATTAACACTAGAAAGACGGCTAGCGGTCATTTTGACCGCTACCAAATGAATATATTTCCGTTCGAACCAGAAATTTCTTTTTAAAACTAGTTTAAATACTACAAAGAAAGAAAACTAGTTAAATAAATAAATTAATAATTTTAAATAAAAATTCTGATATGAAATATTTTTATAAAATTTGAGTAAAATTCCCCGTCTTTCTAGTGTTAAAACTAGAACCGCCGGAAATTTTACTCAGGTGTTATAAAACTATTTTACACTAGAATTTTTATTAAAACTGTTTAACTTCTTTCTCCGTGGTACATATTTAACTTATTTTAGAAAGACATTTCTGGCTCCAATCGAAAGTTTTCATTTTTTACCGGTCACAATGACCGCTATGGCGGTTCTAGTGTTAAAAGTTTAGCCCATTCTTGCAGATATTTATAATAAGCTACTTACTGCATCAAATTTATAAATGCAAGTAAAAATATATTGCAACTACAATATTGTTAACGATCACGATTGAACTCAAAATGCTTTAGACATAACTGCCAACGCTTACTTTTTTTTGTTCCACAAAAATTTAATAGAAATTTTTGACTTATTTAACTCTTAATTGCATGAATTATTCTTTTAGAATTGTGTTTTTTACCTTTATATTAAGGATAAGACACCAGAAATCTTAAGATAGATTTTTAACTTTATTTAGTAGCATATTTTTGTAATTTTTAGAGGATTAATATTTCTATATAAATATAGTGGTTGTAAGAACTTAATTTATGTATTAAAAATTAAATAAAAAGGTGATGAAAATTTACATCACTATGCAATTAAGGGTTAAATGGCAAATCACGGCGATTAAAAAAAAGTAAAATTTACTGTTAAATTTTTGTGGTAAAAAAAGCGTAAGAATTGGCAGCTACGCCTAGATACAAAAATTTTTATTCGTAAAATTTTAAAGTATCTTAAAATAATTTTTCAAATTTTATTGAAGTAGATTGAATACTATTCATTCAGCTTTGAGTGTTACAAAATACATCTGTTATAGCATGTCTACTATTGGCCAGAAATGCGAAAATGAGGTGTAAAATTTACTTCAAGAAATCAGACTGCTATTATATTGCATTAGATAATTTAAATTCTAACAAATATGCTTAATTTTCCAGCTGAAAGAAAAAGGAATCAACTGATCTACGTTTTTGCAAGCAATTTTTGCGAATACGGACCAGCAGCACCATAAGATAACATGTATCAAGAATAGAAAAAAAAAAAAAAAAAAAAGAGGCGGGTCTACTTTTAGAGTTGAAAAGAAATTTACAATATAATAACCAGTTTTGTACAATTCTGGGTGTATGTTCGGTATATTTTAGGAATAGTCTAAAAATCAATGGGTTATAATATTTATTCTGAACACATAACATTTTATGTTTAACTTTTTGAATTTGTACTTCATCTTCGAGATGGCAAAACTAATTTATTCTAAAACTCTTAGAGTACGTGCAGGTGACAATACCAATTTGCTATGAAGCTCGTAAGTCATCTTGAAGGTGACAATACCAATTTATAAGGGCGTGGACAAGACTTTACGTAGAAAACGAGAAAAATGAGTCTTAAAACTATAAACATTTTCTTTTATGGCTAATTGATTATATAGGTAGCTGTTGGTTGTCTGAAAAAATGAACACGAGTTTTCTTACTTCTAATATGTATGTTTTATTTTTCTATTTGCTCAGAAAGTAGAGTTTAACACTAAAACCAGGCTTTTCTTTTTTTTTTTTTTTTTTTTTTTCAGAGTCAGAAAACGTCCAAAAATCAAACTATCATAATTCGGTTGGTTTTGGTCGTAGATAATGGACTTTTTATTATTTTACTTGTAACACCACGGAGAAAGTTTTTTTCTAAATTTAATTTACATGACCCAGGGACTGTATAAAGTTTAAATTTTGCAACTTAAAAAAATATAATTATTATTATTTTGAAGTAAATAGATTTTCATATGACGTACAACGTTTGAAATTTTTTTGCAGTTGTAACTATATATTTAAAACTAAAGGTTCGAGAATTAGCTATTTGTGAATGATTAGAAGGAATACTCTGTACATTATTTATTTTCCATCATTTTTGCACTTTTGTATCAAATTCTCTTAAATAACCCTCTTGAATGTTAGGAGTTTATTACTTTATAAATTCCAATTATAATATTAATTTGTATTACTGTTGCAGAGGTGTCAAGCTCCAACTAATTTTCCGTAATGTGTGGATTAAGCTGACCTAGGTTTAATGCGTTTCGCACCAGATTAAAAAAAAAAATTAAATTCAATAAATAAATACAGATTCATTATATAAATTTTCTGGTTCGAAATGTTGGTAAACCGGGTCAAATTAATCCATATATTACGAAGATTAATGGCAGCGTGGCATCTTCGCTGTTATGTGGCTCGGTTTAACTTAGTTGCAGTCATTCATTGATTTGATTTGATTGCTGAGAAAAAGAAACGGCTATATAACTGTCTACATATGTATATACTGAAATGCTTCAAAAAACTTAGGGGGGGGGGCTGATAGTACTCATCAAGACGAACAAAAAACAAGTGGGTAAGTGTGATCACAGATCGCACAGAGGGTTTCGTTTAATATTTCTTTCAAACAACTTTATCCTTTTGCAAAATATGTTAGTTCCACATTTCGCAACCAGGGGACGCACTCTATTCAACGCAAACCTTTATCCGAACGAAACTCCGTTTTACAGTTTATCCATAGCTATATTAGTCGAGGGGATCGTGCCCATAGCACCCGAGATAGATAGGCGCCCCCTGGCGGTAAAAAGTATAAATAAAATATGTAAGGCTATGTGCATAACATAAAAGAGTGGTCAAAGGTGTTTCGGCAAAAGTTAGAAAAGTACCCACCAGGTGCAATGGGGGGAGGTAAGAAAAATTGCTTAAAATACACAAGTTAGAGCCCGGGGGGGGGGGGGGGGGGTAAATAATATAAGACTTTTTGAAAGCTTTATGATTTTTCGTGTGATCGCAAGTGTTTTGCTATAAGTATGCAAAATTTCAAGTCTCCAACTTAATTAGGGGCTGAGTAAGAAAAATTATTTAAAATGCACAAGTTAGAGCCCGGAGGGGTAAATAATATAAGACTTTTTGAAAATGTTATGATTTTTCTTGTGATCACAAGTGTTCTGTTATAAGTATGCAAAATTTCATGTCTTCAAATTAAATAAGGGCTCAGTTAGGAAAAAAAAAGCTTAAAATACACAAGTTAGAGCCCAGAAGGGTAAATATAAGACTTTTTCAAAATTTTATGATTTGTCGTTTGATGTGAGGGGTTCTGCTATAAGTATGCAAAATTTCAAGTCTTCAACGTAATTAGGAGCTCAGTTAGAACAAAAAGATTAAAATACACAAGTTTGAGCCCAGAGGGTTAAATATAAAACTTTTTCAAAATTTTAAGATTTGCCGTTTGATGTGAGGTGTTCAGCTATAAGTATGAAAAATTTCAAGTCTCCAATATATATTGTTTCTGAGAACGGGCTCTGTGACGGACAGACAGACAGACAGAGGAGTGAGACGAATAGGATTTCGTCAGATGAACGAAACCCTATTGAAATGGAACATGGGGTTGCAAACCACTTATTTAGTCACAAATACTGGGTGTTTCACCCTAACTGAAGTCAGCTTGTCGGTAATAATTTTGCGAAAAACAAAAATATTGCAATAAAAATATAACGATATGTACCTTATTTTGTATGAAATGTGATAACATCACAAAAAAAATGGTAGAAGTTTCCATTATACGCGCCAGCAGTATGCATTGGACGCTCCCCATTTTGGACTGTCATTATCAGTTCATACTGTATCATCGATTGTGTGAGTACCCTGCTTTTCCAGAACTTTTTGTGATGTTATCACATCTCATACAATATAAGGTACAGTCGTGGAAAAAAAAATAAACACCCCCTACTAACTCCTCAACAAATTATCGTAGGCGAAAGTTACTGGTACCGAACGATTGGAAATAAAGTCTACTTTTAAAAGACGCATATAAAATTTGCTTAGGGGGCCATCTACATATTAAAACGAATCCAAACTTCATTTTTTTCAATGGCAATACCCAATTTTAACGAGATATTTCAAATCTTTGGTTCAAACTACGCGTAGACACCAAATTTGAAGTCATTTAAATGATAAGTTTTTGAATTATAAACATTCAAAATTTAGTGCTTCTAATGTTAAATTACATTTTCATATTTTTATTTATAACTTCTGAAATTACGATCCTAAAGCTCTAATTTTTTGTGTAGCAATAATACTAATATACCCAAACATAAATACGTTGAATTTGCAATTTTTATAATTTTCTGATATGAATTATGAATTATGAAATTAATATAAAAAAAATTATGAATTGCAACCTACAATTTTTTTGGTGGATTCAGATTTATTAAGTCCTGCTTTGTGGAAATCCAAAATTTCACATTTTTTTTCCAAGTAGTTTTCAAATTATGCTTAAAAAGCGGCACAATGATGGTTTAAGGGGCCGTCTACGATAGAAGCGACTAAATATTTTGAAATTTCTTATGCTATCCTGTAATCTAACAGGCTTAATTGACTGCTTAAGGTGCCTTGATCAAGAAGGGAGCTCTCTCGGTTAACAATCGAGTACCGAACTTCAATTTGGATACAGTCCTTAAAATACGCTTGTTTTAAAATAATTACTTTCTCGGAAACTTATGGTTTGAATTGCATAAAAATTTGTTTTTAGACTAATTGAAGTGTGTAGAGTTCATTTATGCTGTCAGAATTGTGTACTGGTACTGAAAAAAAACAAAGTTATGGTTCGTTTTAATATGTAGATGGCCCCCTAAGCAAATTTTGTATACATCATTTAAAAGTAGACTTTATTTCCAACCGTTCGGTACCAGTAACTTTCTTCTACGATAATTTGTTGAGGAGTTAGTAGGGAGTGTTTACTTTTTTTTTCCCATGACTGTACATATCGTTACATTTTTATTGCACTATTTTA
Source organism: Maratus speciosus (assembly GCA_963932465.1). Lineage (NCBI taxonomy): Eukaryota > Metazoa > Arthropoda > Arachnida > Araneae > Salticidae > Maratus > Maratus speciosus. The sequence goes on from OZ010787.1 coordinate 442,645,625, forward strand.
ATTTTTCGCAAAATTATTACCGACAAGCCGACTTCAGTTAGGGTGAAACACCCTGTATTTGTGACTCAATATGTGGTTTGCGACCCCATGTTCCATTGCATTTTTTGTTCCTCTTGATGAGTACTATCATCCCCCTAAGTTTGTTGAAGCACTTCAGATACACCCTGTATATATGTGTATATATATATGACATTCAATAAACTAAAATAAACAGGTGGAGTTACGATCCATTAAGTATCTTGTCCTACACTGCCCATCCCTGTTTACTTAACCCTAGACACCGCCATCGAAATACTCAAGGGCAAAGGACACGAGTGTGGCGTCATCACTAATCGACCGACTTCTCAATGGTGTTGGAATTCACACCGGAAAATTTTGACTACAAATTTTCTTTTATTTTATTTGTGGAATATTTATCATCTTATAAAACAATAACAACTATTTAACTTACTGGTGAGAATTTGGAATCCCTCAACAATAAAACAGCTAGATGCGGAAACACTGTGGCATTCCGCATCTCGTTGAATTTTTATTTAGGGATTCCGAATTATCACCTGAAAGTTTAAATAGCTCTTATTGATTTTTAAGTGATAGATATTCCACAAATAAAATAAAAAGAAAATTGCTATTCAAAATTTTCCGGTATAAATTCCAACACTTGTGAGAATTCAATCGATTAGTAATGACGTCATACTCGTGACATCTGGCCTTGTGTATTTCGATGACAGCGCTCTAGACCCTGAGATGCGATACAGCAGTGACGTAGCATTTGGAAGTTGGGGGGGGGGGATCTTTTTTTTTTTTTTAATTAGCACTATTATATAGGAAATTTGCCTTTATTAAACCATTGAGCGTTACACGATTAAACAAAGTAAAATTTAGAATACAATAATACTGGTAGTAAAAGGATTTAACGCCCCTCCCCCCCCAAACTCTACGCCATTGCTATATGTCCCGCCAGGTGATCAGCCTAACGCGGGACCCTCAGTGTTTAGTTTCCAAGCAAGCTTGGTGATCATTTTATAGACTACATAAAGATGAAAGTTTTAGTGAACCTTACCCTTCCGGCAGTCGAACTCGTGTCCTGTAATGTAGCAGACAGGCGTGGCGTGGTACATTCAATAAAAGGATGTGCTAGAATTGTATAGACATTTTTCAGCAGAAAAAGAAAAACCGCAAAATATACTAAATACGCAAAAATATACTAATATAAGTTATTAAAAAGTATTTTCTGTGAAACCTTTTGTTTTTTCAGATTCAACCAATTAAAATTATTTTGGCTCAGCATACATTAGAAAAAATGCGGTAATCTTCGTAAGAAACAGAAAATGTATTACGAGTAAATTGAATTGAAAATATAATTTCTATTTCTACTAATGCATACTATTAAATGTTACAAGGCGATTAAAATAATTTTGGTTAGTAAAAGTAAGTACAAGTTGATCGATCGATTTGTTTCGATTTACGAACAAATAGAGTACAATTAGTTAGAGAATGGATGAAAAGAGGATTTCTTATTTTGTAATTAGTACGAAAATATGTTGAAGTACACGTGAAGTATATATATTAGTGGGTAGCAGGTGTTCTTATATTTAATTCTTTATCATTTATGGTATGGTCTATTTTCATATGTTTTATATTTTCTTATATTTTTGTTTCACATATTTGTTTTGATCAGTAATTGGGAACTTCTATATGAAAAATATGTAAATAAATAAATAGAAATGCTTAATTCACCTTTAAAAAGTTAAACTTAAACTTACACTATGTGCAAAAATTACTTAAAAGATGAGACAATATTCAAAAAGATGTTAAATTATTTTAATACCTTAGTACTTTCAACTATAAAAACATAGTCTTCGTCAGAGAAATATAAGAAATACAATTGTTATTAACGTCTAATTTTCAAAACACGTAGATGGTGACAAAAGGAGTGAAAGTAGAAGTTAATTTTCAGACCCGGAAAACACTGGAAAAATAAAACATGGATATAGGGAAGTGGAATATCACTCGTTTTTTGATTCGTTAAGCAAACTGAGACAAATTCTGGATATGTTGTAGGATAAAACGTCATTGCAAACAGTATTTTCTTTAGTAATAATTTTTATTGATTCGCGGACGATTAAATCATGACAAATCTTTGAGAGATATATAATTTTTGCGTCTTCGAAATTAACTTGTATATTCTGCTTCTGGTTAAGTCTTGACAGTGCTGTTGTAGGTCGGTTATACTTTAAATCTCTGAAGTGTTCATTATACGGACTTTAAGTTTATGTGAAGTCATTCCTATGTATTCGAGATAAATATTTTCTGTTTTCAGTGGAATTATATATGCTCCAGAAACTTCATCTTTCGGGATTGGATCTATTTTCGCACTAATTAGATTTTTCAGTTTTGCTGGAGGAGTGACGATTAAGTTTACGCCAAAGCGAAAAAGTGCATGTCTGAGTTTTTCGAAAAGTCCTGGTATGTACTTCATCTTGCAATATCTCATATTACTCCTTGGAGTTTTTTGTATTTTCATATGGTTCTTTTGTGAGTTGATTAGCTTATCAATAATGCGTAATGGGAAACCATTCTCAACTACAATGTTTCTAATGGTATTTAATTCATTTTCAAGGTGATTAATAGAGCAAACATTAAACGCTCGTCTTATATAAAGGTTGAATGGTGCAAGTTTGTAGTTAAAAGGTGATGTACTTTCAAAAGGAATGGTGCTGTTAGACTTATTTACTTTCCTGTCGACTGTGCGTTCAATTGTTAAGTTTGATAAATTTTTAATTAGCATTACGTCAAGAAATGATAACTCGTTATTATTTTCTATTTCGATGGTAAATTTTATGTTAGGGTCCATATTATTTATTCTGTTAAGATTGTGGACGACATTTTCATAGTAGGGAATCATGGTTTATCTGAATTGTACGCATTTCTTAACATTATTCTGTTAAGATTGTGGACGACATTTTCATAGTATGGAATCATGGTTTATCTGAATTGTACGCATTTCTTAATAGAATAAATAATATGGACCCTAACATAAAATTTACCATCGAAATAGGAAATAATAACGAGTTATCATTTCTTGACGTAAAGCTAATTAAAAATTTATCAAACTTAACAATTGAGCGCACAGTCTACAGGAAAGTAAATACCGTAATTTCCGGCGTATAATCCGCGGATCAAACAATTCTGTTTGGACCCAGAAATTTTATTTAGTAATTGAAGCCAAATATTTACAGCGACCTAAAAAGTTACATTTTATTTCAAGAAATTTTTGGGTCGAAAAATGATTGTTTGATCCGCGGATTATACGCCGGAAATTACGGTAAGTCTAACAGCACCATTCCTTTTGAAAGTACGTCCCCTTTTAACTACAAACTTGCTCCGTTCAACTTTTATATAAGATGAGCGTTTAATGTTTGCTCTATTAATCACCTTGAAAATTAATTAAATACCATTAGAAACATTGCAGTTGAGAATGGTTTCCCAATACGCATTATTGATAAGCTAATCAACTCACAAAAGAACCATATGAAAATACAAAAAACTCCAAGGAGTAATATGAGATATTGCAAGATGAAGTACATACCAGGACTTTTCGAAAAACTCACGCATGCACTTTTACGCTTTGGCGTAAACTTAAGCGCCACTTCTCCAGCAAAACTGAAAAATCTAATTAGTGCCAAAATAGATCCGATCCCGAAAGATGAAGTTTCTGGAGTACATATATTTCCACTGAAAACAGAAAATATTTATCTCGAATACATAGGAATGATTTCACGTAAACTTAAAGTCCGTATTAAAGAACACTTTAGAGATTTAAAGTATAACCGACCTACAACAGCCCTGTCAAGACTTAACCAGAAGCAGAATATACAAGTTAATTTCGAAGACGCAAAAATTATGTATCCCTCAAAGATTTATCATGACTTAATCATCCGCGAATCAATAGAAATTATTACTAAAGAAAATACTGTTTGCAATGACGTTTTATCTTACAACATACCCAGAATTTGGCTCAGTTTGTTTAAAGAATCATAAAACGAGTAATATTCCACTTCCCTATATCCATGTTTTATTTTCCCAATGTTTTCCGAATCTAAAAATTGACTTCCACTTTCACTCCTTTTGTCACCATCTACGTGTTTTGAAAATTAGACGTTAATAACTATTGTATTTCTTATATTTCTCTGACGAAGACTATGTTTATATAGTTGAAAGTACTAAGGTAGGAAAAATATGTATTACAAAAGCCACCGTCATTGTTGCCAGATTGAGGACTTTTTAAATTCAGATTATTTAACTGTCACCACTTTTTTTAAATAGTATAATTCGCCTTATTTTTCAGAATTTTTAATCTATTTCTAAATAGGCCGAATATTTCTATTAAAAAAAAAAAAAAAAACGGTGACAATCAACAATGTGGGGACAAAAAAGTCCCCAATCTGGCAACACTAGCCACCGTGCGAAACCGTACAGAAATTACACATCTCCATAGCTGCCAACTTTTACGCTTTTCTCCTACCACTATTTTTGATCAGAAAAATTCGCCTTACTTAATCCTATGTTTTCGTTGATTAATTAAGACAAATTCCTGTGTTAAAATATAGTGGTAGGAAAAAAAGCGTAAAACTTGGCAGCTATGCATCTCTTACAATTTGCTTGTAAAACGTAGATGGTGCCCCTGACGAACTATCTCACTTTGTAAGTTTTTTCAGTTCATTTGTATATCCCTTAAATCTGATATATATATATATTTAGATATCTTGGATTTTTATTATCTATTTTCTGTTATTTTTGCGTTATAAGGGGCTAAATTTCGTCATTTTAGGCTTAATGCCGACAAAATTGGATGAAATAACGCATCTTCTATGAATGAACTCATAAGCTCCTCTGAAGATTCTGTGGGTTATTCATAGTTCTTATTTTACATACTGATTTCCTATGTTCACTTCTAATTCATCTTTAGAACTTTACCAAATTACTCCTATATTTGTGATTTCAAATTTGTTATATATACATATATAGATATAGATAGATAGATAGATAGATAGATATAGATATAGATATAATCTTTTTATTTCATTTTATATTATTTATATACACATATATATTATAATTTTGTATCAGAGTATCTGTAAAAATAAACACAGAATTCCAACAGAAAAAAAGCTGAAATTAAGCCTGACAAAAATTTCTTTTAATTTGCATACAGAATTATTTGAAGTGCAATGTGCCAATGTTGCTAGTGGGCTACTTTTTTTAAAATTCAGATTTCTTCATTGGCGCCACTTTTTTTGAAATGGTAAAATTTGCCCTATTTAACCCTAGAACTACCGAAAATTTTACTCAAGTTTTATAAAAATATTGCACATCAGAATTCTTATTTAAAACTATGGAACTTATTTACTTAACTCATTATTGTCTGGTTTACACATTTAGTTTATTTTAAAGAAATTTCTGGTTAGAATAAATATTTCGAATGTACCCATCGTGCCCATTGGACCCGTCTGGTAGACGGAGGGTTAATGGCATATTAATTAAGGCGAAAACAAGGAGAATTTTACCATTTAAAAAAGTGGTGCCAATCAAGAAATCTTAATTTCAAAAAAAGTAGCCCGCTGGCAACACTGCAAGGTGCTTAAAAATACATGGAACTCTTTTAAATGATTTTGAATGTTTTTTAAGCTTATTTTTTTATTCATCAAGGAATATGGAATTCAAAGCTTATAATATGTGTGGTACTTCTTCAAGGAATACACGGCTTATACAATAAAAGCAAAAACAATTTAAGCGGATTTCTAACAGATTTAATAGGGTTAGCAATAAATAGCAATATCACTCTTGCCCAATACCGTTCGAAATACACAAATCAAATGCAGAAGGATAAAGGAATCATATAATCACGACTGATCGCATTAAATGTATTCAACCCTCAAAGAGGAATTATCATAAAGTTTGCGAAATTTCGGTACTAATAATTCATAAAAAATAAATCAAAGAAATATATACTGTATAATTAAAAAAAAAAACATATTAAAGTAGAAAAAAAGAGAAAGAATTATTTCAATTCTTCTCACAAACCACACGCATAAAAAATGTAGACAAAAGAAATTTTAGTCTTTCAAAATTACCGTAATTTCCGGCGTATAATCCGCGGATCAAATAACCATGATTGGACACAGAAATTTTATTTGATAAAATGTAACTTGTTAGATCGCGGTAAATATTTGACTTCAATTGTTAAATAAAATTTCTGGATCCAAAAATTGTTTAATCCCCGTATTATACACCGAAAATTACCGTAAGTTAAGAGGTAACTGAATTTATTAAAAGAAAATAGTAATTTAATAAAAGAATACAAATAATGTTACATATATATTATATCACAAGGGTTCCTACACGTTCAGCTGAAATACCAGTACTTTTATGTAGGAAAACGCAGCTTATATAATCGTGCAATTGCAAAATCCGAGTTTTTCTCTAAGAAAATACTGGTGTTTCATCTGACCTAATGTCAGAGAAATTCCCTGATCTGTAGTATCCCCCTATCCTCTTCAATAAGGGAACCTAAAAAAATTTAATGAAAGAATAATAGCCGTATTAAATGACACAGGATTTTACAAATTAAAAAGAAAATGATTTCTTTCGTGAATCTATTATGAGTAAATTTATTTCGAAACAAAATTTCTGTTTTTATTATTGCATACTATAAAAAGGTAAAAGATTAAAATACGTTTCGTTGGTAAATGTAAGTACAAGATCAATCGATAGATTTATTTCGATTTGAAAACTAATGGCATACAATTAGGTAAGCGATCAATGAAAATCGTATTTCTTGTTTTATAATAAATACGAAATAAATAGACATGTAAGGTACTATGGTATTTGTACATGTCAGAATTTTTTTCCCACTAGTAACAGTGAAATTATACATAATTAGAAACAGTGGACCTGTTTCTGAAGTTCCGTTTCTTTTTTTTTAAGTTATTAACGTTTCAATCGAACGTTATTACTTTTATAGCTCAATAATACTGATTGGTAAAGATATACGAACTGAATTGTTTCAATGAGTAAAAACTTCCAGCCTGGGAATTTTGTAGGTCAGTTAGAAATATACAGTTCGTTTAAATTGAACGCTTCACAATATGTGATAGAATATATTATATTCCAATTACATAATAAATAATTCGTGATCTACTGTTTACATAGAGTCTTTCTCCCAAAAACTTACGTTCCTTTCTACGCACATCAGTGTCATTTCCATGGCCTGACAACCATGTCTGCGGACGAGCTAATTATAGTGCGAATTAAGAATATGGATTATTCTCCTAGAAAAGTTCTAAACGATGTCACAAAATTATTTATTAAAAATGTAATTGCAATCGAAAATATTTTATAATGAATATGTGGTGTGGTATAATCGAACAGTACACTGTAAAAAATTGCTGCAGTAATTTTACTGCAGCAGACATTCCAGGCAAAGGCACATAAAAAAAACGGAATTTGTTCCTAGATTAACGGACTTTGCCTTTGAATTAACAGGTTTTGCCCGTAAAACATGAAATTTACGGAAATTGACCGTTTATTTCGAAAAAGTGACATTTTCCGAAATTTTTCTGGAGTAATTCACGGTAAAGTACCGTAAATTTACAATTTTTTTACAGTGTACGTGTAAATAATTAAATGAAAAATATTAATTTATCATATAAACTATGTGTCCACTGAACGTGACAAATTTTTTTCCATAGACTGTCACAATTTTCGTATAACTTACGGGATCTGTAAAGTTGATTTAAACCTTTTTAATCATAATACGTTATTTGTTTTCAAATCAGTGCTTTGTTAGTGAAATAGCATCTATGTAATGTAAGAATACGATTTTTATAAACGGATATTTTATCACGCTAAGGAAACATACTGGCATGATGGTAGATAGGTTCAACGTAATATAAAAATAATTTTTTAGTCTTAATTTAAATTTTAGAAAATCAGAAAATTCCGTACTGAAAATGCACGTTTCTTTGCGAATGGCCAACATACATATGCTTATTTGAACTTAAGCGACAATCTATATTATCATACAAGACCACTGTTACGACAGTAAGATGTACAGTCGTGGAAAATAAAAAGTAAACACCCCCAACTAACTCCTCAACAAATTATCATAGAAGAAAGTTACTGGTACCGAATGATTGAAAAAATAGTCTACTTTTAAATGATGTATATAAAATTTGCTTAGGGGGCCGTCTACATATTAAAACGAACCCAAACTTCACTTTTTTCAATGGCAATACCCGATTTTAACAAGATATTTCAAATCTTCGGTTCAAACTATGCCTAGATACTGAATTTCAAGTCATTTGAATCATAAGTTTTTGAATTATAAACATTCAAAATTTAGTGCTTCTAATGTTAAATTACATTTTCATATTTTCAACTCCTGAAATTATGATCCTAATGTGCTAATTTTTTGTGTAGCAATAATACTAAAGTACCCAAACATAAATACATTGAATTTGCAATTTTTATAATTTTATGATATGAATTATTAATTATGAGATTAATATTCGAAAAAATTATGAATTGCAACCTACAATTTTTTTGATGGATTTAGATTTATCAAGTCCTGCTTTATGGAAATCCAAAATTTCACATTTTTATTCCGAGTAGTTTTCAAATTATGCTTAAAAAATGGCAAAATGATGGTTTAAGGGGCCGTCTATGATAGAAGTGACTAAATATTTTGAAATTTCTTATGCTATCCTGTAATCTCGCAGTCTTCAATGACTGCTTAAATGGTGCCTTGATCAAGAAGGGGGCTCTCTCGGTCAGCAATCGAGTACCGAACTTCAATCTGGATACAGCCCTTAAAATACGCTCATTTTAAAATAATTAATTGCTCGGAAACTTATCCTACGAATTGCATAAAAATTTGTTTTTAGGCTAATTGGAGGGTGTAGAGTTCATTTATGCAGTCAGAATTGTGTGCTGCTGTTGAAGAAACAAAGTTATGGTTCGTTTTAATATGTAGATGGCCCCCTAAGCAAATTTTATACACATCATTTAAAAGTAGAATTTATTACCAATCGTGTGGTACCAGTAACTTTCTCTTACGATAATTTTTTGCAGGTTAGTAAGGGGTGTTTTTTTTTCCACGACTGTACCTAGATGAAATTCTAAATCATCCTGCTCTTAAAAAGATAAACAATATTTTTTCCGAATATGAAATCATTTTCTTGAAGTAGATGTCGTCTGCAGACAGATTGCAAATTGTACCAACTTTGTTTTTCTAATGCCAATGCAGAGATACCATCATCTCGTTAATCTACCTTCCGTATTATGTGGATTGATTTGACCCAGTTTCACAAAGTTTAAGAGCCTGAAAATTTATTTTGATGAATCATTATTTATTTTTCTTTCAGATTTCTACGCGGACTTTTTTTTAAATTCATTTCTAAAAAAAAAAAAAAAAAAAAAAAAAATACTGTTGCGAAGGGTTTTAAATCTAATTCAAATCCCTCATGCATGGTCACGGTGACGTCGTTGTGACGTCACTGTAAGTCACTGTGGTCACGTCACATCTGTGACCAAAATGCCACCCCTCAGTGATGTCACATTGTGACTGAGATGTGAACTTCTTAGAAAACTTTAAAAAATTACGAAAATTCTTTAAAACATGTTATTTACTGTAAAATTATGTTTTCCTGGCAATTAAAAAAAAATTGTGAGGTCACTGTTATATCACTGCTATGTAACGTACGTCACGTCACATATGTGACAAAAAAACCACCATATTGTAAGTCACAGTGTGACAAAAATATGAACTTCAAAAATCTTTGAAAATGAAGAGAAATATTTTAAACACTCACGAGTTACATGGCATAAGGAATAAAATATATTAGTGGATAGCAAATGGTAAATTCTCTCACTAAAGGGGAGAGGGGGGGGGGGCATAATAAATAAAGTGCACGATACAATCATTAATAAACTAAATTTTCAGGCTATATTTTATCAATTTGATATCTAAGATGGTGAATGTATACTTTTTCATGATTTAAATTTTATCTAGCATTTGGATAATATAATTAGAATTAGGAATATTAAATTTATACACTTTACATATTTAGTTTGCTGGGAGGAAATTTGTTTATTTATTTCTTTTTTTACCGACCAGGATTATTCGAAACACTTCTGTGGTTTCAAAATAAAAATTTTCTATTACAGTTAAATCTGCACCTTTTAATGAGCACGTAGAAAGAGTCTTCAGAGTTTAGTCATCTATGCATTTATTGCTTTAGAATATTTTTATAATTTGTATTCAAGTCATAAATTCTACTTCTTTCAGACTTTTTAAATAAAATTAGCATTTTCCGAAAATAAAAGAAATATACAAAATTTGTGCAAAACAAACTTTACTTTAAAAAAAAAAGAAAAAAAAAGGGGGGGGGGCTCGTTATTACCATTAAATTTATTTTTACACCTTTTGAAAATTTAAACAATGGTATATCTAATAAACTCTAATTATGAATATTATTATTATAATTATTTAGAAAAAATGAACTTTACAATACATTTTAACTTGTATTATTTGGTACGGATAAAAAGAAAAGGTTAAATACATTGGACATTTCTTCAAATACAAAATTTTAATTAACCATACTTTCAGAAAATTACTGCGCATTCAAGTTTCATATCTCTTGCATGCAAAAACAAATAATCTGTACCAGACCATCTGCTTGAAAATCGTCTGCCCACAAAAAAATAAACATGAGAAGACGCGGGAAATAAATAGTTCACTGTTTTTAGAACATCACCTTCACCACGTCTACAACACTTTAAGATAAGGAAATGACCATTTTTGGATACACGGATATTAATAGAACGTATATGTAAGTTTTATTTAATTTAAATATTTTATTCCTGATTTGTACATATGAGTTAAATAGTTTTATGTTATATTTGTAAGAGACTGATCTTTAAACTGTTAGAAGCGATATTTTAAAATTCGATAACTGTAAAGAAAAATATCTTAATCTGCCATCGCTTGAAAAAAAAAACTGCGCAGAGACTGTGCATGCCTACATTCATACTGGAATTAATATAAACATTTATTTACTCTTACTTGAGATTGAAAATGTATGGAACGACAATGATTTGGAATTATTTTATCGGCTTCTTACTATTTTTTGATTACTAACACTTATAGTTATTATTATTTTGGGGTTAAATATGATGTTCGATTATCATAAGATTACGAAACTGTTTCAGATTAGAAATTAACATTATACTGGGAAAATGTATCTTTACATGTTACAGTAGTGAAACATTTGAAAGAATTTTCTTTTAGTGCTAATAATATTTTAAATTATCTTTCAAAATCCTAAATCTTCAAACCAATGTTTTCAGATTTAACATTTGCCGAAATTATAAAATAATAGGAATTCCTTATACCATATCGAAATATTTTTGAGATATTGTTAAATCTAATAAGGCATTTAATTTATCTATTGAGTTTGCTGTTGTTTAATAGTACAATTATAAATCCTAATTATTATTTTTAGTATTTTTCAAATTGGTATATTTATTTTTTTAAATTGTATGTAAGCATTTTTTCTTTTCTGTTTGTGATTTTAATCAAACATTTAATTATAGACATTCTGAATCGGTTATTAAATTTTCTTCTTTTGTAAATTCATTTTCTACGTTTATGATACGCGTAATTATTGGCACTAAAAAGTAAAATATGATACTTAAGCATTGAAACAAAGTGTTTTTCATGCCTGATGGGAAGTTATAGATTAAACTGCTTTAGTATATATTTTTAAAAGTTCATATAATACAGGATACATATTATAGGACACAAGTTGAAAAGTGCTTATGACTTCGGTTTGTCTGTCCGTCTAGCAGTCTATTCGCACTCTAACTCTCGAAAATATACTCGGATTGCCCTGAAATTTTTGGATGTTATTGACGTTTACCATAGCACGGTACCTATTTGTAATGAAGTTTGTAGCATGCTTTGTTCATTTACAGGGACAGCCAAAAGTTTTCCGTTACATTACAGCCTATGGAAAAAAATCGTTTCAAATGATCTTTTATGATTTTACGCACGCTTTCAAACAGAATAATATTTATATGCATTTATGAAGTGCACTAAAATATGCATTCTGTTGACTATGCGATGCAAAGAATAGTTATTGTTCATTTACAGGGCTAAAAAAGGAATTCAAATACATAATGATATAGGGGTGGAGGGAGTTGTTTGCGGCATACTTTAATTATGTTAATCTATTTCATATATAATGAAATTGATATATGTCGCTGAGGTTTACATACTATAAATTATTTCATGTATAATACGAATAATACGTATATAGCATTTACAGGGACACACAAAATATTTCAGATACTATATTGTATCCGAAGTACTGTTCATTAGCGATGATTGCTGGAAATGTATTTTTAATTATGATATGCGCTTTTATGATTCACTATATTTATGCATAGTATATGGTGTATATAAATGCTATAATTCCTATACAAGGCTACACAAAAGTATTCGTAAGGATTACTGGGTATGAGCGCAAATTGCTTAAAGGTGGTTTTTAAATGAGTTATGCTCTTTTTTGCTGAACTGCATTTAATTTACCAAGAAATGTTTGTAGAATATAGATAAAACGATATACAGGATCACGTAAAGAATTGGATACATGACCGTCTATAAATTATAATTTCTGGAAATGTGATTTCAGCAGTTTTAAGAGTGTCTTAGTTTGAATTAAATTTTAACTAAATAGTGGCGTGTAATAAAGATTCTAGGTAAACTACAGGGTTGTACAAAAGTATTCAAGTATGTTTCCATACATTAGTATAAATTGCTGAAAAAGAATTTCAACCTGTTAGGCGTTTTCTTGCTAAACTAAATTTTCCCATTATATAGTATATATGCACTTAAAAAAATGGGAAGTCAAAATTGAGTAAAAAGTACTCAAATTTAAATGCGTCACATACTCAAAATAGCTCCGATCCAAATGTACTCAAAGTTGAGAAACACATGTACTCATTTTTTATTCATTGGTTGTGATCAAATATGAATCATTATGTACTGACCCCCCCCCCCCCAAAAAAAAAAGAAAAACCTAAAATTTAAAGTAAAAATGTACTGACATTTATTTCCCGTTCAAAGTTCTTAACAAGAAATGTTTAATTGATTATTTATTAAGAAAAATAGCAAAATTCTTAACAAGATACTCAAATCGAATATTTTTATGACAAGAGCATTATTTCCAAGCACTTTTAAATTATTTTTAAAATGCTGTGCATAATTTAATATTTACATTAATAAACATCATTTATGCCGTCATAAATGAAATGAACCATTACAGGGTACAAAACTATTCGTTTGTTTGGGTTTGATAACATGTGATGTTTCAAAATAGAGAAAGCATGGGTTCATTTTTGATCCAAAAATATTCAATTCGATATGAGTACGTCGGTTTACTTATTTTTGAGTACTTCATTTTTCTCAGTGTATCAACCTACAGATCAAATACAGGGTTCTTCAAAAGAATTGGAAAACATATTTGGCTATGGACGGTAACTGCTGAAATCAATTTTTCAAATGTTTACTTAGTTATCTTATTTACGTCATTTCCCTAAATTACGATGTCTTGTTAAAGCATTCAGAAAGTGTTGGAAAGTATTTTATAATCTATGATTAACGCATGATTTTTTTTACTCGTTTTTTTTCTATTTCCCAGATCAGTCTTTTCCTATAAAACATACCAAATCTATTTAGCTCATATTCACAAAATACAACATACACGGGAATAAAAAATTTAAATAAATATCGCTTATCATGCCGCTCTATAAATAATAGTTGTATTAATATCCGTGAGTCTCCATGTTCGTATTTAATAAAGCAATGACAAATCACAACAAATTAAAAAAATTACACATTCTAAATATCAAGCTTGAACTCAATATCAAGCATAGAACTTAATATCAAGCATAGAACTGAATAAAAAATATGTCAGTTGATAAGCATTGTTTTTTAAGTGGAAAAATTTAAAATGATTTAGAAGAATAGGACTCCAAAATAGCGATATTTTGCTAAAAAGTACGGTAAAAAGATAAGATTTTATATTTACAGCAAAAGGTTATTTCAAAATTCATCGCTGTATTAATACTTAGAAATTTTTCCAGAGAGAATCCTTCGCCTTATATACAATATTTCAAATGAAAATCAAATATCAAATTAATTGCTTAAAAGGCGCAAATAGTGAAAAAGATTCCAAGCCGGGACTCGAACCCGGGCCATCAGTATAGCACACTGATATTCTACCGACTAAACCACATGGAACGACGCCCAGTCTGTAAAATTTCTCACTATTACAGGTTGGCAAGGCTACAAACGCAGCACAAGATGGAATATTTATCGTGAGCCACCGACATGCGGTAAACACGAAACTTAATGAAATCCAGCATCGAAACTATATTAATAATTGGAAATTTTTCCAGGGAGAAACATTCGCCTTCCATACAACATTTCAAATTAAAATTGCCTTTTAAGCAATTAATTTGAAATTTGATTTCCATTTGAAATATTGTATGCAAGGCGAATGGTTCTCTCTGGAAAAATTTCCAAGTATTAATATAATTTCAATCGATACTGGATTTAATTAAGTTTCGTGTTTGCATCATGTTGGTGGCTCACGCTAAATATTCCATCTTGTGCTGAGTTTGTAGCCTCGCCATCATGTAATAGTGAGAAATTTTCCAGCCTGGGTATCGTTCCATGTGATTTAGTCGGTAGAATGTCAGTGCGCTGTACTAATGGCCCGGGTTCGAGTCCCAGCATGGAATCTTTTTCACTATTTGCGTCTTTTAAGCAATTAATTTGAAATTTGATTTTCATTTGAAATCACAGTGTTTATGACAAGTTCGTCACAAATGACCCATATTTCACAAATTGGTCACAGTGTGACGTCAAAGCATTGTCGCTTTCGTAACAGGTTCGTCACAAAGTTAATGCCAAAATAGTCACAAATGACACACTTTTCACAAATTTGTCACACCGTGACTTCACAGAGTGGTCACAATGTGA
This sequence comes from Maratus speciosus, assembly GCA_963932465.1. Taxonomy (NCBI): domain Eukaryota; kingdom Metazoa; phylum Arthropoda; class Arachnida; order Araneae; family Salticidae; genus Maratus; species Maratus speciosus. The sequence goes on from OZ010787.1 coordinate 442,660,734, forward strand.
CGTCACAAACGACCTCTAAAACGGCCATAACGACCTCGCATTCTAGTCACTGTGACGTCACATCGACGTCACGTGACGTCACATCGACGGTCACAAAATCACAGTGTGACTTCACAACGACGTCGCCGTGACGTCACCATGCCTTACGGGATTAATCCTTTTTTACGAAAGATTAGTCGATGCTTGGCACCTCTGCTACTAACCTCTTTTGACACCTAATTTGAGTTCCTTAGATCAAACCCTTATAGAGTTAGAAGAGATCAAAATGTGAAGATGATATTGTTGGACACCACTAATTTTATACGGTTTTCTTCGTCTTATCTAATCGGAAAATTTCCTGCGATTAATCAAGGCGAAAAAAACTTTTCAATTTTAGTGGTATGAACAGCATTTGGACCTGCCCCCCCTCTCGCTACGCCACTGCAGCCAACCACAACAACCTAATTAGCAAATCACGGCGTAAAGTAACCACGATAATCAGATTCAGGTAGATTGAACCATAATATATAGATACCATACTATATACTTATAGGCGAATTTAACCCTTTATCTACGGCATTATGATCTACTGTAATTTTTTTCATGTAATATTTTTTTTCAGTTACTACAATGAAAATTAAAGGATAACATAAAAAAAATACTCACCCGTGAGAAATTTAATTATTTAGAGGTAATTAACTAAAGTGGTACTTTAAAGTACCGTCAGTACACTATGACTAAATTATCGCAGCAGAAAACCCACAAGTTATTTCAACTGACACCAGAAAATATTTTCGATATAATAAGTATATGATATATAGGCTTTTTCTTATTTACAAATATATCGTATGGCAAATTCCGGTGCCAATCATTTATTTCAACACTTTAGAATTGAAAATGCTTTGCTCCTGAAAGGGTTTAAAAAAACTATTTTATTTTAGGTTTCGATCTTGTTAGCAGTCCTTTAGTTTTGCGACGTCAATATTCCAGGGACAACATCCTCTCTCGCATCTCCACATATGCAATATATGAATTTACATATGCCATTTCTAACATAGCAAAAACCAGCCGGTGCCACAACTTTTTCGATTTCCTATAAAAAATAACAATGAAACAGAAAAGAAATACCAGGGAAATCACTACTGCACTACATTTTAGTAATTGCATTTTAAATCCGATGAAAACGATGGATAACTATACAGACGAAAAGTAAACAAGAAGTTTTTCTCCAGCACCCATTGTACTGACGGTACTTATAAGTACCACCGAGTAATTCAACTGTTAAATCAAATGCATACACCGTTCAACTAAAATAGCTAATCAAATTGTATTCTAAGACCATAATGATCACATAAAAAAAATCCAACACTTATCTTATATTCCCTTAGTGTGTTTGCAGCAATGAAAAGACGAGCGTGGCAATCTGTACAAAAAGTCGGCACAAAACACATCGACTGCTTCAAAGATAGCCTCATTCCTCTCTAAAATAACAAACCTAGAACTACTGCTGCCATATATTCGGATAAAGTGGAGTTAAAAGAGCGATTTTTGCGAAGTACCATTATAATATTAGTAATATTCACTATGGTATAAAAGTTTAAAGTAAGTGGTACTTATAAGTACCGTCAGTAGATAAAGGGCTAAAGGAAATGACCGAATAGCAGGGGTGCAAGCACTGCACCACAAATGGCTGATTTCTACCACTAAATTTTTATAGTATTCTTCAACTTATTTAATGACAGAATTTTTGAGATCTAATGAGGCGAAGAATACTATTGAAATTTAGTGGCATCACATATAGCAGCCATTTGTGGCGCAGCGCTTGCATCCCTGGAATAGGTGTCTCTTTAATGCACATGTGCTAGAATCCGGACAATACGCTCACATAGAAAACTGAAAAATCCTTTTAACACTAGACTACCTTCATAAAAGAGTAGATGGACACTACACTACATATTTAGTGGTGACAATCGAGCCACTGGGTGGTGCAGCACCCTCCATACACAAAATTTTCATTCTACTTTCCATGTTCTTCTAATACTGAAAGATTTAATTTTAGAAAATGCAATTCCCGTGATTAAACATTACGAATTATGGAATTTTAATTACACTAATTCAGTTAAAACAATCTATTTATAGCAACTTAATCTTATAAAGAAAATTTCATTTATCAATTGTAAAATATATATTTAGATTGTTATAAAAATAATCTATGATTTTATGCGATCAAACGTGAAAGTTACAGATGTAAATAGCTTGTTCAAATATTTATTTAAACGTATTGTACTGTTTAGAAAGTAAATATTTTCAGAGTGCAGCTAAAATATTTTGAAAATGTTTTTTACGTAACGGAGAAAATACTCCGATTTTCCCTTTTTTAAAACAATCCGAAAATGTTTATTTATCTCTGCATTCACAAATCCCCTCAAAATATGTGAATAGTTTTTAAATTAATCAAATGAAATGTATTGAATAACACGTCGCGACGTTTTAAGTAACAAATTATAAAAGTTTTCATTAGAAAAGAAGACTTTTAAATAAATTTCTCTTGAAAAATATATGATTTTGCAATAATTTATTCTAAATACTTTTATGATTGCATTAAATGCTGTATTAGTTACAAATGATGATACTTGCATTGCGAATAACATACTGCGAATCATTGCATTTCAAACTTCGTTCGCTTTTGTGAAATCAAAAGGAATAATAAAATCTCCCCTTCTTAAGAAGTGACAGACATTTGCTTACTTAAAATTAACTATTTTAAAATATTTAAAAATTTCAAAGGATGGTTTAGCCTAGAATTATCTATGTGTTACATATATAATAATAAAAGAATAGTCCTGTAAATTTAAATTTGTTGGATGCAGATCTTTAATTTTATTTTCAGAAATATTTTAACTGAGGTAGAAAAATATCGTTTATAATTTCCTTAACCCTTTCAGGGGCAAGAAACTTCTCTTAGTAAAATGCTGAATTGAGTGATTGGCGCCAGAATTTAGAAACAAATTTATTTGAAAATGAGCAAAAGCTTTCGTTCACGTACTTAATAAAAGGAAATTGTTCATTCCAATATTCTGGTGCCAATGTGACATTCATTTAAGGATTAAAATTAAGTTGTCCAAAAATGAACCACCTCCCTTGAAGGGGTTAATACAAGGAGTTATCTCTTTTCTGATTTTTTAAAAATTCATTGGATTGTTCTATGAAAATATACCTATGTTAATAAAAGACGTTTTTGCATGTCTCCCTGTATGGCTGTGTCCGTGGACGATGGACAGAAAAATCAACCACACTTTGAAGTCTGCAAACATGATTCAAGATAGACGAAAACAGGTCCCAATGCATATTCACCAGTCACTATTTTTCAGTTCTATCCGCACCACTATTTAAAAAAAAATAGATTTTGTAATATATACTCTTGCAAATGTTCTTCAACAGTATGTCAATAATTTTTGTTTTGAGAAAATTGTGTGAGGCAGAATTTAAAAATAGTCGCCTGTGGGAGTCTTGATACATATATGCCAACATCTCTTAACCCTTAAAAGCGCGATTTTTTATTTTGTTTCGAAAAAATTATATATGATTCTCTGAAAGGTTTATCACACAGGAAAAATAATGAAAAAAAAAAAATCAGAGATTCGTTTTTCGTATCATACGTCAATCTTTTCTTCTGTTGCACATCTGCAATACAAGTAAAATCTACTGTCATGTGGCTGTTTTACGCTAAAATATTGCAAATTAGTAAATATTTTAATAAATATGTCTCCAAATACCTTATTTTATATAATTATTTATTTTATAAAGCTTAACCTTTAACTCTTTAATTCCCATGATAGAATATGTCCGACAAATTACGCAGTCCAGAGAATCTGACTTTACACCAGAAAGTTTCAATGGTTAATTCCGTTTTATTTAAATACAGAAAGTCTGTTATTATTTAAAATATATATTGCTATTTTAATTTTCTGGTGTGAATTAGGTATAGGGTAATTCCGGGATTTATGCCGCACATTTTTTTAAAATTTGTGTATAAAGTCCCATGGTGGACATAAAATTTAAAAAAATCATGCTGTGCTATTTAATGTTAAATATACAACGCGTGTACTGCGATAAAAAAATTCAAAACAAATTATTAATATTTTTTAACAATTTTTTTCTAAAACATTACAATGCGGCGCGTCACCCGTACATTCAGGCTGAGATGCCACACTTGTGCGATAGTTATGCCGCGCTTGTAATAAGAACAGAATGAAGTTATAAATAAAAATATTTAAAAAAATCTATTCATATCTGGACTATAATTATGGATGTAATAACAAAATGAAACTAAATGAGTACAATGAAACATATTAGTAGATTCAAATTAATAATTGTTGCCTACTTTCACTATTAAAATTATGGACTTATTTTTTACATTAAGTTTTAATTGTTATTTCAGCAACAATGTAACATCAATGTATTAAAAAGGGAAAGAAAAAAAGTAAAATTGTGTTTACATAATTTATTTGTTAACCCTTTCGGGACCGGTGGCTTTTACATAAATTTTATTTGGTTGATACCACTTTTTTAAAAGAAGTTGCCTTTACTTAAATAATCCTGAAAATGCTCTAATTAAACAAAGCAAGTATTACTTTTCTTTTTTACTGGTGCCAGAAACAAATTTTGTAAGCTCTTTATGAAGGTGCTTATATGCACCTATGGTCCCGAATGGATTAAGAGATCGACTTCAAACAACAGAAAAAGTGTCGAAAAAGTACAGTTTCTATGTAACTACATTTGAACACATGATGCAACGAAACCAATAACACTTCCTCTTTTTTGGAGTAGTTTGCAAAGAACGTCTGCGTTACGCATAATCCAATTCTTCATTATTATATCTTGACTTGCATCTTTCTTGCCCTTCTTACTTTTATTTTCCCCTTTTTCTCCTTTGGGTTTAGTAAACCTGATAACATACCTAACATGGTTAGTCTGCGCAAAAAGAAAAGGAAAAGTTAATAACACTTAATCATCCCGTACAAAAGAAACCGCGGCATGTATACCGGAATAGCAGTGCGGCATGTATCCCATTTTGCATGGTGCAGAGGTCGGTCATCACAGTTACTTGCCATCGCTAAGGGGAATGACGTAATCATACACACAGTACTCTATATAAATGCTACACTTAGTTTTGACTTCGAAATCATGCATGCATTTAGTAATTAGTGTATGAAAAGTATTTAAACATAACGTGTTTAAAAGTTTGGACAGTGAAACATGCACTTACGTCAAATTAAGGATTGTGCATCTACAAGTAAACATCGAAATGGGATTCACGCTATACACTGGTTAAACTAATCTCATTGCGCACCTATACTGTGCGTTTGACGACCATCTATCGATAATTACCAGAAATAGAAGGGGTGCGGCTTCTATCCCGTATGCGGCGACTCTTCCGGAGTTACCCTATTCAAATAAAAAAAATCTATTAAATTCAAAACACTGTTGTTTGCATATATGGAAAGCTGTGCACTAAAGGGTTAATTATTCGGGAGTCTGACTCAAATAAAATACCGTAATTTCCGGCGTATAATCCGCGGATGAAACAATCATTTTTCGACCCAGAAAATTCTTTAAAAGAAATGTAGCGGCTTCTATCCCGTATGCGGCGACTCTTCCGGAGTTACCCTATTCAAATAAAAAAAATCTATTAAATTCAAAACACTGTTGTTTGCATATATGGAAAGCTGTGCACTAAAGGGTTAATTATTCGGGAGTCTGACTCAAATAAAATACCGTAATTTCCGGCGTATAATCCGCGGATGAAACAATCATTTTTCGACCCAGAAAATTCTTTAAAAGAAATGTAACTTATTGGATCGCCGTAAATATTTGAATTCAATAATTAAATAAAATTTCTGGGTCCAAACAGAATTGTTTCATCCGCGGATTATACGCCGGAAATTACGGTATGTTTGAAACTGGAAAATGTTTGTAAGGAAATGTTTCTCTTTTATATGAGGTACTTCTTAGACTTCAACAATTATAAAATAAAATTTCCGATTTATTCATATTTGTCTTGGATCTTACTCCAAAATAATTAAGAAATGTTGGCATCCATGCACATAGACGTAAGATTTTCGATTTTTTGTTATTTTATGTTGAAGGTTAAAATTTGAGCTTTTTCCGATTTTCAAAGTTCGCCTATGATTTTGAACTAGACGTAAAAGCAACCGGAATTCATTTTTTAAAGGCAAAAATCGAATTGGTTACACTCTGGCACATTCCTGGATTAATTTTTGCTCGCAAATGCATTAGTTTGGCAACTTTACTCATTCAGAAACAATGAAATAGAATAGTTTTGCCACTTTTCGATAAAAATTGAGTAAAATTTTTTTTAAAAAAAAGCCGTCAAATTTGACGTTTTGAAACAGATTTCTGTACACGACAGCCCGATAAAAGTCGTTTTGATACAAGATTCGCTTATAGCTCCAGATTTAATATATTTATCGAAAAAGAAAAAAAAAGTTTAATTCCAAATCTAAAAAATAGACATGCCTGCAAATATCATGCTTTTGCGTTTAAAAATGAGTCCGTAAATGGGTCAGAAAGTTTCGTGGAGAAACATTTTTTTTTCATATTTACTTGCGTAACGTAACGAAACAGTCTTAACTTATTACAGTAATTTTCTTCTTTTTTTTCAACAAACTTTATTCGGTGTTGGTACAACGATTTTCGAAATTTTCACAAATTTTTTAAAGTCACTTTTCCCTTAAAAATAAGGCTTTATTTTATTAAACGATTTCGATATTAAATTTGTTCATCCAAACTTTTATTTTAAATCCCTTTAAGGAGAAAACATTCAGGAATTTTTAATATGTATACATATCAGTTACACTATATTTAACGAGTTTAATGAAAATAATAATCAGGATAGTATTTTTTCGGTAATGGCAGGGGTCGGAGCATATAGGACAAATTTTATTGTTCTTACCAGTATCTTTTATCAATAATCTTCAAGAGACATTTTTATAAGATGTACATTAGGAATAAATCCTGAAGATCATTGATAAAAGGTGCAGGTGAAAACAATAAAATTTGTCCGATATGCTCCGACCGCTGGTAATGGGAACGAAGAACTATGGAGGAATTTTACTTCCGTATCTGACTTGGAAGCATGCTGAAGCAGTTGCTGTAACGAGGATTCGGTCTCTGTCATTTATTTGTTTTATTTTCGTAAAACTAAACTGCGATTTCGTGTATTAACAAATTTTGTTTTGTTTTTTAAGATTTCGCGGATTTTTTTTTCTTTTTTTTTTTTAAGCGAAAACATTTTTATGTGTTCGTTTTTTTTTCACTCTTTTTATTTTATGTTTTTTTGCGATGTATTATCGTAGTGCGTATCCTAGCTTCGCATATTAACGTATAGTGACTGTTGTTATAGGTTTATTCACAGTCGACATTTTTATGTTAGTATTTAGTGAAGACACTTTTAAGTGTTTATTTTTATAAAGTTATTTTTTCGGTTTCACGAATTAACAAAGGGCCCTTGTTATCGTCATTTTAGTTTTTTCGATCACTGAAAGAAAAAACTCTGAAAAATTTTCTTTTAAACAAATGGTGGTTTCAAAAAACTGAAAATCTTTATAGATGAATGTAAAACTGACGCTAGTAGTACATTAATGCATAAAATAGCGCATGATATAAATGTTGGTTAAGTTATGCATCTATTATTTAAACTTTTAAAATCAAATTATATGAAATACCAAATGTACGAAATATATATAAAAAAAATATATCAAATGCTCCTCCCTCCCCAACACCCACAAAAAAATATATAAAAAATTCAAATGTGCTCTTAGAAAACATAAAATCTCCGTGTAACTGTTTGCTATACAAAACTACAGTACCGACAGTTAATCCCTTGAAGGGCAGTGGTACATTTTTATACCACTTAATTTTAATCCCCAAAACCACAATTGTACCAGCATTTTTTAATTTTTTTTTTTTTCATTTATAATGTATGTGAAAAAAATGCTTTTATTTATTTTCAAATAAATTTTTTCATATACTGTCGCGTCATCCAGTCATTTCAACATTTTAAAACTCGAGCACTTTGCCACTGAAAGGGTTCATTCCTTAACTCTCTAGTGCATGATTTTTTATTTTTCCTTTAAAAAATTATATTTGATTCCTTAATGGGCATACATTAAAGGAAAAATACTGAAAAAATTTTCACTCTTATATTTTTCCGTATTTTTTTAAATGGTTGCCAAATGGCAACACCATGCATTAAGTGTATTCTAAGCATATTCTACGATACTTCTCTAGTCTTTTTAACACTTTCCAACAAAGTTGAAAAGTGTTTATGACTTCGGTTTGTCTGCCCGTTTGTCCGCGTTCTAACTTTCGTAAATACACTCGGATCGTTCAGAAATTTTTAGATGTTAGTAACCTCTACGATCCCTATTTCAAATGAAGTTTGTAGCATGTTTAATTCATTTACAGGGGCAGTCAAAAGTTTTCCGTCACATTACGGTCAATAAGAAAAAAACGTTTCAAATGATTTTAAATGGTGTTACACTCTTTCAAATATACTAAAATTGATATACATTTATGAAGCCCACTAAAATATGCGGTGCAAAAAATAGTTATTAATGATTTACAGGGCCACACAAAAGAATTCCGTTACATAATGGTATAGAGGGGGGGATTGTTTGCGGCGTATTTGAATTATGTTAAACTATTTCATATATAATGAAATTGATATACGTCGCTGAGGTTTAGTATAAGTTATTTCATGTATAATGCGAAGTGCATATCATTAACAGGGACACACAAAAGATTTCAGATACTATATTGTATCCGAATTTCTGTATATTAGCATGATTGCTCGAAATGCATTTTTTATTATGATATGCGCTTTTAAGTTTCACTATATTTATGCATACTATATAGTGTGTATAAATGCTGTACTTCACATACAGGGCTACAGAAAAGAATTCGTAAGGGTTGCTGAGTATGAGCATAAATTGCTTAAAGGTGGGTTTTAAATGAGTTATGCATTTTTACGTTGAACTGAATTTAGTTTACTAAGAAAAGTTTTGGAATATAGATAAAATGATATACAGGGCCACGCAAAGAATTGGATACATGGCCGTCTCTGTGTGATAATTTCCGGAAATATAATTTCAGTAGTTTTAAGAGTGTTTTAGTCTGAATTAAATTTTAGCAAAATAGTGGTGGGTAATAAAGGTACTATGTAAACGGCCGGGCTGTACAAAATTATTGAAGTATGTTTCCATCTATTAGCATAAATTGCTGAAAGAGAAATTTCAACCTGATATGCATTTTCTTGCTAAACTAAATTTTCCCATTATATAGTATATATATACCTACAGATCAAATACAGGGCTGTTCAAAAGAATTGGAATACATATTTGGCTATTGACGGTAACTATTGAAATCAGTTTTTTAAATGCTTTATGCGTTTTATAAGATGTTTACTTTGTTATCTTATTTACCTTATTTCACTAAATTACGAAGTTTTGTTAAAGCATTCAGGAAGTGTTGGAAAGTGTTTCATAATCTTTGCTTAACGCATGATTTTTCTTTCATGTTTCTATTCGTTGTCGGGTGGCATTCTGCAGCACGGGATTCTGTCTCTTGTTAATATTCCAAGGCACGAAATTACTTTTGATTTTAAAAGTGTCATTAGGTTCACTGATGTTTAATAGTTATCAAAATACAGTTCATGATTTATAGGTTCAACAACTGGATGAGTTATTCTAGCATTGACTGAAACGCTAACCTCCAAGTCATGTCCACTTGGCAGTCTGGTTGTATTTTTTTTCGCAATAAATATAAAAATTGTACGCAAATCTTGATACTCCTGCGAAAAATAACAATTTAAAACCATATTTATGCGAGTTTTTTTTTTTTTGAAGGGGGGGAGGGATATACTGCTTCATATGGTGACGAGCCTTTGTCGCACTTATTTGCTCATAAACACAGAGAGTTTCTTCCATGGAAATTGATAAGAATTTCCATCCAAGGTACCGACTATTGGTCCCAACTTGAATAATTTCTCTTCCCCATTAGACAATGTATTATCGTACAGATGGGAAAATTGTCGTATACTTTCAAATTTATTCAAGATCAATGGGCGACTAGTGGTAAGTAAGTAAGTAAGTAAGCACCCACCCTGGGAACCCGCTTTTGGCTTATGGTTGACAGGGTTCCCAAACAATCTTATGATTTTAAAGTTTGCCACGCTACTCAAGATACAAATTCGTAGGTACTTTTTTATATCTGCCGAGCATATATTGAGTGGCTTTTGTATATGTTTTAGAAGACTATACAGGCTTGTTTGTTCAGAGATATGCTCGAAAAGTACTGGGTGGAAAATACAAAAAATATTTATATGGTGTTTTTAATGATAAAACACTTTCAGTCACAGAAACATTTCCAATAAACTTTATCCAAGAAGGATCTGGCTGAAGAGTTTGAAGCTTTCACTTTTTTTCTGTTTACGTTTACCTGACTGCTTTTGTTTTGATGTAGATTGAATATTCATTATCCCAGCGTTTGCATCAACTTTCTAGTCAATTTTATTAGTTGATTTATCTGCTTGAAAATCACATTCAGTCTCATCATAAGTGTTCGAACCGTTTTTGAACATAAGTTTTGGATCAAAAGGTGGATCTGTGGCTAGAAAAATGGAAGGTTTCGAAAGTTCCTTTTTATTTGTAACTGATAGTCAATTATTATCACCTATGGTATTTTTAAGGAACTAAGCCTTAGTATAGGGTCAAAATGAATACGTAAAGCATAAAGTTATCAAGAGACAACAGTAAATAAACGATAAGGAGAGAAATTTTAGTTTGTTGCCAATTGGCTACAGTATGCACTAGAGGGTTAACCCTTTCCGGCGCAGAGCACTTCCATTGTTAAAATGATTATATGAATGAATGACGCCGGAATTTACGAACAAATTTATTCGCAAATAAGAAAAAGCTTTATTTCACATACATAATGTACGGAAAATACTTGTACAAAAATTCTGGTGCCATTGTGGCATTTGGGAATCAAGTTGGGTGTCCCATGTAATGGAACACTGTGCCACAAAGTGTTAAGCATCACGACGTACATGCGTACGTCATGAACTTTTGTATTTGAAATGCCAAGACGTATGTGCGTACGTCCTTATTTTAAATCCAGACTGCAACGTTCTAAACATCTGGGTTTTTTGCGTCGCCTCATTGCTATTGGGATAAACTACTTAGTCGTTCAGAAAGTCGTGTCCGGTCGGGAAAATCAATTCTTACCGAAAAACTCTGTCCGGTAATTATTATACATTAGATATCGGAATCAATGTCTAATAATTAAATGATAGAATTTTCGGCACGAATTGATTTTCCCAAACGGACACGACTTTCCGAACGACCCAATACTTTTGACGACATTTGACACATTCACGACGGGAAACGAGAATTCTCGTTTACATTCAAAAAACACCATTGTCTAAGGGCGTGACTTCTACCTTGCAAAAAATGCATTCATATCATGTTGTCCATAATTTTTTAGATTGTAAGACATTTTATATTAAATTCGTACATTGAAAGATATTTACCGATGCATAAACTTAGGAAACCTATCTAGAACACCAATTTACAAAAGACTTCCAGAACAGGGAGGAGCTTCTACTGTTTAGAAATTCAGATTTGATAAAAATTGCCCGACGGCAATGTGTTAATACATCTGGTACACAGCATACTATCACGGAATTGAATATGGTGATTAAGGGGTTAATCCCTTGAAGGGCACCGGTATATTATATATACCAGTTAATTTTAATTCCCAAATGCCACATTGGCATCAGAATTTATGAGTTAATTTTATATATATATATATATAATGTACGCGAAGAAAAGCTTTTACTTACTTTCTTATAAATTTGTTCATAAATACCGGAGTCATTCAATCATTTTAACATTTTTGCAACAGAAGTACTTTGCCCCTGAAGGGGTTAAAAGAGTTTTTCTTTCAAACCTATAATTGGAATTTTTTTTTTCTTTCAACGATGACACAAAGTAAAGACATTCAAATTATGCCAGTCGATGTTCAAATAATGTTATTCGTGGATTTGCATTCAAAACGTCTTAATTCCTCTAACATACCATGCATTAGAAACAACATAAAAAGGCATTAATAACAAATTATGCAAAATATTTAAAGTTCTTAATGAAAGAGGTTTCCTGAGATGTATAAAGATTCTATCGCTATAAACTATGTATACAAACATTTACAAAGTTTCCAATTACGCCAGATAAAACTCATTCAAAACTGCTACAAAGTATATTGTACAGTTTTCTGTTAATTAGATTTTCTATCAAATACGAGGACATCTATTTGAGATTCATTCCTATAGGCGACTTTACAGAACAAATAGCTGATTTTTCAGTGGGAATGGATTAACTTTTCCATTAAAAAACTAAATTAATTTTTATTTTGTCTACGCATAAATGTCACTCCCTATGTTCAGGCTTCTAGAATTAGGTAACACAAAAATACACAGAGAAACATCTTTTAATCCTTTAAGATTTGACCTACAAAATTGTGTGGACCACGGAATTGCGTGGATACCCCCTTGGCATAACCTGATATCGGGTATTTTTTTAAATATTTTGTCAATCAAATATGATCCTATTAATTAGGGAGAACCACCAAAGCTTTTCATTTCGACCAAAAATCTTCCGATATTAAAGGGTTAAACAAAATAAAATAGTGCAATGTAAAATTCTAGTAGCAAATGAAAAGTGTTCTTTGTATGATTTTTTATGACTAGTGTGAATGAAACATGAAGAAAATAATACTTAAGAGTTAACCCTTTAGTGCGCAGCTTTGCATATATGCAAACAACAGTGTTTTAAAATTAATAGATTTTTTTATTCGTATATACCTAATGCACACCAGAAAATTGAAATAGCAATATTTGCTTTAATTAATAACAGACATTCTGTTTTTAAATAAAATGAAATTAACCATTTAAACTTTCTGGTGTAAAGTCAGATTCTCTGAACAACGTAATTTCTAGAACGCATTCTATCATGGGAATGAAAGGGTTAAAATTTAAGTTTTATAAAATAAATAATTATATAAAATAAGGTATTTAGAGACATACTTATTAAAATATTTATTAATTTGCAATATTTTAGCGTAAAACAGCCACACGACAGTAGTTTTTGCTTGTATTGGAGATGTGCAAGAGAAGAAAAGATTGACGTATTATATGGAAAATGTATCTCTGATTTTTTCCATTATTTTTCCTGTGTAATAAACCTTTCAGAGAATTATATATAACTTTTTCGAAACAAAATAAAAAAAAATCGCGCATTTAAGGGTTAAAAAAGTTTCCATCACTACAGACATTTGAAAGCTTAAAAAAATGTTACACTGCTATTACAGTCGATTACTTCTAGACTTAAAGAAGACAGTGATGGAATAGCTGCGCAGCAGCTAGCTAATTGTCACCACTAAATTTAAATAGACTTATTTAATGACAGAATTTCAGAGTTTTAACTCCTTGAGGGGCAAGCAATTACGTTTGTGAAATGCTGAATTCCCACCGGAATCTTTGAAAAATTCTATTTCAAAATAAGTAAAAGCAATTTTACGGCCTTTTTTTCACCAAAGTTAGAAAAGTAAAATTTAATAAAATTTTTCTGGTGTAAAACTTCATTAATCGTAGGTGGTATATAATATATACCGGTGCCCCTCAAGGGGTTAATAAGGCGAAGAATAATATTAAAATTTAGTGGTGATAACCGGAGTACTGGTGCACAGCTGTGCCATTACTGAGAAAGTTGCAGCAGGATTGCTAGTTTAAGCTACATTTTTATTCAAACAATCTGAATTCGTGCCAGAAATTAAAAATAGTATTTTTTGCCTTATTTGATAACAGAAATTTTGTGATTACCTAAAGTACAAATTCTTCTTTCAAAATTTCCCGCTATGAATGTGAAATTTCGAAATATTTCGCAATAAAAATGGAGGTCTGTAGTTGCAGATTTGACTGAGATTTTTTAGAGTGTAGTTTAATATGGATGATTATGCTTAGAATTCTTCCTTGTATGACACAATATATTATGCATACTTGCCAAACTCCCAATTTTTTTTAGTCAACAAAACATATTTTAAACCAGGAATTTTATTTAATAAAGGAAATCATTTAGGTTTCAAATAACTAACACATTGAAGCAAGAAACATTTAATTGCATTTACATTAGTTATAATATTGTCACAAAATTACCTCCATGTGTTTTTTTGAAAAATCTTATATTTATATATATTTTTTTAAATAGGAAGTGAAATATCTTCAGAAATCAGTAAATTGATTCAATTAGATAAAATTCTGTTGCGTTTGTTATTTTCAATTAATAAAAATCTTTCTTTTCAGAAAATTTTTGTATCGAAAGAATTTAAAAAAAAAACCTGATAATTGGTAACTTAGTCATTTATAAGCAGAAAGAAATTGTTTTTCTCTGATTAATTTTTTCAAACGTCAGGAATGAATTCGGAAATAAATTAGGAACTTTTACGTCTTGAAAATAGTTTCTTAAAAAAAGGCAAAAAGGAAGAAGAGAAGTTTTAATCAAACAAATGAGATAATGCTAAAAAGGGAAGAATTCTCTTTGCCTAGTAAGAAAATGTAATTCTGTTTTACTTCAATGTCAACAAACACAGTAATAGTATATAAAAAGATGACAACATATTCCATTTCAACAAAAAAAAAATAATTTATTTAAAATTAAAATCTTCTTATTTCAAGAAAGTACTTCCTGATATAATAGAATTTATATATTTTGATTTAGACTTGATGAATTGTATGTCCTTAAACTATACATATTTTTTTATTGTATAAGCCGTTAAATCACTACATTAATAAAATTTCATGTACCGTCGTAATAATAATAATAATAATAATAATAATAAATAAATAAACAACCCCTACAAACTCTGTAACAAATTATTGTAGAAGAAAGTTACAGGTACCAAACAGTTGGAAATAAAATCTACTTTTAAATCATGTCTATAAAGTTTGCTTAGGGGGGCATCTACATATCAAAGCGAACCCAAACTTTGTTTTTTTTAACAGAAATACCGGAGTTTGACACCATAAATAAATTCTACACACTTCAATTAGCATAAATACAAATTCTCATGAAATTCGTACGATTAGTTTCAGAGAAATTAATTATTTTAAAATGAGGCTATTTTAGGGGCTATATCCAAATTGAAGTTCGGTACTCGATTGTTGAAATGCTACAGAAAAACTATGTCACTTCTGTTAATGCGTTACTTCTTGCCAATATGACCATTTCGCTCGCTTAATATGTTTTGACTATTGCCAGACCAAATGCTTCAATAAAATGAGTAAAAGATATTTTCTTTCAAATTACACTTTTCTGCACATCATAGACGTCCCCTTAAACCATAATTTTAATGCTTTTTAATCATAATTTGAAAACTACTTGGAAGAAAACTTTGAAATTTATAATTCGCATAAAGCGGGATATAATAAATATAAATCTATCAAAAACATTGCAGGTTGTAATTCATATTATTTCGAATATTAATTTCATATTTCATATTATAAAATTTTTAAAATCACAAATTTCAATGGATTTATGTTTGGATTTTTTAGTATTATAACCACACAAAAAATTCTCACATTAGGATTATAATTTCAGGAGCTATTAATAAAAATATGAAATTGTAATTTAACATTAGAATCTCTAACATTTGAATGTTTATAATTCAAAAACTTGTCATCCAAATGACTTGAAATTTCGTTTCTAGGCATAGTTTGAACCAAAGATTTAAAATGTATTGTCAAAATTGGATGTTGACATTGAAAAAATCTTGGCCTGGTTTTTATTTTTTGATGGCCCCTAAGTAAATTTTATATACATTACTTAAGGGGACTCTTCACTCACCTGAAAACACCCGTTCACTAGTAAGAAATCTATCGGCAAATTCCTCGCTTAAATTTCAATAAATTTAAGCGTTTTCTTATTTTGCAGAAGATAGCTGAGATCGATCGCTAATATAGCTACCGTAATTTCCCGCGTATACGCCGGAGGCTTAGATAATTCGATTTCCTACCAGAATTTGTTTTAAATAAAATGTGGCTTGCTTTTTCTTAGCATTTATTTAAATTCGTTTTTTAAATAAAATTTCCGGTATGAAAAAGACTTACCTAAGCCGCGGCGTATACGCGCGGGAAATTACGGTACTTTTTACTTTTTCGATTTCGGTTGCAGATTTTTTTTAATAAAGGTACTTTCATTTTTGGAACCGGTTTTGATATATATATATATATATATATATAACTATACTCAACCCTACGTTGTATAGTTTTCTACAAAGTCTTATTATTCTTTTAGCAACGACTCTTTTTAATAATACAACTAATAATTCATATATTTAATGTACGGAACCCTCTGAGCGGGAGTAATACACGCACTTGACCGTTTATTTTACGACAAATTTGAAAAAAATATTTGAAACTTACTTGTTACTTTTGAAAATATGATTTTTTAAAAAATAAGTTACATAATTTTTAAAATTTATATTTTTAATATTTTTAAAATGAATATTTAAAAAAACTCCTGAAACAAAATTAAAATTATATTTCCCTCTTTAATTAAATGAAAAATTTTGAAATTCGACGAATAATGTTTTGGGTTACAACGATTTTAAATTACCCCACTGAAAAAAAAATAGTAATCATTTTTAATTTTTTTTTTAAAAAATTGTGAGAAATTTTAGGATGTGATTTTGTTTGCAAATTATATGGTTAACCATCACAAAAAAGAAAAAATAATCAAAATTCTAACTCAATAAATATATTTTTTATGTGTTTCCTCTTCCTGGAACTCTTAAAGTAACATTGCTCCTTGTATTACACGCATTTCAATTTTCGTCTAATCCCTTAAAACCAGACGAATTATTTAAACGGGCATACCTTTGTGAGTTTTGCTGATATGAAGATGGAATTTTTTTGTCTTTAATTCAGGGATGGATAAGGGAAATTTTCCTAATGTGAAATTTTACACTACGGGGGCCGCATAAAAATTTAGTTTTAGTATTTTCTCAAGTAGACGACGACCCATGGAGTTGCAACTTATCTCATCAAATTTTGCACCTTTTATTATGAAACTTTGCAATTCGAAATAATGCGTCTAGAAGCAATATTTAAGAAAATAGCCTATTGTTTCTATCTTTATGAGTCCCCCTGTATATGAAACTTTCTCACGTTTGCAAAGACGAAGTGAATATTTAAAATTTTTGATCCTTTTCATATTTGTATATTGAATTGCAATTTACAAAAAACTATCAAATGTGAGAATATATTTTCATATTGTGAGAATCAAACATCAAAATGAAATAAATTCTAGTAGATAACTACTTGCATAATGCCACCTTCTAAGCTTTTAAAAAATTTTAAAACATGCTTTGAACCCAACAATTTTTAATAAATTTAGTGCTGTATTTATTTAAAAAAAACGTAGTACACATTTCATTTCAATTATTTATGAAGAAAAAAATTTTGGTTTAAATGTGTTTATTTACTTAAGAAAACATAGAGGTTTGCATAGGCAACAAGGGTTACGGATTTTTAATACTGCTATATATATATATATTAGGGTGGGTCGAAAAAAACCGAAATATTTATAATCGAAATGTAATAGAGCGGAAAAGTTGCCTTTTGTAATAAAGAATAAATTCGTAAAATATTACACCGATCGGTTAATATCTTTTACCGCCGCAAGGGGGCCAAAGTTTCCAAAAGTCGCCAAAAACATGCTTTTTTCAATATTTTTTTTTAATTATCCAAACGAACGAATACAATTTGTAATAGGACACAATAGCTACATGAAGATATAAGAAATGTCCCGGTAAATGTTCATTATAATAAA
This sequence comes from Maratus speciosus, assembly GCA_963932465.1. Taxonomy (NCBI): domain Eukaryota; kingdom Metazoa; phylum Arthropoda; class Arachnida; order Araneae; family Salticidae; genus Maratus; species Maratus speciosus. Next base: position 442,678,679 of record OZ010787.1, read on the forward strand.
ATCATATCTTTTACTGCCGCAAAGGGACCATATTTTTAAAAAAATTGTAAAATTTCAAATTTTTTTCATTTCTTCTAAATTTTTATAATTTCTATAATATATCTAGTCTAGAAGTAAATAAATTTACTTCATATCTATTAATATGTCATAAATTTTGTTAACTATTTGTTATATACTGGAAAATAAAAACGGTAATCATTCATTTTTCTTGACAACCGCTTCATCATCTACTGCTGTTTGCTGCATGTCAGCAATTTATATACCAAAAATCACAAAAATGATATAAAATGACCAAAATATTTTTGTATTTTATTAATTAAAATACAGCGATGTTTAACCGAAACGGATTCAATAAACTTAAAACGAAGAAGTATTTAAAGTAATTGAATTTTATTATATGACTTGCTTCCAAATAAAGCCATTGTTCCTCGAGAGGGCAAAATTGATCATAGGTGATCCCCCCTCTATTCTGGTCCACAAACTGTATCAGCCCTTCAGAGACTAATTTCACGTATCTTTCTTCTTACCGAGTGGGACAAGGACAATTATAATAGCTGGTATCTTTAATCGAACATTATCGTCAGTCGGTAGACAAACCGTAACAGGTGGTTTTGTTAGTTTACAGTTTTGCCACTCGATTAAATCCATACAATTTTAAGCTTCAACGTTCAAGTCTGGAATGACGAAGTGACGGATGGCACTATTCGTGTCCACAGAACTTCTTGCTTTGGCACTTTTCTTTATGGCTGGGGTCCTGATGTCCTCTCCTCCATATGCTATCATTCCAATGAGGCTATTTTCATGGTTTACGTAACAGGCATTTCGTGAAATTACAGGAACTATAATCTTTCGTAGATGGTATGGCAAATAACGGGGGTTACTAATTATAGCCCACAGAATCTGGAAAAAATAATGGATTCATTTTAATTGTGAACCAACTGATGCAGTACACTTTCCGTATGTACTCAATGAGTACATTCTGAAAGTGTACTGCATCAGCCGATTGCCAAAATTGAAAATTGTCAAAGCACGAAGTTCTGTGGACGCGAATAGTGCCATCCGTCATTTCGTCATTCCATACTTGAACTCTCAAGCTTAAAATTGCAAGGATTTAGTCGAAAGGCAAAACTGTAAATTAACGAAACCACCTGTTACGGTTTGTATATCGACTGGTGATCTAACAACGATGCTGAGTTCAGAATGTTCGATTAAAGATACCAGCTATTATAACTTTCCTTGTCCCACTCAATCAGTAGAAATGAAATTAGTCACTGAAGTGCTGGTAGAGTTTGTTGATCAGAACAGAGTGAGGATCACATATGATCAATTTCGGCCTCTCGAGGAACAATGACTTTATTTGAAAGCAAGTCAAATTATGAAATTCATTTACTTTAAATACTTCTTCATTTTAAATTTATTTAATTCGTTTAGGTTAAACATCTCTGTATTTTAATTAATAAAATGCTAAACTATTTCCTTCATTTTATAACATTTTTGTGATTTGTGGTATATGAACTGCTGATATGCAGTAAAACAGCAGTAGATGTAGCGATCGTCAAGAACAATGAGTGATTACCGTTTTTATTTTCCAGTCTATGACAAATAGTTAACAAAATTTATGACATATTAATAGAAATAAAGTAAATTTATTTACTTCTAGACATACTATAAAAATTATAAAAATTTAGAAAAAATGAAAATTTGAAATTTTTACAATTTTTTTTTTTTAATATGGTCTCTTTGCGGCAGTAAAAGATATGATTTTATTATAATGAACATTTACAGGGACATTCCTTATATCTTCATGTAGATAGTGCGTTCTATTAGAAATTGTATTCGTACGTTTAGAAAATTTTTAAAAAATGTTGAAGAAACCCTGTTTTTAGCGATTTTTTGAAACTTTGGCCCCCTTGCGGCGGTAAAAGATATTAACCGATCGGTGTAATATTTTACGAATTTATTCTTTATTACGAAAGGCAACTTTTCCGCTCTATTACATTTAGATTATAAATATTTCGGTTTTTTCGACCCACCCTAATATATATATTTTAATAAAAATCATTTTACTCCAAGAACTCAAGGTAATATAAAATGACAAAAAAATATTTGTTATTTAACATTAAAAGGTTTATTTAATAATATTTTTTTGCTGTTTTTATTATTTCGCAACTAATGAAAATATGTATTACTGTATGTTTGATGATTAATTGAAATTTAAGCAGTGTGGTCATCTTTAAGGATAAAAGAATTATAAAAGAACTAATCAGCACGTTGTTTTGAGATCTAGCATTAAAACAAATCAAAAAGAGTAAAATAAAGCTTGAAAAATAAGGTATTTCAATCAAAACAAGCTAAAAGAAATCACCCTGAATGTAAGGCAAAATAATTGCAGGTTTTTGCTTCTAATCTTACACAATTTCTTAAATCGGTATCTCCCTGATCTGTACTTTCCAAGCACTTTACAAATACTGTTTCCGAATAGTAATCTTTCGCTTATTTAATCGTAGAAAATTCTACAGTTATGTAAAATTAAAATTACCTTAATTTCCGGCGCACAATCCGCGGATGAAACAATTTTGTTTACACCCAGAAATTTTATTTAGTAATTAAAGTCAAATATTTACCGGATCTAATAAGTTACATTACATTTTTAAAAAATTCTGGGTCGAAAAATGATTGTTTGATCAGCGGATTATACGTCGGAAATTACGGTAATACCCGGAAAAAAAGCTGTAACAAAGCGCTTACAAAAGTAAAGAACGCGGAAAATCTGTTAAATTTTAATTTATATATTAATCCATCGATACTAATAACATAACAAATCGCTCTGTGTGTGTGTCTGTGTGCGATGGCTAGCAAAAACTACTGCACGTAGAAGGTCCTGATGCACACGAGGCTCAGATTTTTATTTTTTAAGGGCCGGGTCATCTGGGCCCCTTTAAGTTTTTATGCACTAAATTGTTAATTACCTGCCCCCTTTTCATCCAATCTTATTCGTTTTGAAAGACCTATCACCATTTACTGATTATTGCCTTTCTACATTTCAGTTAAGACCCTGGCCTCTTTGGGCCCCGATACAGGGCCCCATGAAGTGTTTGTGCAAATAAATTGTTAATAGATTTCTTCCTTTTAATACGATCTTCATATTTAGTATCCCTGTTTCATTTAGTCATTCTCACGTATTTACATTCCAGTTAAGACACTTGACCCCCATGGGGTGCGTAGGTCCAGTCCAGGTCCCTTGGACTTTTTATGTGTCAGTCATTCTTAATCCCCTATTTTTCTCATTTTCACAGTGCATAATTTTAAAGTTGAGTCTTAGACTCTTCTTCCAAGACCAATGCCCTTATACTTTTATAGGCCTCTAGGGCCCTTTTTTAAACATTTACCCCCTTTTTGTGCATTTCTTTAAAATATTATTTTAACGAATAATTCATATTATTCGGTATTCTTAATTTTGTCTAATTGAAGATCTAAAGCGCTAAGTACTAAGACATTTTAACATGTTTTCATGTTAGGGCCCTATTTTTAACTATCAGTTGGCCCCTTTTGGGCCCCCTATTATAGCTCCCTTAAAAATGGTCCGATTCAGAACCTTTTTTTTTTTTTTTTTTCTAAGAACTTCTTAGATCCTCCAACTATTACATAAGCGGCAAAAAAAATTCTCAGGCTTCAGCTACCAAAAATTTTGAATATTAATCGCCTTCTTGGGGCCCTTGGTGCAGCTTCTTTAAAAATGATGCAAATTGCTTGCATTTGTCTTTAACATAGTTGTAGCGTCCTCCGATTACTTTAAAAGCTACTGAAATATCTTTATGCCCAACTACCTGCCAGTTATGTCCCTGGCCCCTTGAAGTTTTTGCACCATAAATTGTTAATAAATTGCCCCCTCTTAATCCGATCTTCATTTTTGGAATCCTTTTTACATTTAGTTATTCTCACTTTTCTACATTCCAATTAAGACCCTGGGGCCCCGTATGGTCCTGTAGGGCCCAGTCCCTTGAACTTTTTGTGCGCCATGCATTTTTCACTACCTAATTTTCTCACATCTTCAGTGCATAATTTTTAAGTTGAGTCTTGGACTTTTCTTCCAGGACCAACACCCTCATATTTTTATTGGGGCCTTAGGGCTTTTTTTTTTTGAAGCAGTTAGCCAATTTTTTGTGTATTTCTTTAAAATATTATTCTAACGAAAAATTCATACTCTATGCTAAGTTTTGACTAATTATAGATATAAATCGTTAAGTACTAAGGCATTGTAACATGTTTCCATGTTAGGGCCCTGTTTTTAAGTTTCAGTTGGCCCCTGTTGGGCCCCATACTATAGCTCCCTTAAAAATGGTCCGATTCAGAAGCTTTTTTTTTTTTTTTTTTTTTTTTTTTTTTTTAACAAACTTCTTAGGTCCGCCAGCTACTACATGAATGACAAAAGAAAAAAAAAAAAAATCAGACTTCAGCTACCACCAATTTTGAATATTAATTCGCCTTTTTTGGTTCTTTGGTGCAGCTTCATTAAAAATAATCGGAATTGCTTGCAATTTTCTTTAACACATTTCTAGCATCCTCTGACTACATGTAAAACTACTAAAAAGTCACTTTATGCGCAACTACATGCCACTTAAGTCTCTGGCCCTTTGGGGCCCGGTACAGGGCCGCTTAAAATTTTTGCCCCATAAATTGTTAATAAATTGCTTCTTCTTAATCCGATTTTCATTTTTGGAACCCTTTTTCCATTTAGTTATTCTTCCGTTTCTTTATTCCATTTAAAATCCTTTGGCATCCTAGGGTTCCATAGAGCCCAACCGGAGTACCTTCACCTTTTTGTGCGGCATGCATTTTTCACCACCTAATTTTCTCGCATTATCAATGCAAAATTTTAAAATTGAGTCCTACACTCTTCTCCCCGGACCAAAACACGCTTATTTTTACTGGATCCTGGGGCCCTGTTTTATGCATTTCCCCCTACTTTTTGCGCATTTCTTTAAAATTTTATTCTAATGATTAATTCATACCGTATGCATAATTTTGACTAATTGAAGATCTAAAGTGCTAGAATTTAGACCTTTTACCAAGTTTTCTTGTTAGGGCCTTGCTCTTTACTATCATTCTGCCCTCTTTGGGCCCTTCGCTATAGGTTCCTTTAAAACAGTCCTATTCACTAGCTTTTTTTTTAACAAATTCTTAAGTCCTCCTGCTACTACATGAATGACAAAAAAATTTCTCAGACTTCAGCTACCACCACTTTTGAATATTAATCTCATTCTTGGGCCCTTTGTTGCAGCTTCTTTAAAAATTATCCGATTCTATTACCTTTTTCTTTAACATAGTTTCAGCATACTCCAGCTACTTTACAAATTTTCAAACTACTAACAAATTTTCTTATACGCAACTACCGTAATTTCCCGCGTATGATCCGCGGATGAAACAATCATTTTTCGACCCAGGAAATTCTTTAAAAGAAATGTAACTTATTGGATCGCCGTAGATATTTGAATTCAATAACTAAATAAAATTTCTGTGTCCAAACAGAATTGTTTCATCCGCGGATTATACGCCGGAAATTACGGTACATTCCAGTTAAGGCGCTGCCCCCCAGGGCCCGGTCTTTCTTTATACTTCAGCTACCACTTTTTTCGAACATCAATCTAGTTTTTCAGCATCAACTTACGCTTACTCACTACAGCCGTAAATTAAAAATCGCGTCAATTTAAAGGTAACTTTAGATAATGGATTTCATTAGTTTATTAAATATCGTGTTAATGTTAAGTGTATTTCATGAAATTTTTAAGAGGAGAGGTCATCTTCCACCGCTTGGGGGGCGCATTCTTTCCTCCAGTTTTAAGGACCTAATTTCAATGGGATTTGGTTCATCCAATATAGATTACAATTCAGCTACTTTCTCTATTATGAAATTCTATCTTAGACTTCAGTTACCAACATTTTCTAACATTAATGATGCATTCTTTTTTTGGATTCAATGGGCTTGATTACTACGAGGATTGGCTCACTCAACTTGGTTTTCAATTGTCTCTGGCACGTGCGGAGCACTTCCACTACATGCTGCCTTAGGTAGCGTGGACCCAGATTAGAAGTTCGTTCGAAAAGAAGTTTTTTGGGAACACACTAGACGCTGCAGAAGGCAATGGGTGCCTCCGAAATTAGGTTCATTTAAAAGAATTTGAAACGATATGAAGTCAGACAAACTTGAGTTTTGTTTAAGGTTATTATTTACGGACCTCGGGCAACGCCGGTCGGGCCTGCTAGTATAAGAAATATTTATTTATTATAAGAAATTACCGTAAAGTACCAAAAGTAATCCCCCCCCCCTCATATAGGTGAATTTTTCCTTTTTTGAAAATGTGCTATTTACATGCCCTCTCCTTCAAGTTCTATTTTCTGACGCTTTCAATCCTGGTTGTTTTTTTTTTTTTTTTTTTTTTTTTTTTTTTTTTTTTTTTTTTTTTTTGAAATTCATTAAGTTTTTTTTTTTTGTATCTCCAAAATGAATGTACCGTAATTTCGGCGTATAATCCGCGGATCAACGAATTCTGTTTGGACCCAGAAATTTTATTTAGTTATTGAAGCCAAATATTTACCGCGTTGTAACAGGTAGCATTTTATTTAAGAAATTTTCTGGGTCGAAAAATGATTGTTTGATCCGCGGATTATATGCCGGAAATTACGGTATCTTGTGTAATTTATTTTTATATACTAATATCTTTACATATTGTTGTATAATAAAATGGCATACTTCGCTATGTAGACTACCAGACCTTTAAAAGGAAAGTTCCTTTCGAAGGATACTACTAATGTTTTCATTGCAGAGTTGCCAAGTCTCCGGCTTTTTGCTCACCACTATTATCTTAAAGAAAATGTTGTTCTTTTAAATCCCCAAATGTTCCAATTAAATAAAACAACATTTTCTGTATTAAAATACTGGTATCCAAAAAGCCGAAGACTTGGCAGCTCTGTCCTTGATTTTTATGCACTAAGACTTAACCCTTTCAGGGGCAAAGTACATCTATTCGTAAAATGTTGAAATCATTGAATGATACCGGAATTTAAAAGCATATTTATTTGAAAATAAGAAAAAGCATTTACTCACGTATTTGATAAATGGAAAATTTTCATTCAAAAATTCTGGCGCCAATGTGGCATTTAGGAATCAAAATCAGGTGGTCCAAAAATGAGCCACCGCCTTTCAAGGGGTTTGTAGATATTTACATTGAGTTTAAGTTTATAATTTTTGTTAATATTTCTTTGATATCTAACTTAATTATTTTATGTAAGTTTATTTTATTAATTTAGTATTTTTATTAATGGAAACTACTTAGCTTCTATGGAAGGAAATTTTAAAATCAAAAAACGTTAATTTGATCTGATTTTACTTTGCAAATCTTAAAAATCCTGTGAAATTTCATAAATTTCAAATATACCCCTCTCTTAATTTTCCTATTCTTTTCACAAAAGTTCCAATTATAAGCCCCCTTAACCCTTAAATGTATAGTGATGTAACACTAAATTGTAGTAACACTAAATTTATACAGAAATATTTATCCTGTAAAATTAAAAAAAATATGCTACTAAATAACGTTAAAAATCTATCTTAAAATTTCTTGTGCCTATTCTTTAATATAAGAGTAAAAAACGTAATTCTAAAAGACTTTTCCTTGCATTTAAGGGCTAAGTTTTACAAAATAAAAAAGTATACAAAATAAGGTATTTAGATTCATATTTATGAAAATATTTACTAATTTATAATATTTTAGCTATGACAGTCGTTTTTACTTGTATTGCAGACGCGCAACATAAGAAAAGGTTGACGTATTGTACGAAAAATGTATCTCTGATTTTTTTTCATTATATTTTCCTGTGTAATAAATCTTTCTAAGAATCATATATAATTTTTTCGAAATAAAATAAAAAATCATGTATTTAAGTGTTAAAATCATTAGAATTTCCTGTTTGCTAAAGGGGGGCTTAATTTCTGAACTTTATGGTAAGTTATGCTCACATCTGAATAGCTTTTCATGCTGTAAGTTGGTGCGTTTTATTTTTCTTACTCTTTATAAAACTGAAGTTTTCAGTAACATTTTATGCTTTTCTTTTCTTTTTCTCATTGAATTTAAATTGTAAAGAATCCTGTGAAACGTGAAGAGAAAAATTCTCAAGAAATTTATTTGCATCAAATCTTCTGTAAAATTCAACAACACAAGAATGCTTGTGCATTCTTTAGAGTTTATTTAGTTTAAAAAATATATTCAGTAAGTGAAAATTAACATTTGAATGCCACATGTGCAGCGCTTCTATGCGATCACTTTTTGAACACTTAAGACTTTAGAGAAGTTAGACACACTTTAAGAGATTTTTTTTTTTTTTTTTTTTTTTTTTTTTTAGATTTTTTCCACAAGTTTTATAATTTACCCGGAAGATTAGTTCTATTACATGAGTTGTAAAAATCTGCCACGAAAATTATTCTTTAGAATCGCCGATATTCAAAAAACGAACCAATGGGAGCGTTGCATACGTTCCCAGTTCAAAAAAAGGAAAAGACGTAATTTCCTTCAACACTAGAATGACAAAAAGTTTTACTCGAGTTTTATAAATATATTTTACAGCAGAACTTTTATTTAAAACTGTTTAACTTATTTATTTAACATTCTTTTTTTTTTTTTTTGTATCTTTTAAACTTATTTTACAGGCTACCAATGGTCCGTTTTTTGAAAAACAGTATTATTGTAGAGTAGTGGTTCCCAACCTTTTATTGGCCACGCCCCAACAAAACATCCGTAAAGTCACTATCCCCCCCCCCCCCAAAAAAAAAAAATCTTTAAATTGTGTCTCTTTTTATTTACAAAGTGAAATCTGTTCATACGGTGGAAGCGTATTAGAGCCTTAACAATAACTATTCATATCACATTTTGAAACTTATAAAAGAGGTGAATCTTCTGTCACAAATGGGTTTTTGACATAATTTAATAAAAGCAATGAGGTTATACATATTGACCTTTGTGCCAAAAGGAGTTTTGTTGTAGTTTACCAACTTACCACAATGTTGAAAAAAAGTGTTATACTGTCTGCATTTTTATCTTCACAAGATATCTTGAGAAGAGACTTACATTTAACGTTGAAATCGATTAATTCATACATTTTTATAATGCATTTTTGTAATTTATTAAGAGTTGGTGGAAAAGCTTTGGACATTAAATTTTCTTTCTATGGATAACATAATACATAAAAAACATTTCAAGATTTTCATCTTTATCAAATTTAAGTAGCCATTATTTCCCATCACAAGACATTTTCTCTGTTTTTCCTCTCCCGATATCGTTAATTGTCTTCCACGTATTATCTGATTAAATTTATCTACTGTTTAGGATGCCTGCACTGGAGCCATACATATTTACAATCTACCCATTTCCTTTTCTAATGACATTTAAGATTTATAATTTCATAAAGTTGGTAGTACCTTGTTCAAATATTTCATATATTTTTTAGGTTAAATATATTCAAGACAGTCACGTTTATATAGAATTTTAATTAGTTTCACGCTTAAAAGATTCTTTGTGTGACATATAGCAGAGCGAATAGAAGTAGAAAACTCATCCAAAAAAAAAAAAAAAAAAAAAAGTTATGAAAATTTGTAAAATTCATTGCCAGAAAAATCATAGCGAATTATAATACTACAAAAATAATAATAATAATAATAATAATAATAACAATGATGATAGTAGCTATACAAATTGTCAAAACTTTTTAAAAGATTATTCGTATAATTTTTCTCATATGTCGAATCTATTTTAAACATTTGATAGAGAACATTTTAAAAATTCAATTAACCCTTTCAAGGGCGATGGTTTATTTTTGGACCACCTAATTTTAATTCCTAAACGCCACATTGGCACTTGAATAATGGAATGAAAAATTTCCTTTTATCAAGTTATGTGAACTAATGTGAAATAATGATAAAATTTTTATTGGTTCGCAATATTCTCCCCCAAGCGGAAATATAGATAAAGACTTTGAAGATATTGGCGAACATTTCCAGAATTTTGACAAAGTACTATTAGCAGGGGACTTTAATGTTCCATTACTGGACTTGGGATATACTTATCAATCCGTGAGAACTGATGTGTTCCTGGAACATCTCTTGGAGAAAGATCTGCGGATTATAAATGATACTGATGCCGCTCATACATTTGTTCAAGGTTCGCTGAAGGGTAGACCCGATTTAACATTGGGAGGTCTCGAGATCTGTGGAAAGATTGAAAATTGGTATGTCGACGAAAAGAATTACTCATTCAGTGACCATAGATATATAAGATATTCTCTGGGTTACGTTGCCTCTAATAAGACGAATCAACGATACAAGACCAAAAATAAGAGTTTCAGAAAATTCAATGATAATATTAAGAAAAAGGAAGATTACTGGTTGAACGAACTCCTGAAAATTAAGAATACAGAAGACTTGGAAAAACATGTGAATCAATTCGTGGAAGAGGTGTCCGATATCACAAGGGGATGCTTCAGGAAAGGAAATCTATCACATAAACCAACGGTGAAATGGTATTCAGAAGAGTTAAGGATCGAAAGAAACAGAGTTGCTGCCATGTATAGAAGGTGTGTTAAAAATCCGGAAGATATAGATATGAGAGAAACCTATAAGAAATATAAAAGGGAATACAATAGAAATGTGAAGAACGCTAAAAGAGAATCGTGGAAAAATTTTCGTCAGATGACAAATCAATCGTTTGGAAATTTATACAAGTATATTTCTGGTAAGACGAAGAAATGTACAGACTTCATATTTACCAGATTAGAAGAATCACAACCCTTTGATACATATGATGATGTGGCAAGGACATTGATGGCAGAACACTTTGGTATTGACGAAGTTCCGGGGAATATTTATGAGTTTATCTCGGATAAGATCGAAGAAGATGGATTTATGGAGGTAACAACGAGAGAATTGAAATACGTAATGAGCAAACAAGAAAATAATAAGGCACCAGGCTGTGACGACTTAGATGCTTTGATAGTCAAGAATATTTGTAGAACCAATATGAATTATGTCAAGAAACTATTTGGAAAATGTCTGAAACATGGTCACTTCCCAGAGGCATGGAAATCTGGTAAGGTGATTTTCTTCCGTAAAAGGAACAAAGATGGTAGGTCTGCCAGGTCATACCGACCGATAACTTTGTTATGTATTTTTGGTAAGCTCCTTGAACGGTTAATTAAAATTAGGATTATGCCGAAGCTGGAAAAAGAAGAATTTTGGGATAATGGTCAACATGGATTCAGAGAAAGAAGGAGCACTATCACAGCTTTGGAAGATCTAAGAGAAAGAATTCGCATAAATCTGTATAATTATAAATATTTTGCAATGACGTCGGTTGATATACAGGCAGCATTTGATGCGGTGGATTGGCAGATATTGGCTATGTTGATAGATAGGTTACCAATAGCTCAATACTTAAAGAATATTCTGAAAAATTATATATCTCGTAGAAGAATAGGATTTAGTTTCACGTATGGAATTATCTGGTATATATTATTTAAAGGCTGTCCCCAGGGAAGTTGCCTTGGTCCACTTCTCTGGTTGATCGTTGCAGACTACCTATTGAAGAGATATAGATTAAGACATGGCGATATATTATCCTACGCTGACGATTTCGTAGTTTTTGCAGGTGCAGACACAAGAAAAGAATTAGAAGAAGAAATGAACAAACGCATAGCATGGTTTGCAGAGATCTGCGAGAATTTACATTTAACAATAAGCAAGGAAAAATGCGAAAGTATTTTATTTGGCAGGTATTTGTTAGAAAACAGGCATCCTATTTTCAAGATTGGAACATCATCGATATCCGTAAAAGACTCAGTTGTATACCTCGGTGTAACTATTGACAGTAAATTAAATTGGATTAGACACCTTGAGAAAGTAAGAGAGGGGGTGAGAAATTTTACTTCAAACATAAAGAAAACAGTGCAGAGAGATAGGGGATTACAAGCATCATATAGAAAGATTTGGTATAATTCTGTGATAGAAAAACAGATAACATATGGTGCGGAAATTTGGTTTCCAGATTTGAAAGTGGATGCACTTAATAAATTAAGTTCATGCCAGAGGCTTGGATTATTATCAATTATCACATCATATAAAACAGTCTCTACGGACGCTTTGTGTTTATTGGCTGGTGTTGCTCCATTACACATTTCACTCAAACATTCTGTGGTGAAATATAGAACTATTCACGGGAATGCCAGTATCATAGAGAATGGAACAGAGATCAAGAAAGATAATATTATGATCAACTTGGTGACAATGGACTACCCAGATTATGGAGCTCTCAGTAACATTCATATCACAGATAAGGATAGTCGTGAATATCAGGGAATTAACATGCCATTAATATATACAGATGGGTCAAAAATGGCCAGTGGAGTAGGCGCCGCATACACAATTTTTGTAAATGGTGAATGTATCTTGGATTATAAGATCTCTTTAAATATTTTAAATAGCATATATCAAGCTGAACTGACTGCGATAAAGTATGCAGTAGATTGGGTAATAAACTCGAATTATAACAGTGCTGTCATTTTTACTGACAATAGAGCATCAACTTTGGTTATACAGAGAAACTTTCTTGCAAACGCCATTGTTAAAGAAATCTATGATAATATGAAAAGTCATCCGGAAAAAATGGTCACTATTGGATGGACCAGAGCACACGTTGGAAACGTGGGGAATGAAAGAGCAGATCGTTTGGCGAAAGAGGCAACAGATTCATCAATGGCTGACATAACTGCTGATGTATTATTTCCAATTTCTTTAGTTAACCCTCCGTCTACCAGACGGGTCCAATGGACCCGATGGGTACATTCGAAATATTTATTCTAACCAGAAATTTCTTTAAAATAAACTAAATATGTAAACCAGACAATAATGAGTTAAGTAAGTAAGTTCAATAGTTTTAAATAAGAATTCTGATGTGTAATATTTTTATAAAACTTGAGTAAAATTTTCGGTAGTTCTAGGGTTAAGAGAATCTGTAGTGAGAATACCATTAGACAATGGCAGGAAGAATGGACATCAAGTACCAAGGGTAGAGACACCTATAAGGTTATCAGGAAAGTAAATACCGATTATGTGTGTACGAGTCAAGTTATGCAGTATTTTATAACAGCACATGGTAGTTTCCCAGAGTTCCTTTTTAGGATTGGAAAGAGAAGAAATGCACTTTGTGACTGTGGCACAGTGGGTAATGTACTGCATTATTTGTATGGACGCTGTCCTTTTGTCCTACATTTCTTCAACTTTGACAACTCGTTAAGCATCAGGCAAAATCTCAGGAGAGTAATCTTTGACAAAGACAATTATAAGAAACTTTGCAATATATACAATTCTTTAAACGAATTATATTCGTTTATTAGGTATAAATTCTGAGGTTGTAATTAGCTAGAATTGCGTTAGAAATTGAGAACATTGTCTTTTGATTCAATGTAGCATGTGCAAATGAACACTGAGCAATTCAATTTAACACTGGGCTTGATTTTCAATAACTTTGATACAAATATATATCTTGTTGAGGAACATTTTGGAAAAGTCAACATATTTAATGTCTGAGAAGTACCAGCATTTCAAGTGACTTTAATTTACAATGTGTCTCTCTCTCTGTTCTGTGGTGCTTTGGGCATTTCATATACTTAATCCCATTGTGATATGGACCTTGAACATTGATGCTTGCCTTACAGTATGTTGTCATTTCAGTGTACTTCAGTGTTCTTTTTATGAAGTTCTTCATAAGTTGTAGGTTAACTATAAACATTTCAGGCCGTGTTGGCAATCCTGTTGATCGTAACCTGTAAACCATCATTTTTGTTATTTTGTTGCATGGCTACCTTAAACATGCGTATTTTGTATTTTTTTTTTTTTGGTAACATAGCGAGTTTTTATTTATTAGCATATTTAAATATGCCATTGCTTCACTTTAGTAAGTTCTAATGTTGCCGTTGTTCGGGTCCGTTCGGGCTGTGGTAGAGCTGGATAGTGGTGCGTTCTTTTTTCCCGCCAGGACATTAATTCCATTAACCTCGCGGTTGGCGTCCTGGTTGGGTGTCCCAAGTTATGTGAACAAAAGCTTTTGCTTATTTTTAAATAAATTTGCTTGTAAATTCTGGTGGCGTTCACTAGTTTCGGCATTTTACGAATAGAAGTACCTTGCCCCGGAAAGGGTTAAAAATTTTCAATTTTGCTTGTATTCCATTTACTTTTAGACTATAACATTACTTTTCCAAAATAAATAAATAAATAAAAAGACAAAGCAAACTGATCGCAAATGCATGAGTAATAAATTTGAAATTGACCCCTAGAAAGCCAAATTGCCCCCCGGTGGGGCGTACGCCCCACGTTGTGATTCACTATTTTAGTAACAATAGCAACAAAAATGCCGTCGAGGTAAGTTTCGACGAAGATTATAAAGGAGATTTTTCTTTGAAAAAAAAGTGGCGTTTAAAAAACGGACCATGTTGGAGCCCTGATTTTACAAAGGAATTTCTGGTGCGGACGAAATATATTCATTTGGTACGGGTCAAAATGACCCCTCATCATCCTTCTAGTGTTAAATATTGAAAGCTAAAAAATAAATTTTCTGATAAAAGCGAAACTTGTTTCGCAATGACATACCAAAAGAAAAAATCCCCAGCCATTGAATGGAAAATTTTAGACAAATGTGCTTAACCGTAGAGATTTTATGCACAAAATATGGAAAATTTTCAATTTTTTTCTTGAGTTAAAAAATCTAGTAAAGATTAGAAGTTTTGTGAAATATATTATAATTTTGGCTAATATAGAACCTATAGGCTTTTCTTGTGCTATTAAATCATTTCTTTTACATAGATATATACCAAACAAAAGGAACTTCGCGTATTTTTCCGATGAAAGTGGGCCCACTAGTGGCAGAGAGTTTCTGCTTTCAAAGCTGGTAGACGGTAGGTGCTGAGTTCCAAACCAATCGCGTCCGTCGGCCTAAACGTTCGGAATTTTCGGTGGTTTTCTTCAAACCTTGCGTTAATATGGGTTAGGTTGCCTTAGAAAGACACCCATGGAGGGCACCCCCCCCCCTCTATCCCACATCCCTTGTGTAGATAATGGGCCAACATCAACTACCCACCTCCGATGAAAGTGCTTCCGTGAAGATGCTTAAAAATATCGAATATAGATTTGAGAATACCCTTGTTAGATAACATCACTGCTAATATTCTAGTTACATCGACACTAAATGAAAATTCCAGAAATATAGACATTCTACTGGCAATAGATTGGCAGAATATATTCGTCCGATTAATTCAAATGCATTAAACAATAATATATAATAATATACAGGGTGTCCCTATTTTTCGTTGACCAATAGCACATTTCTAAACCGTTAGTTTTTGAGAAATACTTCCAGTTGCACTGAAATTTCAAATAATATTCAGCCTATGAAAATCCATTTACTCCGAAAGAGTTATTTTTTAAAAAGTCACGGAATTTAAATTTGTAAACAGCGCCTGAGCTCCAAAGCTAAGTTATATTTTGAAAAGCATTCTCCATTCTCCAACAAGTAACACAACAAAGATTTAATCCTTCTATGACCAAAAGTTTCAGATTTACAATACTTTTCATTTACGATTTTAGCGTTTTCTAGCACTAAAAGACGTTTTTCCACTTTTAGTGCCAGAAAACCCCCCCAAAAAATCATAAAAATCAAAAGAATCATAATTTAGTAAAATTTGGTCACATATGAACTGAATTTTTATTATTTTACATGTGAGACAGTGCAGAGAGTTTTTTCGATTAGGTCATTAACCCTTAATTGCATAGTGATGTAAATTTCCATCACCTTTTTATTTAATTTTTAATGCATAAATTAAGTTCTTACAACCACTATATTTATATAGAAATATTAATCCTCTAAAAATTACAAAAATATGCTACTAAATAAAGTTAAAAATCTATCTTAAGATTTCTGGTGTTTAGTCCTTAATATAAAAATAAAAAACACAATTCTAAAAGAATAATTCATGCAATTAAGGGTTAAGTATGAAACTTCCGATTACAAAAGGGCCAGATTACAAAAAGGAGCAAACTGACACCAGAAAAATAGAATAGAAAATTTTGCCTTATTCATGACGGTAATTTTTCTTCAATAAGGCATTTATATAAGACGAAAATTTCTATTAAAATTTACTGGTGGAAGTTTGCCCTGTTGTTAATCTGGCCTTTTTCTAATCGAACGTTTATACGATGCCCAGAAATTTTACTTGAACTTAAAAAAATATTTTATATTAGAATTTTTACTTTAAACTATTTAACTTATTTATTTAGCACATTTCTGAGTGTTTTTTATTTAACTTATAAAGAAATTTCTGGTTCCAATCAACATTTGATCATTTGATCATTTGTTTGGAATCGAAACGACTCCTTTTGAGAATGCTATAGACCTAATAAATGTAATTCAACGAACTTATTCAAATTTAAATCCCGTAACTTTAAAAAGTTACGTAATTTAAATATATAATTTTATGCTTCACATTATGCTTATAAATACTTCGATTAGAAACCGAACTATTATTATATTCATTCATTTTTAATATAAACACGAACAGAGAAAATATTTTTGTTACATAATTTAACAGACAAAAGTGACGCCAATAGGCGGAACTCCCTGTTTAACCCCTTAACGGTCGCGTTAAATTACGGTTTAAAAATTCAAATTGCTCATTGGCACCACTTTTTTGGAAAAGAAATGTTCACCTTGTTTATTGGCAGGTAAAATGATACCATAATAAAGCCAATTACACTCTTCTATAAAACTGATGGAAATCAAACAAATCTGAATAATCTGAATAAAAGTCATAGCCCGTGAATATCACGGGAGCGAGAATTAAGGGGTTAATACTAGCATGAACATAACGGTCATTTTGACCTCTTACCAAATAAAACTATTACGATTCGAATCAGAAAATTCCTTATAAAAATTAGTTAAATATGTTCCACGTATAAATATGTTAAATAAATAAGTTAAATAGCTTTAAATAAATATCCTGGTATAAGCTATTTTTATAACACTTGAATAAAATTTCCGGTCGTTCTAGTGTTAACCCTTAACCCTTTCCGGCGCGGAGCAATTCTGTTTATAAACTGATAAAATGATGGACTGACACCAGAATTTATAAACGAATTTATTAGAAAATGTGAACTTGCTTACTTTCAAGTATACGACGTAAAAGAAAAATTTTAATTAAATATTCTGGGTGTCAGTAGCAAATTAGGCATCCTTCTTTAAAGACACCGCCTGCGAAAGGGTTAAATGCATAATGAAGCATATCTGCATCACTTTTTATTTAACTCTTAGCTACCACTATATTTGTATAAAAATATTAATCCTATCATAATTACAAAAATATGCTACTAAATAAAGTTAAAAGTCTATCTCAAAATTTCTGGTGTCTAATCCTTAACTAATTCCCTGCCATGATCCCCATTTGGGGATCACACGTATTTGGCAAGAAAGCGCTTTTTACATCAGTAAATATCAAGATAAATATATACTTTCTTTCGCGAAATAAATTCCTTGATAAAATAGTATAAAAATTACTCTACTTTTAAAAGTGGTGGGAAATCCAAAATTTACATTTTAAAGTAGATAGTAATTTGGGCGTTAATGGGTTAATATAAGAATAAAAAACACAATTCTAAAAGAATAATTTATGCATTTAACACTAGAACGCCCGGAAGGAGTCAATTCGACTCCGAACATACGATCGAATGTCAATTGGAACCAGAAATTCTTTCACAAAATAAATTCAATTTTAAAAGCGCAGATTTACGTTAAATAAATCAGTCAAATAATTTTAAATAAAAATTCTGGTGTAAAATATTTTTATGAACTTGAGTAAAATTTCCGGGCGTTCTAGTGTTAAGGGTTAAGTTTTACAAAATAAAAATTTGTGTAAAATAAGGTATTTAGATTCATACTTATTAAAATATTTACTAATTTGCAATATTTTAGTTACGACAGTAGTTTGTACTTGTATTGCACATGTGCAACAAAAGAAAAGGTTGACGTATTATACGAAAAATGTATCTCTGATTTTTTTCATTATTTTACCTGTGTAATAAACCTGTCTGAGAATCATATATAATTTTTTCGAAACAAAATAAAAAATCATGTATTTAAAGGTTAAAATACAAAAACTAGCCGTCACCAATGTGTTAAAGATTTTTGAAAATTAGTAACTTTTTCGATTTTTTTTTTTTTTTTTTTTGTAAATTAATTTAACCTTTAATTGCATGAATTATTCTTTTAGAATTGTGTTTTTTATTTTTATATTAAGGATTAGACACCAGAAATCTTAAGATAGATTTTTAACTTTATTTAGTAGCATAATTTTGTAATTTTTACAGGAGTAATATTTCTATATAAATATAGCGGTTGTCAGAACTTAATTTATGTATTAAAAATTAAATAAAAAGGTGATGGAAATTTACATCACTATGCATTTAAGGGTTAAACGCATTTCGCAAGTCAGTGTGGCTCGTTTCATTTTATAATTATTTTTATTATCAATTCTTTCATCTACTCTACAACTTTTAACTCTATTATTTTGGAGACTGATTTATTTTTTAGTTGAATGATAAAATTCACATATACCTGAAAAATGAAAATTTTTATCGAAAATTCCCCACAGTTTCAGCATTTTTTCCGTTATTGTTAAAAAAATTTCATGTTTCAATTAAACATTTGTAGGGCGGTGTTCACAAATGTGACCACTTAATTTTAATTCCAAAATGCCGATCCGCACTAAGAATATTTTAACACAATTTTGCTTTTATACTGAACGTGAGGAAAAACAAGTGTTTATTTGTAAAGTAATTCGTTAGTAAATTCTGGTGTGAATCAAAATCATTTTACGAACATAATTACTCAGCGCCTGAAAGGGTTATAGGTACATGAAATTAGTGATAGTTTCAGCACCTGTGCATTTTCCCAGTGAATGCTAAACATTTTATGTTATCACTGGATGTTTGGCTGTTTTTAATAATTATTGTCATTTTCAATTCTATCATCTATTCTACGACTCTTAACTACTGTAGCACTTTGAAGACAAAGACTTCAAGTAAATCATAGACTTAAATGTACCTAAAATAGAGACCATTTTAAGGAAAATCACCACATTTATATATATATATATATATATATATATATCTTGAAGAATTGGATTATTATGTTGCAGATTTAGGAAATTAATAACGATTATATGCAGATTTGCGCATTTCGGCTGTTAATTAGGATGAGCGAAGCGAATCCTGTACTAGGCTACACAAATTACATTTTGTCGTACACTTTACAAAAAAGCTATTCAGTATTTTGACTTGAAATTAAACATAAAAGTAAATTAGGACCTGTATATTTGCTCAATATTATTTTTTTTTACAGAATAACCTTTAAAAAATTTATTATTTTAATTCATTTATTTTACATGTTTTTCCATTACGGACGCATTTTTGCAAATAAAAAATGAAACACGTATATTTTCAGAAGAAAAAATAGATCATGGAATTACGATATCTTTTGTGAAATTTTTAAAATATCTTTTTTTATGAAAATTATAGCCTATTTTTGATGAATTAAAATTTGTGAAAATTCAAATATTTACATTCATTTATAAAAGTATTTTTCAGTGTTAAGAATTCAAATACAAAATTTATTCTTATTATGAGAAATCATTGACGCAGACGATACTTACGCATTTTAAAAGAATTATATTATGATTTTTTTTTCTTTTTTGTAAATTGTCAACAAAAAAATTGTAAACAAATAAAATTAATTGTTAAATTCGTTATATAAATATTTTGTAAAATTTTGCTTCGAAAATATTTTTATTTATACCAGTCTCATATATCATAAATAAAAAATTCCGAGGAAATTCTTTGTTATTTTGGCTGAATTTACATTTCTAAAATTAAAATGCGCCGAAACAAAAAATAACGTTTTTGCTTAATAAAGATGCAAGAATAATAGTAAAAAAAATATTGTTACTTTCAAATATTTATCTTATTAAATAATGCTTCGCGAATCCAAACAAAGCATGACTTTTCCTAGTTTATAACAAAATGTATATTCATATTAAGCTACATTTACTATAAATTATATTCAGACATTTTTATCTATTCTGTTTCCATTATTCCCTTTTCAGGGGTAATCAACGAATCACCACTGTGCCTATATTCCTGCGCTCACATAGCTCAAGACTGCCACAGGCGACTATTTTTTAATTCTAGTTTGGACCACTTTTTCAAAGCAAAAATCCTTTAAATAAACTTTAACGACATTTGCAAGAGAAATATACTACAAAATGTCTTTTTTAAAAATAGTAGTGCGAACAGAATATATTAAATAGTCACCTGTGGCAGCCCTGATAGCCCCAATAAAGTTATATGTACACGTATATATGCATATTTTAACTCCATTGATCACTGTAAAAAAAAAAAAAAAAAAAAAAAAAAAAAAAAAAAAAAAAAAAAAAACGGAAATACTACTGGCAATCTAGACGCCAGTACTATTTCCAATTTTTTACGAGAATTTTTACCCATAAATTACAGAAAATTTTCCGTTTTTAATCAGAAAACTGAAACGGAAAATTTTCCGTAATTTATGGGTAAAAATTCCCGTAAAAAAACGGAAATAGTACAGGCGTCTAGATTGCCAGTAGTATTTCCGTTTTTTTTTTTTTTTTTTTTTCAGTGTAGTAAACAAGAATTTTGTAGGAAAAAATTTGAATTTTTCCTGTCTGTTCGGTTTTCCTTAAATAAAATTTACTGTGAATAAAATAGACTCATCCGCACTGAAAATGATAGAATTTTGGGCACTGGTTTGATTTTATGTATCTTTAATTAGCTACAAGGAAATTCTGTTAGTTTTTGTTAAGGAACGTTTCATTTATACATTCTATACCTATCCAATATCAATTTGCAAAGCTGTACGGAAGTACAGTATTCACCCTCAAATACACGCATATAAATACCGGGTGACCCAAAAATGACTTATGGATTTAAAAATTCAATAACTTGCAAACGGTGACAGATATTAAACAAATTCTTGCAGGAGGGTTATGTATGATATCAGGATTTTTTTGCCATGATTCTTGATTTTAGTTTGAATTACAAACAATAGATGGCACTGCGAGAAATAGGTGCTAATTCCAGACCCGATTTTTGGTACTTCGGAACCCATTCAAAACATTTTAATCTTCTTTTTTCGCATGGGAGAAGAGAGAGGCCTAAAAATCGAGCCTGGATTTGGAGCCTATTATTTGCAGTGCCATCTATCGCTGCTATTTGTAACTAAAACTGGGAATCGCAGCATAAAAACTCTTGACATCTTACATAACCCTCCTGCAAAAAAATGTTTAATATCTGTCACCGTTTGCAAGTTATTGAATTTTAAAATCCATCAGTCATTTTTGAGACACCCAGTAAATATATGTATGGGAGGGTTGTGCTTTTGAAGATAATTATAAATTCTAATTCGCCTGGTCACAGTAAAAAGGCCTGATCTAGTGATCTAGTCCAATGTTGCCAATTTGGCCTTCAAAAATTTCTAATTAATAACAGAAATTCCTGTTAGTAAATTTTGATTTATTTAATGACAAACCTTTCGTGATTACATTAAATAAGAATTATTTTTTCTTCATTTCCGGTATGAATTCGGAATTTTTGAATAAAAAAAGAAGCCAAACTGGCAACCCTGAAGTCTACTACTATTTTGGGAAGGAGTTTCTTCAACAGAATCATAGATACCAAAAAATCATCTTTGTACCCCAAAAAAGATTTTTTTTATAGAAACCCCACCACGATTTCAGCATTTTTCCCACTTTGGTTAAACAATTGGATTATTCCATTAATGAAATTAGTAACGTTTTCTGCAGATTTGCACTTCGTCAGTGAATTTGACTTAATGTATTCATAACTTGTCTTCGTAAGCGACATTTCTTTTCATATTATAATTATATTCATCGATTTTTATCTACTCTACTTCCATTTAGCTAACTATTACTATTTCCAGAAGAATAGAATTTTTTCTTTGGAGTATTAATATTTTACGTTCCATGTTTCTCAAGTGTTTCTTAAGTAGAAAGGAATATCGTTTCTCTTACGATATTCAAGAAAATTGACGGCGCTTGCAAAATATATTATCCATTCATTCTCAACGATGATTCGAAAGATCTGAGGAGCTATCTCTAAAGCTTATTTCGTGAGCAGTCCTCGGGCAAGAGGTCGATATATGTACCTCAATCCGACATTTAGAGAACAAGTCATATCACAGAGTTCAAGACCCTCAGTCATCAAATTTCTAGCACATTTAGGAAATTGGGAATAGATTTTTGATTTAATTATATTCTAAGGTGAAATTTCGGATGAACTTTTCATAGGAAAGAAAGAATTTTACTGTCGCAGTGGAGTGATAATTTTTAATGGTGCTAATAAAAGCGGATTTTTAATATTACGCCCGTATCACTTAACCCTTTCGAGGGCGGTGGTTCATTTTTGGACCATGTAATTTTAATCCCTAAATGGAACATTGACACCAGAATTTTGGTTTGAAAATTTTCGTTTTATTAAGTGCTTGAATTTTCTCTTGAGGTCTGAACATTATGGTGATCTTTCTTCAAGTTAGTTTATCTTATATAAAACTTTTATGAACATTTTTCTTTCGAACACTGAACTCATTTGAACATTAGTGAATAGTGAACTTTTATGAACATTTACACTTCATAATCTTGAACAAGGATTTATAGTCTTAACTTTTGTTATACATTTAAGTCACTTCACTTTTGTTTTTATTATTATTATTATGATGAAATCAACATCAATTGTTTTGTAAATTTACGATTTACTATGTAAGTTCGTCAGAATATGTGCCTTTTTCCCTGTTATTTTGGGTGCTTTCCGATGTCCGGCATCGGTGATTGTTGTGGGGATTTTCCACCGGAGCGTTACATCCTATGCCATTCTTTGGTTGGTGCTCCGGTTGGGTGATCAAGTGCTTGAATTTGTCTTCTAAGCGTTATAATATCATTTATGGAAATGGTACAGTCTTGATTGACAATATGTGTTTTAAAGGTGAAGATTTTATGAATAAATTGAGGACATATAATTATCCTTACTTCTTTGAAAACTTAAATATAAAATTTGTTAAGCCAGTGGTTGATACAGTACCAGTGGTGAATCATCCGATACTGTATACTGACGGTTCTCGAATGATGAACAGTGTAGGAGCTGCATTTACGGTTTGGTATAGGGATTCTTTTATGCTAGACATGAGATTAAAATTACATGACTATAACTCTGTTTTTCAAGCAGAATTGGCTGCGATAGACGAGGCTATCAGTTGGTGCATCGATTCCCCGCATGATTCATTTCATCTTTATACTGACAGCTTGTCATCAATTTACGCTCTTCAGCGCTTATTTCCATCTAACGGTCAGCTTTTTAATATCTTCAACTCTTTGCGCCTGTTACATAATAAAGTCATATATATTGGCTGGATAAAATCGCATGTTGGAATATCAGGAAATGAAAGAGCGGACATGTTGGCAAAATCAGTTATTATAAATGATCTGTTTGATAAAGTTCTACGCATTCCTGCACCAACTTCTATTTTAAAGCGTCATTTTAAAACACTTCTACATGATCAATGGCAGGTTTCTTGGGAAAATTCGGAGAAGGGAAGAGATACTTATGCGATATTAAACAAGGTTAGCGATTTATTTCTATGTGAATCCCAGGTGATAGGTTATTTTCTTTCTTCACATGGAGCATTTCCACAGTATCTGTTTAAAATAGGAAAACGCCCAAATAACAGGTGTAACTGTGGTGATGTAGGAAGTATACAACATTATTTGTTTGGACATTGTCCGTTAATGCCTTGTACATTTAAATTCAACAGGAATTGTACACTGAGATGGAACATTCGAAACGTTCTCATCACCCGTTCAAACTATAGAAGACTGTGTGCTATGTACAACGCACTTAATAGGGAATACTCATTTATTAAGTATAAATTTTGCTACTTTTTACTTCTATCATACTGTTAATACTCATCAGTGGTTCGCTACGGACATTACGTGGTTTTCTGACACTACATCAAAGGCTCAACATTGCGCCTTTTATAGTAACTGTCCTTTGTCTGACATTTTTGTTGGCGGCGATTTTCTCTTGAGGACTGAACATTATGGTGATCTTTCTTCAAGTTAGTTTTTCTTATATAAAACTTTTATGAACATTTTTCTTTCGAACACTGAACTCATTTGAACATTAGTGAACAGTGAACTTTTATGAACATTTACACTTCATAATCTTGAACAAGGATTTATAGTCTTAACTTTTGTTATACATCTAAGTCACTTCACTTTTGTTTTTATTTTTATTATTATGATGAAAGCAACATGAATTGTTTTGTAAATTTACGATTTACTATGTAAGTTCGTCAGAATATGTGCCTTTTTCCTTGTTATTTTGGGTGCTTTCCGATGTCCGGCATCGGTGATTGTTGTGGGGATTTTCCACCGGAGCGTTACATCCTATGCCATTCTTTGGTTGGTGCTCCGGTCGGGTGATCAAGTGCTTGAAGAAAAGTTTTTACTTATTTTGAAATAAATTTGTTTGTAAATTCTGGTGTCGATCATTCATTTCAGTATTTTACTAATATAAGTGCGTTGCCCCTGAAAGGGTTAATAGCGTTTTGTTAGGGGTTATATTTATATATTCCTTTATATTTTGCAGTATGGAGGCGTTTATCTGGAAAAAGGGTTCCCACGGGTGCTTACTTTTGAATATCACTACTTCCGAATAGTAATATTCGCCTTATTTAATTAAAGGTATTGTAAGACTCAATAAAACGAATATTACTATTCGGAAATAGTTGTATTAATGAGCAAGCAACCAATGAGAACTCTACTTTCAGATAATCAATTCCATATTGTCTTTTCTTTTCTTTTTCTTTTTTTTTTCAGTGAAAATTTCTTATGCAATGATAGCGAGTGATAATAAATCCACCGGATTAGAATAAAAAGACATAGAATATATGATAAAACGGAAATAGACTGGAAAAAGACAAATGTAAAGCGAGATTATGAATCAGCGGCGTTAAGCTAACAGGGCTCCCACTCGGTACATTTTTTGAACACCACTATTTTTTAAAGAAAAATCTTCTGTATAAATTTCGTAGAAACTTAGCAGGAAGGGCGTTTTTCTTGCAATTGTTGAAGAAACCTACCACGAATTACTTTCGTAAAAATTACTGGTTTCAAAAAAACGGACCAGTGGTAGCCCTGATACCATTAAAATTTAAAATTTAAATTTGCCTTATCCAATCCACGATATCTGAAATTAAACAGGTCACAGATTTCTGTTAAATTTGAGTGGTAATAAAAAAGCGTAAAAGTTGGAAACTATGGTGTACATCAATCGGCCATTTAGAGAACAAGTCATATCGTAGAGTTCAAGACCCTCAGTCATAAAATTTCTAGCACATTTAGGAAATTGGGAATAGATTTTTGATTTAGTTACATTCTAAGGTGAAATTTCGGATGAACTTTTCATAGGAAAGAAAGAATTTTACTGTCGCAGTAGAGTGATAATTTTTAATGGTGCTAATAAAAGCTGATTTTTAATAGTACGCCAGTATCACTTAATGGCGCTTTGTTCACCCTGTGCCGTGTCCTAAGAAGGCGGTAACGATGGTCGAGGTTGTTAATCTTCGAAGGCTTAGCAATTTATATTCTCTTAGAAAATGTTAACATGAAATTTATTTTATAACACGATCAAAGATATTCTGGAGTAATAATAATTTGCTATGTACACAACAATGTAAAATTTGTTGAACAAAGTTTATGTAACAGAAATAGTGTCTATGAGAAGGTGGCAGCTAGTCTATTAAGTCCACAGGCATTGCATCACTTGAACGGAAAGCGCTGGTCTTGTCTCCGAGATAAAGATCTCCTTTTTCCGCAACGGCACCCTGGTGCCCTGTCGCCGCTGATTCGAGTCTAATTCCCCGGTATTAGGGATCGTAAAGTCCGGCCCTTTCGGCCTTCAAAATCTTCCACTCCAAAAGTCGCTCTTCCAACCCCAGCCAAAATCTAAACTCTCCTCCGCATCCTCTCGTATATATCCCTCAATTATCTTCCTCTCAAAACAATAGTGGGTTTCTCAGCCACTAACTGTCCGTTCTTTTTAAGAACCTCCCAGGGGCCTTTACTCTTGTCTCCTGAGTGGACATATTAAGAAACTCCTCTTTTGCACGTGGATCCTGCGATCATATGCTCTCGTGAGAACGTATGTGAGTTTTTTTCCCACGCTCAAAGATCAAACAAAGTGCCGGCTGCTCTTTAGCATTAGCAAACTGTCACCGATTGTCAAATGTCCAAGAGTGATGGTGACTGAGTAGTATCTTTCATCTTGCCGTGCGTCTTACTGGACTTTAACATATTTTTACTCTATTTTAGAAAAGCATTAGTTCTTTCTATATGGCGAATCTGATATAGTTCAGATCTTTAAAACCACCCCCCCCCTCCTTTTAAAAGAATATTTTGGACGCAGGACGAAATATTCTGGAAAAGAGAAAGGTGACTCAAAATTTATATGAATGGCTCACATGCAAAAAAAAAGAAAAAAAGAAAAAAACTTTATTTGCCTGTCTGCCCCTCCACAAAAAGTATTCATTATACACTCTGTATAATATTTTACACTTTATTCTATTTCAAAACACTTCACATTATATTATTTTTTCAAACATTAAAAGGAATGATAACGTACTATATACAATTTTCTTTTTTTTTTCTTTTCAAGATTACTCTGCCCTACTCAAAAAATCTATTTGGACAATGTCCTTCCCTGGCCTTTGTACTCTGGCATATTGGTCAGGTTGCAAAGTATGTACCCTTTTGAGTGGTTTACGAGTCATTTTGTTTTTGCTATTCCTAGATGAAAGCGCACTGCTATCCGTTTCTATTAAACTCTTCTTATCAGTGCAGCTCTTTAATTTTTTATGGCAACTATTCTCGTAGCCCCAACTTTTCCCGTATTCTTTCGTTTATTTGTCGAATGCCTCTCTGAATTTTGCCGATTCTCTTGCCTTTCACTGATTTCTTTTTGATCAATTTCCTTGTTTTTATCTAACTCTTTCCTGTTTTCTGTTTCCCTTTTAGATTTTGACAATGTATTTATCTCCGTTATTTTAACTACCGTTGGCTTTCTCGGATTTTTGTTTATTTTTACCCTGATTTTGGCTTCTAAATCTATGTTCGTGCTTTTTTGTCCCGTTTTCCTGTTACCAATTCCTTTCCATTTTCGCCTTTTCAATCTATTCATGGAATTATGAGTGTTAAACTTTTCTCCTTGACCAGCAATTTTCCAGACCTTTAATCCTTTATTACTTTTCATTTTCGTATTAATTTTTCTAGCACGTTTCGCTTTATTTGCTTTCGCCTGTTTTTTATTTTTGGGGATCTCTATAAGTTCGTCCACCCTTGCTATTTTTTCTTTCCCTTTCGTAATGTCTTCCCAACTATCAGTTTCATTTTGTTGACCGTTTGTTCCTAAATCTAGTATTTGTTTCCCGGGTTTAAAATCCTTTTCTACTGTTTTGCCTAAATTCTGTAATTCG
Source organism: Maratus speciosus (assembly GCA_963932465.1). Classification (NCBI taxonomy): domain Eukaryota; kingdom Metazoa; phylum Arthropoda; class Arachnida; order Araneae; family Salticidae; genus Maratus; species Maratus speciosus. The sequence goes on from OZ010787.1 coordinate 442,706,395, forward strand.
CACTTTTTATTTTTAACTGAGTTTTCACTCTCCCTTCTGACTTTTTTACTGACGTCCTGCGACTTAACCTGCTGTTCCCTCATTTTAATCCCTTCTATCTGAGATGAATCTCTGAACAGCTTTCCTTGTCCAGTACTTTGCCTATTTTGTATGACTTTTACCGGTATTTTTGACTTCTTGTCTTCGCGAGTTATGTGTGTGTCTGAGTTTCTTTTAATCCTTAAGTTTTTGACCTCGCCTGACAGCTGTTTCTCTTGGTTTTCTGACCCATAGACTTTTCTTTTATTTCGTTTTAGAACACTGTCTTTTGTTCTCCCCTCTTTCTCCAAGTTTGACGAATTCGTCGCTATTCTGTTTTTCGGATTACCGTTATAATCCTTTTCCGTAACGCCCGTTTGTTTTTCCAAATCCCTATCGCCTCGAAAGTTTTCTGACCTGGAAATCGATTCCTCACGCGACTTGACTATGTTTTGTGCATTTTTACAATCCGTCTTACTTTTTCCCCTTAAGCTATAAGTTTCATTTACAAACGGTATTTTGTCATTCTCATTCGACTCCTGTGCGATCGGTTGTAAAGAAATTGGTTCCTCCTTTTCACTCACGTTCAACTCATCGACTGCCGTGACATTTTCCGTACTAATCTCTTGTGATTGACTCACCCCTTGAATGCACCGTTGAAAGTTTCGAATGCTATTGGTTTTGTTTTCTCTGGCCGGCTGTTTAGTTTTTTTGCGCTCATACGATTTGATTAATTCTTCTGTTCTGTTTCCAAGGATATAGTAATCCAAATCTGACTCGTTGTCTGTGATAAGTGCTTTAGTTGTTATCACCGTTTTATCCGCTAATTCTAACTTTATTTCCGCAACCGGAAGCTGTTGAAGTTCCCTGTCCAGAGGTTGTCTTAACCACTTAATTTCTCCGTTTAATTGCCCTTTATTAATGAATCTTCTTGGACATAAATCATCCATGGCTCCGGTATCACGTAACATTGTAATTTCTACTCCATTTATCTTTCCCTTACTTAAATATGGTTCGAAACCTTTATCTAATTTCATACTACACCTAACATGATGTACCGTGCTTATTTCTTTTTCCGATCTTTTTAAATCTGGACAGTCTCGTATCCTATGTTTTGGACTTCCGCATTGAAAGCAAGTGATTTGTTTTGTTTTTTCTAAAGCTTTTTGCCTTTCCCTATCGTCATTTTTCTCCCGCCAATTAAATTTATTATCAGCATTTTTCCTCGGGTCCCTTTCCTCGTAATTTGGGCGATCGGACCATTTTTCACTAACGTTTTCCGCATATCTCGGTCTCTCGACTCTTTTTTCCACGGGGGGTCTGGCATACCCTTTCCAGGACGTCGCGCCAATTATTGCTTCATACCCGTCCAAATCTTTTGTGAGTTTGTCTGGTTTTTTATACTCTGCCCACGAATCGATAAAATGATTTTTAGTTTCGATCGGCACTCTTCGTTTAATTTGTTCCGTTATAAGCAGGTCTTTTAGATCCTCTAAGCTTTTGATGCCCAAACCATCAAGCCACCCGTCTTGAAAACTATTTAATTCGAAGATTAGGTCTTTCCATGGGGTGTTTGTATTTTTTTGATGCCTCATTAATTTTAAACGATAGGCTTCTGCTGTTAACCTATATCGTTCTAAGAGAATTTTTTTCACGTGAGCAAAATTGTCCACGCTGTCGGACGGTTCTCGTAAAATTAATTCTGAAATTTCTATGGGCAATAAAGCTAAAAGATGAGTTACTAGATCATCTGACTCGATCCCCGATCTTTCTGCCTGTCTCTCAAATAAATTTAAAAATAAAGTTATGTCTGATTTGTCTGGGTCGAACGAATGCATAATAGATTTTATGTTTAATTTTGGGCCTCTATCAGAACGATTGCTCGCGCTTGAACTGCTTCTCTCTGTGCCTTGCGTTAATCTTAATTCTTCTAGTTTGAATTCTCTTTCTTTCTGTCTGTCTGCGTTGTCTAATTTAGCTCTTTCTAATTCTAACTGTTCCTTTTCGCGGTCCCTTTCTGCCTTTTCGCGGTCTTTTTCCCTAGCTAAATTTACTTCTCTATCTTGTACAATGTACCTGGCTTGCGTTAGTGCAAGGTCCTCGTCGTAGCTATCTGATTGCTCAATTTTTTGGATGATTATTTGTATTGTATCCCCATCCTCAAGTGCTACCCCCAATTCTGCTGCTAAATTCTGTAGATCAATCTTTCTGCAATGTTTTAATGCGGTCACCCTTGTCATAATGAAGCCTTATTTTTAACACAATTTCAATAATTTACACCAATAATTTCCTCGGAGAATTTAAAGCCTGTTAATTAACACTATAAAATATGTTTACATAAACAAATTTTAAATACAAATACTGGATATAAAGTATAAATTTACAATATCTGTGAAATTTTTTGGATACCTTCCCCTTTTGTTAAAAATAACCAATGTGCAAGATAAATTTTTCTGTTTAAAGTCCCTATACACACAGGATAAAACACAATATATAGTAAAATCTTATAGAAATTGCACACATATATTTCGAATAAACTTTTCAAATTTTTCAAATCTGAGCACTTCTTTGCAAACCATGACCAGTGTAATCAGTGTACTGACCATAAATTTCTAGAAAATATCTTTATTCAGTAGTTTAACTAACATAAATTAATTTTCCTCACAATTTACATGTAATATTACACTACTTGCATCTCTAATTTAAAAAACTGTTCCCCTGAGCCTTTTTTTTTTCGGCTCGCTACTGCAATCTCCCCTGAAAATTTTCTCCGCTTCCTTTCTTAGAAACAAAATTTTCCTTTGTATTCGTTTCGAATATAAACCAGATTTTAATCTGCTCCCTAGCTTGAGCTATCTTAAATGCCTATGAATTTGCCTCTGTTATACATGGCTTGATGCCCTTATCTTAATGTTTACTTTACAAATTACAAAAAAATTTACTATCTCACAATTTTAGATCCCGAATTTAAAAACATTTAAATTCTACTAAAACAAAATTTGAGAGCCATTCAAAAAAATAATGAGCCTACCTGCTCTGTTGTGTTGAGGTCCCGTCACAGTTGCTTTGGCCAGTGTGCTGCCGTTGAAGTATCAGTCACTCTCTTTGCGTCAGGGTCAGGCCTTTCCAAGGGAGTCTGTCGGCTGTCGGCTCTCTGCGTTTGGCTTTAGGTGGATCTCCTGGATGTCCCTTTGCTCTCTCCTGGGTCGCTGGACTGTTGACTCCTTCGCAGTGTTGCGGCTATGACGATGTCCTGCTGCTCGATGCTCAGCTCTCTTTTGTTTTTAATCACAGACTGCTAACAATCTCATCTGTACTATTTTTTGCACATAAAAGTTCGTTTCGTTGGCTGCCACCAGTTGTGCCGTGTCCTAAGAAGGCGGTAGCGATGGTCGAGGTTGTTAATCTTCGAAGGCTTAGCAATTTATATTCTCTTAGAAAATGTTAACATGAAATTTATTTTATAACACGATCAAAGATATTCTGGAGTAATAATAATTTGCTATGTACACAACAATGTAAAATTTGTTGAACAAAGTTTATGTAACAGAAATAGTGTCTATGAGAAGGTGGCAGCTAGTCTATTAAGTCCACAGGCATTGCATCACTTGAACGGAAAGCGCTGGTCTTGTCTCCGAGATAAAGATCTCCTTTTTCCGCAACGGCACCCTGGTGCCCTGTCGCCGCTGATTCGAGTCTAATTCCCCGGTATTAGGGATCGTAAAGTCCGGCCCTTTCGGCCTTCAAAATCTTCCACTCCAAAAGTCGCTCTTCCAACCCCAGCCAAAATCTAAACTCTCCTCCGCATCCTCTCGTATATATCCCTCAATTATCTTCCTCTCAAAACAATAGTGGGTTTCTCAGCCACTAACTGTCCGTTCTTTTTAAGAACCTCCCAGGGGCCTTTACTCTTGTCTCCTGAGTGGACATATTAAGAAACTCCTCTTTTGCACGTGGATCCTGCGATCATATGCTCTCGTGAGAACGTATGTGAGTTCTCTTCCCACGCTCAAAGATCAAACAAAGTGCCGGCTGCTCTTTAGCATTAGCAAACTGTCACCGATTGTCAAATGTCCAAGAGCGATGGTGACTGAGTAGTATCTTTCATCTTGCCGTGCGTCTTACTGGACTTTAACATATTTTTACTCTATTTTAGAAAAGCATTAGTTCTTTCTATATGGCGAATCTGATATAGTTCAGATCTTTACAACCCTTTCAGGGGCAATGTACTTTTATTCGCAAAATGCTGAAACGAGTGAATCACACCAGAATTTACAAACAGATTTATTTCAAAATAAGCGAAAGCTTTTGTTCACGTACTTAATAAAAGGAAAATTTTCATTCCAATATTCTGGTGCCAATGTGGCATTAAGGAATAAAAATTAAGTGGTCCAAAAATGAACCACCGCTCTTGAAGGGGTTAAGGATTATATTTATTTATTACTTTATATTTTGCAGTATGAAGACGTTTACCTGGAATAAGGGTTCACACGGGTGCTTAATTTTGAATATCACTACTTCTGAATAGTAATATTCGCCTTATTTAATTAAATAAATATTGAGACTCAATAAAGCGAATATTGTTATTCGGAAATAGCTGTATTCATGAGCAAGCAACCGGTGAGAACTCTACTTTTAGATAATCAATTTCGTATTGTCCTTTTTTATCAGTGGAAATTTCTTATGCGATGATAGCGAGTGATAATAAATCCACCGAATTAGAATAAAAAGACATAGAATATCATAAACGGAAATAGACGGGAAAAACACATTTGTAAAACAGGATTATTAATCAGTGGCGTTTAGCTAATGATTTTCTTTGCTGGAAATTTCAGATTTTTATCCAAGAAACGGGGCTGCCACAGGCGGCTATTTTTATATTCTGTTCGCACCAGTATTTTTATAATAAAAACTTTGAAGTGTATTTCTCTTGCAAATGTTGTCAAAGTGTGTGTTAAGAATTTTTGTTTAGAGAAAGTGGTGCCAGTTAGAATTAAAAAAAAGTCGCTGTGGCAGCCCTGAAGAAGTGTCTAATCTACATATAAATGCAATCTGCAGTAAGTTGTGTTATGTTTATCGAAACTTTTTTATTGATCGTCACTTTTCGGCAGAGAGTACGGCGATATTTGATTATCTAAAAATAACAATGTACTTATGAAAACTTCAATTACAACAGGGATGGCCAACCTGCGGCACGCATGCCACAGAGATACCAGTATTTATATACAGAAAAAAAATGCATTGTTTAATGACAGAAGGTCTGCAATTTAAAAAGGACAAAATTACAATTCTTAGAAAACGGTGTCAAGTGAATTTTAGACAAAAAGGTTGGCCACCCCTGAATTACAGCAACGATAAGTGTACGCATAGTTGCGAAATTTTACATTTTTTTTTCTTACCATTAAAATTTTAATTAAAATTTTTCTTATTCAATCCACAATATCTGAAATTAAATAAGTCACAAATTTCTGTTAAAATTGAGTGGTAATAAAAAAAGCGTAAAAGTTGGCAACTACGAAGTACGTCAATCGGCCATTTACGGAACAACTCATATCGCAGAGTTCAAGGCCCCTCAGTCATCAAATTTCTAGCACATTTAGGAAATTGGGAATAGAATTTTGATTTAAAGTATTGGTTGATTCTAAGGTGAAATTTCGGATGAACTATTCATAGGAAAGAAAGAATTTTACTGTCGCAGTAGAGTGATAATTTTTTAAGTTGCTAATAAAAGTGGATTTTTAATATTACACCTGTATCACTTAATGGCGTTTTGTTAAGGGTTATATTTATTTATTCCTTTATATTTTACGGTATGGACACGTTCACCTGGAAAACGGTTCCCACAGGAGCGTACTCTTGAATATCACTGCTTCCGAACAGTAATATTCGCCTTATTTAATTAAAGAAATTGTGGGATTCAATAAAGCGAATATTGCTTTTCGAAAATATCTGTATTCATGAGCAAGCAACCCGCGACAACCTTACTTTTAAATAATCAATTCCATATTGTTTTTTTGTTTTTTTTTCAGTGAAAGTTTCTTATACGATGATAGCGAGTGATAATAAATCCACCGAATTATAATAAAAAGACACAGAATATCATAAAACGGAGGAAGGCGGGAAAAAGAAAAATGTAAAACGAGATTATTAATCAGTGGCGTTTAGCAAATGACTTTCTTAACTGGAGATTTCAGATTTTTATCTAAAAGGCACCTTATCTACATGTAAATGCAAACTGCAGTAGGTTGTTTTATATTTATTAATAATATTTTATTGATCATCACATCTCTACAGAGAGTATAGCGATGTTTGATTCCAGGGTTCGTACGGATCGGGGAATTTTCCAGGAGAAATATCAGTATTTTTTTTTTTTTTTTTTTTTTTTTTTTAATAGAAAGATAAATCTAGGATAAAACGCGCAAAATTTCACTTATTTTTCGCGTATTTAAAGAGAGATTTTCACTAAGAAAATACTGGTAACGAAGAAATTCATGGTCTGGAAATTCCAGGAACCCTCACGAACCCTGTGATTCTCAAAAAAAAACATTATACTTAAAGCAAAAAACTTCAATTCCAGCAACAATAAGTGTAAGAATAGCCAAATTTTACGCTTTTTTCTTGTCACTAAAATTCAAAAGTAAAATTTGCCTTATTCAATCGACGACAGCTGAGATTAAATAGTCACAGACTTCTGTTAAATTTGAGTAATAAAAAAAAAGCGTAAAAGTTGGCAGCTATGATCTACGCCAATCCAACATTTACAGAAAAGGCCATATAGTAAAGTCATGTGGCTGCCAGCTTCTATGCTTTTTCTGAATCACTTTCTCTGAAAAAGAATATTGAACTTATTTAAGGGAACTTATTTAACTTTATTTATTATTATCTCAAATCCAAAAGGGCAACTTTCTGACATAAGTTTTAATTTATTTTTTTGTTCGAAAATGCATGAAACTAGCTGGTGTTGTTGTTCAGAAACTGTGTAATTTAGGTGTTTTTTCCATTTTTTTTGCAAACGCAAAAGATCTTTCAGAAAATAATGTCAAAGTGGGCATTTTGAAACGAATTTCCACGCAAAGAAAGAAAGAGCACTCAAGAGCGGGTGAAAAACGTCTTTGTCACGTGATCGAAATCGCTTATAACTCAATAGGTAATTGATTGATCAAAAAATGGAAAAACAGTTCAATTCCAAATCGCTTCCATGGCCAGGCTTTCCAATTTTATATATTTCCGTTAAAAAATGAATTTGCAAATGTGTCAAAACGTTTTAGGCTTGTTGAGCAGAGCAGTTAAGAACAGCCTTAAGGCGAACCTTTCCTTTTCGAAAACAGTAGTGCCTAATAGTGCGCAGTAGTTAGAAGCTACGCAGAGTTCAAGACTTTCAATATCAAATTTCTATTACATTTAGGAAATTAAGAAGAGGTTTTTAATTTAGTGCTCGCAGCGTTCGTTAAATTTTTTACCTTTGCTACCACCATGATAAAACAGTAAATTTTCTTGTATATATATCTATTACAGATGTTAAAGGAATCTACGAAGAAGAGTTTTGTTTTAAAATAGTGGTACCAAAGATAGAAAAGTTTAGGAACGCCTCGAGTCCTGTTTAAGTGCACCGGTTAACAAAATTTAGGTTTCGTCGTACACGAAGAACTTTGGTAATGTTTTTGAGTAATAAAAGGGTGTCGTCAGTAAAAATAAGCAGTTTTGAAATTTTGATCACCAATGAATTTTATAGAAAAGATATTTTTAAAGGAAAAATAAGAAACATGTACAAAAAATGTACCTAAGAAACTTATGATCTATCTATTACTTTCTGGAATATTTGGCGTGCTTTTTGATCGTCCCACAGAAATCGGGCAACATCCTTGTGCTCTTCCTACCCTGATAACATTTGTCCATCTTTGAAATGTTTTGATGATCTACCCAAACCCGCTGGTCGATGTATTAAACTTATTGAATTTATCTTTTAAATTTTTCCGGTGACATCTTCCGTAATCGGGTCCGCCGCTACCGTTCCGGGGTAGTATTGAAAAGGGCATAAGGACCTCGGACGGGCATATGGCCGTTTTTCCACGAAGTGGCGGTTGAGAAGCAAGAATTGGCTAATCTTTTATTTCGCGAGGAAGTGGCAACAGTTCCAGATACCTGACCATACGCTCGTGCTCGACAACTTCTAACCACTCCTCACACTCTGAGGCTGTTCATATGCAGTTATCACAATAATACCAAAAATGAACTTGACCTTACCACAAGAAAACTGAGGGTGAGTGAAAGAGAATATGTGTACAGAGTTGCCAAATCTCCGGCTTTTTGCGACCACTATTATATGAGAGAAAATGTTGTTCTTTTAAATCGCCCAAATGTTCCAATTAAATAAAAGAACATTTTTTGTATTAAAATACTGGTATCCAAAACGCCGGAGACTTGGCAGCTCTAAGTGCAGCTTCGGAATGAAGGTAGATAGTCCAAAACACGATTACATAAAAGAGATCGTGTGGCATGACTACTGTCGATAAGCATGGGACTATTAATAAAGAGGAACTGACTTAGCCTTAAAATAATGAAGCCTCAACTGTAACCGCTTTCTCAAGGGTTGATTCCCACCGGGTCAAACTTTCACCAGTAATTTTAAATAGCGATTTTCTCCTTATTTAAACACATTTTTAACTCAAAATTTCAGTGATTAATGATGGCAAAAGCAGATATTCGTTTTTACTGGTGGAAGTTTACTTCTGCGGTAGTTAGGGCCTGCATTTCTGCCATATTGTGACAACCTAGACAACCACCTGTCAGTGTCAGTGAAAAAATTATAATACCTGGGCAAACTACCACCAGTAATAACAAATAGAAATTTTAGACATATTTGTGAGAGAAATTTTTCATGAAAAAGCCACTTAAATAAGGCAAAATTTTCTATTCAAAATTTACTGGTGGAAGTTTGCTTTGGTCGTTATTAGAAACTATTTATCCGATGTAAAAAGATCAGCCGCCATCTTGTGACAACCTCCTCAGTTACTTCACTCGCAACTGGTAGACAGTACAGTACTCCTCCTCTTTAATCATAGCTCCATTTTGATCAGTGTTATACTCTAAGGCTACCATTTTTCTGCACAGAAATCTTAACCCTTAAATGCATAGTGATGTAAATTTCCTTCGCCTTTTTATTTAAATTTTAATACATAAATTAAGTTCTTACAACCACTATATTTATATAGAAATATTACTCCTCTAAAAATTACAAAATTATGTTACTAAATAAAGTTAAAAATCCATCTTAAAATTTCTGGTGTCTATTCCTTAATATAAAAATAAAAAACACAATTCTAAAAGAATAACTCATGCAATTAAGGGTTAACCTTATGTAATCGCAGAATTCTATAATGAAATAAGACGAACATTATTTATTGCAGATAATGGTGAAAGGGTACTTTTCGCAAAAGATTGTGAATACCGATGTTCTAAGGTGAAATTTTGCATGAGTGTTTATTAAGAAAGAATGAAGTCAAAAAAGGGTGAAAAATTTTAATAGCGGATTTTTTAATAATACGTCCGTGCCAGTGCAGGCGTTTTATTAACTGTTTATTTATTCAATTTCATTTTATTTTATTTTCTGAAGTGAAAATTTTTTATGCTATAAAAATGAATCTGCGAAATCAGAAAAAAGGCTATAAAATAAATAGAATAAAAAAAACAGATGGAAGCTGAAATAAATTGTAAAAAGCACTGTGCAAAACGAAAGAGATACGCTGTTAAAACATTCTGTAAAAAAACAGGCAAGAAACAGAGATTTTTGGTAAATTTTCACTTGTTCTCAGTTAGATCTTAATTCGTAAAAAGAATACTATCAAGATTCTTGATGATTAGTTCACGCAGTTTTTATAGATTAGTGGAAGAAATTAGTATTTGCACCGAAATACACTGGCCTCCAAAAGTTAAGGTGCAGGTACTGGATGCTTTCGATTGTACACGGCTTGTCGAATATCTACTAAAATTATTGGCGAATTATTCTTGAACTTCTGGGATGTAAAGAACATGTTTGATTTCATATTTATCGGTGAAGATTTAGTCGGGAGGACGATTAGGAGACTGATAATAAATTTAATAATAAAATAATATTTGCGATCACCTATGTAATAGAAAATTCTGAAAATGGTTTGGCACTGTGTTAAATGACTATTTGGGTCCAGTTCAAGGTTTGTGTGTACTTGTGTAAGCATAGCACTCATATTCGTGAAGATGTTATTGTGTCTGTGAAAAATTCACAAGTTTTTTGTTTATAGCATAGTTTTCAACCAAATTTAACACCACTTTCCGAAAACTTGACAAAGAATAGTAGCAACAGTATACTGCAATTAAAACATGAATATATTGAATATTTGATGAGATATAGACATTTTTATGAAACAATTTTTAACTGCGCATGCATGGAAGATTTCAAAATTTTTATTTCATAATTTGGTAGTCAGCAACTTCTATAAAAAGTCCAGCCAAACATTGTGAAAATTCAGAACGATATAGTGAGCTGATTGAAAAGTTGTGGAAAATCCCTTATAATAAAGTTATTTTTAGAAAGCAATTCACTATATCGCCCCTATCTTTGTGAATTTTTGCGATATTTGACTGGACTTTTTATACAAGTTGCCCAAAATAGCTGACTACCAAATTATGAAATAAAAATTTTAGAATCTTCCACGCATGCGCAGTTAAAAATTATTTCATACAAATGCCCATATCTCATCAAATATTCAATATATTCATGTTTTAATTGCAGTATACTGTTGCTACTGTTCTTTGTCAGGTTTTCGGAAAGTTGTGTTAAATTTGGTTGAAAACTCTGTATGCTATAAACAAAAAACTTTTGAATATTTCACAGACACAATAACATCTTCACGAATGTGAGTACTATGCTTACACAAATGCACACAAAGGTTGAACAGGACCCAAAAAGTCATTTAACACAGTTCCAAACCATTTTCAGAATTTTCTGTCACATTAAAAGGAATCGCAAATATTATTTTATTATTAAATTTATTATTAGTCTCCTAATTGTCCTCCCGACTAAATCTTCATCGATAAATATGAAATCAAACATGTTCTTTACAAACCAGAAGTTCAAGAACAATTCACCAATAATTTTGGTAGATATTCGACAAACCGTGTGCAATTGAAAGAATCCAGTCTCTTTACCTTAACTTTTGGAGGCCAGTGTATATTTGTAGAGTGAAAGACAGGAAGTATAATACAATTCTTCCTACGTTTTAGCTGTGGCATTGTAGTTTCCGATTTATCGTGATAGTTTCATGACAAGAATTAGCATATAAGGACGTAAGTTCTAAAACTCGCCTTATCGAAAACATCAAATTTCGGGAAATCGTAAAAAACCTCTAACCGTGTCCATTGGTTTTCATCGTAAACCAAGATTTTACAAAGCCAGAAATACAAGAAAAAATCTAGTTTTTTTTTTTTTTTTTTTTTTTTTTCAGATTGTAGTTTTTCTCGGTGCAAGTTTACCAATAGAATAGATTAATGCTGAAAACACAATTTTTAATTTTGGATAAGGTGAGTTTTGAAACATATGTCCTCATACATTTTGAAAATGTTCTTGCTTATTCCTATAACGTGGCAACAAAGTGTACCCGAAGAGAATATACCGCAATTTGCCAAAAGTAAACAAGCAAAACCATCGCTGTCATCTGCTTTTATGCAGATACATTAACAAGTTCTTTGATATTTTTATAGGTTTATATGTATAGAATGTACGTTCTCAATTCCCTGTAAAATTTAAAGAGTCTGAACTCCTTCGCGATGTGCGTCCCGTTAGATTTCTTTTATTTGGGCACCACTTTTTCTAAACAGAAATTTTTATATTATTTAATCGCTAAAATAATGAGATTAATTAAAGTGAAATTTCTGTCGAAATTTAGTGGTGTTAAAATTCAAGTATTTTGTGCAGCCTATGTAGCACTAATGGAATTCTGGAATATTCTGCTCAGAAGTCTTTATCATTAGCTACCGGGTGTCCCAAAAATGACCGATGATTTTAAAATTAAATAACTTGCAAACGGTGACAGATATTAAAAAAATTCTTGCAAGAGTGTTATGCAAGATGTCAGGAGTTTGTATGCTGCGATTCTGAGTTTTAGTTACAAATAACATCGATAGATGGCGCTGCAAGCTATAACTGCTAAATCCAGGCTCGATTTTTAGGCCTCTCTCTTCTTCCATGCGAAAAAGGAGATTTAAATGTATTGAATGGATCCTGAAGTACCAAAAATCGGGTCTGGACTGAACACCTATAGAGATCCTACATTAGAGAGAGATTGGACATTGACGAAAAGTCCGCCATTTCTGTTACAGAGCAGATGAACGGCGTACAGCCCAATGCATTTTCATCAGTGTCTAACACTTTTTATTCTATTAAAATTACGAAAATTTCATTTTATATGCCTTCTGAGAGTCTTTCAGAACATAAATACAAGCACATTTTCATTCTAATAAGTTAGAATTCTTAGAAAATGCATTTCTTTTGTCACTCTGCTGAAATGCAGGGTTAGCATTTCGAGTCTGGTCGTAGAGCAAACGAAATTTTTGAAAGAGGTTGCTATATTTTGGCATTTTTATTTAAAATAAACATATTTTAATTCACACCTAACCCAAGAAATGCTTCAAATGTAATTTTATGTAGTGTGGGTATTTATTTTTTACATTTCTCTGTCAAAATGTTCATTACTGTAGATCATTTATGTATACTTAAGGATAATTCCATGCGCATATTTATCACATATAGAATAAAGAACATACAAAAAACGTTTAAATCTCGATCTCAAATACAAACTAGTTGGATGTGCCAATCCCAAAACTTTCTTCTACCTCATGTCAATATTTCATTATGAGTAGTTTTATTAGTATTTTTATTAGAATTAAGCATAACTTCACACACTTTTCGATGGTACAATATTGAAAATTGCACAAAAATCACTATTACAGCGCCCTCTTCCGGTGGAATTTTTCCAAATTCAGGGATGAACATCTTGCCATTGCCAAAAATATACACACAAAATTTGGTTCAATTCTATGCATAACTTCATACACTTTTCGATGGTACAATATTGAAAATGGCACAAAAATCAGAGCCAGAAACTTAAAAGTTTGGTTCAATTCTCTGCATAACTTCATACAATTTTTGATGGAACAATGGTGACACACGGACAGACAGACATTTTGTATAAACATGTTTTTTGCGATCTCTGACCCCTAAAACGAGTAAATCCGTCGAAAACCGGAAGTCGAAAAAAATTTCGATTAAAATACTTTCTTCTATTGAAGATAGAAGAAAGTAACTAGTTGGATGTGCCAATCCCAAAACTTTCTTCTATCTCATATGTTTTAATATTTCAAAATGTTGTTACAGATGTCAATATTTCATTTTTATTTGTTCAATACTACATTAACTTTGACTTTCATCTTAAATTTCTGCTTCAGTCAATTAATCGGAGTAAAAACGAGTTAATCTCGATCATGATATTTATCATCATGGATCAGGATGGGGAGTTCCCGTCGATTCACGAGCCATTGGTGTACAATAGAACTACGAAACATTAAGAATATTACACCAAAATCGCTATTACAGCGCCCCCTTCCGATGGAACTTTTCCAAATTTAGGGAGGACCTTCTTGCCATGGCCAAAAGTATACACACAAAATTTGGTTCAATTCTATGCATAACTTCATACACTTTTCGATAGTACAATATTGAAAATGGCACAAAAATCGCTATTACAGCGCCTCTTTCCGGCGATTTTTTAAAAAATTAAGGGAGGACCTGCTTGCTATAGCCAAAAACTTAAAAAAAAAATAGTTCAATTCTATGCATAACTTCATACAATTTTCGATGGTGCAATATTCAAAATCGCACAAAAATCGAACAAAAATCGCTATTACAGCGCCCCCTACGGACGGATTTTTTCCAAATTAATGAAAGACCTGCTTGCTATAGCCAAGAACTTAAAAAAAAATTTGGTTCAATTCTATGCCTAACTTCATACACTTTTCAATGGTACAATATTCAAAATCGCACAAAAATCGCTATTACAGCGCCCCTTCCGGCTAATTTTTTCCAAATTAAGAGATTACCTGCTTGCTATAGCCAAAAACTTAAAAAAAAATTGGTTCAATTCTATGCATAACTTCATAGCCTTTTCAATGGTACATTATTCAAAATCGCACAAAAATCGCTATTACAGCGCCCCTTTCGGCGATTTTTTTCCAAATTAAGGGATTACCTGCTTGCTATAGCCAAAAACTTAAAACAAAATAGGTTCAATTCTATGCCTAACTTCATACAATTTTCAATGGTACAATATTCAAAATCGCACAAAAATCGCTATTACAGCGCCCCTTCCGGCGAAGTTTTTCCAAATTAAGGGATTACCTGCTTACTATAGTCAAAAACTTTAAAAAATTTGGTTCAGTTCTGTAGACTAACTTCATACACTTTTTGATGGTACAATGGCGACAGACACAAGGACACACGGACAGACAGATATTTTCTATAAACATGTTTTTTGGGATCTCTGACTCCTAGAATGTGTCAATCCGTCGAAAACCGGAAATCGAAAAAAATTTCCATTAATATACTTTCTTCTATTGAAGATAGAAGAAAGTAAAAAAAAAAAACCTTAGCATTTTTAAAACAAGGATGCAACGGAAATATGAACATGGGGAAAAAGTCATTTAAAGTTTTAAGTTGTATGGATAATTGCGCTGGGTGTATTTAAAAATTTACAATATCTCGCGATATAATTACCGTTTGGGTGAAAATGAGGTGTCAAAATATTCCAAATTAAACAAGCTTTCACATAACATTGAAAAAAGAAAAACAAATTTTTGACCAATTTTGAGGTATGTCCTCTTAAATAGAATGCACCATATACAATTTTATTGTGTATATTGCGTTCTTCAATTGAATATTTCAAAATGTAAAGAAAATTCATTGCAACAACGGATGCCAATTATCGCCAAATGTAAAACTTCGAAACTCTAAATTATTTACACGTTTTGCTCCTTCACTACACAAAGATTTAAATAAAAATCAGTTTTTAAATGTAAAACAACAGACATAAAAACAAAATTGATTTTTTATATTGATCATTTCGACTGTTGTTATTGTAATAAAACTGTTTAAAGTTGACCACATGCTCATCAATTGGCATCGGACAATTTAAAATATGTTACAAAATAAATAAACATTACTCAGTATTAAAACTCCAAACAAAACAACTTAGCTATTAACCCTTTGCACTACGCGTCATTTTGACTGTGGGCTACTAGCAATTCCGCGTTATTACACAAAACATTTATTTGGTCGGCACCACTTTTTAAAAAGAATTTTCCTTCAAGTACACAATTTCAAAAATGCTTTGATTAAATAAGGCAAATTTTATTTTCCTTTATTACTGGTTCAAACAACGAATTTTTCAAGGAAAGATGATGTCGCCGCAGCGGTGAGAACGGAATTTTTCACTTACTGTACCATGTCGCCGCAGCGGTGGCAACGGAGTTTTTCGCTTGCTGTACTATGTCGCCGCCGCGGCGACAACGGAGTGCAATGTGTTAACAGTATAGCACATCTTGATGTAATATTTAAAACGTTGTATCTTCAAAATCCAAATTTTCTTCAGAGTGTAATAACGACGTATAAGGAAGGCGTAACTTAAATGGCGGATTTGTCTAATCTGCCGGTGCCGTAATGTCCAATCTCTCTCTAATGTAGGATCTCTAAGCACCTACTGCTCTCAGCGCCCTCTATTGTTTGAAATTCGAACTAAAATAAAGAATCACAGTAAAAACTCCTGACATCATACGTAACACTCCTGCAAGAATTTTTTTAATGTCTGTCACCGTTTGCATGTTATTGAATTTTAAAATCATCGGTCATTTTTGGGACACACAGTAAGAATCACTGAGCCCCGATCATTCTACGCTGTTAATTTGCTTTCTATGATAGCTACTAGTAATCATTTATATTAACCCTTACACGACGAGTGTCACGTGTACGTGATACATTGTGTTATCAGGTGTCCCGCGTAATGGGGGCTCCAAAATACTCTGCACACCAGTGTTTTAACACTAGAACGCCCGGAAATTTTACTCAAGTTTCATAAAAAATATTTTACACCACAATTTTTATTTAAAATTATTTGACTGATTTATTTAACGCAAACCTGCGGTATTAAGATTTAAATTATTTTGTGAAAGAATTTCTGGTTCCAGTTGATATTTAATCATACAGTCGGAGTCGAATCGACTCCTTCCGGGCGTTCTAGTGTTAAAGTGTTTATCTTCTTCTTATCTAATGGCAGAATTATCTGCGATTAAAGATGGCGAAATAATATGCAAGAAACTAGTGGTGTTCAGAGTTTTGGAGCCCTGATTTACGCGGGATACCTGGCAACACTATGTATCGCGTACACGCATGGAACTATTAATAAAGAGGAACGGACATATGCTTAAAATAGTGAAGCTTCAACTGTAACCGATTCCGAAGGGTTTGACTACCGCCGTTGGACACTTCCACGAGTAAATTTATACATAAATTTCCTCCTTATTTAACACTAGAACGAACGGAAATTTTACTCAAGTTTCATAAAAATATTTGACACCAGAATTTTTATTTATAATTATTTGACTGATTTATTTAACGTAAATCTGCGTAGTTTAAATTTAACTTATTTTATGAAAGAATTTCTGGTTCCAGTTGACATTTAATCATACGGTCGGAGTCGGATCGACTCCTTCCGGGCGTTCTAGTGTTAAACACCTTGTTGATCCAAAATTTCAGTCATTAATAATGACAGAAACAGATTTTCATTTTTACTGGTGGAATTTGAATTTGGCGGAAGTCAGACCAAAGACTTTTAAGATACATAGACGGGCAATTCCCATTCAAAAGCATGCGAAATCATGGCAGCCATCTGAAGTAAATTGAAACACCTGAACCGCGAGGTTTGTACGTCAACTGTGGTTATTTATCATTAAGTGCTATGGCTAGAATGAGCTTAAAAATAATTTTTATCAATATATATGAAGTTTATGGCATATTTTTTTACATGAAGCTATTTTTTATACCTAAATATGCGTTATAAATATTGAATTTTCAGAAATAAAGTTAAATAAGGCGATTTATTAATAATTTTATGGATGGTATGTTTGAAAAAGAGTATCTAATTTTAACATGCCTTATAAACCTAAATACAGGCGAAATTTATATGGAAACAGATTGCTAAAGATTATAATTCCACCTTTTTTTAAGTTTTACTTACAAAAGTAACTGGTAAAGAAGTTTAGATTAAAGGTAGCAACTGTAGCATAATATAGTAATTTACAAAATTTTAAATTACTTGTTAAGAAATCTACGTTTTTTAAACTAATTTTTGTGCAAAAAGGTAATTAAAAAAGTGCATATTAACGAAAGTAACACTATATTTTTATCCTTGGAGGATGTTTATTTAAATACTTACTTGCTATACGAAAAAAACAAAAAAAAAATGATGAATAATAAGGTTTTTTTTTAAAAAAAAAGGCCTAAATGAAATAGGGTAGACTTATACTTAATGATCCGCAATGAAATAATACGCTGATAAAAGCATTTTTTTAGGTAAATTAAAATATAAAACATATATACTGCCGTACAACAGCTGCGATCAAAAATCCTCAGTTAAACTGACAGTTTGCCGGTCTATGTATCTTCAAAGTCTTTGAGTGTGTTCAAGCTGCACGCGCGTTACGCGCGCGAGCTCAGGAGACAGGAACATGGAGTGGGTAAATATCATGGATGGAATAACACGTAGTGTGTTCAGGAACAGATCATGGATTTGATTAATTATGGTGCTAATTATAAAGATATTTTGTTGCAAAACGAACGAGTGCTAGATGGTTGAATGGATAAGGCAGTAAACTCGAGACTAGGGGTTCTGGGTTCGAATCCTTCCAGACCCACATTGTAATCATAGTTTTTTTTAATTTTGTTTATTGGTTGTTTTATATTTTTCATAATGAATAAGATATTTTTGATGAAGATATATTTTTTTATTATTATTATACAGAGGCACGTGTATTTTTATTATAATAATAAAATATTTATTTAAATGTAAGAAAATTAGGTATTTCGAGATGAAAGTTTTACATCTGAACGCCTTTTAAATATTTTAAGTTTCGTTTCTAAGTGATTATATATGTATAATGATATAAACATTAAGCAAATCCAAATGAAAAAATAATATATATTGGGCAAAAATATCCTTTTGCACGTAGGATAATTCCTTGATTTTCTTTTTTTCTTTTCTTTTTTTTTTTGAATACTTTACGAGTGAATTTTTATCGAGACTAGGCTGGAAATCATATTTTACTTTGAACATTATAAAAATAAAATGTAATAGTTGTAGATTATGTTAACTAAAAATATCTGTAGATATATTTTTTAAAGAGATAAAATATATAGGTCTGCTGTCTAGTTTTGTAGTGAATAAAGTATGATTAGAATGTTTATAAATTTTCTACTGAAAGTATAAGTAAGTATTTTGCTTATACTAACAGAATTTTGAATGCCATTTATTTCTCATGTTTTATGATGTATTTTGGTCTGTTATCCACACGGTATTAAAATATGCAATCATAAAATTAGAAATATATATATTAAAACCTTATCTGAAAAACTGTCTAACTAACAGTGCAAATTCCATTGAAATCCATCCAGTATAGTAGATTACAAACAAATCTCATATGTTGATATCACAATCTTGGTTTACTAACAGCATTCTATTTATCACAGAAGTTATAAATCAACTGATAAATCATTTTTAAATAAATAAAAAGAAAATTGTTAAAAAGTTAAAATTTTTAGATCACCAGTTGAATTCTTAAATTGTATCAATCAACCTACCAAACAATGCACAACCAATAACACATAAGCAGAAAACGCACAATCACGTGATCAAATCGCCCACACAATTTTTTTGAGCAGCTTGAGCGGAGTTTGTGTGCGGTTGGTTAACTAATTTTAAATGCTAAATGGGCTAAAGTAGATAAAGAAGGTCACGTGATGTTTTTCCCGACTATTTTAGATTTTATCTGAGTGAACATAGGCATGTAGTCCTGTTACGAAAACCATGTTTTGGAAGGATAAAGAAATATAGTCGTTGGTTTTACCTTTTTTGAACCATTAAAGATAATGAAATAATTGAATTATGTTAAAATTCCTTTCTTCGATAAGACCTACTCCATGACATAAACTTCTGAGCGCGCGCGCGGCGCGAAATGCACTTCTGAACACACTCCTTGAGTCAGACAGTGCGTTTCCGCCATTTTGTGACAACCAGTGAAACAAACGGACTGTTTTACCAGGCTACCTGACACCAGTAAAAGCAAAAGCAAAATTTTACCATATTTGTGAGAAACTATTTCCATGAATAAGGCGCTTAATAAGAAGAAATTTTCTATTCTATTTACTGGTGGGAGTTCTGGTAAGAAGTGGGGACCGCCATCTTGTGACAATTCCTCAGTTACTTCACTCGCAAATTGTAGACAGTACATGGTAGTCTCCTCCTCTTTATTCATAACTCCAATCGTATACGTGACATTCGTCGTGTAAGGGTTAATGATTACCAGTCGATGTCACAGAAAACAAATTAACAGTCTAGAATGATCGTGACTCAGTGATGCTTAGCTAATGATAAGGATTTTTGAGCAGAATATTCGAGAATTATATCAAAAACCTAATCTGTAGATAAATAAAAACTGCAGTAAATTTTACATTTATTAATATTTGATTACAGAGCGCCATTTCTTGACAGAGAGTACGGTGGCGTTACATTTTCCCGGAATTCTGTGGATCTAACACAGCTCCAATTCCTCTAGTAAAAGAGAAAACGTATAAGTTTAATTCACTAAACTAATTTCTTATATATATATATATATAAATATTGAGGAAACCGTAAATTCACTATAGCTATAATATTATACGAAATTAATTCAGTCAAAAATTACTAAAAGGTGTTTAATATTTATACATTTTACTAAACACAGTTTAGTAATTTTTGACCGAATTAATTTTGCATTTAATTCATGTATTGTAAGTTTAATATAGTATACACATTATTAGCTGTTCCAAGATGGCATCGCCTGTTACAGAAGATTTCATTTCAAACCTATTTTTAACCCTTAAATGCGTGATCTTTTATTTTGATTCGAAAAAATTATATATGATTCTCTGACATGTTTATTACGCAGGAAAAATAATAAAAACAATCAGAAATGTATTTTTCATATAATACGTCAATCTTTTCTTCTGTTGCACATCTGCAATATAAGTAAAAACTACTATCGTGTGGCTGCTTTACGCTAAAATGTTGAAAATTAGTAAATACTTTGCTAAGTATGTCTCAAAATACCTTATTTTATATAATTATCTATTTTATAAAACTTAACATTTAACCCTTTAATTCCCATGATAGAATACGTTCTAGAAATTGCGTAATTCAGAGAATCTGACTTTACAGCAGAAAGTTTCAATGGTTAATTTCGCATTATTTAAATACGGAATGTCTGTTTTTTAATTAAAGAAAATATTGCTATTTCAATTTTCTGGTGTGAATTAGGTATATGCGAATAAAAAAAATCTATTACATTCAAAAAAGTGTTGTTTGCATATATGCAAAGCTGCGCACTAAAGGGTTAACCCTTTAACCCTTTACCTACTGACGGTATTTATAAGTACAACTCACTTTAAACTTTCATCCTATAGTGAATATTACTAATACTCTAATGGTACTTTGCAAAAACACTCTTTTAACTCCACTTTATCCGGATACATGTCAGCAGTGGTTCTAGGTTTGTTATTTTAGCGAGGAAGGAGTATATCTTTCACATAGACGATGTGTTTTGTGCCGGCATTTTGTATATATTGTCACGCTCGTCTTTTCCTTTCTTTTTATTGCTTCAAACACAGTAAAGGATATAAGATAAGTGTTGGATTTTTTTTATGTGTTCATTATGATCTTAGAATATAGTTTAACTAGCTATTTTAGGTGAACGGTGTATGTATTTGATTTAACAGTTGAATTACTCGGTGGTACTTATAAGTACCGTCAGTACACTGGGTGTTGGAGAAAAACTTCTTGTTTACTTTTTGTCTATGTAGTTATCCATCTGCTTTAAAATGTAATTACTAAAATGTAGTGTAGTAATGATTTCCCTGGTATTTCTTTTCTGTTTCATTGTTATTTTTTATAGGAAATCGAAAAAGTTGTGACACCGGCTCGTTTTTAAAGGACTGTTAACAAGATCGAAACCTAAAAAAAAATAGTTATTTTAACCCTTTCAGGGGCGAAGCATTTTCAATTCTAAAATGTTGAAATAAATGATTGGCACCAGAATTTGCCGAAAGATTTATTTGTAGATTAAAAAAAAAAAAAAAAAAAAAAAAAAAAGGGGGATCTATTTCACATACTTATTAAATCGAAAATGCTTTCTGGTGCCGTTTGAAATATCCTGTGCGTTTTCAGTTATGATATTTTAGTTATAGTGTACTGACGATATTTTAAAGTACCACTTTAATTAATTACCTTTAAATAACTAAATTTCTCACGGGTGAGTATTTTTTTCATGTTTATCCTTTAATTTTCATTGTAGTAATTGGCAAAAAAATGTTACATGAAAAAAAATGCCAGTAGATCATAATGCAGTAGATAAAGGGTTAAACCCTTTGAGGGGCACATAATTGTATTTCTGTAATGTCGAATTCACACCGGAATCTTCAAAAAAAATATTATTGCAAAATAAGGAAAACCTATTTTACGCCCTTTTTTCCACCAAAGTTAGAAAAGTAAAATTTAATAAAATTTTTCTGGTGTAATTCTTCATTAATCGTAGCTGGGATAAAATATATCCCACCTATGATTAATGACGATTCGTATGATATGATATTCGTATGATGAAGATATGTATGTACGCTGTTATAGTGCGCGGAAGATATAGTGCGGAAATCGACCAACCAAAAAATGCTAAAAACGTCAATTCCGTAAATGTTGACCAATGCTAATCGATAAATAGCGATCACAGAGACATCTAGTAATTCAAATGTAAACATTGTATATAATTATTCAATTGAGAAAGCTTTTCGGCCGGTGAAGAGCTAGCAGGTGTCGCAGTGATCACCAATTGTCATTTAGCATTGTTCAATACTTATGGGATTAAATTCCTTAGCGCTTTTTAAAGCATTATTGGAATAGCCGGTTGCCACACTATATCTGCTAGACGCTATACCCTGTCAATCTGTGTCAAACTTTGTAGACCACATCCTCCCAACTTAAACGGTGGCGTAGTTAACACTAAATACATTGCCCCCTGAATACTAGGTCTGAGCGCTGACACAGAAATTGTGGCTATCGAAGGCGGATTTTTTTTAGTATTTGTACGGTCCCTAGACTTTTAACACCAGTAAATTCTAAAAAAAATTTTCACCTTTTTTAAAAAAGCTAAATAAAGGCGAAGAAATCTTTAATAAAATACCGGTGTCCGATTGCTAGGGACAATACAAACGCTGCAAAAAAACCACCTACGATGGCCGCCCTTTTTGTGTAAGTGCACAGGCCTTGTATTCAGCGGGCGGTGCTAAATATCACCGCGCCCTGAGTACTAGGCTTACGCGCTGACAGAATAATGGCGGTTGTCGTAAGTGTAATTGAGTTACGAATAAAAAGGAGGATACATATTGTGTAGCATCTACCAATTGTGAGTGAAGTGACTGAGGAGGTTTTCACAAGATGGCGGCTGATTTCTTATATTAGATCAACAGTTTCTGATTACCACTGAAGCAGACTTCCACCAGTAAATTTTGAATAGGGAATTTTGCCTTATTTTAGCGGCTTATTCATACAAAAATTCTCTGAAAAATATGGTAAAAATTTCTGTTCGTTTTTACTGGTGGAAGTTGGCCCGGGTATTATAATCTCTTTCACTGACATTGACAGGAGGTTGTTTAGGTTTTCACAATATGGCAGAAACGCATGGCCTGATTACAGTGTTGCCAGATGGGCTACTTTTTTAAATTCAGATTCTTGATTGGCACCCCTTTTTTTAAATGCTAAAATGCGCCTTATTTAATGACATATTAATCAAGGCAAAAGCTAACATAATTTTACTGTTTCAAAAAAGTGGTGGCAATCAAGAAATCTGAATTTTTAAAAAAGTAGCCCACTGGCAGCACTGCCTGATTACCGTCGAAGTCAACTACTATCAGTAAAAATAAGTATATGTTTTTGGCCATAATTATGACTGAAATTCTGAATTAACCCTGAATTTAGGTTCTATTGAATTTAGGATCTGTTGAATTTAGGATTAATTCTGAATTTAGGTTGCGTTTTCGCGACATTATATTTGTGATTTTTGCACTTTTTGATATCAGTGAAAGAGGCAAGTAAAATTTGCCGTATTTAATTAACACATTTCAGTAATTCATAAAGTAAAAGTAAGTGTTTAACAAAAAGGGGGGTAAACTGAATAAAATTCCTCTAAAACATGCTGGTCCTTAACGGGTTAATAAAGCTTTTAGATAAGGAGAAAATTTCTTTTCAAATTTACTGGTGGAAGTTTGACCGGGCGGTAATGAAACACTGCGAAACTGGTTACAGTTGAAGCTTCATCATTTTGAGGATATATCAATTCCACTTTATTCTTAGTTCCATGGTAAGTGGATTTTTTTAAGTGTTTGTGCAGTCCCCGGAATTTAGAAACCAGTATTTTTGAAAAGTTTTCTTAGATTTATTTAATGTTAGAAAAAATAAGGCGGGGAAATTTTAGAATTTATTGGTATTCGCTTCAAAGGACCTTGCAGACGCTGAAAAAATTCCGCCTACCACAACAGCCATTTTTCTGTCAGCGCATAAGCATAGCATTCACGGTGCGATGATTAATATGAGCGGTGCTAAATATACCAACAACCGATTGTTTGAAAGATACCAAATTAAAATATTTACTAGTAGATTCAAAGCAGAAATTACTTCATAAAATAAATAAAATGTAAATCACACAGAAATAAGCTAAATTAAAAAGTTAAATACACTGCTCAAAACAATTAAAGGATATTTGAAGTTTTTTTTATATAAAATAAAGATATAAACGAAATTTTTTTTGCCGAAAATAGAAGAAGAGAATCACAAATGCAAATTTTTCTGGTTTTCAAACTGTGGAGTATGCAAATTTTGAGTTCGACGTCAAAAATGTCGCTTCAGCGGCAGCGAATGAAATTTGACTTTCAACTGGATAAAAGAGAATGAAGACAAGGATGATCGGCATTCAGTGATTGCTTTGTTTCGATGAGTACGATGTCTCAGCGAAGTCATTTGACAGATTCAGAAGCTTTGAGATTTGTTGGTAGGTTAGAAGGTTGCCAAACTCAAGCCGAAGTAGCGCAAGCCATTGGAGTGTCACAAAGTGTCATTTCCAGGATCTGGAACCGTTTTTTGGAGAGTGGATGTGCAGGCCGAAGACCAGGGAAAGGTCGTAGACGGGCAACAACGCCCAATGAAGATCGGTATTTAGCGTTAACAGCTCGGAGACACCGAACCATGAACGCTACTCTTCTCCAACAACACCTTCGCTCGGCTACAGGCACCACGATTTCAACTCAGACTGTCCGAAACCGGCTCCATGCTGTAGGTCTGTATGCTCGCCGACCGATGGTATGTGTTAGATTAACATCAAGGCATCGTCGCGACCGCAGGGAGTGGGCAACCGAGCATGTCAACTGGAGGAGAAATGAATGGAGCAATATTCTGTTTTCTGACGAGTCCCGTTTTTCTGTGCATCCGGATAATAGGCGTATTTTCATCTGGAGGGACCGTGGCAGTAGGAATAATCCTGCGTTCGTGCACGAAAGTGTCAGATTTGGCGGTGGAGAAGTGTTGGTGTATGGTGGCATCTCCATTGACGGGCGCAATGACCTCTACATCATTCGAGATGGAGCTCTGACTGGTCGCCGATATAGGGATGAGATCCTCAGACCTATTGTAGTCCCTTACGCTGCAGCAATCGGAGATAACTTCATTTTAATGGACGATAACTGCAGGCCACATCGTGCAAACCTGGTGGAGGATTTCCTTTTCGAGGAAGGAATCGTTCGAATGGAATGGCCAGCGTGTTCTCCAGACATGAATCCATTCGAGCACGTTTGGGACGCTCTAGGAAGACGAGTTTCTGGCCACCAACAACCCCCACAAACTCTCCAAGAACTGGAAAGAGCTCTTCTGGAAGAGTGGGGCAGAATACCCCAACTCTTCATTAATAGCCTCATTGAGTCCATGCCTCAAAGGTGTTCAACGTTGCTGGCCGCCCGTGGAAACCATACCCCCTACTGAAAATGATTTTCTTTGAAGAAAACACCTTTTATTATTCTTTTTTTCTCATATGCACAAATTGTGTTTTTTTCCTTTAGTACACAAATGCGCAATAAAATGCATTTTTTTTCTGCCAAACATGTGTAATTTATTCTCATATAACCTACTATGTCTGTCGACCATGTATCAATCAGCTAAACAGTTTACCAGATACAAAATCCACCTAAAACTGCAATATCCTTTAATTGTTTTGAGCAGTGTAGTTTTAAATTAAAATTCTGGAGTGAAATATTTTGTTAAAACTTGAGGTATGGTTAATGCTCATGGTAATTCAATCATAAAAATTTCTGTTCGTTTTTACTGATGGAAGTTGGCCCGGGTATTATAATCTCTTTCACTGACATTAACAGGAGGTTGTTTAGGTTTTCACAATATGGCAGAAACGCAGGGCCTGACTACCGCCGAAGTAAATTTACTCCGCCCCCTCTCCCCCATAGTGCAATTTCATTAAAAATTACAGAAGAAATTTCCTTTATGCGTACATAATTTGATCACCAAACGCAATTTATATAATTTAAACTTATTTTAATACATTTTATC
Source organism: Maratus speciosus (assembly GCA_963932465.1). Classification (NCBI taxonomy): domain Eukaryota; kingdom Metazoa; phylum Arthropoda; class Arachnida; order Araneae; family Salticidae; genus Maratus; species Maratus speciosus. The sequence goes on from OZ010787.1 coordinate 442,732,401, forward strand.
ACATTTATATATGTATAAACAATATTAATTATTTACAGATTAATTGCAGGAAATATTTTCTTTATCCAAAAAATTATTGGTATCTCAATTCTAAACTACCAAGTTTCCATAAAATATCATAGAGACTGGAAACTAATTCATTTACATTTCGTATAAATATAATATAATTTTTAAAAAAATGTTTATTTGTTTTCATTTATCTCAACAATTGAATGAAAATCAACAACAAATTTCTATTAATAAAAACTGAACTATATATGTTTGAGAACAAAACAGCTTTGTAAAGTAATAATAATAATAAACAGGAATTGCGTAAAAATTTCAACTATTTAGAGAAAAAAAAAAGATTTTCCTTTCTAGAGTTCGATAAAAATTCAAGGTTAATCAGAAATTTGTTTGGCGTAAATTAAGTTATTTGTTAATTAATTGAAAAAACTTTTTTTTCTTTAAGAAGAATCTAACAGAATCATTCGATAGTTGGAGTCCAAATATTGTTTGAAATTCTTGATGATTATTCAGTTTAACTTCACCAAAAAAATTGCAAACTTAAAATTTCTTTTGAACTTGGCAGTATAGAGATTAATTCCTAATTACTTGTAAGAGAAAATGATAGGGAGTAGTTGTGTAGTAAAGCAATCGTTAAAATTAAAAGTGAACTTCCTATAAGAAGTTTAATTTTATTAGATATTTACACACATAAAAAAAAAATGTAGTCCTACATCTTTAACAATTGAAGGAAAAACAACAATAAATTTCCATTAATAAAAACTGAACAGTATATGTTTGAGAACAAAACAGCTTTGTAAACCTTGTATAATAATAATAATAAGAAATCGCGTACAAATTTCCGACTGCTTAAAAAAAAAAAAAAAAAAAAAAAAAAAAAAAAAAAAAAAAAAGATTTTCCTTTCTAGAAATCAATAAAGAATTCAAGGTTAATCAGAAATTTTCTTGGCGTAAATTAAATTATATGTTAATTAATTGAAGAGAATTAATTGCTCTTCAAAATGTATCTTATAGAATTATTTCATAGCCGAAGTCCAAATATTGTTTGTAATTCTTGAAGATTATTCAGTTAAACTTCAACAGAAAATTTGTAAATTTAAAGTATCTTTTGAACTTGTCAATATGGAGATTAATTCATAATTACTTGTAAGAGAAAATAATAGTAGTTGTGTTGTAAAGTAATTGATAAAATTATTAAAAGTGAACGTCCTATAAGAAGTTTATTTTTGTTAGATGTTTACATGCATAAAAAAAATACTTTCCCATTTTTAAATTTCAAATTAGGAAAAATTAGTGTATGTTGGTTTATGATTTACAATGATTGTCTTTCTATATAGACAATGAAGGTCGTATACCTCAATGAAAAATAGAGACAGTACCCGAGCAACCCTTGTTTCAGCCAATTTATAGACTTCGTAGGATTTGGAGCAGTCACATAATTTCTAAGGTATGTTTTTCCAAGTATGTTTGATAGGATTAAGGTGCAGAAATCTTGTCGCCCATCCTATTTTTGGTCGTGAAGAAAATTGTCTAGCAGTTTAGCCGTTGCCGCAGGAAGATAAAGTCTTAGCGGGTGTTACCAGTTGGAAAGTGCTTTGAAAGTTTGGGCAAACTCGTTGGTTTTCGAAATATGTGCTCGGAAGGCAATTACTTGATACCAAGTTTGATCCGAGTGCAATGATTTAATCAGAAGCTTCAGATACGACCTCCATTTTCGTAAGTGAAATATTACATATCATGATTTCTTTTCCGGGAACAGATATCTAGCTTGCAGAAGTCACATATTATGTGATTAGAATATCCCATGGATGTACACTATATGGCCAAAGGTGACCGGCCAATTGCAATTTTAGACGTTTTGTTAAATATCTAGAAAAATACATGAGGAATTAACCTGAAACTCCATGTGTATAAACAATATAGTATAGGTCATATATTTCCGCGAAGATTTTTTCTTTAAAACCCATAGGAGACCGCTAATAAATTGAAAAAGAACGAATATCTTTTGGATAAATCTGTAAAAACTAATGCAGCATAAGTGTTCAAACTCTAGATTATGATTAAGTGGCTTATTGTAATAATTTGCGTTCATGTTTATGAGGATAGCATGTATACTCGAAGAGAAATTCAGGTTTTCATAAATACAGTCTCAAATTTTTCCAAGTTTTTTTCTTATAATTTGCAGAGTTCTTAATATTAAAAAAAGTTCTTTTTAGAAAATATGACAAACAGCATTGTACATAATACCCTGCAATTAGAATTAAAATATAGTAAAAAATGTATGAAAAATGAGCAGGTTTACTAAATAATGTTTCACTGCGCATGCCCGAATGCAATCAAAATAAAATATGCATAATGTGTTAGCTAAATGTATAGAGCAATTTTTGTAAAAGTCTCAAAAACATAGCTTGAAAATTCTGAAAATTATCGTTAATAGAATAAGCTAAAAATCCGTTGTTCCCAAAATTAAGCAAAAAGATGAGAGACTGTATCCATATATCCATTGATTTGTACTAATATAGCATACACAATATTGCACGTACCGTATAATACCGTACCGTAACCAATAGTATCCGTATTTGGATACAGCCCCTCATCTTTTTGCTTCCTTTTGGGGTCTTTCAAAATGAAGACGATGTTTCATTGACTATTTTACAGTCAGAAGCTCCGCTTAAATATTACACAAGCTGTAAGTTGTGTAGGTAGGACCTCTAGCTTTAATGCAACTCTGACACTCTTTATTTATTTCTATGAACTTCACTGCGTACAGAGTTGCCAAGTCTCCGTATTTTTGAACACCACTATTATCTTAGAGGAAATGTTGTTCTTTTAAACTGCTCAAATGTTCCAATTAAATAAAACAACATTTTCTGTATTAAAATACTGGTATCCAAAAAGTCGGAGACTTGGCAGCTCTGTGCGTATAATTATCAGTCATGACAGACTCAAGACGGGAGAGAAAATTATAAAGCAAGCAATGCATACATGACTCAACTTTGAAGCACTCGTTAAAAACTGCAGACTTATCAATAACAGAAAAATTTTAGTTTGAAACCACAGAAGTGTTTCGTTTCGTATGCTCTTTGAGAAAGTTGTATCATTCGGTACCCTTTATGAATTAATTACATTTTATTTTATATGAAAATAAAAAGTTCTATAAATAATGACTTTAATGATATATGTATATTTTAATCCTAAAATGGTGGACGTGTTTATTTTATCTTAGAAAAAGCGTCGTAGACAAGACTATTCTGATTGGCTGATGAGTAATCCGAATACATGCAATACTCACTCCTGCTTAGAGTGAATAGCAACCCTTTCAGAGGAGTGACTATCCACTCTTCAAAAAGAGTGCGTTTTAGTGCCAAATCAGCTTGATTCCCAATGTTACATCATGAAATGGAAGTTCTGAAAATTAAAAAGTGATATATTTTGGTGCTTTTCATTATTTTACTAAATATATTGGTTCAAAGTTGAACGGAAATTTTTAAAAATTTATAATGCCAGGCTTTAACTCTCGTCAGCGGAGTGCAATATTTCACTCTGGACAACAGAGTGACATATTTCACTCTCAACAATGGAGTGAAATATTTCACCCCTTTCTAGGGAGTGGAAAATTCGACTCTTTAAGGGGTGTATTTTTATAGTGAAAATGCCTGTCACTCTTTCAAAGAGTGAACTTTTGACTCCTCCCAATTTTAGAGTGTAAATCAGGAAAAAAATGTTGGTATTTTCTGGTATGAATTCAGAATTTCTGAATAAAAATGGAGGCCAAACTGATAACCCTGGTAGGAAACCGCTTCGTGGTGAGCTTTTTATTACAATTCTTGTAGAAATGTGCCGTAAAAATAATTTTTTTAAAAATTAGTGATGACTAAAAAAGTGACCGTTCCGAGGTCTGATAATGCAAAATGGGATGTATAATTGTACAAAGGTCAAATTTTGAAGTTTTGATATTTGTTTAAAAATAGCAATAAACAACAGCTGCACCTCAACATTTCAAAGTCGGTGTAATGTACGAAATATATTAATGAATTTAAAACAAATGCACAATTTAATGCAAAACCATTTTATGTGCGTGAGTAGTACAACTTTTAAATTAATTCAGCTCATCGTCTAACTCTTCAGATATATTTAAGGTTAAGTACGCTTTCATCTGCTGAAAACATGTCGAAGAGAAAAACCCATGGTTTAAATATTGAATGCGTCGTGATTTTTTCTATCTTTTTCATTCACTAGGTAACAACACATTTCAGCTTTGATGGAAATCAACACATTTAGTAAATATGTTGGAAAAATAATTATACCTGATAATTGGCAGGTCATTACTCGTAAATGATCTTGTATAATACACGTCCCGAAACATTCGATCCGATAACAGAATAGATGAAATTGAAATGAGCCATAGAAAAGGGTAAAAAATAATCCATTACAACATGCAATGATTAGAAACTCTTGTGCCATTAAGATAATTATGACGATCGTTGAAATGAACAACGGCTCTCTACCACTTTATACGCATTTTTGTGAAAAAAAACAACTAATTCCTTTACGTTATGAAATTTTTCTCATAATTTCACAATTAATCATTATTGTAAATGTTAGGATTTTAAATTCCTGGTTTGGAGAAATGGTGTTAAAAATACATTGTTTCAAGTCTGTTTGGAAAATATTTGCATGCAAGTCTTTCCTTTCACTATCAATAAAAAGGAATATTCATCAGGCTGTAAATTTTTAGCCCAATTAAGATTAACAAACTTGTTTTTTGGAAGTGAAATGAACAATATCCCAATTTAACTCTTCTTACAGTTCCAGTTTCATGATTAATTAAATTTTCAGCTTATTCAGTAGCAGATTTGAATTAAAAAATAGCGCAAATAATTAATTTTTTATTTGAGTATTAATATGTAATAAAGAATTTTATTTTCATTTTATTTACAATAAAAGCGATAAAGATTAATCTGCGTTATTTTTACTTTCTTTATTTTTCTAACCTTCTCTCGTATTTTATTTTTATAAAATAATAATCTTGATAGTTTATTTGAGTATTAATATGTAGTAAAGAATTTTATTTTCATTTTATTTACAATAAAAGCGTTAAAGATTACCAGCGTTCGTACGGGTCCTTGAATTTCCAGACTAAGAAATTCTTCGGTACCAGTATTTTCTTATGGGAAAATCTCTCCTCTAATAAGAAGAAATTTCGCCCGTTTAAATTTGATTTATTTTTCTATTAAAAAATACTGACATTCGGCCTTAAAAATAACGGTATCCGTACGAAACCTGGATTACTCTGCGTTATTTTTACTTTCATTGCTTTTCTAATCTTCTCTCGTATTTTATTTTTTATAAAATAATAATCTTGATAATTTATTTGAGTATTAATATGTAATAAAGAGTTTTATTTTCATTTTATTTACAATAAAAGCACGAAAGATTACTCTGCGTTATTTTTATTTTCTTTATTTTTCTAACCTTCTCTCGGATTTTATTTTTATAAAATAATAATTTTGATAATTTATTTGAGTATTAATATGTAGTAAAGAGTTTTATTTTCATTTTATTTACAATAAAAGCGTTAAAGATTACCAGCGTTCGTACGGGTCCTTGAATTTCCAGACTAAGAAATTCTTCGGTACCAGTATTTTCTTATGGGAAAATCTCTCCTCTAATAAGGAGAAAATTCGCCCGTTTAAACTTTATTTATTTTTCTATTAAAAAATACTGACATTCGGCCTTAAAAATAACGGTATCCGTATGGACCCTGGATTACTCTGCGTTATTTTTACTTTCATTGCTTTTCTAACCTTCTCTCGTATTTTATTTTTTATAAAATAATAATCTTGATAATTTATTTGAGTATTAATATGTAATAAAGAGTTTTATTTTCATTTTATTTACAATAAAAGCACGAAAGATCACTCTGCGTTATTTTTAATTTCTTTATTTTTCTAACCTTCTCTCGTATTTTATTTTGTATAAAATAATAATCTTGATAATTTATTTGAGTATTAATATGTAATAAAGAGTTTTATTTTCATTTTATTTACAATAAAAGCGCTAAAGATTACTTTGTGTTATTTTTACTTTCTTTATTTTTCTAACCTTCTCTCGTATTTAATTTTTTATCAAATAATAATCTTGACTCCAACTTAAAATGTTGAAGTTCTTAAATTTCAGAATTAGCATATCTATGCAAAAATTTAAATATTTATTCAATTTTAAAACTTTCTCAATTTAGATATTTAAACTGTGAGACTAATTTTAGCTACAGTAAGTTGATTTAAAAGTGGGTCATGCTGTAGTGATTATAAAATAAAAAAATGAAGCATTAAAATATTCGGTAAATATGACACATACTTCTTTTCTCTTACATTTTTGTACATATTGATGAAATTTACATCAGATAACTACCTTAAAATTATAAAAACAAAATATTTTTTTTTTATTTACCCTCTACACCCGAAATAAATAACAGAACATCCCATATAATTTAATCATCGAAACTTCTCAAAAAATAAAATAGCTTTTCTATAGGGAATTATCTCCACTTTCAAAAGATGTTAAAATAATAAGCTTAGGCGGCCGAATTTATTCTGCTATTGTATCAAAATTTGAAATTTTTAATACGAACATTCACTTTTGACATTATATTTAGATTCTTAGGAAAATTTTACCTTGTGATACCAAATAAAGTGTTATTTAATGACGTACACTGTCCTAAAAAAGTTAAGGAACAGTGTTCGGAGACTTTCGATTGTACACGGTTTGCCGAATATCTACCAAATTTCTTGACAAGTTATCCTTGAACTTCGAAGATGTAAAGAACATGTTTGACTTCATATTTTTCAGTGAAGATTTAGTCGCGCGGACAATTAGAAGGCGAACAATAAATTTAATAATGAAACAATGTTTGCGATCACACTTGTAACAGAAAATGTTCAAGATAGTCTGTCACTGTAGAAAATGACTATATGTGGGTCCTGTTTAACGTTTCTGTGCATTTGTTGCACGCATATTCGTGAAGTTGGTAACGTTTCTGTGAAAAATGCAAATGTGTTTTGTTTATAGAATACAGAGTTTTCAACAAAATTTAACACCACTTTCCGAAAACTGGAAAAATGAGAGTAGAAACAGTATACTGCAATTAAAACATGAATATATTGAATATTTGATGAAATATGGGCATTTGTATCAAATAATTTTTAACTACGCATGCGTGAAAGATTCCAAACTGTTTATTTCATAACTTTGTAGTCAGCTATTTACGTCAACTCGTACAAAAGTCCAGTCAGATATTGTCGAACTTAAAAAGATCTAGTTAGCTGGTTGATAAATTGTGGAAAATCCCTTATAATAAAGCTAAGTTTAGAAAGCAACACACTGTATCGCCTCTATCTTTCTGAATTTTCGCGTATTACGCGTACGATTGAAATTTGTTTGAATATTTTATACGAATGGAATTATAAAAATGTATTAATCTAACCCAGTGATTCTTAACCGATGAGTCGCGACGCACTAGTATCCCATGAAAAGACTTCAAATATCTCACGGAAATTTTTAGTCTACTTCTATCAAGATTTTTCGAATTGAAAGAAATATTAACACATTTTAATACGCATGATTGTATATTATACGATTTACTTCGTAATGATATTTAGTAGCATAAAGATGCATTTCCTAAAAAAATATTTCAGTGTTTGTATCAAATCATGAAAATTGTCACACTGCTCGCATAAGTGCCTAGTTACTCCCATATAAAGGTAATCTACGGTCGAGTGAGTTTTGAGTTTTGCGTGCGATCGTGGTGTCCTGAAATCTAATATTTGTGCGTAAATGAGCCACCTATTCTGTCACCCTTTGAATTTTTCAAAATGTGCCTGAATCTCCGGGAATCTGATTTTCACGGTTATTTTGTGAAATGATGAGGTAATTAGGTATCTGTGGTCGTGTGCAGATATAAATACGGCGTTAGGAGTTAGATTCATTGGATTTGTCGCATCTTGCACTGATTGGTAATTGAGAATAAATTCGAGAATTGTCAAGCCTTCCACGTACTGTGAAGTAAGTGAAGTTTTCCCCGTGAGCTGTTTTTGGAATATAATCTTGGACTATCAGGTGCCGCCGTGGTAAGGTGATCAAATCTGGTATTTCATATAAAAGGATATCTGAATCCCCGGGCATCCTTTTCACAGTTATATTGCCGTATTTTTGAAGTGATATTTTAATATGCTAACTACAGTGCTTCTAGTGATAGTTTTATAGTGAGCCGAAGTAATCTCTTCTTAGGTTCCAGCAAACGATCAGCGTAGCCATCTCATTTTACGCTTGTACTCAAATTTAGTTAATTAAGTCGGGATAGCATTCCTCCACCCCTTTTCTGTTCTTCAAGGTTATTTTTGATCATAATTGAGTTGAAAATGCCAGCTCCCCTTCCATCCATCTATTTTTATTGCTTTAATCAAATTATTGTTTTGTTGAATCTTGTGTCATTCCTACTTTTCTAGCTGACGGGCTCGAGGGATCCGCCAGATCACATATCCAGATAAATTTAATATATTCAGAGAAAAGTTATTCTTCGAGTAGGAAAAGGGCTACAATATAAGATTCAGTACAGAGAGGATAAAAATTGTCATACGGTCTAATACAGATTAGAATTCCGTTATATACATACCATATTTTACAAATTTTAGATTTATGCAAATTCGGAAGAAAACACACCAATGTTTGACTTTGCATCGTTAGATTAGAAGATAAATGGCTTTGTTTTAACTGTATGTACATGTACCGTCGATCGGGGCTACTTTGGTCCAGCCCATAAAAAAAGATTTTATTCTTTTTATTGAACAAGCAATACAAGATAATTTGGAATTTTTGTCCTTGAAAAATAATTTATACCCTACTACAAGGTATTTGAATAGTTTCGGGGTAATTTAATTTTTTAAATGGCAACACTGAATGTGTTTATAAACAACTGCTTTCGTGTGTAGATTTTAACTCTCCAAACTTTCTATTGTGAAACAATCTTGATAAGAGCTACAAACAAATTAAGTGTCAAAATATTACCTTTAGTAACCTGTAACCCATGTCTGATCATAATTTTTCCTTTAACTTTTTATTTTGGCAAAAGATGTTTACGTTTTCATAAAGCTAGCATGAAAACTAGTATTTCGGGGCTACTTTGTGCCAAGCCTGTTTGGTCCTAATATAGCCCCAATTACATAGAAATGCCTTTTATCAGGGTTCGTACGGGTCCTTGAATTTCCTGACTAAGAATTCTTCCGTACCAGTATTTTCTATTAGAAAATATTTCTTGAAATAAGGTGAAATTTTGCGCGTTTAAACTATATTTATTTTTCTATAAAAAAAAATACTGATATTTGGCCTTGAAAATAATGGTATCCGTACGAACCCTGTTTTATACAACCAAATCTCTTAAAACATGTTTTAAGTAACATTTTTCAAATGTTACTGTTACAAAATGTTACATTAATTGAAAGAAATTAAGTTGAAACTGGTGTGAATGAATAAGAACAAAAGAACTTCTTTAAACACCATCAAAAACTTTTAATTGCACAAGACCTTTCGACTGAGTCTTTCATCGTCAGGCGCAAAAAAAAGACGTGCTTCTACTATGAAAGTATTTGAGTCTTGCTACTACTTTAAGAAGTTCTTTTGTTCTTGTTGCATTAATTGTTTTTGTTCCAATCGCTGAGGATAACATGACGAAAACTGTTTCTCGTTTCTTTAATATTAACAATTGGTTAATTGTGTTTAAATGTTAAAAAAAAATAATAATAATAATAATAACATTTGTTTATAAGGGTTTGCAGCGTTAATTTATTAGCAAATGACCCGAGTGCGTGTGGTTTTTTACAATTGTCACCACTATATTTTTTAAATAGATCTTCAACTTATTTTAGCGCATAATTTGTAACAATTGTCTCCGACTAAATAAGGTGACGATTATTATTTGTATTTAATGGTGACAAAGTAAAAATCATTCATACCCTGGGTCTGCGCGCGTCTTAAAAAAATTCATCAATTTCTTCAATGTAAGGTACTTGTGTGCTATCGTTTCGTATTAATATATCAATTTCATTTTCACCTTCAGCCTCTGAATCATATAAAATCAAAGCTAAGGCATCTTGAACTGTGAGACACCTTTTAACAGGCTTTTTTCAGTAATAATTGTGTAAAAACTGCATAAAAAATATCGAAATCGTAAAACAAATGTTACCTTGAAATCAGAAATTCCAACGTACCACATGTGCAACATTGGCATTCAAAAGAACATACGTAAAAAACAAAACAAAAAACAACATAAATCATTCATTTATACATGAAAATTAATAAAAAAAACATTACGCAATACAATAATTACCATAACAGCACCCACAGAATTTGAATTCTGCATAGACAGAATAAAACACACAGCCCACTACATGTATGTTTTTTATTACATTTCAACAAGCACAAAGTTTGAAATCAAAAACAGTTATTACACAATAATTTACAACATTTTAGAACATTTCTTCAAAAAAGATACATTTAAAATTTCAAGAAGATTAAAAATAAATTTAAGCAGTCACGGTATCGAAAAACTGATGTTATATTTATGGAACGTTGACGGGTAAACGGTTAAGAATTTTAAAAATAATTTTATAATAAATTATGCTGTTTGAGTTAAATTGATAGTGGCATGTAACACCATGTAACACAATTTTTGTTTCTGAGTAATCAATACCATTTTCTAATTGGTTATATCATAAAAACATGAAAAAAAATTTGCTTCCCTGCAAAAATTTTGCTTTTGTGGTCAGAAAAACGAAAAGTTGAAATTTGAGTATCGTCATTAAGGAAACACAAGGAAACAGTTATGGGTAAAATCTCACTGACTGTGGGTACCTTGAAAATTAAAAATAAATCTTTATTAGTACCAGACTTATGAAACAGACAGTTATTAGTACTCAAATAAGACTTTTTAACGATCATATTATATTAAAAAGAATTCTATCAAAAAAAGTGGCATAAAAAAAATAAAGAATGTTAAAGTTGGTAGCTATGTAAATATCACTGTGACAGCCACAAAAGCGATACTTGCTGCTCGGTACTCTTCTTCGGTACTTGCTGCTCAATTCAACAGAAACAAATACTGCCAAACCAGAAACAGAACTTTTTTGAATATTTATTAGATAGTGTACTTAAAAGTGACATATATATTCCTTTCATAGGTTTTTTTTTAATCCCAATTTTAATGTGGTGGGGAAGTTTAACCATGGATTAAGTTGTTCCGTGCGGTAATAAGGTTGAGACACACTCTAAACAATATATATGTATAAACAAAAAGATAAAGAATTACTGCCACTTAATTCTTTATTTCTATCTGCTAAATTTATATTTGCATTTCATGAATGGAGATATTGCTGGTCAACTCTAAATATTTAATTACTATAAAAATTTGGATCTATTGGAGCTCGTGTGAGACTCGACACCTTTGTGTGCAAATATTGTCCCATAAATGGGATTTGTTTAACCCCTTGAGGGGCGGTGGGATATACAGGGATGAGATTTACAGCTTTTTGCATACCAGTATAATCTTAAAGAAAATGTTATTTTGTTTAATCGGAACATTTTTGCGATTTAACAGAAAAGCATTTTCTCTAAGAATATACTAGTATGCTAAAAGTCAGAAATCTCATCCCTGGCTATATTATATCCCACACAATTTTAATTAAGATTTGCACACTGAAAAAAATTAAGTATTCAAAAATGAGTAAATATATGTACTTATATCGAACTGAGTATATTTGGCTTAAAATTGAACCTATGCTTTCTCAATTTTGAAACATCGCATGTCATCATACCCAAACGAAACGATAATTTTGTACTTTGTAATGGTTTATTTCATTCATGGCAGCATACAAGATGTTCATTAATGTAAATATAAAATTATGCACAGTACTTTAAAAATAATTTAAAAATAATGATCTTGTCATAAAAATATTTTATTTAGGTATCTTGATAATAATTTTGCTATTTATAATCAATTAAATATTTCTTATTAATAATTTTGAGCGGGAAGTAAACGTCAGTACATTTTGATTTTAACCTGTGGCAAACGCAGGTTTAAAAGGGGCGGAGCATAACGGTTTATATTTGAAGACATCCATGAAATCAAAAATGAGTACATGTGTTACTCAATTTTGAGTACATTTGAATCGGAGCTATTTTGAGTATACGGCGAATTTAAAATTGAGTACTTTTTACTCAATTTTGAGAACCTATTTTTTTCGCTGCACCGGAAACTTTTGATTAGGCTCTACTTTTATAATTTTAGTGAAAATGAGTAAAAAAATTGCTTTTCTTTATTTTGAAATAATTTTTTTCTAAATTTCCGGTGGAAATTCCATATTACAGAAACACAATTGCTTGCCCCTGAAAGGGTTAAAGTGGATTGGTATGGATTTAATCCTAGGGGCAGGGTACTTCTATTCTTAAAATACCGAAATTAGTGAGCGACACCGGAATTCACAAACAAATTTATTTTAAAATAAGCAAAAGCTTTTGTTCACATGCTTAATAAAAGGAAAATTTTCATTCCATTATTCTGGTTCTAATGTGGCGTTTAGGAATTAACCCTCTCGCTGCGTAAGTAATTCTTCGCAATGAGTGTCTTTTACAGAATTTTTAATCTTTTATCACCGGATCTTTAAAGCAGAAATTTTTGACTATCGTAATCGGTTAAAATGTCCTGATTAAATCAGTCAAAGTTTTAGCTAAAAAATAACTGGTGGGAAAAACCAAATAGTATTAATTTGACGGAAAAATGCATGCCCGAGCATATCTCAGGCTGCGCAACGAGAGGGTTAAAATTAGGTGGTCCAAAAATGAACCACCGCCCTTGAAGGTTTTAACAAAAATGGGCTTTTTTCTCAATTTATCTATAGGAGAAACTGGGGTAATGACTGCAGTTCGGTTACAGCTGTCGCCAGAGTATCGTCTCATATTAGATCTTTGGCAGAAGTACAGTGTCTAGAAATATATATTGTGGAAATCAACAAGCTAAACAGTATATAAAAAATACATTTTCACCAGAGTACGCTATGATCGTGTCAATTGCTACGAATGAATAGAAATCCAGTTTGTTTTTAGGTATTTATGATGCAATTTAAACTACGGGTAAATTATTTTTGAATGAAAAAAAAAACAGAATTAAAAAGATTTGGGCCATTCTCTGAAAAGTGGCTGTTATTTTTTTTTAAATCGCGGCCAAATAAATTGCTTCAAAAATATCAAAATTTAACCTACAATTACCTTATTGCTATATTTATCAAAAAATAATATGAACCAAACTGTACCTCTTAGGATAGATCTTCTGTGATTTTAATTTCAAAGCACTTTCATTGCTAAAATGTTCAAATAAATGATTGTCACCGGAATTTAAGAACAAATTCCTTTATAAATAAGAAAAATGCTATATTTCACATACATGTTAAATAGAAAAATGTTTATAAAAAGTCTGGTGCCATTGTGGCGCTGGGGAATCAAAATTAAGTGGTAAAAGAAAAGAAATTATAATTAGAAGTCATACTGTCAATAAATATTTTTTTTTACTCTATGTCAATTGAAAAAATAAAGATAAAGGATTAACATTTAGCAGAGTTAATGTATATTAGAATTAGTACAAAAAAATATTTATTTTTAACTTATCCCAGTAAAATACATAATAATTAAAAATGTATTATCTTTACTTACGCTAATTAAAAGTCTTATGAGATTTTTAATGTGTATTTTATTGCATTAGATTTTCTTATTTTACTGTTTAATACATATATAAATATATTTAGATCATTTCCTCATATATTAAAATTATGAGGGAATGATTGTGAGGGAATGACGAAATACTTCTGAAAATCATTTTATGCAAAAATGATTAGTCTAATGTATATTTTCAATTACTAAATATCTTTTGAAACATATTTCTAATAATATAACAAGATAAAAAAAAGACATTTCGTTAATTTTTCTTAAACTTATAATAGATGAGGGAATGATGGATAATAAAAATACTTACTTTGATCTAGTACTTGAAAGCCATGTGCTAGCTATTCAGGAACGTTTTTGAGCAAACAAAATAGCTGCTTCACTTTACTCGTGTACAAACACTCCTAAACATATGAAAGCATGTGCTGCTTTCTACTAAGTAAATAGGGGCAAATTTATAGTTATGTGGGGGAATGATGACAAATACTAGGGGCATCATTAAAAAGTGCCCTAGTTCTTTCATTATATAAAATATAAATATAATTAAATTGCTAAATATTTATTTTAAGTATGTTTAATGGATTGAGATAAAAATAATTATAAACATACGTGCTGCAATGGCAAAGAAAGCATTTTCTTTCCTACATATGAGAATAGGGACATAGTGAGGGAATGATATTTGCATTAAAAAATACATTTATTTTATCATATTTCAATTTCATTAAGCAAATAATTACAGTTTACATGTATAACTGATTAATATTGATAGTTTAAATCACTTTTTCTTTTTGTAATTTAAAAAATATGTCTTCAAGACCTCTGGGACATAAAATTGCCACTTTTCAGAGAATGACTCAATTACGTAATACGCGATATATTAGGAATGAACGAAAATTCAGGCATATATTAGGTCATTAATACTAGAAAGGGCAGACAATTTACTCAAGGTTTTTAATAAAATACTTTACACCAGAAATTTTATTTAAAACAGTTTAACTTATTTATTTAACTTTTCTTTTTCTTCTTCTTTGTATCTTTTAACTTTTTTTATAAAGAAATTTCTTATTCAAACCGAAATATATTCCTTTGATAGGGGTCAAACTGACCCCTCACGGTTCTTCTAGTGTTAAGTATAAAACGTCCGATTTGAATTATTATTATTATTTATTTATTTTTATTTATTTTTTTTTTATTCTGAATTTACATCGGAATTTTTTTATTGTAATTTTCTTTTACTTTATTTGTGGGATATCTATCATCTTATAAAGTAAAAATAATTATTAAAACTTTCTGGTGAGAATTCGAAATTTCTAAATTAAAAAAATCGCTTTCAAATCGGACGTTTCACGCTCAGTGTTGCCAGTGGGGTACGTTTTTAAATTCAGATTTCTTTATTGGCACCAGTTTTTGGAAATAGTAAAATTCGCCTTCTTTAACCTTATTTAGTGACATATTAATTAAGGTGAAAACGAGGGGAATTTTACCATTTCAGAAAAGTGGTGCCTATCAAGAAATCTGAATTAAAAAAAGTAGCCCACTGGCAACACTGTTCACACTTAATGACCTAATATTTTAACCCCTTTAGGGGCAAGTAATTGTGTTTCTGGAATGTCGAATTCACACCGGAATCTGCAAAAAGATTTATTGCAAAATAAGGAAAAGCAAATTTACGGCTTTTTTTCCACCAAAGTTAGAAAAGAAAAATTTAATAAAATTTTTCTTGTGCGACTCTTCATTAATCGTAGGTGGGATAAAATATATCCCCCGTCTCTCAAAGGGTTAAATGCATTTTTCACCACGTGTTTCTGAACGCTGTAGCTGACGCTTAGTTTTTACACTTTCAAGCAATAAATTGGATGGTAGCGAAGAAAATTCAGTTTCGGAATGTCTAAATAAAAATATCGCAGCCTAAGAAAATGTATTTTTTGGATACATTCTAACACAATACCGATGAACACGATTTTCATACTATAAACTTCTAGACACTGAAACCTCGTGGTCCTCATGGGAACTCTTCTCAAGACGCCATCTTGTTACTGTCTATATGATTGTCAGGATTTTATTTTTGAGAATTTGTTTTTTGAGTATTTTGAAAATAAAAAAGAAAGAAATGAAGAAATTATAATCTTTACATCGCGATAAGTATTCGAATTTAATTTAGATACGAATTATTGTTAAAGGTATACTATACTGCGTATGTGTACTATGTGTACTATTTTTTTTTTTTTTTTTTAGCAACATAAATTTATTTTTCAGGAAGAATAGTTTATTAATCCCTTAACGCTCGAATTAAATTACCGTTTAAAAATTCAAATTGCCACCACTTTTATGAAAAAGAAATATTCAACGTATTTAATGACAGTTAAAACGGTACTACAATATAGCCAATTTCACTATTTTGTAAAACTGGTTGAATCAAACAATCTGAGTAAAAGACACAGCCCGTGAATATGACGGGAGCGAGAATTAAGGGGTTAATTTGTTTTAACGTTTGCAAGTATGGCGTGGTCTGGAGGTATTTGGCAGCCAGAATAGGAGTAGAGAAGAATTGAAATGAAGCCAAAATACCTGAAAAGAAGTATAAAATCCGTATAAAACTGGAAGTCACAGCAGTTAATAAGCACAACATTTATTAATCAATAAACGGTGTGTGTCAATTACACAAAACAAGTAAATTTTACCTTTTTTAATCGCCGTAATCTGCCAATTAAATAAGGCAAAAATCTCTATTATTTTTTAGGTACAAAAAAAGCGTAAGAGTTGGCAGCTATGTATATCCAATTACTCTAAATTGATCTAATGTAATAACTCCATTGCCAAATAAATATAACGAAAAGAATAATGACTGTGATTTTAGAAAAAATCCCAGATAATCTATTTTCTTTTAATTAGTTTACATACTGACTGCAATTACCCCGTGCTAGAGGTAATGCCAGTTAAAGGTGCAATTGAATAAAACAATATTTGTAACAATATAAAAAATTATAAATATTTTAATAATGTTACTATCAAGTGCATAAAAAAATAATGTTTTTCATATGGTTGGAATACAATAGCACTTAATTTATACTTGTACAGCTGACCGTCACTTATCCAACCTCCTCTAATAAATAGTGTGAGTATTTCTGAAATCTATTCATGTTATTGAATTCGTTAATTCCCTTTTTAACACTTTCTAACGTTAACACGTTGAGGACCGGCATCTTTTACACGAATTTTATTCGCTGGCACCACTTTTGGATAATTATTTGAAATAACTTTGAAAATCAGAAAAATGTCGTAATTACATACAATCAATTTTACTTTTCTTTTTTATTGGTATCAAACTCAAGCATTTTAAGCACTTTTTGAGGGTGCATATATACACCCATGGTCCCGAACGTTTTAAAAAGTGTCAATGACTTCGGTTGGGCTGGCTCTCTAGAGATTACGTAATTCAGAGAATCTGACTTTACATCAGTAAGCTTCAACGGTTAAATTCGCTTTATATAAATACGGAATGTCTGTTATTAATTAGAGCAAATATTGCTATTTTAATTTTCTGGTGTTGATTAGGTATATACGAATAAAAAAAAAGATATTCAGTTCAAAACACTGTTGTTTGCATATATGCAAAGCTGTGCACTTAAGGGATAAATTTCACTGTAGCATGACTGCTATTGAAAATGAAGTGTATTTCGTTTATAGTTTCTTTACAGAGACACATAAAAGAAATTCGTTGCGTTATAGCCTATGGGTAAAAATCGTTTGCGGCGCATTTTGTGGGTTTTACGATACTTCAAACATAATGAAATTTATATGCATCATTGAGTTGGACAAGAACATGCTTTCTATTGTGTAAAGTAGTATTTATAGTTTACGTAAGGAGAAACACAAAAAACTCCACTACATTATGATCTAAGGTGAAAAATGATTTGGATTATATTTTAACGATGCTACACTATTTCAAACATAATGAAATTGATATAGATTTGTAAGGTGCGTACAACATGTTTTCTATAGATTATTGAATTTATAGAAATTATCATTTAGTTACAGATACTCAAAATAATTTGGTGGCAGGACTAACTATGAAAGATAACTCCAGGTTGTACGTTTGGAGCTGCAGAAGACCGGCGCTGATTACCAAACTTCCACCACTAAATTTTAACAGAATTTTTATTCCTATTTAAGCGACTTATTTGTGCAGAATTTCTGTCTTGAATAAGATGAAAATTTTTATTCCTTTTTAGAGATGAAAGTTTGCCTCGTTGGTAATCAGGCTATGCTGGTAATGGAGTTATGAATAAAGATGAGAATACATATAGTGTAGAGTATACCAGTTGCAAGTGAAATAACTGAGGAAGTTGTCACAAGATGGCGGCTGACTTTTTGCATCCGATCAACAATTTCTGCTTACGGCCGAAGCAAATTTCCACCAGTAAACTTTGAATGTAAAATTTCACCTTATTTTAGAGGCTTATTCATGCAAAATTTCTCTCACAAATATGGTAAAAAATTTTATTCGTTTTTACTGATGGAAGTTCGCCGGGAATTATAATTTCTTTCACTAACACTGACAGGAGGTTGCCGAGGTTGTCACAATAAGGCGTAAACGCGGGGTCTGACTACCGCCGATGTAAACTTCTACCAGTAAAAGAAAACAAAATCTGTTTTTGTCATAATTATGACTGAAATTCTGCATTGAAACGGCGTTTAAAAAATTTCTATTCAAATATTCATTATTATTACGAGAAAATTTCTATTCAAATATGCTGGTGGAAAAAACCCGGGGCGGCGGTAATGCGCCTCTGTAAAACCGGTTACATTTGACCGGTTTCAGACATATAGTACACTCACATTCCGTTAAAACGCGTTTTTGATTGAAAATTGCAGTTAAATAAAAATTAAATTAGCATTGTTTTCATCAAATAAATAAGTTTTTTTTTTACCCTCAAAACCAATATTACCAGAAAAGTAAAATACCGCATTATATCATGCACAGTCATGATTATAAAAAAAAAACAATAGTACAAAAAAGGAAAAGTGCAAAGCCTGCGCATGAGAATATTTTATATTTACGGTTAAAAACAAATTGAAATTGAAATATTCAGAAGAATATATACCATCGACCAACCGAAGCAGTGGTATTTCACGATCAGCCTAAAACCTTTGCCTTTTATGTTAGATTAAATTGCATTTTATATGTATTCAATTAATTTTTATTTGTTCATGTTTTTTTTTTTTTTTTCGAAGAGACGACATCATCCTTTAACCCTTTCCGGCGCGGAGTAATTCAGTTTGTAAAATGGCGAAATGATGGACTGACACCAGAATTTACAAACGAATTTATTAGAAAATAAAAATTTGCTTATTTTCCCGTACTTTATAAAAGGAAAATTTGAATTAAATTTTCTTGGTGCCGATTATCAGTTTTGGAATTAAAATTATGTGTCCTTTTATGTGGACACCGCCCGCTAAAGGGTTAATGCAATTAAGATACGATTGTGATTTTTTTCTGGCATGGGCCTTTTGCTATCCTCGTTCATTTTTTACTGTAACTTTGATGGAATGAATAAAATGATATTATGGCTTGATTAATGTTGTTTGCAGATATTTGTATCCTTAGCTTTTCTTTAAAAGTTTAAACCTGCATCCAAAAACTATTACATATTGCTAGAAAGTATTAAACTACTGATGTGTGAAGTTCTCGCACGATCCACAATTATATATTTTATTTCCAATGTCAATTTCCTTTTTTCTATGCACAATCAGAACGCACAACGATGAGTGAAGTATCTTAGGACAAGTTTTTTAATAGATTTTGACATAGTACCTCAAATTTTGTTAACCCCTTGAGGGGCGGTGGGATATATTTTATCCCACCTACGATTAATAAAGATTTACACCGGAAAAAAAATTATTAAATTTTACTTTTCTAACTTTGGTGGAAAAAAGTCGTAAAATTGCTTTTCCTTATTTTGCAGTAAATCTTTTTGCAGATTTCGGTGTGAATTCGCCATTACAGAAACGAAATTACTTGCCCCTCAAGGGCTTAACCGTTGCCATCAAAATACTCAAGGCCTGAGGACAAGAGTTGTGACGTCATCACTAATCGACCGAATTCTCACTACTGCTGGAATTCACACCGGAAAATTTTGAATAGCAATTTTCTGTTATTTTTTTTTTTAAATAAATATAAATAATCATATAAATCAATACTAACTATTTCAACTTACTGGTGAGAATTTGGAATCCCCCAATAAAAAACCAGCATTCCGCATCTGGCTTAATTTTTATTTAGGGATTCCGAATTCTCACCAGTAAGTTTAAATAATTAGCATTGTTTTATAAGATGATAAATATTTCACAAATAAAAGAAAAGAAAATTGCTATTCAAAATTTTCCGGTGTGAATTCCAACACTAGTGTGAAGTCGGTCCACTAGTGATGACGTCACAACTAGTGTCCTTCGGCCTTGAGTATTTTGATGGCAACGGTTTAACACGTTACTTGGTTTTAAAAAAAACTGCTGTTAATTAAAAATTAATGAAAAAATATCAACGAAAGATTTCAAAGACTACATAGTCTCACACGAGTACTGGTGGACAGCAATTTCTGAAAACTGATTTTTAGTGTGTTATGTGTTTTTACATTATTTATTTAAATATCATATTTCATTAAATACAAAAACTGGATTTTTAAAAAAATATTTCAACAGTGTTGGAAAGTATTTCATAATCTATGCCCTGATTTGCGATTTTTCGTTTTTGCTTTCCTTTGACTGGAATCGCAGAAATTACACTACAAAACAGGCAATGCAGGAGAACTCTCAATTTCTTAACACTTTGCTGGTGGCGGGATGTCCGTCATTAAATAAAGTGATAGTTACTGTAGTAAAATTCTGGTACATATTTTGAATTTAAATACGTGCTAAATTATAAACACTGCTGTTCATAAATGTAATAATTATAAAGGTTTTAAAATTTCTTAAAATAAAAAAAAAACAATCAGATTTAATATATTACAGCATTCATAAAGATAATTTTTTTGAGCGATTAATTTCCATTTCGCCTGCAAGAAAAATTGAAGGAAATCATCGTGTAATTCAAGATAGTATAAAATTAAACCTTTGAGTCGTAAATGAAAGAATGATTTCAACACACGTCTGTAAAATAGCAAAAATAAAAATAAAATCTAATTGATATCTTTCAAAATATCTACGATTATTTGAGTTATAAATATGAAAACAAGAGAGATAAAATACAAAGTGTGTCTAAAAATTTCGGTGAATGGTTTAAATAACAACTCGAAATAGGAACGCGTGCACTTGCATGTACATTAACCCTTTCAGGGTAAAGTACTTCTGCTGCTAAAATGTTGATATACTGGATAAACAGCAGAATTACGAACAAATTTATTTTAAAACAACTAAAAGCTTTTCTTCACGCATATTACACCAGCAAAAGATTATTGCAAAATTTTCGGTATTATTTGACAACTTGGAAATAAATCAAATGTTTGCGCCATACTAATGCCCCCCCCCCCCCCCCCCAACCACCTAAAAGTGACATAGCGATCCTACATAAAAGCGTAGCTGCCAACTCTTACACTTTTTTGTACCGCAAAATTTTAGTAGAAATTTTTGCTTTATTTAATCGGCAGATTACGGCGATGTAAAAAGATGAAATTTACTATTAATTTTTTGTGGTACAAAAAAGAGTTGGTAGCTATGTAAAGGAGAGGTTGGACATGAATATATCGGAATATCCACCATTTTTGTTCAAACGCGCATGGTTCACCGTAGAACTCAGGACATTTTAATCGACATCTAACACTTTCTATTCCATTAAAATCTTGGAAATTTAATTTTACATCTGTTAATATTTGTGTTAAGAGGCTACTTCAGTCAAACGAAAAGACGCGTTCGCTAATGCTAATCCTATGGAAGAAATTTATAAAGATATGTCGGTCGCATTTCAATATTTTTAAATGATTTTTTTTTTTTTTTTTTTTTTTTTTTGCATTGAATAGTTTAGATCGATCTGTATGCAGGCCGTTTTTTACTTTTTCGATTTTGATTGCAGATTTTTTTTTATGAGATTGCTTTCAGTTTCGAAACCGGTTCCGAAAATGAAAGTGTACTCATTAAAAATACCTGTAAACAAAATCGAAAAAGTGAACAACGGTCTTTGTATAGATCTATCTCAACTATTCAATGCAAAAAAATCATTTTAAAATATTGAAATGCGACCGAGATATCTTTATAAATTTCTTCCATAGGATTAGCATTAGCGAACGGGTCTTTTCGCGTGACTGAAGTAGGCTCTTAATGCATTTATATAAATATATCATTTGCATTCATCACATGCATTTATATTTATGTTAATTAAAATTTATGTTCATTTATATTTATGTTCATTTATATTTATGTTTAATATTTATGTTCATACAGAACACAAATGTGAGTGCATTTTCACTATAATGAATAAGAATTCTTAGAAAATCCATTTTCTAAGGTTCCATACAGGGTTGCCAGTTTGGCCTCCAATTTTAATCCAAAGTTTGAAATTCATACAGAAAATTTAGGAAAAATAATTTTTACTTTATGTGATCGCTATATGTCTCTTATTAAATATCGCATAAAATACCATAGGGGCTATGCATATATAACGTTATCATTTTAGGGGGAGGGGGGGGGTTGTCTTTTGATATCGTTATCATTTTTGACCCATCCAAATTTTCTCAATCTATTTGTAACGTGTTCTTTACATTAAAATAGTTCGTTATATTTTTTTAGTCTGCCATCTATTTTTATGGAAATACGAAGTTATTAAATAATTAAATGATTATAAAATTATTTAATGATTTTTTTCTAAATCATTATTTGATATTTAATTCCAAAATGTGGAGTAGGGGAGGTAGGAGAGGTATGATACGCTTTTTTTCACTAATTTTTTACAACCCTTCGAAACCTATTTTTAAACAAATTTTTCGTGTTTTCTTATAAAGTGACCTTTTATTCATTTATTAAAAATATTGTGAATTTAAAAAATAATCATTCAAAAAATATATTCCAATTATTGAGAATGGTTACTACTGTATCAAATCTCCTCATTGTTGGGGAGGATTGATACACTAGCAAGGGAGGTTTGATACATTGTTATGTAAATTGAAAAAAAAAAAAATGCAGACACTTCAATTTATGTGTCATACAATATTTTATGATAAATCTTAAAATATTTAAGTAAAATTTAAAAAGAAATGACATTGACATATTTTTGTTTAAGAAATTTTTTTTACAAAAATATTTAAACAATTGCTATTATTTAAACAATTCTATTAACACACTTTTTAGAAAATAAATAATGAAAAAAAAAAAAACCCTAGAGATCTTGCTGCAAGAAAAAATGAAGTGAACATTGCTGATCTGCAAACAATTTAACAAAAATTTAGCACATTTAAGATTTCTTTAACCCTATCAGGTTAAAGCATTTTCAATGCTAAAGTGTTGAATAAATGAATGGCACCGGAATTTACCAACAAATTTAATTGGAAATAAGAAAAGGGCTCTATTTCACTTTCATATTAAATGGAAAATATTTTACAAAATGCTGGTGCCAATGTGGCGTTTGGTAATTAAAATTAAGTGGTTTCATAACCATACCACCACCCCTGAAATGGTTAAAAGAAAAACTAATAACTGTATCATTTTGGTAAGTAAAATCGGGTGTATTTAATGTTTTTTTTTTTTTTTTTTTTTTTTTTTTTTTTGTCCTTCGTCAATTATAGAAATATCTTCCTTTTCAGGCCATTTAAACTTTTTTCCTTCTACATGACGAGCAAAACGAACTAACCATCTATCATCGCACTGCTTTTCTATGTAACCTACATAATGTCTATAAATAGTCTCTTTGTTCTTCCTTACCAATTTCAGTAGCTCTTGCTGTAAAACAATAATGAATATTACGGTCCTACATTAGTTTACAACTTAAAAAAAACTATTAAATTTCAAATATACAAGTGTATCATTTCTCCCCAGCACTAATGTATCATTTCTCCCTATCATGCCTTATTGGATTTTCAATCACTTTGTATAAATGCAGTTGCAAAATGCCAATCTTCTTTCTGGTACACTCACCCTAACAATGTGCGTTACAAATAAAAAAAAATTACAAGATATTATCTTCACAATAATAAGAGTTATGAAAGAAAACCAGTATTTAAAAAAATTTACATTGTCATTCCAAAAGGCTTCAAAATTAAAAGAAAAAAAACGTTGTCAGTTCTTCACTGCTAAGTCCAGCTAATGATGACCTCTGCTAATAAAAGAAGACTTTACATCTGTTACAATGCCTGTTAATGCCATTTGTTGAGAAAAATTGTCAATGTATCAACCCTCCCTATGTATGAAACCTCCCCTACCTCCCCTACACCAACGTTTGGCATTCTTATTCTTCTGTCATATGCTTATGCATATATAATCTGCTGTTCGAGAAACCAACTGCAAAGTATGTTTGAAATTATACTTGTGTTTACTAGTAGTAAATAAATGAGAAAGAATGTTGTTCACCTGTTTTGTTGATAAGAAGTTCTGTCTGCTCCCCTCCCCTCCCTGGCGGAGACAAGTGCAAGAAGACATTATTACTGTTGAATGCACTATGTAACAAAAAGCTATTAAATACTTTTAATTAAATAGCTATTGCAGGGCTCCCAAATGGTCCACCAAATGAATACCAATATTATTTTAGAAAAATTTTCTTTTTAGATTTTTCTTTCAAACCGCCGCGGAACTACCTTTGAAAGTTAATTCTAGCGCAAACCTACCATACAATTTTCTGTTAAAATTTATTGGTATTCAGTTGGCGGACCATTTGGGAGCCCTGCTATTGAATACTTTTAAACAGTATTTCTTTTAAGTGTTATTTGACATAAAGTTGTTTCATATACAAAGTGATATTTTATTTATTTCAATTCAATTGAATCAATAAAGTATTCGAAAAATAAATGTATAACAATATCTGTATATAAATTCCAAAAATGAAAAGATTTTTTAGACATTGATAACGATATCATTACGGGAAGGGGGGGGGGGGTCGAGGTATGATAACGTATGATATCGTAAGGGGGGAGGGGGTCCAAAAATACCAGAAACTTGATAACGTTAAATAAGTACAGCTCCATACTTTATTTCTCGTATCAACTCTAAATTTCTGAATAAAAATGGAGGCCAAACTAGCAAACCTAGTTCCATATTCACTAAAGAGAAATTGTATACTTATATTTATGTTTCACATGACTCTCTCTGAAGCCATATAAAACAAATTTTCCATGATTTTAAAAAGATAAAAAGTGTTAGACACTCATGAAAATATATTGCGTTCTAATGCGACCCATCTGTTTTTGAGCATAAATGGCGAACATTTCGCCAGTGTCCAATCTCTCTCTTGTGTAGAATTTCCAGAGAGACATGTGAAGAAGCATCCTCTATCGTTTAAATCACTATGTTCGAGCAACTGATATAGTAATATAAGTTCCTATATCTATCGTCTAATCAGTGTGTCCCATTAGGACCAATCGAACAGAGTCAGTCTGACACGTCCTGTCATACACGATGAAGCAACGCATAAACATCGGTTTTTTTTTTTTTTTTTTTTTTTTTTTTTTCAATTTGAGGAAAACGCCAAAGGGGAATTACCTAATGTTGCTGCAGATTTGTGGATAAGAAGCTGAGATTAAAAAATGTGAAATGTGTTTATGACTATTTGAAACGTTTCCGCGACGGAAAGAAACTGCTGGCGATGAGCTGCGTTCAGCCGTTACCATCGAAATACTCAAGGTCAGAGGACACGAGTTGTGACGTCATCGCTAATCGGCCGACTTCTCAGCTTTGGATAGACTTTGAATAGCAATTTTCTTTTATTTTATATGCGTAATATCTATCATCATATAAAACATTACTAACTATTTAAAATTACTGATGAGAATTCGGAATCCTAAAATAAAAATTCAGCCAGATGCGGAATGCCACAGTATTGCCGCATCTGGCTGATTTTTTATTGGGGAATTCCAAATTCTCACCAGTAAGTTTAAATAGTTATTATTGTTTTATAAGATAATAGATATTCCACAAATAAAATAAAAGAAAATTGCTATTCATAATTTTCCGGTGTGAATTCCAACACTAGTGAGAAGTCGGTCGATTAGTGATGACGTCACAACTCTTGTCCTCAGGCCTTGAGTATTTCGATGGAAACGGTTCAGCCCGTCCGTCAACAAACTCACCCACAGACAACATCGATCGAATACGACAGATGCTTGCTGTTAATCAGAATTCTGCTTGAAAGACCTTTATTTTGCTGATTTACCGGAAATTCAAGAGCGTGTGACACCGACAGTTAGAGCGGTTCCGAACGAAGCCTCCGCTAATAGTTTAAAACAGTTTACCAACTTTGTTCAAAGTGTGTTGTGGATAATGGATAATTCGATTCCTTTGTTTTGTGAGACATTGGCATAATTGTCACAGAATAAGTTCATGATATGACACTTCTTAGCCCCCGATATGCTATTTCTTTTGGACAGCAATTAAAATGTCGTCTCTAAAAAATAACGCTTCGTTATATAAGCCAGCCCTAAAACAAAGCAGGTGTATCATTGTACGGTTAAATACGGATAATCACTACTGCAATTTTTTTAACTTCTAAGCATCACACATTTGCATTTTTTATACCGTCGTAGAGGGGAACAAAGTACTTTTAAAAGTAATTTGTTTGAAAACTGCATCTCAATTTAATTTTGAGATATTAATTTTTTTTGTACTTTTTAACACCATTTCTTTAATTGTGGCAACAGAAGTACTCCATTTCTGAATAAAGTAAAAGGAAAAAAAGTTAGAAAATAATGGATTATTATATCTTTTTGTTGCCATTTTCCCACAGCAACTGGAAAAAATAATAATTAAAATACGTGCTATTTTGAAAAAATATAAATCAATGATTTTTGATAAAACACGTAGCTATTATAAAATATTTAATTTTAAGTATCTACATTAATGCTACAAACAAATGAAGGCATATGAATCATGAGATAGCCGATTTTTTTGTCGAGTTTCTTGAATGACGACATCGGTTTTTGCTGGATTTGTGTATTATTCTGCGACTGTGACGTCATATGCATACTTTTCTGTAGATGTTGTTTAAGACTGGATTGTAAATGTGGAATTCTTCAGCGGATGCGAATGACGTCGTTTTATATAAAATAAAAGCGTGTGTTTTAAGTCTTAAAACTGAGATATGTTTTGTACTGTCTATATTTATATACATATATATGTATATATTTTTCATCTGGGGCGACACTAAATTCTGAAAAAGCAGAATTCCTGTTTTCTAGTACATGTCCTTTTAGATGCATCTTGCATATATTTCCAGTCAATTCCAGGAAGTTCTTCGGGATTTTTCAAATATCCGTTTTTAAAATTCTATTAAATATCAGTTATATTTCGTATTTTGTAGTAAAATTTCATTTAAATAAATTGACTGTTCTGAGACACACACACAAAAAAAAAAAAAAAAAAAAAAAAAAAAAACATTTTTTTCTCAGTGCAAACTTTACATTATATGTGGAGGAATTCTCTAACTGTGTCAGTCTTAAGTAAACCAGCCAACACTTACCGCAATGGGATTCGAACTATGGACCTTCGGTTTTCCATTTCAGTGACATGACCACACTCTAAATTGAAATGTCTGAAATTCAGACACTTAAGTGTCTGAAATTCAGACACTTAAGTGTCTGAAATGGAGTGTTCAATTTTCAGACATTTTAAAATGTCTGAATTTTTTCAGACACTTTTTGCGTCTGAATTTCAGACACTTCAAACGTCTGAATCGCATCCATTTTTTTGTAAGCATCATACGTAGCCATGTTTGACCACGTTGAATCCTGGAAAAATATTTGGCTGTGGTCCTGCCCCCCCCCCCCCCAATACAGCCTGATTTTTTTGGTGCTCTCAGTTTTGGTATACAATTTTCGTTATGTTGATAATTTAAATCTTTTACGACATTGTACTGATTATAATCAATATCTTGAACTTCAGGAGTAGAACAAGATTAAAAAACAAAAAATATTTATCTAAATATTAGATTTTTTTAAATTTATTTTGTTTTTAACCTTATTTTACTTTAAAAGTTCAAAATATTGATTATAATCAGTACACTTTC
This sequence comes from Maratus speciosus, assembly GCA_963932465.1. Lineage (NCBI taxonomy): Eukaryota > Metazoa > Arthropoda > Arachnida > Araneae > Salticidae > Maratus > Maratus speciosus. The sequence goes on from OZ010787.1 coordinate 442,760,368, forward strand.
GAAACAGATTTAAAATATAAGCTTTACAAATATTGCACATCAAATTTGGGGGCACTACAGTCGTAGGGGGACGGGGCACTTCCCAGTTTGCCCTTCCTTTAATCAAGAAGTACTTTTGCAAAAAACGCAACCCTGCATTATAGTTGTCTAAATTGAGATGTCCGGTATCCGTTGTGGAGGTTAATGGACATTCTCGAATAGCGAACACCTCTATTTAACGAATACTTTTTTAATCAGCAGACATACATATTTGTATATTTTTACCTCAAAAAAGTAGACATCTCCAATTATCGGACAAATTCCGCGGTCCCGAAGTGTTCGCTATTAAGGGCTTTTAAGGTACATAGATAAATATATATATATATTTTATAATCTTGTCCTACTCTAAAAGTTCAAAATATTTATTATACTCGGTTGAATGTGGAAAAAGATTTAAAATATCAGATGTACGAAAATTGCAAAATTCCCCCCCCCCCAAAAAAAAAATGAAAATATAAAAAAATATATTGCCACATAGGCAATTTTACATATACATCACTTGATAATCACAACAGCCATTTAACTATGAATAATGAAAATAAATAAATAAATATTCTACTTTAATAACATTGGGGAAAAAATGACTTTGGTATTTTGTTAAATATATTTGCGTTTTTAAACTTGTCCTACTCTAAAAGTTCAAAACTTTCATTATAATCAGTGCAAGATTTAAGATATCAGCTTTACAAAAATTCATGCAAAATCCCCCCCTCCCCCCCCCAAAAAAAAAATGAAAATACTTATTTAAAAATTATGTTTTTAAAAAATTTATATTTCCACATGGGCAAGTTTTTATGTAGATCAGAGGGTAATCACAAAAGCTATTCAACTATCAATAAAAACAAATAAGTACATATTCTATATTAAAAACATGAGGAAAAAATAACTTATGATTTCCAAACTTCTTTCGTCTTAAATATATACAGTAACATCTGTCATTTTTGTATTTTTCGTATAAGTGCATATAAATAAAGTTACCACAATTTTAAATACGAAATCTAGTTAGAGGTTTTTACTTTTTCCCATTATAAATTTCAAATTACTTTTTTATTAAAAATAATAAAAAAATCAGTATTAGAGTTGATTGCAAATCAAATACATATGTATATTTTTACAGGCAGCTTCATATAATAGACCAGTCTCATTTACTTTATTTATCTTTTTTTAATCTGCGGTTTTATGCCAGGAAGTAAGAAAGCATTAGGTCATCTTTCAAAGTTTTTTTTTCTTTACTTCCTTGTGGCCGTCATTTGCTGCGAGATAAAAATTATCCATTGAAACCAAGAACTGACATTGAATATATAATTCGTAATAAAAAAGAACGTCATAAGTTTAAAAATATATACTTCTAGAATTAGTGGGGTTTTTTGCGAACAGATTCAAAACTAATTAAATTTCATGCAGGATTTTGTTTAGTACAATAAATAAAATCATAAAATACACTAATTTTACTACTATAAAGAAACTTACTTGAGTTGCTGCAAGAGGTAAGAAATATTCCTCGATTTGAAATTTTAAAAACTACCACAACCACAGTGAGGGAGAAAGACTTTCATCAGTTTAAAAGGTAATCCCATAATACATCCGACTAGCCATATTTAAAGAATGAGATGTTTCATCCTAAAAACAGGACCCGCCAGACAAAAGTTTCTTTTTTTTTGCCAGCTTCGACAGGACGAAGATGAATAACACAATATTATTGATATAAATTGATACGAGTTAACACTAAGCCCATTGCACACGCTTTGTAGAATTTTCGGGTGTAATCTTCAACCGTCGTCTACTTCTGTTCTGTGTCTATCCCGCCCTTGTATCGACGACAGCTTCTAAGAGACATTTGATGTCGAGCACACACGTCAGATGTATGTATTCAATAAATAAATAATCCAAGTTAATACGAATTAAAATCACAGTACTTCACATTTCGCAAAAAACGAATTAAAATACACGCGTACATAAAAACAAACTTTGTTTGAATTACAACGTATACCACTTCGAACGAAGACATCTAAAACGCATGCGCAACTGGGAGTGCTAGTGCCCCCTGGTGGTTATTGCGTCGGAAGAATCAAAACGTCTTAAATTAAGACACGTTTAAAGCAATGAAGTGTCTTAAAATAAGACGTTTGCGGATATTTTAGACATTATTCTCAGTTCGTTTACACCATGGTCATAGTAAGACGCTTATGTATCTTAAATTAAGACATCTATAGTGTCTTAATTTTCAGATTAAGACACTTAAGTGTCTAAAATTCTTTTTCAGTCACATATGTGTCTAAATTTAAGACGCTTCTATTTGCAGTGCATACAGCTGAGATTAAACAAGCTTTTCTCTAAAATATTACTTCTTATTTTACATGTATTTTATGTAGTGCAAGTAATCTCTGAAAAAATAAGAAAATTTTCTTCGGTAGATATTTTCCAACTGAGTACAACTCTGAATGTTTTGCATATTTTCAATTTATAAATTTAAATATTTGTCTTTTTATTTATTTAATGCTTTTTAAAAGATAAATTTAAGGTTTATTTATTGTTTGCATAAAAATTTATTAAGAGTTAATGAATAATTCTTTTGGAAGATCTTTACGACATTTAATTTTTTTTTTTTAATCTTATTACAGGGCTGCCACAGGCGACTATTTTTTAATTCTATTTCGCACCACTTTTTAGAAACAAAAATCTTTTACATAGTCTTTGACAACATTTGCAAGAGAAATGTACAACAAAATGTATTTTTTCAAAATAGTGGTGCGAACAAATAAAAATAATCGCATGTGATAGCCCTGTTATTACTTCTTTTTTAAATCTAAAGCAGTTCAAACGTAAACATTAAAGCTTTTCTTAATTATACATGGTTCGTACGCCTCCTTAAATTTTGCAGACCAGAAAATTTTTCGGCACCAGTATTATCTTATAGAAAATCTCTTCTTAAAAGAAGGAAAAATTTGCGCATATAACCTAGATTTCTTTTTCTATAAAAAGATACTGGTAGTTTCCCTGGAGAAATAACAGTATCCGTGCTAACCATGTTATAAGTTTAAATTAAAATTTGACGTATATCTATCCAGTGTTGCCAGTAGGCTACTCTTTTTTAATTCAGATTTCTTGATTGCTACCACTTTTTTGAAACAGTAAAATTACCTTTGTTTTCGCCTTAATTAATATGCCATTCAATAAGGCGAATTTTAAAAAAGTGGTGCCAATCAAGAATCTGAATTTTAAAAAAGTAGCCCATCTCGCAACACTGTATCTATCTCAATGTAATTATTTAATCCTAAACATTTTCTGTAACGTCTTTGTTCCCGAAACTAAAATAATACTTGAAATACTCATTCATTGTTTTGAAACAAACAAAATGACATCATAGATGACACAAAAAAGATTTTTTTGGAAATTGATACTTTAGGGGTCTAGTAATTTAGGTTCAAAAATAGGGATCTAAAATTACGAATGCCCTTAACCCTAGAACTACCGAAAATTTTACTCAAGTTTTATAAAAACATTCTATACCAGAATTTTTACTTAAAACTATTTAATTTGTTTATTTAACTTATTATTGTCTGATTTATAAATTTAGTTTGTTTTGAAGAAATTTCTGGTTTGAATAAATATTTTGAATGTACATGTCGGGTCAAATATCAATGTAATCATCACTAACCTAAATTCCCACAAAAACCTTTAAACAAGTGAATGATATACAAATCCTCAAAACATTTTATTGTAAAGGATTTAAGTTAAATAATTATGAAAATTTCTCAATTTCTTGGCCATGCTGTCTTGAAGGCATTTCTGACACTCTGATGAAAATAACATCTATTTTATGTTTAAATCAGCATAGATGTTGTCATTTATTGGCTTTCTTTTAAGCAAAAAACATTCAGCTATTAAGAAATGACGTCAAAATGTAAAAAAATCAAACAGTTTAGTTTCTATACGGAAAAGTAAAGAGGTCCACATATGTGGACCCAGGTAGCGAAGAGGATGAAAACCTATTTTTTAATTTTTTTTTTTAACTATTCAGTTTAACTGTATCGTACGCAAAAACTTCGAGCCTCAATATAACAATTTATCTCGAATATAACCTCAAATATAATATATACTCGAATATAACCTCGAATATAACTTCAATAAACCTCAAATATAACAATTTATCATAAAATTATTGTTTACTTTTATCTAAGTTATATTAAGCATTTTTTAACAGCATTTAGTATTTTTTCTAATGATACAAATTACGATCTTTATTGTAGGTGATAGTAGAGCATCACACAAGTAATTTGAAAAAGTACATGTTTGAAAAAATATTCTTTTAAAAATAATCATTTATTAACTCTTAAAATATTTTTTTACGCATACAATAAATAAAAGTTAAATTTATCTTTTACAAAGCATTAAATTAAAAGGCAAGTATTTTAAATTATTGATAGAAAATGTACAAAACATTCAGAATTGTACTCAGTTGGCAAAACCTGCCGAAGATAATTTTCATTTTTTTTTCACAACCAATTTGTGCTTCATAAAAGACATGTGAAATAACAAACAATATTTCATACAGCAGCTTGTTCATTCGCAGCTGTATGGTCATGTCAACGAGCTGGAAAACGGAAGGTTCGTGGTTCGAATACCATCACGGTAAGTGTTGGATAGTTTGCTTAAGACTAGCTCAGCTAGAGATTTTCTTTCTATATGATTTAAAGTTTGTCCTTGAAAATTGTCTTTTTTTTGCTCGATACAGATCAATTTAACAAAATAAAAACTTCCTAAAAATTACAAATTATATCTGTTATGTAACGGAATTTTAAAATTTCAGAAATCACGGAAAACTTCTTATAACTTACGGGAAATATTTCCCCGTTGAAATACGGAAATAATGCTGGCGTCCCAGTTGCCAGTACAGTTTCCGTATTTGAGCGGACTTTTTTGTATATGTATATACATTGGTAGGTCAAAAATTATCCGCAATGTAGTTATAACTTTTATTGCAATACAACTATAGGAGTCGCGTTATATAGGAGAAATTTTATTGTTCCTACGAGAACCCTTAATCGGTAATCTTCAATATCATTTTATCTAAGATCAGGGATGTAGTAGAGGGTATACGGGGAGTATACGCTGTATACTCTCTGGATTATTTTAACCCCTTCGCGACGGGAGCCTTTTACGAAATGTTTATTACTTTGCTACCGGTTTTAAAAAACAGAAGTTTGTGCCTATTCAAATCGGGAAAATGCTCGGATTAAATAAGGCAAATTTTACAGTAAAATTTTACTCGTGAGGATAAACGAGGATCCTTAGGCCTATTTCCGGCACGTATACGTGTCGCTCGTCCCCAAGGGGTTAAGTAACACCGTATACCCTCTGTTTCTCAAGAAACATATAGTATACAGGATGCAGTATGTTATCTATTGCCGACCTTTAATTTCTCAACCGTTGGTCGTAGACATATAGTTCCAATTACAAAAACGTTTCAAATGACGTAAATATTCATTCTGTGGCATTATTTAAAGTAAAAAATCAATTTTATAAAAATTACGAAATCTAACTTTTTATACGGTCCCTCAATCCGTATAGTTATATTTAGTAAAAGTTTACACATATCATAACAGATATAACACAAAAAGTTTGACATCTGTACTACAAAAATTGACATAGTTATTAAATTTCAAAGTTTGAGATTTTTGCACATGATTTTGTCTTTCATTGAGCGATCAGTTAAAAGATGAATTAAAGTAATTTGAGATCAAAGTCAGGGTGCAATGTTTTTTTTACGGCGAAGCCACTTTTAGCCGGTATCGTCGGTACCTTTAAATGTTGTTCGATCCATAAAAGTTAGCTCAAATTTTTAGGTGAAATAACCCTATTTAGTGATTCCCCGATTTGGTGATACCGGCTAAAGGTGGTTTCGCCGTAAAAAGGACATTGCACTCTGATATTGATCTCAAATTATTTTAATTCATCCTTTAACTGATCTCTTAATGAAAGACAAAATCATGTGCAAAAATCTCAAACTTCGAAATTTAATAACTGGGTCAATTTTTGTAGTACAGATGTCAAACTTTTTGTGTTATATCTGTTATGATATGAGTAAACTTTTAAAAAATATAACTATAGGACTGGGAGACCGTATAAAAAGTTAATTTTCGTAATTTTTATAAAATTGATTTTTTACTTTAAATAATGCCACAACATGAATGTTTACCTCATTTGAAACGTTTTTGTAATTGGAACTATAGGTCTACGACCAAAGGTTGAGAAATTAAAGGTCGGCGATAGATAACGTATTGCACCCTGTATATAGACTAGAGTATACCCTCTGTTTTTGTTATGACTGCACCACTGTTTAAGATATGCTATAAAAAGGTGCGATGAAGACGTTATTTTCAAAATGGTGGTAGGAACAATACGTTTTCCCTATAGAATGTGACCCCTGCAAATAGGAAACTAATGCTAACATCATTTTTCAATATAGTCACCTTGATTGTCAACGCACTTGATCCATCGTTGCACAAGCTTGATGTTCCTGATGCCCTTAGAAAAGAAGGTTTTCGGCTGAATAGCGAGCCACGCATGCACCGCGTCCTTCAGTTCTTGGTCCGAGGTGAATCGACAATAGTTAATAATCAGTAGTCAATCGACAATAGTCAATAATCAGTAGACAATAGTCAATAGACAATAATCAATAGTCACTCGTCTGTCTAACAGAATCAGGTCGCGTACACGTTCAATGTTGTCATCATTTGTGGCCATATACGGTCTTCCGGCTTCTTCCTCAGTTTCAGGCCAGGCGGGGAGGCCTACCAATATGGTTTTAGCTCAACAAGCCCCGCCTAGCAGAATAACTACCATCATGACGGACCGCTGCCGGAGGCAGGGCCCGGAAATACCTTCGTTGAATAAGACGCCTATATATTAAAACTTACAAAATTATACAGAAATGTTACAAGTGGCAGCCCAGTTATATCCCAGGCGTGCTGGACTTATCATTATACAATCTTATGTACATTACAGATTTTGAAGGGAAACAAAATCCTCATAGTGCAGTATTATACATTTGTGGACAAGTAAAAAACAATAAAAATACACTAAACAAAAGAAGTCCAGATATGAACCAAATGTAGAAAATCCACTTAATAGGACTTACAGATACAACAAGAACAATAGGAGTTAAAAGAAGTTTTTCCCATTTTTTCATATAAGATACAATGCTGGATTACAGTATTATACATTGGTGGACAAGTAAAAAACAATAAAAATACACTAAACCAAAGAAGTCCAGATGTGAACCAAATGTGGTAAATCCACTTAATAGGACTTACAGGCGTAACACTTGTATGACCATTTTTGAATTTTTCAATCCATTCATAGACACTCCGTTACGGCAAGACACTGTTCCCGTATTGCGCCAAAAGTCTTCGATGGATTGCGGCTCCTGATACACTCTCCGACCACAAAAACCAGACCACTGTTAGTTGCTCCTCTTTGGTGCAAACCTCTTTTGGAGCGGCCATGATCTATCTGCAACAAAAGGAAGACAAATGGGGAATTACAATCAAACATTCATAGCATGACCACAACTGCATAACAATAAAATAAACAAGGACAGAGGTCAGTATGAACAATGTAAGAAGAGTTATCACGAAATTGTGGATAATTTTTGGCTTACCCTCGTATATATATATATATATATATATATATATATATATATATATATATATATATATATACGAGGTACATACCAAGTGTGTCTAAAAAGTTCCGTGAATGGTCTCATAAAATAAAGAAAACGGAAGACACAAAGAAAACATCTTTATGGCCCTTCAAGATAATTTCCATTAGCTAAAACACACTTCAGACAACGTTAGTAAAACTATTAGAAACTACCAGCGAATTTTGATAATGTTTCAATAGCAATTTTTTGATAAACTATTTAACATTTATTACAATACAATAATTAAATTCAAAATAATTTTTAATAATAAACAACCTATATAATACGAGTACAGTTTAATAATAATAATTAATATAAATCATTAATTTATAAACCTATAACTGTATAAGACTGTCCCATTCATCCCCATTTAAATTGCCCCAATCATCCCTATGATACATAGATTCAATTGTCCGCTATTTTGCCTCAGAAATTATTTTGTCACATTGGTTAATGTGCACTCATTTTAATTACCAATATTGAATTTTCAAATAAATAACTACAACATATCTTTATACTGTATAAAATATTTGACAACTTCAAACTTTTAAAAAAGTTACTTTTAAGCAGAGTTTCAAAAAATGCAACTTTGTAAAAAAATGAAAAGAGCCATGTGGTTTTGCTTTTGGTTTTAAAGCACACTATGGTAGGGCCATATATGAGAATAGAAATCAACTAAAAAAAAAAAAAAACATTCATTGCATGAAATATTGAGAATGTCCATCCATCTCTTGTCCCATTCATCCCCCAGCTCCCCTACTGGGACTTCAACAACTTGTGACCTCTACGCTTCCAGCGATTCCGAATGAAGCATTCGCTGGTAGTTTCTAATAGTACACAAAGAAAACATCTTTATGGCCCTTCAAGATAATTTCCATTAGCTAAAACACACTTCAGACAACGTTAGTAAAACTATTAGAAACTACCAGCGAATGCTTCATTCGGAATCGCTGGAAGCGTAGAGGTCACAAGTTGTTGAAGTCCCAGTAGGGGAGCTGGGGGATGAATGGGACAAGAGATGGATGGACATTCTCAATATTTCATGCAATGAATGTTTTTTTTTTTTTTTAGTTGATTTCTATTCTCATATATGGCCCTACCATAGTGTGCTTTAAAACCAAAAGCAAAACCACATGGCTCTTTTCATTTTTTTACAAAGTTGCATTTTTTGAAACTCTGCTTAAAAGTAACTTTTTTAAAAGTTTGAAGTTGTCAAATATTTTATACAGTATAAAGATATGTTGTAGTTATTTATTTGAAAATTCAATATTGGTAATTAAAATGAGTGCACATTAACCAATGTGACAAAATAATTTCTGAGGCAAAATAGCGGACAATTGAATCTATGTATCATAGGGATGATTGGGGCAATTTAAATGGGGATGAATGGGACAGTCTTATACAGTTATAGGTTTATAAATTAATGATTTATATTAATTATTATTATTAAACTGTACTCGTATTATATAGGTTGTTTATTATTAAAAATTATTTTGAATTTAATTATTGTATTGTAATAAATGTTAAATAGTTTATCAAAAAATTGCTATTGAAACATTATCAAAATAGATAAAATTGTTAAAAGTAGTATATGTTTATTGATCAGATGGGGTAAATTATATTGAATTTGAAACTTGTGCTTAAATAAATTCCCACCCGCACGTCCCCTAACATAATTTCATTTGCAGGGGTCGTACGCTTAAGGGATTTTTTTCAGGATAAATTTCACTATTTATTTATAGAAAAATAATTCTAGGTTAAATGCTCAAAATTTCGCCTTATTTAAGAAAAGATTTGTTCACAAGAAAGTACTGGTACCGAAGAATTCCCCGGTCGTGAAATTTAAGGACAAGTACGACCCCTGCATTTGTGCATGATATCTAAGGTACATTGAATTAATACTTATTAATAAGTTGTGAATGAATAAATATTGGCTATGCCGTATTTCAAAGACATTTTTCACTTTCATTTCATATCTAAAATGTCTCGTAAGTGGGAAAGGGCAACAGACAGGCAGTCGAAGTTTGAATTACAAGTTAAAACTGCAGTAAAAGAAGTGATTAGCAACGCTGAGATATAATAGCCATATTAGAAGATCATATATTACGAATATAAATGCAAATAAGTTTATAATTACACATTTTAACTAGGTAACATTGAATACTGGGAGAAAGGTATTGGTGTCCCATCCATCCATATTAGTGTCCCATTCATCCCTGCTATAGGGATGATTGGGACAGAGAGTAACATTTTTTAAATTTTATAATATTTTACTATATAACAATAATCTAGACTAAATATGGTGCGTATGATGTAGTCAAATATCTAATGCATGAAATGTTAAATATAATATTGATAATAACTTTATAAAAGTATTAAAAATAAACATTTTTGTAAAAATGACCCATTCATTCCCCACCTCCCCAATATTTCGAAATGAAAAGAAGTTATAGAAAAAAGTTATGGGTGCTTTTTTTTTGGAAAGAAGTCTGATCACTTGAGACCATCCTCAGTTTGATCATTCGAATTGCAATGTAACAACTAAAGCAGCCCAAATATTGGATACCTTAAATTTAAAAAATAATAATAATCATGTTGATTACGTGCTTTGACAAATAAATAGTGATTTTATCAAAATCTGGGATTCATTTTACTTATGAATATAATCTACATCAGGAGTGTGCAACACATTTGCGATAAAACCGTTTATTACAGCTATTTCGGAATTAATTTTTAGGGGCTAAGATGTCGTATATTCCCGCGGCCGCCATCTTGGATTTTTTGAGATTTCTTGGCGATTTTTGTTGGCGATGTTGGCGATATTTATCGATATGGCAACACCGACGAGTGAATTATTCTGGCAACCCCGTTTTTTCGCGAGATTGTGTTTTCATCACTTCACTCCTGGATTTTACTGCTGTGAGTACGTGACGCTGTTTTTCTCTTGTGATTTTGCCCATGTGGTTTAATACCAGGTTGTATCTTTCTATCTTCTTATTTTTATCTTAAATTCATTGGATTTATTTGATTGACTATGGCTTCTGTAGTAAGTTTACCCGCTGTTGCTGATGTAATTAAGAAATATCAGGAAATTTTGAAGGAAAAGGGGGGTTTGTTTAGAGAGTCTAGTCGTAGGCCTATTTTGGGAAATGAAGGGGATGCTAGCAGGTATTTTGTGCTTGAGCTTTTCGGGATTAAGGTATGTTAATAACTGTATGCATATTTTGCTGTAATGTTTTATATTAGCCGTTTAATGTATATTTCTCATGCATGTGGGCCTTACGAGTTTCGTGCATTTTTTAGATTACTGCACATGTAGTTTGCTGAATCCAGTGATGTTTCTTTTCGGTTTATGAACGCTACGCCTTCATACGTACATTTATTAACTGCCACTTTAACGAGTTTCGTGCATTTTTGAGATTGCTGCGCAACTAGTTTGCTGAATCCAGTCATGTATGTTTTCGGTTTATGAACGCGTAGCGTTCATACGTTATTTACTAACTGCCGTTTTAAGGAGTTTCCTACGTTTTTCAAATAGCTACAGATCTAGGCTGCTGTATTCAGTGAAATATATGTATATATTTTCATAAACGCGAAGCGTTCGTACTTCCGTAAATTAGAAATGAACGCCTGTTTCTGATTTTAAATTATTAATTTTGATTGATTTGGTGTTAATATTTTCTTTAATCTCGGTTTTCTTACTTTTTTTTCGTTAAGCCTAACATGCGCATGTTTTCTTTAATATTTACATTTTATTTTCGTTAAGCCTAATATGTGCATAAATCGCTATTTAGCGACATTTACTACTTGGCAAAAAGGGGGTTTTCACGCCAAGAAAAAAATCCAAGATAACGGCCGCGGTGATATATGACATCTGTTCCAATTTTTGCCTCATTAAATCGTAGTTTTTATGTTATTAACTAAGGCGAATTAATGTATACGAAAATAGTGGTAGCTCTAGGTAGGATAACTCTAATCTATGTCAATGTATCATAGTCTTTAAGCATAAACCAGGGCTCGCAGCGTTCCTAAAATTTTCGCACTTCCCTACCACATTTTTAAAACTATAATAGCTATTGTAGAATTTTATTGTAGACGTTAAAGGAATCTGCCGTGAAGATATTTTATTTACAATATTGGTAGCAATGTGTGAAAATTTTAGGAACACTGCGAGCCCTGCATAAACTTTTACGACTTTTGCCCCTTTCAGGGTCTTTACTTCTATTCGTAAAACGCTGAAATTAATGATTGACACCATAATTTACAAACAAATTTATTTGAAAATAAGTAAAAGCTTTCCTTCACGTACTTAATAAAAGTAAATTTTTCATTCCAAATTTCTGGTGCCAATACACATTTAGGGGTTTAATTTAAGTTGTTCATAAATAAACCACCGCCCTTGAAACGGTAAATAGAGTATTGACAATTTAGTGAAATTTTTAATAAAAAAAATTACTTATGTTTTCAGATCGCTATTTTTGCTTTACATAGAGCGAACACTACTATTCGGACAGAGTGTAAGATATCTGAATAGAGGTTCAGCTAAATTGGAAACATCTCTTGATATGGATCTCCGTAGCCGATAACATTAAAGTGAAAGCCCCTTTGTTGACCAAATGAAGTTTCTCACATCAAGATGAAATACTTTATAACAAGTCTATGGTTTCTCATTGGCGGGGTATTGTTATAATCGGGACCAAAATAATGAAAATAGTCCTTTATTATCTAGAATTACAATTCTTTTTTATTACAGTGGAAGTCTTTTTGAACATCAGAGGTTTCCTATTTACGGATCTGGTAAAAGGTAGGGCTGTGTTGTACCTATTATGCTTTGGGATTTTATAGCCACTTGTTCGACTCAAACATGAAGATGGCCATTTGTAACAAGACCGTAAAATTATGCATGAACCATGATTATGAAACATTTCCAACACTATCAAAATATTGTTAAATTTTTTTCCCTTTATTTACAAGGAAATGTGATACATACATAAACAATTTAAATAAGTACATAACGCATAAAAATTCCTATTCAGCACCTGTTGACCATAGCTGAGAATGTTTGCGATTTATTTAGTGCAAAACCCCGTATATTATCTATATAATTTATGCACACAGCGTAATGCATTATAAACTATTTTTTATGTAAAAGATAGCTGAAAACACCCTTCCAGCAATTATATTTTAAAGTCAGTCTTGTAACGAAATTATTTTGTGTGTCTCTGTAAATGAACAATAAAACCACTCCACTTCATAATATAAAGCAAAACATGTTCTAGTGCATCTCAGTGATGCATATCAATTTCATTATGTTTGACGTATCGTAACATCATTAAATTGAACCACAAACCACAAACTACTTATCCCCTTAATTCACAATGAGACGAAATTCTTCCGTATGTCCCACTAAACGAACTATAATTGCTACATACTTCATTCTCAATAGAGAACATGTTACAGTAAATCATAATACTATATATAAATTACATAGCAAACCGGGTACATTTACGAGAATTAGACGACCGGTAGACAGGTGACAGACAGACCAAATGAAGTTATAAAGACTTTTCAATTATGTTTGAAAGTGTTAAGAAACGCTATCTACGCAAGTTTTATGGCTTACCTGCTATAGACATTCTTTACATTGATCTTTACAAATGATATGGTAATGGAATTTTCTATCGCTAACACAATCCATGCCACACTATAAGCTGTTGTAGTTACGTTTAACCCTGTGAGGGGCAAGTAATTGCGTTTCTGTAATGTTGAATTCACACAGGAATTTTTGAAAATTTTTATTTCTAAATAAGAAATAGCAAGTTTACAAGTTTTTTCTAACAAAGTTATAAAAGTAAAATTTAATAAAAAAATTCTGGTGCGAATTTTGGTTAAAATTAAGTGGGATATAATATATCCCACCGTCCCTCAAGGGGTTAAAGAGCATTAAAACAATTTCATATTACATACCAGCCTGTAAAATTTTCTCTAAAAGAAAACTGTCCAACCTTTTTAATTAATAACCATAACAGCCAACTTTTACGCTTTTTGGCTACCACTAAAATTTAATAGAGATTTTCGCCTTGTTTAATCATGATATTTCGACTATTAAATAAGATAATATTTTCTATGAAATTTTAGGGTAAGAAGAAAGCATAAAAGTTGGCAGCGATGTTGATAACCATTTGTCACAACTTTTTCTGATATAAAATCTTCGGAAAAAAAGTCTTCCAATTTTTCAGAATTAAAATCGTCCCATTCCCATGTTTATGAAGTTTTTTCTCCTTCATTGTTTAGAAATTAATATTTATTTATTTGTGCAATTAAAGATGATTTTATTTTCATACTGGCTTTCACACTAAATTAAATCATTCATATTAAATTTATATCAAATACTAAAGTATAAAAAAAGTACTGAAATATTGCAACTGATTTTATTTTTCATTACTAGATCCAAATCCACATTTTTAACAATTTTACGTCTAATATCTATTTGCAAAAAATTTCTAGCGGAAAAAAAGTTTTTTTTATGAAGCACAAGTTTTATTAAAATAAAATATGCTATGTTGTACAAATTTATTTGGTTTACAATATTTCTTTTCCCTTGAAGTACATTTCTTCACCTGATAAATATATTATCGATAAGTTTTGCGATTATATTCTTTTAAATTCCCACGCCTATTGTAAAACTCGTATTCTTTTCCTAATTTTTATTTATATATCATTTATTTTTATTTTTATTTATTATAAATGTTCTTTAGCGGCATTATTTTTAAAGCTCAGAAATATCAAATTTTATTAGTACAAGTTTCGGGAAATTGCCAAAGTCATCACTGTTTTTGTTGTTTTTATTGTGTTGCGGGCTTATATTTCATCATCAGGTGTGTGTGTTCATTTCTCGACAGACGAAGAGTTTTTTTTTTCTTAAATAACATTACAAAAATCACATAAATCAGTTTTTTTTTTCATTTTAAATATGTCTGGATTACTTCATCAGATATTCTATATTTTTTCTAGTAGGTACTTACTTTTTCTATATCCTGTTATGTTATTACAAGATATTGAAACTATATAATCAATTGAAAAGGGTGAAAGCCGATGAAAATAGGTACTCTGCATTTCCTAAATTTTAACCCATTCCAGTCCGGTAACTCTTGTGCAAATTTTATTCGATTGTCACCATTTTTTGAAAAGAAGTTACCTTCAATTACACAATTTCGAAAATGCTCTAATTAAATAAAGCAAATGTTATTTTCCTTTATTACTGGTGCCAAAAGCAAATTTTGCAGAGAAAGATGATCCCGAGTCAGACTTGGGGTTGGACCGCAAAGTATTAATGAGAACAAAGGCAGTGAAAATAGGAAAAAAAATACGACATTTCCCTGGTTTCTCTTAATAGTTACAATTAATTACTGTTGCTAATTTGCTTTTCTTCGATATATATGGCTTTAAAGAAAAAAAAATTTCATCGCATTTTGCGTTCGTTAACAGATTTGAATTAGTTTACCCATATTTTCTCCATTAACCCCTTAACTGTTTCTTTTTTTTTTTTCTTTGATACCATAAAATAAAAATAGGGACAAAACACCACTTTTTAAGTACTAAAATATTTGCCTTAAACAATCGAAAAAAGTTATGCCAATTAATTAATCGAATATTACAAGTAAAAATTAGTGGTGTCGAAAAGCTTTTAGTAATTAAGCAAGCTAATTTTTTTTGCCCGAACACAGTTCGGGCGAAACAGTTAAGTTGTTAACTCTTTCTCCGACACAGGAATCGACGAAATTAATATAACTAATTCAATATCCAATTCTTTGAAGATAAAACTTTCATTCTTTCATCGAAACAAACAGAACAGAATTCTTTGCAATATCCAAATGTTAAACACTCGTTCTAATACGATATGACCAGCCAAAATGAAATCTGCATAGCATTATCATGAATTTTTCAGTGCCCCGTAGAGAACATCCATTATCTTATGATATTGAGAATATATTCCTAAATTTAGCGGTGCCGGACATGATAATGGAACCACTTGGTTCCAAAGACTCGAACATGTTGCTTCTTCATTCAAAATTTCTGATTAGCAAAAGTTCATTTTGTGCGACGAGTCCTAGACGGTCTTGCTAATCTTCACACCCAAAGTGGACACCACATTTTTACTATGCGGATCTTAAAAAGTCGTTGATAACACCAGAAACGCCGAGTGCAGTCAATTTGACTACTACCAAATATGTATAATTTTATTTGAACCAGAAATTTCTTTAAAAAAGAGTTAAATATGTATACCATACAAAAATAAGTTAAACAGTTATAAAGCTTTAAACAGAAATTTTGGTGTTCCTTTTTTCTATAAAACTTGAGGGATTTTTCTGGAACTTCTAGCGTTAATGAATTTGTGCCGGAAATTATTTCTGCAAATATTCATGATTTTTTAAGAACTCGTCTATGTAGCAATCCAATATCTGTTCTTCAGTATTTTTTAGCAATGAGGGAAGTAGCTGATTTCATTTCAAAAGACTAACCCTCCCGCATTCACTATTTTATAGCTAGAATCAATGGTGCCCACCCGGAACAAATCGGTACTTTACGTCGCTTCCAATTTAGCTGTATTTGAAGAAGAATTAAGAATCTGCGAAGAAATTCAAGAAATTCGGGATGATACTGTTAAGTTTACGCCTAAGCCGAAACCTTTCGAAACACAATAGCCCAAAGCTGGTAAGATTCCTAATAACAGAATTTCCTCTTCTTTGTGTTGTTTTTCATGCAGAGCTATTGGCTACATGTCCTAGTCTTTGTCCCAACAAAGACAAAAGAATTAAAGGTCTGGCTTGCAACGGTCATGCAAACAAGGCTAATTTTTGTGTTAACAATTGCGGTGTGACGCGCATCCAAGACACTTCTCCCGACTCTAATGCCAGAATCTAAAACAATAGTGTTAAAAATATCAACGGTCACCACATGAATACTGTTAAATAAGTTTATGAGACAGTTCATATCAGTAGTGCAGCCAGGGTGGGGGTTTAGAGGTAGGTATACCACTTTTCATTAAGAGTTATTTTCGCTTTATTTTATCGAAAAAATTCTGCATTTAAATTACACAAAATTTGGTACATTAAACCAATAACCCGGGAGGACTCGTGCCGGGCCTGATAGGCCCAAAGTGCGTATGGTTTTTTACAATTGACACCACTATTTTTTTTTTTAAATAATCTTAAAATTATTTTATCGCAGAATTTGTAACAATTGTCTCCGACTAAATAAGGTGACGATTATTATTTGTATTTAATGGTGATAAAGTAAAAACCATTCATACCCTGAGTATGCGCACATTCTCTCAGGTTAATAATTTCCTTTTTTTTGACACAATAAATTAAGAATAGGGACAGGACACCACTTTCTTTGTACTAAAATATTTGGCTTTTACAATCAAAAATTGTCTGCTAATTAATAAAGCGAAGATTAGAGTTAATTTTAAGTGGTGTCCAAAATCTTTTAGTAACGAAGCAAGCAAACACTTTTTGCCCGAGCGTCGTCCGGGAAAAACTGTTAAGGGATTAAAATAGTGGTATATTAAGCATTAACCCTTTCAGGAAGGATGTACTTAGGCTGCTAAAATGTTGAAATGATTGGGTGACACCAGAATTTGAGAACAAATTTGTTTGAAAGCTAGTAAAAGCTTTTTTTCAATCACATTATAGATGAAAAAAATTTTTAAATACTGGTGCTGTGTGGCGTTTGAGGATTAAAAACAAGTGGTAAAAAAATGTACTACGTCCCTTTAAAACATTTAAAACCCGCTTTGAATCTGTGCCACTGATTCATAATTTACTTTAAAGTATCAAACAACTTACTTTTAAGAATATTAGATCAATAGTAAACAATTACAAAAGTTGCAGGAGTGGTTGGATGAAATTGGCCCAACTCTGGTGCTGATCTTCAGCTCTTAGGCTTTATATATAAGAAAATGTTGTTTTGACACGCAGTACACGATCATATAATCACACCATTGAAGTTTCCCTTAACCGGGAGGACTCGCGCCGGGCCTGATAGACCCAGAGTGCGTATGGTTTTTACAATTGTCACCACTATTTTTAAAAAGTAATCTTCAACTTATTTTATCGCAGAATTTGTAACAATTGTCTTCGACTAAGTAAGGTGAAGATTATTATTTGTATTTATTGGTGACAAAGTAAAAACCATTCATACCCTGGGTATGCGCGCGTTCTCCCGGTTTAAAAATTTTAAGAAAAAACTATGCACAATACGACGACTATTTTAAAAACTGTATTTTTAAAAAACGTAGTGCTGTGTACCTTAAAATCATATTCAAAAGTCTTGATAATTGGCTAAATTTTATGAAAGTTGAAGGCTATAAAGTAAACAAAAGGCAAGAAAACAACAAGAAATACCAACATATCATTTTTCTATCCTATTTAATTTAAAATTGTACCACCAGTAGAATGAGCGCTTTCCTAGGAAAAAAGGAATATGAAAATCAGATCACCCATGCAAAAATTATGCGTGGACAGGCATAAAAGTATATATACAAAAGAATTGTATATTTTCCTTTGTTGGAATTCGGTTGAAAAACAGTAAGTTTGATGATTGCTTTTAAAATCACAACCATATCATTCTAATGTTTACCGTGCATGCTGTATATTTATTTATTTATGTTAAAAAAGATAATTTTAATTTTATTTCGTACTGAAGTGTGAAATTTATTTTTTAAGGGCTTCACATATATTTATGTATTCAAAATTGGACGTAAAAGTTTCATGAATGTCAGTGTCATTTCAACTCTAGTTTAAAACAATATTTAAAAAAATAAAACGCACAAAAAATAAAAATAAAAAAGTTAAATTTTCCATACGCATATTGTTCTTATTAAAAGTCTCATGTAACATATGCACTCAGTCTGAACTTCAGAAATAAGAGCGAAATTTATAAACGTCTAGATACAAATTCCTATGCATCCAAGGCAAAATTCATAGAAGTACGAAGATATTATATTTCTCTTAGCTGTTATTATCTTTCGGTCAGGTAGTTTCATATTTATGTTACGGCATTCCTTGCAACTGACTGTTATCACATAAATGAAATATATTTTATAGACTCCCGATTTCACTTCG
Source organism: Maratus speciosus (assembly GCA_963932465.1). Lineage (NCBI taxonomy): Eukaryota > Metazoa > Arthropoda > Arachnida > Araneae > Salticidae > Maratus > Maratus speciosus. The sequence goes on from OZ010787.1 coordinate 442,779,244, forward strand.
TAATAGAATGACGTTATTCTTTGAATAAGAATTCGGTAAAAATTGAGTAGAATGTTAAAAGAAGAAAATACAGTAAAATTAAATACATAATTATTAAAATGTTTCACTAATATTTTATTTTTGTCATTTTAACCCATTAACGCCCAGTGGCATATTTTTAGACCGGTAGACTTAGTGGCAAGAAAGCGCTTTTCACACCAGTAAATATGAAGATAATTATATACTTTATTTCACGAGACAAATTCCTTGATAAAATGAGATAAAAATTGCTCTTCTTTTAAAAGTGGTGGGAAATCCAAAATTTAAATTTTAACGAAGAAAATAAATCGGTCGTTAATGGGTTTAGCGAGAATAAGGGGAAATAAACATTATAAGGATTTCTTTTTAAATACACTGGCCCCCCAAAACAGTGTTGCCAGATGGGCTACTTTTTTAAAATTGAGATTCTTGATTGGCACCACTTTTTTGAAAGGGAAAAATATGCCTTATTTAATGACATATTAATTACGGCGAAAACAAAGGTAATTTTACCGTTTCAAAAAAGTGGTGGCAATCAAGAAATCTGAATTTTAAAAAAGTAGCCCACTGGCAACACTGCTCCAAAAGTTAAGTTACAGGGACTGGATGCTTTCGATTGTATACGTTTTGTCGAATATCTGCTAACATTATTGGCGAATTGTTCTTGAAATTCTAGGATATAAAGAACATGTTTGATTTTATATTTCTCGGTGAAGGTATCGTGGGGTACAATTAGGGGGCTAATAATACATTTAATAATAAAATAATATTTGCGATCACCTATGTAACAGAAAAGGCTGGAAATGGTTTGTCACTGTGGTAAATGACTATTTGATACCTGTTCAACGTTTGTATGCATTTGTGTAAGCATAGCACTCATATTCGTGAAGATGTTAACGTTTTTGTGAAAAATTCAAAAGGTTTTTTTTTTATAGCATACAGAGTTTTCAACCAAATTTAACACCATTTTCCGAAAACTTGCCAAAGAATTGTAGCAACAGTATACTGCAATTAAAACATGAATATATTGAATATTTGATGAGATATGGGCATTTGTATGAGATAATTTTTAATTGCGCATGCGCGGAAGATTTCAAAATTTTTATTTTCTAATTTGGTAGTCAGTATTTGGGGCAACTTCTATAAAAAGTTCAGTTAAATGTTGCGAAAACTTAGAAAGATATAGTGAGCTGATTGAAAAGTTGTGGAAAATCCCTTATAATAAAGCTATTTTCAGGAAGCAACTCACTATATCGACCCTATCTTTGTGAATTTTCGCGATATTTGACTGGATTTTTTATATAAGTTGCCCTAAATAGCTGACTACCAAATTATATAATAAAAATTTTAGGATCTTCCACGCATGCGCAGTTAAAAATTATTTCATACAAATGCCCATATCTCATCAAATATTCAATATATTCATGTTTTAATTGCAGTATACTGTTGCTACTGTTTTTTGTCAGATTTTTGGAAAGTTGTGTTAAATTTGGTTAAAAACTTTGTATGCTATAAACAAATAACTTTTGAATTTTTCACAAAAACGTTAACTTCTTCACGAATATGAGTGTTATGATTACACAAATGCATACAAACGTTGAACAGGACCCAAATAGTCATTTACCACAGTGACAAACCATTTCCAGCCTTTTCTGTTACATAGGTTTTCGCAAATATTATTTTATTATTAAATTTATTATTAGCCCCCTAATTGTACCTTCCGATAAATCTTCACCTAGAAATATAAAATCAAACATGTTCTTTACATCCTAGAAGTTCATGAACAGGTCGCCAATAATGTTGGTAGATATTCGACAAAACGTATGCAATCGAAAGCATCCACTCCCTGTACTTTTGGTTACTGTTAACTTTTGGAGGCCAGTGTAGTTTCTACATAGCTGACAACTTTTATGCTTTCTTCTCACAACTAAAATTTTATAGAAAATATTGTCTTATTTAATCATCGAAATCTCAAGGGGAAAATCTCTATTAAATTTTAGTGGTAGGCAAAAAGCGTAAACGTTGGCTGCTAAGGTTTTAAATATAGCTGATATTTATAAATTTTACGTTTGTCTATATGTAAAAGGCGTTCCATAAATCTACTAATAAAATAAAATAAAATAAAGCAAAACTCTTTCTCTTCAAAATATCTCTTCTGAAATAATATGCAATGATCCTGCCGTTCAGTTTGCTTTTTAAAACAAATAGTGGCGTAATTTTTAAAGTTACTTGACTTAAACGTACACGTTCGAAATAACGTGAGCGTCTGTATTGAATTTTCTTCCACGGAGCTTGTACTTTTCGTTGCTCTCAGAAAATCGCCAATCAACCAAAACATTTGTATTGGCTTGTATAAACTTGTTTCATTAATATAATTGTTACTGTTGCTGTGATGCTTAAAATATACCAATTTGGAAAAACATGCAATATTGGCGCCATCAATCGCAAACAACCTAAGATTAAATAAAGGAAATTTTTCAATTCAATAACAATGGTAACAAAAAAGTATAAAATTTAGCAGCCATGGCTTAACACTTAAATGCATAGTGATGCATATCTACACCACTTTTTGTTTAACTCTTAGTAATCACCATATTTATATAGAAATATTAATCCTGTAGAAAGTACAAAAATATACTACTAAATAAAGTTACAAATCTATCTTAAAATTTCTGGTGCCTAATCATTAATATAAGAGTAAAAAACACAATTCTAAACGAATAATTCATGCATTTAAGGATTAATTTTTACAAAATAAAAAATTATATAAAATAAGGTATTTAGATTCATACTTATTAAAATATTTTATTTATGACAGTAGTTTTTACTTGTATTGCAGATGCGCAACATAAGAAAAGGTTGACGTATTATACGAAAAATGTATCGCTGATTTTTTTCATTATTACTTATCCATCATACGTAGTATATGGTAAGTCTTGTAATAGTTTTCATAATAATAAAAAAAAAATTGAGGGATTTACACGTTTCAGACACTAGAGGTTCCGAAAAATATATTTTTAGAAGAAAAAAACTTGCCGTCCGTCTCTTTGTATGTGTGTGTGTCTGTAAACGCTCTATCTCACGAACAAATTGAGATAGAGACTTGAAATTTAGTGTGTACTTTGTATGTAAGAATTAGAAGAAACCTATTGAATTTTATTAACCTCGATTATCCTAAACTATTTTTGTCGGACTCTCGAATTATTTGTTCTGATAAAAGGTATATATAACATTTTTCGAAATTATTTATTTTAAGGAGTGAATATAAAAGAAAATGAAAAAACATAAATTTTTCATAAAGAAGGAAGTCGATGGGATAATTAGTTGCTGAGATATTTGTAATCCTATTTTCTACACTCTTAGATTTTTCATGACCGTGTATTTCATTCAAATTTCAATTCAAAGATATAATTTAATTGGAAATGAGACGCTTAATCCGACGCAGTAAACTGTTAGTTAATTTAATTGTCATTTTTGGAGTTATAAGGATGTTTCTTTTACGCAATTCCGTAAGAGATAATTTAAAGTTTATGACGTCATCATCAAGCCACACTTTTAAACACTCTATCTACCTAACAAATTGAGATAGGGCTTGAAATTTGGTATGTACTTAGAATGTAATAGTGCTACAAAGACTATTAAATTTCAGTAACCTTAGTTATGCCTGGATATGTATTTCATAAATAGTTTACACATGCTTTGTTTACATATTTTATATTATGTATATCCATAATGGGTAAGTATTCCGGTGGCGCCCAAAGACTGGTTTTTCCTGTGCAGTAACCCTTTCTGAGAATCATATGTAATTTTTTTCGGAACAAAATAAAAAATCGTGCATTTAAGGGTTAAGAATGGACACAATACAAATGAGTAGCAGAAATCCTATAAATTTAAAAATCCTTTCTTTTATCAAATAAAAACTTCCATTTCTGTAAAAAACAAGTAAAAATTGAAATTTCTTAAATTTTTAAGATTACTTTTATGTACATTTTTTCCCAGGTAAGTATTTATACGATTTAAATCATTTTATTTAAATTTATGTTAAATGTTTTAAAGCAACAATTTCAACAGCGAAACTTCTTTGAAGATTTTTACATATAACCTGTGTATTTAAGCTTGCTTCAAAAGCATTCTTTTTCTAAAGATGTTGTGATAAAAAAGTTTGGATATAAACACACACAAGAAAAAAAAAGAAAAGAAAAGAAAGAAAGAAAGATGCAAACAAACTCAAACACGCAGGGATCCCACTGGTCCGTTTAAAAAAAAAAAAAAAAAAAAAAAAAAAAAAAAAAAAAAAAAAAAAACAGTAATTCTTCAGAAAAAAAAAAAAAAAAAATCATGGTTCTGCAACATTTGCAAGAAAAGCGCTAGTCCCGGTAAGTTTTTACGAAATTTATAAAGATTTTTCGGTAAATAAAAGTGGTGTTCAAAAATCGGACACAGTGAGAGCCCTGAACATGTTGCTATATTTAATTCGTAAAATTGGAATATTCCGTATAATAATTCCGTAATATATGTATATTTTTGAAATACCTTGCTCTAACTCAAATAAATATACTCAGATTCCCATGAAATTAATATATGTTATTGGTTTTTACTATGGCATGTTCGGTAGTGAAAATGAAGTTTGTAGCATTTACTGTTCATTTACAGATAACTCAAAAAATTCCGTTACGTTACGGCCTATAGGGTAAACTTCATTTGCGGTGTATTTTAATGATATCGCACTATTTTAAATATATTGAAATTTGAATATATCACTGAGGTGTACTACAAAACGCTTACTGTAGAATCTGGTGTGCATATAATTTATCGTTCATTTTCAAGGACACTCAAAAGTATTTGGCTTACATTACTGCCTAATGAAGAATAATTGTTGGAAGTGCGTTTTCAGTTGTGATACGCGTTCTAAAATTTTACTATTTTTTACATATTACTTAGTTTGTATAAATTCTATAGATCATAAACAGAGCTACACAAAAGATCTCAAGTGCTTTTTTCGTTTATTGACGGAAATTGCTGAATGGGAAATTTCAACAGTGCTATGCGTTTAACCCCTTGAGGGGCAAGTGATTGCGTTCCCGTAATGTTGAACTCACACCGGAATCTTTGAAAAATTCTATTTCAAAATAAGTAAAAGCAATTTTACGGCCTTTTTTCCACCAAAGTTAGAAAAGTAACATTTAATAAAATATTTCTGGTATAAAACTTCATTAATCGTAGGTGGTATATAATATATACCGCCGCCCCTCAAGGGGTTAATTAATGGGTGTCCAACTGTGGCACGCTAGAGACCAATAAAATTTTATTGTAATCATTGCCTTATCTAATCATCGAATCTCTGTGTTTCAACAAATCGGCTATTTCTTTAAAAAATTAGTGGTATCTAGCGTGCCACAGTTGGCCACCCCTGGTTTAATTGAAATAACTTTTAGCATATTATGTAACTATACATATCAATCTGTGGATCATATAAATGGCTGCACAAACAAATTTGGATGTTTTTGACTATTGATGGTAATTGCAGAAATTGGGATTTCAAATGCATCATACATTTTCTAAATTGTTTATTTAAACATCTTTCTTCTTAATTAATTTTAAAGTTTTGTTATTGTATTCTGAATGTCTTGGAAAGTGTCCTATAATCTAATCTGGACGCATGATTTTTCGTTCTTGTTTTTTCTTCATACTAGTTATGACAATTTTTGTTGTTTTAAGTTTCTTTGCAAATGCAGGATGCGCGTAATACGGCGAATATACCTAAAAATAAAAAAATATATGTAATTTAAAAAGTTAAGTGCGTGTTATAAGCCGAAGCGTGTTATACGTCTGACTATATGGCTTGTATATCCATTTGAAAGGCAAGCATTGTGTTTCTGTAATGGTTAATTACCACCGGAAATTTAGAAAAAAATTATTTCAAAATAAGCGATAGAATCGCGATAGATGTTCAGCCTTTTTTTCACCAAAGTTATAAAAGTAAAACTTAATTAAAAGTTTCTGGTGCAAATCTCAATAAAAAATTATTTGGGATGTAATATATCCCACCGCCCCTCAATGGGGTATTTAAACTTACTCCAAGTGCAAGATATTGATATGAAACAGTGTTTGGATGGATGTAAACAAGAGATATGCAAACTGAAATATTTTGTCATATTTAGTTTGTGAAGTTTAAATATTCTAAATGTTTATTTTTGAAACACTTAATTTATATCCATGTTTATTAGATATATTGTCACTTTGTAGTTTTGTTATTTAACGGATACATTATAAACGAGTCACAGAAATCCTATAAATTTAAAATTCTTTTATATTATCAAATAAATTTTCCATTTAAGAATAAGCCGTGAATGGAAAAGCTTACTTAGATAAGATTGTTGTTGAATTATTTATGAAGCGGACAGGTAACAATTTAACTCGTGTTTATATTTTAGATGAAAGGAAACGAACAATGCGATTTATTTGCATTTTAAATATTAAAAAGAAAATATCAGAGAATTAAATAAAACGTTTTATCGTACATCTTTCTTTCGTTTAGCAGTGTGTCAAATATCCCTTGGAGAATTTAAATAAAGGTATTACAACTCTAAAACTCAAATGAAATGTATTGAAATATCTTGATCCTCTCGATCTTTCATGCTTGGGGTAAACTTATAGAGTAAACTTTTAGTAAAAGAATGCCTTTGTAGATGTGTCTTCACGTTTTAGGATTTATATGTAGAAGAATGGGGGATATTTACTGCTTTATTTTGAATATTATTTATATATTTTTTAAAGAGAAGAAAGCTTTTCAACGATATACATTTAATACTTTTTGGAACGAAATTTTGTCAAAATACGTAACTTGAAATCTATATTAGGCAAAAGACAAAGAAATGAAATAATCAGAATTCTACAATATATTTTCATTAATTTTAATTTCTGTAATTTAGAAATTACATATTAATGATTTAAGACTTTTCCAAGTGAAAGAATTTTATTAACTTTATTTTAATTAGTAAAACTTTTAAAATGTACAAATATATATATATATATATATATATATATATATATATCTTTGTAACAATGGCGCAGAGAGGGTAGAGCAGGAGGGGATAACGTTCCAGGAATTTCGGTAGAAAGGGACTCCTCTAGTAAAACGTAAGAAAAAGACAAATGTATATATTTTTAATTAATTTTTTAAATAATTTTTAGGATTGAAATTACGGTCGAAATTATTGAATATTCAATACGTGATTTATCACAATGCTAACTAGGCGTAGAACCAACAGAGTGAGAAATGCCTAAGCCGAGAATCCAAACCGGAATCCTTGGAATAGCGCTCCAAGTGCTCTACCATTTAAGCTACGAGGACGATACCCAGCTTAGCATCTCTCACTCACATACATATGTTGGTTTGATTCTCGGCATGGACATTTTTACTCTGCTGGTTCTACGCTGAGGTAGCAATGTGATAAATCACGTATTGAATATTGAATAATTTCGAGCGTAATTTCACTGCTGAAAATTAATTTAAAAATTAATTATAAAAAATTATATATGTGTTCACCAATGCTGGGTTTATTTGTGTCTCATGTTTCACCGCAGGATTGTGTGCTCATTAAGATTATTCCATCTTGTGCTGCAGCTGCAGCCTTACCAACATATGCGAGTGAGAGATACTAAGCTGGGTATGCTCCTCATACCTTAAATGGTAGAACACTTGGAGTGCTATTCCAAGGGTTTCAGGTTCGATTCCCGGCCTGAACATTTTTCACTCTGTTGGTTCTACGCTTAGTTAGCAATGTGGTAAATCACATGTTAAATATTCAAAAGACAAATGTTTCTTAATTTTGGAAATTTTAACATAACCAAAAACGAAAATATACATCAACCTCTTTCGAGTTACTCACAAGTCCTAAAAAAGTTCTTTATCTTAAAAACACTCAGAAACTAATGTATTTTCAAGATTTAAAGAAGTATTTAATTAAACAAAGTTTCTTTTGCCGTCATTGAATTTCGGAAACGTTTCCATGTATTTTTTATATTGTATTGATTTTTTTCGTCACCTTAGCACTAAAACGACCAGAAATTTTACTCAAATTTTATAAAAATATTTTACACCGGAATTTTTATTCAAATCTGTTTAACATATTTATTTAACATTTTTCTCTTTTTTTTTGTATCTTTTAAACTTATTTTACAAAGAAATTTCTGGTTCGAACCGAAATATATTTATATGGTACAGGTCAAAATGACCCCCACGGTCTTTTTAGTGTTAACCTTTTGAGATCTGATGGGTGAATGTCTTCCAACTTAATTTTAATCTCCAAATGTCATACTGGCACCGGAAAATTCAACCAAATTTATATGAAAATCGATTAACGCTCTCGCTGCGTAAGTAATTCTTCGCGATGAGCGTCTTTTACAGAATTTTTAATCTTTTGTCACCGGTTCTTTAAAGCAAAATTTTTGACTATCCTAATCGGGGAAAATGTCCTGATTAAATCAGACAAAGTTTTCGCTAAAAAGTAACTGGTGGGTATAATCAAATAGAATTAATTAAACGGCAAAATGCATGCCCGAACATATCTCGGGTTGCGCAGCGAGAGGGTTAATGCATTTTTTTATGTATATTATAAGTGGAATCTTTTGTATACAAAATACTGTTGCCAATGTGACATTTGGGCATTTTGAAGAAATTCACACCCAGAGCTCAAAGGGTTAAATATAGGTTTATCGAATGCTATCAATTCTCAAGTAAGCATTTTCATGTTCAACAAACATGTTTTACAGAAAACATCATAAATTAGCAGCATTAGCATTAACATTAAAATTAGTTTTTATTTTGATGCTCTTTGCATGTTTAACCCCTTAACGGTCGCATTAAATTACGATTTAAAAATTAAAATCGCTTTTCGCACCACTTTTTAGAAAAAGAAATAGTCACCTTATTTAATGACATGTAAAATGATACCATAATAAAGCTAATTACACTATTTTATAAAACTGGTGGGAATCAAACAAATCTGAATAAATCTAAAAAAGAAGACACAGCCCGTGAATATGACGGGAGCGAGAATTAAGGGGTTAAATTCAGTTACGCAGCAGTAAATATTTAATTAATTATTGATTGCAACCTAAAAACCGATATCCAGGGTTAATTACATTAAGGAGACCACTCGGAAGCATTTCCTAAAATCAGTGGCAGCAAAACGAAATATGTTTTATAAAAATGCATCTTTACCCTTACTTCAGTCACAAAGAAAGAAGAACGTTGATGTTAATCCCATAAGTTTCTCGCATTGATTTTATTATTTTTGAATGATTTTTTTTGCATAGGATAGTTGAGGAGGATCTGCAACCGCGCTAGTTTTTAATTTTTCGATTTTTGTATAAAAAAATTTTTGCTTTCCCTTTCGGAACCGGTTGGAACCGGTTCTGAAATTAAAACTGTTCTAATATAAAAAATCTGAAACCAAAATCGAAAAAGTAAAAACTAGCTGTGTTCTAGATCATCCTCAGCCATCCTATGCAAAAAAAAATCATTCAAAAATATTAAAATCAATGCGAGATATTTGAAAATAATGCTCCCAAAGACTTAACTTTAACATTTTCATTTCTTCCCGTGACTAGTGTAGGATCTTAAATGCATAGGGATGCATATCGTCATCACTTTTAATTTAAATCTTAGCAACCACTATATTTATATAGAAATATTTATCCTCTAAAAATTACAAAACTATGCTACTAAATAAAATTAAAAATCTATCTTAAAATTTATGGTGTATAATCTTTAATATAAGAATAAAAAACGCAATTCTAAAAGAATCATTCATGCATTTAACCCTCTGTCTACCAGAAGGGTCCAACGGACCCGACATGTATATTCAAAATATCTATTCAAACCAGAAATTTCTTCAAAACAAACTAAATGTATAAATCAGACAATAATAAGTTAAATAAACAAATTAAATAGTTTTAAGTAAAAATTCTGGTGTAGAATGTTTTTATAAAACTTGAGTAAAATTTCCGGTAGTTCTAGGGTTAAGCGTTAAGTTTTACAAAATAAAAAATTATATAAAATAAGGTATTTAGATTCATACTTATTAAAATATTTATTAAATTGCAATATTTTAGTTGTGACAGTAGTTTTTAGTTGTATTGCAGATGTGCAACATAAGAAAAGGTTGGCGTATTATACGAAAAATCTATCTCTGATTTTTTTTTCATTCTTTTTTCTGCGTAATAAACCTTTTTGAGAATCATATATAGTTATTTCGAAACAAAATAGAAATGCATGCATTTAAGATAACCTCAAAAATATATTGGTTACCAGGGTTCGTACGCATCAGGGAATTCGGGAGATTTTAGGCGTTTTAGTACAAGAAATTTCCTAAAGTACTGGTCGCTATTTCTGAAGATAATTTTTTTTCATTAAATAAGCCAAATATTACTTTACGAAAATTCTGGTAAGAAGTCTTTGAAGCGTATGAACCCTTGTTACGGAGGTTTCTAAAGAACACTTTTCGGAATCATAGGTAATTCGGAAGAAGTTATTGTATATTGTCATTTGTGGTTATATTATATTTTCGTAGATTAAGGAAAATTTGTCCTTTTTTACAGTGTATAAGTACCGTAATCTCCGGCGTATAAGCTGCGGCTCAGATGACCCTTTTTCCTACCAGAATTTTTTTTAATGAAATGTGACTTACTTCTGCTTAGCATTTATTTAACTTCATTTTAAAATAAAATTTACGGTATAAAACAGAATTAACTTAGCAGCGGCTTATATGCCGTAAATTACGGTACGGAAAGAGCATTTTTTAGGAATTTTCAAAGGTTAGCTCTAAACATACCGAGAATTGTAGTCAAGTTTTATTAAAAAATATATTTCCATCAGAATTTGTATTTAAAACTATTTAAACTTTTTATTCAACATATTTAAGTGTGATTTATGTTTTATTTATTTTATGAAGAAATTTCTGATTCGAATCGAAATATTTTCATTTGGTACTGGCCAAACGGCCGGTTGTTAGCAATTTTTAGGCTAATGTCAGACGAACGTCTTTTTGCCCGCTTTTTTCGTTCTTACACCATCCCTACAACTTCGCTAACATATGTAGGAATGGTGTAAGAGCGAAAAAAGCGTGCAAAAAGACGTTCGTCTGACATTAGCCTTAGAGTTAAATCCGCCTTCTGTGTAGAACGGGAATTTAAAAAAATATAAATAACACTCAAAACAATTTATAATTTTAAAGTATCTATATTTAAAATGGCATTTTTGAACATTCGTGGTTAATTTAGGTCTCTCAGGGAAACATTCCTTTTTAGTTCACACGCTATCAAAGCCTGAGAGCTAATGTGCCCACAGATTCCGTATGTATGTATGTACGTAACGTGATAACTCTTGACAGAAATATCCGATTTGTTTCAATTTTTGTATGTAGGTTCGTTCAGATAAGGTGCTTCCCTGATTAGTTTTGGGGATTCATTGGTTAAGTATAAAAAGGGGAGGTGAACGGGTCTACCCCCCCCCCCTAAATTTAGATAAATGGGTATTTCATGCAGAATTATCCGATTTGCTTCAAATTTGGTATACCGGTTTATTATGATAAGGCGCTTTCCTGATTAGATTTGGAGGTTCAGTGGTTAAGTGTAAAGGAAGGAACGGGGCGCTAATCCCCCTTTATTGAGATAAATGGCTTTTTCATGCAGAATTATCCGATTTGCTTCAAATTTGGTATACCGGTTTATTCTGATAAGGCGCTATTCCCTGATTAGATTTGGAGGTTCATTGGATAAATATAAAGGGGGCGGGAAATGGGGGAGCTAACTCCCCCCTAATTTAGCTAGATGGGTTTTTTGACAATTTCTTTATTTTTCGAGGGGCATTATTCTTTGTAATAAGAGTATGATCTATAAAATTAGTAAGAATAGCCTGTAAGCTCAATGCCATCGGTTTAACTGGGCACTTTTCTTTTTATTAAAATAATGTAACGCGTTATACTCAATACCTCTGCCTAATATGCTATGGAAAATTGCATGCAATTTGTTTCTATAGATTATAACACAAAAATACAGTTAAATGTCATGTCCGTAGTACCTGAATATGATATAATTTGCGCAAAAATCACTACACAAATATATAATTAGTAATATAACATTGACTTTAAGAATGAAATTAATTTAAAAATAAATTTTTATAAAAATATCAATTAATCAAAAATCAATTAATACTAAAAATTACGAATTTAATAAATTGTTTATGCCTTTTATAATTCCTCATGTGGATATACATATGGGAAACTTTTTAGGAATGTATATCCCCGGGTCCCAGGTTGGCTTTCTGGGTATTTGGTTGTACATGTGTTTTCATGTTTCAGGATTTATATGCTGAAGAATGTGAGTCATTAACTGCTTTATTTTAAATAGCATTTATATTTTTGTTAAAATAAAGCTTATAAATTTGTCGCAACATACATGTTAATGCATTATCCCTTGTTTGAAACGAAACTTTTTTAAAATATGGAACTTGAAAGCTATGTTAGGCAAAGGATAAAGAAATGAAATAATCATAATTCTGCAGTTTAATTTCATAAATTTTATTTAATATCATTTATCAACATCATTCTTTAAGGGGCTACTTCAGCCATGCGAAAAGACCAGATCGCTAATGTAAATCCTATGGATGGATTTATTAAATATATCTCGTAACATTTTTTTTTCTGCATTGGATAGCTGAGATAGATCTCTACAAAGGCCACTTTTTACTTTTGTGATTTTGCCTGCAGATTTTTTTATGAGGATGTTTTCACTTTCGAAACCGGTTTCGAATGTTAAAGTGCCCTAACTAAAAATACCTGCAAACAAAATCGAAAAAAAAAAAAAAAAAAAAAACGGTATTTGTGGAGATCAACCTCAGCTATCCAATGCAAAAAAAAAAAAAAAAAAAAAAAAAAATTAAAATATTCAAATGCAAACGAGATATCTAAACAAATTCTCCCGTTGGTTTAACATTTTCGAGCGTGTGTTTTTGCGTGACTGAAGTAGCCTTTTAACCCTTTCAGGGGCAAGGTTACTTCTATTCGTAAAATGCTGAAACGAGTGAATGACACCAGAATTTGAAAACAATTTTTTTTTTCAAAATAAGCAAAAGCTTTTGTTAAATTTCCATTCCAATATTCCGGTGCCAATGTGGCGTTTATGGATTAAAATTAAGTGGTCCAAAATTGAACCACCGCCCTTGAAAGGGTTAAGACAAGTAAAAGAATTTCATTAAATTTATTATGAATAATTATAATATTTTTATTGGAATAAATGAGCGGTACAAAATATTTAAAATGGAGTAAAAGAATGTCTCTGTATACGTGTCTTCACGTTTTAGAATTTATGTGTAGAAGAATGAGGGATATTCACTGCTTTATTTTAAATATTATTTATCTTTTGGTAGAATAAAGCTTTAAGATTTTGAACATTCATTTTATGCTTCTTTTCTTGTTCGGAACAAAATTTTGGCAAAAAACGTTAATGGGCAATTCCATTATAACAGACTAACAGTCATAGAGGATAAAACGACATTACCGTATTTAAAAAATAATAATTATATAATTCAAAGATAGCTACAATTAGCATGTGATATTTGAAAATAAATTAATGTAGTTATTAGAATAAATTATTTAATGTAAATAATTATGATTACAAAAATGGCGTTGCAGCAGGCAAAAAGGAATAACCATGCTTTTCGGATACCTTAATGTTTATCAATATTACTTATAAAATAACATACAATTTACTATAGCAAAAATGTATTTTCATTCACAGGGAGTTAAGAAACATACGTGTATTTCGCAAAATTTGACTGTTGCCACAGTATAGTTAGGAAATATATGTAATCTTACCTGTAACAAACCATCATCAAATATATATCAGGCAAACAAATAAACGGTGTCTCTTCAATTCATCGCGCACAATTCGTCACGGCGTTAATTCATCGCAGCGTCAACTCGTCGCGGCGTCAATTCATCGTGGTACCAATTCGTCCGGGCGTCAATTCATCGCAGCGAAGGTGTTTTTAAAGGCGATGATGATTTTTCTTTTTTTAAATATAGCTAATTATGATAACTAACTAGCTGATTTGAGATACAGCTAGATTTTACAATATAATGTATATGGGTCAATATCTGAAAATTGGACAATTTGCGTCCACTGCCAATAATATTTCATTAATTGTACTAAAACCAAAAACTGAAATATATAATGTAAAATTTGTTATAAGAACATACATATAATGATGTATAAATAAATAATTTTAAGCTTTAAACAATTAAATCATCATTTCAGTCCCTGTCCCCGGATACAAATATCAAATATTAAATGTATGCTGTAAAAATTTTTATAAATATTATTAACTTTTGCTATTATATATTTATACCTATATATATATACAGTGGAAAAAATATAATTATCCTTTGTTAGTTAACCTATTGTAGTAAATATATTTGTCCACGAAGTTGATCATCATCTCAGTCCCTCTAAACACACATTTAGGTTATCAGATAATAGGTGGCGCTGGCAGAATTATTTCCATTTAACAGCAACTAAAGTTCAACCAACCACCATGGATGAAGGTAAATTGTTCTTCTTTTTGTTTCATATTTGGAAATATTTAGTTTTTCATCTGAATGGGGATAAGTATTTTTTTATAGCATCATTCATGTCCTCATGTTTAACTTTTGGGAAGTTCCAATGGAGAACATGAAAATTTAATGAATTAGTGCAACTCGTGCCTTATTTAAATTAGTGATAGAATCGGTATTGCCAGATTGGGGACTTTTTTAATTCAGATTATTTGACTGTCACCACTCTTTTAAAATAGTATAATTCGCCTTATGTTTCAGAATTTTTAATCTATTTTTAAATAGGCCGAATATTTCTATTTAAAAAAAGCTGTGACAATCTACAATCTGGGGAAAAAAAAGTCCCCAATCTGGAAACACTGGATAGAATGGTTATTGTTTTGATCATGGGTGCAAAGAATGAAAAACAAATCAGAAAAAAATGCAGAAAAAAATTATCAATTGGCATGTGCGTATACAGGGAAAGGGCTGCGAGAGAGCACCTTCACTTTGTATTTGAAAGAATTGGGAAATAAAAAGTACTAAGTGAATGTAAACAATAATAACTTTTTTCTGATTGTGATCGAACTGAACATTGCATGACTCAATTTCATTGTAAAATATTTTTATTTTAAAAGATTTTTTTTTTTCATTTATTTCATTACGAAAGAAAGCAGCAATTTTATAATAGGTTAATTTTTCCTAAGCTATTGACATCAAAAAAAAAAATCAAGCCCTAGTCAAGATTTTTTTTAGGGGCGAGGGGTGGCGGGACCTTATAGGTTTTAAACAATGAATTTCTTTTAAATAAATCTATGTATTAATATATCTGTTCTATTAATACATCTTTTTCATGGAATTGACAAAATTATGTGATACATTTAAAAATATTACTGAATTATTTTCGTGATTGAAAGCAGAAACTTTTCAAACTACCCCCCCCCCCACCCCCTCCTCACTAACGAAAATCCTGCATACATTCTAGTAATCAGAAATACTAAAAATCAACCTTTCCTACAGGTTCAAAAGATTCACTAAATGGCAAACATATTTTTTAAATTAACAATTAAAATTATTTAATAATCTTAGCTTCTCTGGCGCGTAAACATTTTTGCCAGTAAAGAAGTTTTTTTTTTTTCTGTATTTTTATAATTTTTATATTTTATGGTCCTAAATACGTCTTCCGATATTCTGAAGTATTGGATTTTTGTTCAATTTAATACAAATAAGGCAGTGTGTTTATATACGTTTTGGCCATTGTTATTAATCTTAGCCACTTTAGAGCGTAAGTAAAATCAGCCAATAAAGTAGTTTTCTTATTATTTTCTTTCTTTCTATATTATTCAGAATATTAGAGTTTAACAATACATCGATTAAAATCAATATTTATATTTAATTGAAAAATGATCCAATATTTCAAAACATCGGTAGACGCATTTAACCCTTTCCGACGCCGAGTAATTCTATTTGTAAAATGATGAAATGGTGGGCTGTCAAAGGAATTTATATATGAATTTATTAGAATATAAGAACTTGCTTATTTTACCGTACTTTATAAAAGGAAAATTTTAATTAAATATTCCTGGTGCCAGTACTCTTAAAATTAGGTGTACTTTTTTGTGGACACCGCCCGCTAAAGGGTTAAAATGATTCACATAATTAGAAGAACATAAAATATAAATCTTATAAAAAAAAGCAGAAAAAAATAAGAAAACTGCTTTATTGAATGATTTTATTTATGCGCTAAAGTGACAAGGATTAATAATTATTTTTATATTTTTAATTTATATTTTAAAATATATATTTTGCCCCCGGTTGGTGAGTCTTTTGAATCTGTAGATACGATAGACTTTTAATTATATGAATATTTCCAATTATATGAATGTATAGTAATATTTTGAAAAGTATCAGCTAGTTTTATCAAGTCGATGACGCAGCGATGCTCAAGAGAAAGCGGGAGGGGGGTGAGCAAACTCTCCCAAAGTAAGTCGGAAGGCGTTTCTTAAGGTACCTTTATTTAAAAGAAATGCATTGTAGCTAAAAACACATACCCACCTCCCCCTCTCACTCCCAAAAAATCCTGGTTACGAGCATGAATTTTTCAACTCATTAATTTTTAGGGTTCCGTACTTAAAAAGTAAAAACGGAACCATTATAAGATCACTCCTGTGTCTGTCTGTCTGTCTAGCACAGCCATTTTACCCGTGAACTATATGGAACGTGAAAAGTTCAAAATAGGGGAAGTAATAAAGACTATTGACCCACATATTTACAGATTATTAAACATTCACAAATATATTTAGGAAAAATGTAGAGGGGTTAATTAAGTTACTTGAAAAAAAAATCTTTTTTTTCTATATCGTGTGGGATATCGTGGGAAAGCTTTCGTAAGGCTGAACTAAAAAATACATTTCTTTTAATTTTAGGTATTATATTTTCAGAGATATCGTCGAAAATTTAGTACAAAAATACGCCCCCCCCCATCTATTTCCGAATCTACTGAAACTAAAATTATGAAAATTTTGAGGTAGTAGACGTTAATGCAAACCTTGCAGGAAAATTATTAGCGATTACCCTAGGTCGCATAGTTTTTTAGAAAAGCGCATTTTTCCATTACACACAAATTTCGATTTGCGGGCATTCAGCAAAGGTGTTGAGCAGCACTGGAGTTACCTATCGTAGAAGAAGTATAAAAGCATTGTTGATAATGATTTTCGACAAAAATCGTCGATAATTAGCCGAGATATTAGCCCTTCAAAACACGGACGGTTTGGACATATATAATGACAGCGGTGGGTTACTCTATGTACCATCGGCTTTTAAAGCCTAGATAACAACTTTTAATCATACATTTGTGTAATGCAATGTCCAGTAGCAGTATAAAAGCAATAAACGTCAAATTGTTAAAAACAGACTAATTTAATTAGAACTAATCACATAAATACCATGGGATTCAAGCCCAGTTGCATTGAATAGACCTCTGAATACACCTCCCGTGTCTTTAAACATTAATTAAAACCTATCTTGAAAAACGCGGCGTTGCAACTTTGCAACCTCCTTTCGAAGCGCGCTTAGCAAAATGCCAAGTTTAAACTTTGAATAAGGGTATTGTTTTAGCTACACTGTAAAAAGAAAGATTATTACTACGCTAAACTTAGTTTTATGAAAGGTCAAATGAAGTTTAAATATCACAACTTTTGTTGACAGTACCGAATTAAGTTCATCATTAGCAGATTAGGATAAGATTAAAAAAAGAGTTATACAGAATAGAAATATTTATTATTATTATTTAGGATTCATATCTCTTAGGACTTTTATGGTATCATCATTCATACTTTTCTAGTATATACAGCTATTCCCAACCCTACGTTGTATAGTTTTTTACAAAGTCTTATTATTCTTTTAGCAATGATTTTTTTTTAATAATACAGTTAATAATTCATATATTTATTGTACGGAGCCCTCTGAGCGCGAGTAATACACGCACTTGACCATTTATTCTAAGCTAACGACATTAAACAATAACATACAGTAGAAAATTAAAAACACGCCGTGATAATGTTATCAGAATTAGTGAAAGAGAAAAATCAAGTTATAGTTTTGATTTACTTATGTAATGAAATAAGTGAAAAAATAGTAACTTTAAGATAAAACTAGCATACAATGACAGTCAATCCTGCAATAATCAGCTCAATCATAAACAGCATTTCGTGTTTACATTCCATCTGTACTTTTCTTATTCTTAATTTTGTATAGGTTAGATCAGGGGTATGGCCGCTGCCATCGAAATACTCAAGGCCAGATGACACAAGTTGTGACGTCATCACTAATCGACCGCCGTCTCACTAGGGTTGGAATTCATACCGGAAAATTTTGAATAGCAATTTCCTTTCATTTTATTTGTGGAATATCTATCATCTTATAAAACAATAATAACTATTTAAACTTACTGGTGAGAATTTGTAATCCCCCAATAAAAAACCAGCCAGATGCGGCAACACTGTGGCATTTCGCATCTGGCTGAATTTTTATCGAGGGCTACCGAATTCCCACCAGGAAGTTTAAATAGTTACTATTGATTTATAAGATGATAGATATTCCATAAATAAAATAAAAGGAAATTGCTATTCAAAATTTTTTCTGGTGCGAATTCTAACTCTAGTGAGAAGTCAGTCTATTAGTGATGACGTCACAACTCGTGTCCTCTGGCCTTGAGTGTTTCGATGGCAGCGGTATGACCAACTGTGGCAAGCTAGACACCACTAAAATTTTATAGTAATCATTGCCTTATCTAATCATCGAATCTCTGCTATTCAAGAAGTCGTCTATTTCTTTAAAAAATTAGTGTTATTCGGCGTGCCACAGTTGGCCAGTCCTGCGTTAGATAGAGCTCACTTGTGCCCTCCCCCTCCCCTTAGTGCGTCCATGCCAATTGATAATTTGACGTAATTTTCTAGCATTATTCTTATATGATCGCAGTACTTATACCATAAACCTCACGCCATTTTCCCTCTTATCGAAAGCAATAGCCAAAGCGCTATAAGTAAGCGTACAAAGTTAATGCTGGAATCTGCCGTAAATTGAAACAGCTGCGCCATCTTGTAGATGGAGTGAATAACGCAAATACGCGGGTTTTTTGTATGACGTCATACATGACAGAATATCTACCATCTGCGCATCTCGTGCGCAGGTCTATTAAAAACTATTTTAGAGAATACCTGTTAAAATTTTAATCCCGAATTTAAAATATTTACTCACTCACGGAAGATGAACCTTGTGTACCAGATTTATTACAAAATATTTTTGTTACAGTTTGTTTTGATGAAAATATGTGTATTTAACCCTCTCATTCATACGGGCCTCATATGAGGACAGATAAGTATTGCCCTATAAAGTATTAGAGTTACAAAATTTTTTCATCATTGATTCACGGAGACCTCATTTGTGGATAGGTAATAGCTAGCACACAGCACAATAGTTGGCAGAACCATACCGATAGTCATATTTCGCACCCATGTTGAACTAAAATCAAAATAATGAAGCATTGTGATGTTTGGCAGGATTTGCTACAAACAGACAAGGAAATAGTCATACTACCATCAAGGTGATTTTTTATATGTACAATCTATCATCATGTAGCATGTAAAGAAAGAAATTTTTGTAATATTTCTACTAAGTTTTTATTTATAGCATGAAACATATATGTCCTCATATGTGGACAGTTTGCACCAAAGTAAACAGAATTCCGTTTTTGTTTTCTACTTTGATTTCTTTTTTTGCAGGTTGTTAAAAAAGGAAACATGATTTTTTTTATCCCTGATTTTATCCTTTTTTTATCGCCTTTGTTAACACCTAGATTTTATGGAAATTACAAAACACCAAAATCTTAGACCTGGTAGAATTGCATCCAGTTTGATATATAAGGATACAGCTGAACTAAATGAAAATAAAACAGATTGACTCTCTGCAAGAGAACCTTTGATAAAACTTTGAAATACACAAAATGTGTACTGAACTTTGCGTTTAGATGAAGGAAAACATTATCCAAAGAAAACAGAAACAAAGTTTGTCAATCGCTGTAGAGCTAAAGCTTGCAAAAGCAAAACCCGATATATTTGTGGAGTCTGCACTGTACTAGTGCGACCAGACTGCATGGAATCATTTCATTCTATATAAATCAGATAAAACTTATGCAGATGTGTGGCAATATGTGTACATTGAACAATATTGATCCCATATGAAGATACTATGAATGTACCCCTTGTTGCATAACGTCCCAAATGATGACGTATCATTATACTAATTAATAGTGTATCAAAAAGTCTGATAACATTATTTCATGATAATGGGTTCTCATTTATCACAAAAAACAATTGTTTGATTTTTTTTACTGCTTAAAAAATAATTCATGCATGAGAGGGTTAAAAAAATCGCAATTTCATTTTAATTTCGGGAGAAAAAGCACTAATGCTACGTAAACATTATTGCCTTTTGCCCCGAAACTAAACTGACATTGCAGTGACAATGTCAGTGATTTTAATACGTTCAATTGGTCCATCTCCGTCCGCAGCCTTTTTTTCTACTACTTATTCCGACTCTTTTGCGGAAGCCAGATTAAAAAAAAAAAAAAAAAAAAAAAAAAAAAAAAATTGAAACCGGACAAAATTAAAAGGGAAATTTGAAATTATTGGCTACCGACCAACAACTGCTATGTCGAGCTTATTATTAGTCTATAGTTTTCAGTTACTGGCAATTGTTGTGTGTTTCATAAGACCTTTTCAAATTTGAAGAATGTTCCGCAATTGGGTTATTTCGATAAAAGTTACTTTCATTTTCTAACCATTATTTAACTTTTATACAGCTACAATTGTATACTGTTTTCTCATTTGACGCCAATCATGGCTACCGGCCCGATTACGGTAAGTTATCCAATTTACCCTTGCGAAGAACCGGTGTAGGATAATAAATGTTTAATTGAGCATACCACGTACTATTTGTAAATATTTTTTATATTTTATTTCAATTTTTGAAGTTTCTTCTATACTTTGTATGCTTTCTGCAATGTTATTCACCTGTGCGAAGTGCAGGTATCCCATGAAAACTATTTTTCCCGGATATGACACAATGACCGACATATTTCTAGATTTAAAAAAAAAAGTAATTTGTCCATTTTAGGAATTTTTTTAAAGCTGTTGTCTAAAATTCTCAAAATATTTAAAACTATAAATAATCAATTATTGCTGGTTTAATAGTACAAGAATTACTGCTTGCATTTTAAATTAAAGTGGATCCTAATGTAAAATTAAATGAGTTTTAAATGGATTGAATGAAATGCTTCTATTTAAAATATTATAAATACAATTCGATCAAGAGAATATTTGGCAATTTATCGCCTGCGCCCGGTAAATAAAAAATATGCCTTAAAATTAATTAAATAATTTATACTTAAACTCTAAGCGTAATAAAACGTTTAATTCTCATTGGAAATACACATGTTTATGTAATTTTTATAACTTTATCTTAACAGGAATTGAATTAAAAACGCTGCTGTAAAATTCTATCTTAACATACATTAACTAATTTTTATATGTCCTTGTTCATTGCATTACAAAAACATAATTCAAATAGAACATATTAAAATCACTGACATTTAATAATATATATTAAATAATATTTTAACTTTTTTATAAATTATAATAAAACACAAAACTAACCTGTTTTTCTCTTTTGGGAAGCGAAAAAAATGAGTTCTCTCAGACAGAGAGTCATTTTTGCAGTTTTGAAAACTGCAATAATTAGAACGCCAACGTGGCATTTTCCCAAATAATATAAGTTCTTAAAAGAACCGATTTTGTTTAAATAACTAACTTCAATTAATAAATTAAATAATGGCGAATAAATAAATCGAATTATATCTATACTTCCAACAGTTAAGTACTGCAGACGACAAACGAATAAAATCACGGCTGCGCGTGTGCATAGTTATTTCACAGATATCGAACTTATAGATCATCCACAAAGGGGAAAGAAGTTAATAATCCTCTTCTAGTTCACTCCGTCCGCTGGGTGGCGTATGACCTTGATTGACGTGACCTCCCTTTAATCTTGCGGTTACCTCTCCCATTTAAGGTAGGACGCTTACTTATATCGCTTTTGCAATATCTATTCTATGTCTAATTTAAATAAGAAATGACTTGCTTTAGCCCATTAAACATTCGTGTTCTAAATTGGGAACTTCACAAAAATCACACAAATTATTGTTTTCTCTCCATTTTAATTATTTATAATGTTAGCCTGAAACAGTCGGAAGCGAAATAATATATAAAAATAATTTGAAATATAATTTTATCTAAAATCGGCCGGTAAAATGTTAGTTACCATAGCTCGCTATTTCTGAAGAATATAATAAAATAAATTATGATTAAATAATTGCACTAAATTATATTTCATTTATCCTCATCGCCTTTAAAAATATTTTCGGTCGCCGCCACGAATTGACACCACGACGAATTGTTACCGCGACGAATTGACGCCGCGATGAATTGTGCGCGACCAATTGAGGCAGAACCCAAATAAACACATAAAAAGAATCTATGATGATTATAATTGATTTTATTTATTTTGACTATTCCAAATTTTATAAAATGCATTGCCAATATAAAAAATATAGGTTTAATATTATCCGAAAATATAATACATATATCCGATTTGATGTAAAAAATAAAATACTAAATATGGTATAATTGGCTTTGAATTGCTCTAATGTAAGTTGAAAAATGTGTAAGGCAAAGGAGAAAAAAATGAAATATTCGGAATTCTACAATTTACTTTGATAAATTTTAATTAATATTATTTAGAAATTGTATCTTCATGCTTTAAGAAAAATGTACCAGTGAACGTATTTCATTATTATCGTTATTCATTTATTTACTTATTCAGGAGTCCCAAAGTCTTCATTTTGATTACTAATATTGAATACTACTATTTCTATTGCAAATGTCGTAGCAACCTATCGCGAAATTTATTGTTTGAAAATAGCGATATGCCAGTGGGAGCGCTGCTTATTGCATTACCGTTAGAATAAAAAATTTAGTCAAACTTTTAAAATGGAGGAAGAGAATATCTTTGTATATGTCTCTTTATGTTTCAGTGTTGTTTTTATTGCAAATATTATAAAAACCTATCTCAAAAATTTTTCTTTAGAAACACTGGTATTCCAAAACGGACCAATCGGAGCACTGTGTCCATGCTTTAAGACATAGATATACAAATTTCATTAAACTTATTATAATTTCACATTGCATTTTTATTTGAATTAAAAACTTGATTCTTCTTTTTGTTTATTGAGCAAAAGAACGCCTTTGTTTAATGTGTATTTGCTTCTTTATATCAAATATTATTTATATTTTTGTCCCAATAAAACTAGGCAGCTTTGAAATAACACTGATTATAATACTTCTTTTCATCTTTTGAAAAGTATTTAGTCAAAGTATGCAACTCGAAAAAATTTGATGGACAAAACGCAAAGAAATAGAATAGTCGAAATTCTACAATTTTTATTTATTTATTTATTTTTACTTTAATTAATGTAGTTCAGAAATCATATAGCTTCGTGTTTTAAAACATACAAATGGACTTCAATAATTACTATAAATATTTCTTTTATTGCAATAAATAAGTTATCGTTTATATTAGGGATATCCAAACGGCGGCGAGCCGCTTGTCACCACTATTTCTGAATAGTAATTTTCGACATTCTTCTGCTATTAAATAAAGCGGCCATAACTTTCGAAAATTGTGATAACAAGCAGCCGGCCAGTCAGGCGCCTTTGGTTTAAATCAAAGTACCCATTTGTATTGCAGTTGCACCCTGTTACATCCCGTCTTGCTTTATAGCTCATTTTTTATAAAAAATTAAATAATAAATATGCTTTAACCACTCCTTTTAACCCTTTCAGGGGCAAAGCATTTCTGCCCCAAAAGTATTCAAATAAATAATTCATACCGCAATTTAAGAACAAATTTATTTGAAAATAATAAAAACCACTTTTTCACGTATATTATGAGATGGAAATTGTAGTAAAAATTTACTGGTGCCATTTTGCATTTTGGGCAGTAAAATTAACCTTTTGCAGACTGCAAACGGCGCCCCTGAAAGGGTTAAATAAATATACAGATTGGATTGCAATAAATGTATATATTATTAATTTTCTTTATAATATTTTCAATATGCGTATAAACTAATGTTTTGAAAATAAATAAATTATTTACTTGTAGATTACCAATTTTTGTAATTTTATACCTTCGGTCAGTGCCTTCGGTATGTGTATAAAATAACGTTGTGCATAAACTAAAGTTTTGAAAATAAAAAAATTATTTACTTGTAGATTACCAATTTTTAATTTTTTTCTAATACCTTCGTTTAGTGCTTTCGATATGTGTATAAACTAAAGTTTTGAAAATAAATAAAATTATTTACTTCTAGATTACCAATTTTTTCAATTTTCTAATGCCTTCGGTTAGTGTTCGGTATGTGTATAAACTAACGTTTTGTAAATAAATAATGTTTCTTACTTGTAGATTACCACTTTTTAAATCAGTCTATTGCCTTCAGTTTTTTTTTTTTTTCACATATATTAGGATTTTCTCTTGCTTTTCGGCTTATACGATAGAACGAGCGTGTGTTGTAATGATTTTAGCATTTTACTGGCCGAGTTAATGAAACGTTTTACATACTTGGTCTAAAATTCACGTGATTGTTACGATTTTTTTCGCTTTCAAAGGAAAAAGATTTCACATTCGGACTTTTTTCATTATATTTATCGACATTTCTCTTATAGATGTAAATTTTCAACTGGGCAAAAAATGTCCAGATCAGGATTCGAACCAGGAATCCCTTGGCTGAATCTGCCAATGCTCTACCATCTGAGCTATCCCGGACGAATCTAGCGAACCTAATTCACCCAGCTAACCTTATCGATCATAGCATCTGGTCTCATATATAAATCAGCTTAACAGAATAAATCGCAGGTAACTCCAGTAAACGCTTGATACGCTGGATTCTCTTATATATTTAAAATTTTTTGTGTTTAAAGAAAAAAAAAAAGAATAAATAAGTATAAATCTGTAATGGGGAGTACTTCCTGATGTGCACCGAGAACTTCCAATCTGGCCACCGTTTTTCCCCGTTGGTCACCGAATTATGAAAGAGCATTAAATTATCTGATGGTACTGGATTTCTCTCCAGAACCGACATGGCGTGAGCCACTTGCGAGCCTGCAAGTTCTTCAAAAACAAACGCTGTTTGGTCATTTTTATGCACACCTAAAATAAAGAAATGTCATTATTTTTATATTTTCACGAAATGTTTTGAAATGTTTCGGAATTTCCGGTATCAATTTTAAATTTCTGATCACTTTCGCTGCCCATCGCGCGCTGGCGCAGGATCGGCAGCGAAAATGTTAACCCCTTAAGGGGCAAGCAATTACGTTTGTGAAATGCTGAATTCCCACCGGAATCTTTGAAAAATTCTATTTCAAAATAAGTAAAAACAATTTTACGGCTTTTTTTCCACCAAAGTTAGAAAAGTAAAATTTAATAAAAATTTTCTGGTGTAAAACTTCATTAATCGTAGGTGGTATATAATATATACCGGTGCCCCTCAAGGGGTTAAGAGGACTTATCTGTTGGGGAAGAAAAAAAGTGGAATCCCATGTTATCCTATGAGAAAAATACTTATCCTTCTTGTTCATTCAAATTTGGAAATTTCAACAATATTTTTTTTCAGCACGTAGATAGGAAGGTTCTTTATCCCTTTGTAAGCTTAAAACATTTTAAAGATAATTATCAGTTTTTTAAAATTTCTGTTAAACTTTCAAAAAATTCCAAAAAATGCATAAAGTACTCTTTACTCGTTTGTAACTTATTACTGGAAAAGAATATAAAAATTTGGAGCTTACAGAGGGATAAAGAACCTTCCTATCTACGTGCTGGAAAAAAAATATCGTTAAAATTTCAAAATTTGAATAAACAAGAAGGATAAGTATTTTTCCCATAGGATAACATGGTATTCCACTTTTTTCTCCCCCCTTGAGATAAGTCCCCTTAATTATTATGTCTTATTATAAGGCGAATTTTACTATTTCAAAAAAGTGGTGAAAATGAAGAAGTCTGAATTTCAAAAGTGCAGCCCACTGGCAAAACTGGACGCGCATTGCACTGATTCATACGCATAGATGAATGTTCAAGAAAGTGTATTTGTCGCCGACCGGGAATTACTGTTATTTTATGTTATGTTTTTTTTTTTTTTTTCGTATATTTGCACTAAAACTGAAACAATATCGTTCTAGTTTATTTTTTTAGACGGATAATTAACAATAACGTTAAAAATAATGAAATTTCTTTATTTTAGGTGTGTATAAAAATGACCAAAAAAGCGTTTGTTTTTGAAGAACTTGCAGGCCCGCAAGTGGCTCACGCCATCTCGGTTCTGGAGAAAAATCCAGTATCATCGGCCGCGACTGCCGGTCAATCCACTGTCACCGAACCTTCTGCAGTCTCGGACACAATAAAGACAAAAGAATAATCTTTATGTAAAAAAAAAAAGCATGTACGGACGCGGAGGATTCAGCATGGGGCATTAAAACCATGGAACTATGAATAAAGAGGAATTGAAATATCCTCAAAATGGTAAAGCATCAATTGTAACCGGTTTAGCAATGGCTCATTACCGTCGGGGCAAACTTCCACCAGTAAATTTTAATAGAAATGTTCTCCTTATTTAAACGCCTTATTCATGCAGTGTTTCAGTCAAATTACTATACAAAAGACATATTTATTTTTACTGGTGGAAGTTTACTTCGTCGGTAGTCATGTCCTGTGTTTCCACCATATTGTGATAACCTAAACAACCTCCTGTCAGTATCGGTGAAAGAGATTATAATGCCCGGGTGAACTTCCACCAGTAAAAAATAAATAGAATTTTTTACTGTATTTGTGAGGAATTTTGAATGAATAAGTCGCTAAAATAAGACAAAATTTCTATTCAAAATTTACTGGTGGAAGTTTGCTTCGGCGGTAATCAGAAACTGTTGATCTGATGAAAAATATCAGCCGCCATCTTGTGACAACCTCCTCAGTTACTTCACTCGCAACTGGTAGACTCTACACTATAAGTTTCCTCCTCTTTATTGATAACTCCATGATTAATACACGTCTACAGAAACCGATATCAACGTGTTAAAACATAATTTTACAATAGACATATTCTGTGTAAAAGTAACTTAATTATTTAACCCATTAACGCCCAGTGTCGTCACTTGAGGATGCTAGACTTAATGGCAAGAAAGCGCTTTTCACGCCTGTAAATATGAAGATAAATATATACTCTCTTTCACGAGACAACTTCCTTGGTAGAATAGGATTAAAATTACTCTTCTTTTAAAAGTGGTGAAAAATCCAAAATTTACATGTTTAACGGAGATAATAATTTGGGCGTTAATGTGTTAAGTAAAAAAATACTTAAAATTCAGACTTAGAGTTTTCTACAAATGAATCCCAGTTTAGTATCAATTGTAATGTTCAGATTAGATCTCATTTGAGCCGTACGAATTAAAAGCATTCTTCAGGTAAAAAAACAGGTCTCACTGCGTTTCTAAAATTTCTGCACTTTGCTACCACTAGTTCAAAACGATAATCTTTATTGTAGACATCTATTGTAGATGTTAAAGGAATCTACCACGAAGATTTTTGATTTGAAATAGTTGGTAGAAATGTAGAAAAATTTAGGAATGCATCGAGCGCTGAAAAAATGAGTCTCAAAATAATAATTTTAGTTGTTCATTGATTTGACTTTATGATACGTACAGCCCACTTTTCAAATAGAGCCCTATATCTAATTACTATCCCGTCGTTGAGTGCATAATAATAAAACAAATATATAGTCAAGTTGACAAACTCTTTTAATTACACATTGTCTTACCTTTTCTTTTTATTCCAACACTCGCATTCATGCATGGTTTAGTCCAAATTGAAGAGAGAACTAACAGCATTCAATCAGTTAACGCTTTTATAATTACACGGGAGAAACCCGCCTCTATTGTTAATTTCCTATATCCTTTGAAATTATGTATTTTGATACAACCTTTGTCGTAAAAATGAACGTGCATTAAAATAAATACAAATGCAAAAGAGTTTTATTCTAAAAACACAATTTATGTAGCCTGAGAAATACATAAAAAATATATATTAATAATTTCTACTCTTTGAAAATTATTGTTTCGAAATAGCGATAATTATTTTGCTACTACCATTTCTATATTATAATCTTCGTGGTAAAATTTCCATAGTAAATGTTTCAGATATTTTTTTTTTTCAATTAGTGCTAACCAAAGCTTAACCCTTTATTGCGCAGCTTTGCATATATGCAAACAACAGTGTTTTGAATGTAATAGGTCTTTTTTATTCGTATTTACCTAATTCACACCAGAAAATTAAAATAGCAATATTTGCTTTAATTAATAACAGACATTCCGTATTTAAACAAAACGAAATTAACCATTGAAACTTTCTGGTGTTAAGTCAGATTCTCTGAACTACGCAATTCCTAGAATGTATTCTATCATGAAAATTAAAGGGTTAAATGTTAAGTTTTATAAAATAAATAATTATATAAAATAAGGTATACGGAGACATATTAAATTAAAATATTTACTAATTTGCGATATTTTAGGATAAAATAGCCTCACGACAGTAGTTTTTACTTGTATTGCAGATGTGCAACAGAAGAAAAGATTGACGTATTATACATAGATGCCAACATTTCTTAATTATTCCGGAGTCTGATCCAAAATTTGCATGTTCAAACCGGAAAAAATATATAAGAAAATGTAACTTTTCTCTACGAGGTACATTTTCGAAATCATTTTGAAATTTTTGGCTAAATAAAATTTCCGGTTGAAAACGTGTTCATCTTCGATCAGACTCCGGAATAATTAAGAAGTGTTGGCATCTACAATTATATGAAAAATGTATCTCTGATTTTTTGCATTATTTTTCCTGTGTAATAAACTTTCAGAGAACCATGTATAATTTTTTCGAAACAAAATAAAAAATCGCTCTTTTAAGGGTTAAGGGGCTACTTCACTCACTTGAAGACACTTGCCCGCTAATGTTAATCTTATGGGAACGTTCTTTTAAAATATCTCATTTGCATTTCAACATTTTTAAATAATTTTATTTCGCATTGGATACTTGCGGTCGACTATTACAAAGGCCGTTTTTAGGGTTCCCTTCATCTGACGAAACCCTATTCGTTTCACTCCTCTATCTGTCTGCCTTTCACAGAGTTCGTTCTCGGAAATTGCGTAAGTTAGGAACTTGAAATTTTTCCTACGTATAGCTGAATACCTCCGATCACACGACAAATAATAAAATTTGAAAAAGTTTTATAACTTTATTAAATAGTTTAATGACATCTAACGATTTCTGTGATTTAGATTTTAAAACGGAACCTTAATTTCGGTCTTTTTCGAGTAGGGTAGATTGCTCTGGAGATACCCCATTAGCCAAAATAAGGTTCAAAAGGTTTCTGGTTCAAAGCTTGACGTCGAAGTTTGAAATATTTTCCTGGAATAGATTTTATTATGTAATAGATTTGCTTTTACAGATTTTTTTTTTTTTTTTTTTTTTTTGTCTTCTTAAGGCCGAAAGTTGAAATTTTCATTTTTTTCCCCCTCGGTCTATATTTCATTGTTCGATGGATTTAATTAAAAGAACTTTCGTATAGTTTTGCCATTTTAAGGGTTTCGGTTTTTTTTTTTTTTTTTTTTTTTTTTTTTTTTTTTTTTTTTTTGCTAAAATTATATCATGCAATTAAATATTCTTTTCAGATATAGCAACCATATGCTGTACAATTGTCTGAAAAGCAGTTCTTGAATATTTTTAGTTTGATTAAAAAATAGCTTGTAATTATTTTTAAATTAAATTTAATGTTGCTGATATCTATGCTCTTATTGATAAAATTAGCTGTCAACTCTTACGCTTTTTTGAACCCCACCAGTGGCCGAGAGGTTCTGCTCTCGAAGCTGGTAGTCGGGAGGTACTGGGTTCGAACCCACTCGAGCCCGTCGGTAAATAGTTCGGAGTTTTCCTTGGTTCTCTTCGAACCTTGGTCCTCCTTGCGTAAATACGGGTTAGGTTACCTTAGAAAGACACCCACGGAGGGCACTCCCCTTTCGGGCCATTTTTATAGATAATCGGCCGTCATAAAATCTTGTGTTGCCAGTGGGCTACTTTTTTTAAATCCAGATTTCTTGATTGGCGCCACTTTTTTGAAATAGTAAAATTCTCTTTATCTAATGACATATTAATTAAGGCGAAAACAAGGGGAATTTTACCATTTCAGAAAAGTGGTGCAGTCAAGAAATCTGATTTTTTTTTAAAGTAGCCCACTGGTAACACTGATAAAATCAACTTAACTTACGCTTTTTTGCACCACATAAAGTTAATAGAAAATTTTGACTTATTTAATCGACAGATTACGGCGATTAACAAAGGTGAAATTTAATACTAAATTATAGTTTTACAAAAAGGCGTTTGAGTTGGCAGCTATGGATAAAGGATAAAGTGTTTTTAAAGGAATATTAAACGAAACCCGTTATGCACTGATCACACTTTCCCACTTGTTTACTTTTTCAACTTTGCGGGTTTTTTTGAATGATTTTGACTTTCTTTGACTGAATTTTGACTTTCATTTTTGGAGCCGGTTTCGAAAGGGAAAATTTCCAAAATGATAATTGCATGCATAACTAATTTTTCATTAACATGTTGGTAGTCTTATCTTTTATTGATCCTAATTTTAGAATTTTGCTGCAGTTTCTTATCAGTTATTGAAAAAACATGTAATTTCTTTTAAATAAAGAAATTTAAAAGGATTCAATATTCCCCAGAAATATCAAAATTTCTATTCTAAAAAATAAATAAAAAATTGTAGATATTAAGTTTTTTTCAGGTCTAATTGACCGAAGTAATAAAAATGAGCTCGAATTAACAAACGAGTTTTAACGTTAGTTCTATGGCAAGATTTTGGTGACTTTGTGGTTAGTTCGAATTATAGAGAGTCTACTACAGCGATGGCGAACCTTTTAGAGTATGCGTGCCAAAAATTTCAAAATTATTACTTACCAACATTCTAGCGTGCCAGAAACATTTTAACTTATATAAAATCAAAAATTTATTTTGATATAATTTTTACTTAACGCGTTAACGCCGGCACCTGTATTCATGTTTCTCGCTGTGAGGCGACGGCGCTCGAATTAATATTTTGTTCATCTGGCGGCGCGGTACTTTCGATTATTCAGATACTGTAGGTAAAGACACGCCCCTCTCATATTTATTAAATTGAACTCGAATATAACAAGCAGAGTTGATTGTGAATGTCTGAAAGTTCGTAAGGAGTGATCAAATTACTTAGAGACATGATTTTATTGACTGCATATGTACGAATTTAATATAAAATGTCTTGGATAAAAATATGGACAACATGATATTAATGCATTTTCTGTGAGGTGAGAAGCCACGCCCTTAGTCAGTGATATCTTTTGAATGAAAACGAGAATTTTCATTTCCGGTCGTGAATGTATAAGGTTTATAATATTGAATTGTTTTTACTACTGAATTTTCGAATATTCAAGTGTGACCCACCTGTATTGCACGCCGTCTATGGCATAGTCGAGTGTGACCCACCTGTAGTGCACGCCTTCTATTTACCAGTAGAGTGTGACCCACCGGCGATGCACGCCGCCCGATGCGACAGTCGAGCGTCACCCACCGGTGGTGCACGCCGGCGTGAACGTGTTAAATATTTTTACGCTTGTACTAAATTCGAATCCTAAGTTATTTATTATGCTATATTTACTCAATAATATAGCCATGTTGCATCGAATTCCGTATTAACAATCTATAAATGAGTTTTTCTTTATTGTACACTTCCGAATACCAACCTAAATAAAATCAAATCAAATCTGAAGTGAGAATTATGTATATTACTATTCAAACTACCTCTTAAAATTCAATTTTCAAAAATGAAACCTTTGAAATTGGATAGAGAACAGAAAAAAACTGTTATTTTTGACGCCAGTGGAAAACTGTTTAATTTACAGAAAATATCTGTAAATTTCCAATAAAACAGTTTTTGGATTAGATGCCGTACCTTCCCTCCGCCGTTGTTGTTTTGAATTGTTTGGCGATTTTTTGTTGGCGTGTTGGCGGTGTTTACGGATATGACAAACTCGATATGTAAACCACGTGTGACGTGTCGTGTTCTGGCAACCCTTGAGAAGCTTAGAATTTTGTGGATGTATTTTGATATCGTGTTCTATCGTTGTCTTTTTATTTTTATGTTAAATTTATTGGATGTATTTCAATGACTATAGTTTCTGTCGTCCGTTTAAACGCTCTTGCTGAAGTAATTAAGAAATATGAGGAAATTTTGACAAGAAAGGGAGGTTTGTTTATAGCGTGTCAATGCGTATTAAGCCTATTTTGGAAAATGACGGCGATGTTATGAGAGATATTTCGTGCTGGAGGTTTCAAGAAAGCAGATGTCTGTTAAGGTATGTTGATAATTTTATGTATTTTTTGCTGCTTTAAGAGTTTTTTACATTTTGAGATTGCTACAAAACGAGAACTGCTGAATTTTGAGAATGCTATACCGCAAGAAATGCTGAATTCGGCGATGACTTTTTTCGGTAAATGTGCGCAAAGCGCTCATACAACTATTGCTGATTGGCACTTTAGGGAGTTTCGTTTTTTATGTATATTTTCCTGCTTTAAGAGTTTTTTAGATTTTGAGATTGCTACAAAACGAGAACTGCTGAATTTTGAGAATGCTATACCGCGAGAAATGCTGAATTCGGCGATGGTTTTTTTTTCTCGGTAAATGTGCGCGAAGCGCTCATACAACGATTACTGATTGCCAGTTTAGCGAATTTTGTTTGTTATTTACATTTTATTTTCGTTAAGCCAAACATCGGTATAAACCGGTGCTTGGCGACATTTACTACTTGGCGGAAAAGGGGTTTTCACGCCAAGAAGAATTCCAAGATGGCGGCCGTGGGAACTTATGACATTTATTCCCAGTTTTTTCTCTGTAAAAAATATAGCTTTTTTCTGTAAATATTACAAAATTCTTTTTTTTTTTACAGAAGACAACTATTTGAAAGAAAAACAGTTTTTTTATGTAAAAAATACCTTTTTTTTGTAAAAACTACAGATTTCTTTTACAGTGATGGTTTGGCGAGAAAATGACGCTACAGGGCGTTTTCGTTGAGATTTATATTACCTTAATTCATTCAAAGGTAACAGATTATTTCAAAGTAAATTACATACCTGTTACACAAAACTGTACTTTTCGTAAAAAAAAAAACATGAAATGGATTGTTCTCCATAAACTAAATATAATCTATAAGTTTGTCGCAAACCAGAGAAGTTTTCTTACGTGCCAAGTTCGGCACGCGTGCCATAGGTTCGCCATCCGCTGAAATTTAAAAATAAATCCTCCAAAACCTTCTACTATGAATAGGAGAGACATACAGCGTAGTGTCTACTAATTTCGAGTGAAGTAACTGAGGAGGTAGTCACAGCCCCCTGAATGCTAGGCCTGAGCGCTGGCACAAAAATGGCGGCTGCCGAAGGCGGAATTTTTCAGCGTGTGTACGGTCCCTTAAATATTCGTACCAATAATTTTTTTAAGTTTTTCCGCTATATTTTTCTGAGATTTAACAAGTCAGAGAAATCTTCTGTAAAATACTAGTGTCTACATTTAAGGGACCGTACCTACGTTAAAAAAAATCCGCCTTCGGCAGCCGTCACTTTTGTGTCAGCGCTCAGACCTAGTATTCTAGTAGGGACCTAGTAGAGGCGGTGAAGTAGTCACAAGATGGCGGCTGTTTTTTGTTTTTGTTTTTTACTAATGGGCAAACTTCCACCAGTAAATTTGAATAGAAAATTTCGTCTTATTTAAGCGTTTTATTCATGCGAAAATTCATCTCACATATATGGTACAAATTTCTATTCGTTATCGCTGATGGATGTTGGCCCCGGCACTATAATCTCTTTCACTGGCACTGGAAGAAGATTGTTTATATTGTTAAAAGATGATAGAAACGCACGGCCTGACTACCGCCGAGACAAACCTCCACCAGTAAAAATGAATATCTATTTTTGCCATAGTTGTGACTGAAATTTTGCATGAATAAAGCGTTTTAATAAGAAGAAAATTTCTATTCAAATTTACGGTGGAAGTTTGCCTCGGCGGTAATCAGCCTCTGCGAAGCCGGTTACAGTTGAAGTTTCACTATTTTAAAGATATGTTAATTCCTCTTTATTTATAGTTCCATGATACTATGCTGCTTATTATTTAATGAACATGTCACAATATACTTTTCCTTTCTTTTTTTCTTTCTTTTTGATCAAATGCCGAAAGAATAGTTAGAAAGTGGTGAACGTTCTCGACTAGGGATACCATAAAAGTCATACATGTTTTTTTCTATCCATTTTAATAATTGATGTATTTAAACTGGAGAGTTAGAAGTGAAAATATGCAAAAATATAATTAAAAATATACCTGGATCGTAAGGGGAGGTTCTACTTTTTTGAGTCAAAGATTTCCTTTCTTTTTTTTTTTTTTTTTTTCATCCTTTAACCATTTTCGGCGCAGAGTAAGTCTGTTTGTAAAACGATGAAATGATAGACTGACACCAGAATTTACAAACGAATTTATTAGAAAATAAAACTTACTTATTTTCCGGTACTTTATAAAAGGAAAATTTTAATTAAATATTCTTGGTGCCGTTTGTCAGTTTTGGAATTAAAATTAGGTATCCTTTTTTGTGGACACCGCCCGCTAAAGGGTTAACCCCTTAACGGTCGCATTAAATTGCGGTTTAAAAATTCAAATTGCTCATTGGCACCACTTTTTTGAAAAAGAAATGTTCATCTTATTTAATGACAGGTGAAATGATACCATAATAAAGCCAATTACGCTATTTTATAAAACTGGTGGGAATAAAACAATCTGAACAAAAGACACAGCTCGTGCCGTGAATATCACGAGAGCGAGAATTAAGGGGTTAAGCAGTGTTGCCAGATTGGGGACTTTTTAAATTCAGATTACTTAACTGTCACCACTTTTTTAAAATAGAATTCGCCTTATTTTTCAGAATTTTTAATCTATTTTTAAATAGGCCGAATATTTCTATTTCAAAAAAGTGGTGACAATCAACAATTTGGGGACAAAAAAGTCCCCAATCTGGCAACACTGGATTTAAGTGTGTAGATTGTTGTCCTAAAACTGTTTCGTGATATTCCATTTCCGATTCCTTACAATATATTTTGCTCGTTATACCTAACGCCGCTCGTTGAACTTAACGCTATTGTAAAATCTTAAACTTGTTTTTCTCGAAACCACGTTTTTTTACATTAGACGACCAATTTTCTTAACAGCAATTCGACCTATTTCCTTCAAATTAATTTAAAATAAAGATAATAAAGATACACTGGTGGAAATTGATTTATGAAAACACGGTTTTTTAACAAAAACTTCTATAATATTCATTAAAAATGAATGAAATTTCATACGTTATGTACAAAAAATGA
Source organism: Maratus speciosus (assembly GCA_963932465.1). Lineage (NCBI taxonomy): Eukaryota > Metazoa > Arthropoda > Arachnida > Araneae > Salticidae > Maratus > Maratus speciosus. Next base: position 442,815,015 of record OZ010787.1, read on the forward strand.
GTTACAAAAATAAAATTTCATACATAATATTAAACAAAAACAAAAAGTCAAAAATTAGATTTTCGTAATATGCAAACATGGAAATTGATTTATGAAATATCACATTTTATTGGCTATTCTGAAGCAATATGACAAAAAATTGCATAAAACAAGGTAACGTGACATACACATTAGACATAAAAAGCGTTCTATTTTGGAAGCAATATATTTCAGTTATACTTTTCACGATGGGTAAACGAAAGATGTTGTCTGGGGAAAAATAGCTAAAATCAAAGCATATATAGGATGTGGAAAGTCTGTTCCGGAAATTAGTAAATTAATTAAAAGATCAGTTGGTGGATATATAGCAATAGAACAGATCCAGCAAATTATAGCAAAAATTTTAACAAAAAGGTAATCCACGTTTAAGTAAGAGAGAGAAAAGAGGGATTCATCAACTTGCATCGAAAGCCAACCACACTTCAAAGAAGGTTGGTGCAGATCTATCCCTTCCTGTTACTTCTAGAAGAGTTAGGCAAATTTTACATTCTTCACGAAGCTTAAGATGGTCGAAAATGAAGTCTGGTCCAAAGTTACCGTAATTTCGGGTGTATAGCCCGCGGATCAAACAATCGTGTTTCGACCCACAAATTTTTTAAAATAAAATGTAACTTTTTAGATCGCGGTAAATATTGGTCTTCAAATACTGAATAAAATTTCTGGGTCCAAACTGAATTGTTTGATCTGCGGGCTATACACCGGAAATTACGGTACTTCTGCGTCAAAGCAGATGCGTTTGAAGTATTGCGAGAAATACATGGCAATGGGTGACAATTGGAAGAAAGTCATTTTTTCCGACGAAAAAGGATTTAATTTGGATGGCCCGGATGGTTTCACGTATTGGAGGGATCTCTGAAAAGAATCAAAATCTACATTCAGCAAAAATTTTGGTGGCGGTCATTTGATGATTTGGGCAGCGATCGCTTTTGATGGCAAAAGTGAAATTATATTTTTAAACGGTCGCCAGACTTCTTTTCATTACAATTTTGTTTTAGAAAATTCACTTCTTCCAATTGCATGGCAATATTATGGTTTAGATTACATCTTCATGCAAGACAATGGAAGTATTCACATTTCAAATGCAATGAAAGATTGGTTTGACGAACAGAATATTGTTCTTTTAGATCATCCACCTATTAGTCCTGATCTGAACACCATCGAAAACATTTGGGGACAGCTTGTTCCTATGGTTTATGCAATTGGGATTCAGTACACCTCACTTGTAGAATTGAAGGCTTCAATCTGTCAAAACTGGAAATTAATTGATCAGAAATACATTCAAAATTTCGTTTTATCAATGCCATTTAGAATAAAAGAAACTCTGATAAATAAAAGCGGCTTTACTAGCTACTAATTTCAATTAAATGTGATATTTCATAAATCAATTTCCATGTTTTTATGTTACTAAAATCCCATTTTTGGCCTTATGTTTTAGTTTATTAATATGTATGAAATTTTATTTCTCTAAATTATTTGTTGTACATACCATATATAAAGTATGAAATTTCATTCATTTTTAATGAAAATTATAGAAGTTTTTGTTAAAAAACCGTGGTTTCATAAATCAATTTCCACCAGTGTAGTCGGTTTTGCTGGAGCACATATACTACCGAAAATTGTCATTTTCATTCATTAATTATTTTTTTGAGCTTGCTAAAGTTTAAAAAAAAAGTCGAAAATATGACATTTTTTTATTCAAATGACCGCCATTCTGTCAAAAAGATAACTTTTTAAACAAAATATTGGTAAATGTTTTTGAATGGTAAATCTGTTGGCTAAATGCGTATCTATAACTAAGGGCGTACCTTACAGAAAATGCATTTATATCATGTTTTCCATATTTTTTTAGATTGTAAGACATTTTATGTTAAATTCGTGCATTGAAAGATATTTACCGATATATAAACTTGGGAAACCTATCTAGAACACCAATTTACAAAAGACTTTAAGAATAGGGAGAAGTTTCTACTGTTTTCAAATTCAGATTTGATAAAAATTGCCCGTCGGCAATTTGTTAATTAAGGAGTTTCGGAAATCTTTTTATGATACACTGTGCATAATGAAAGATTGATGGTTATATATAAAAATGAATATAAATTTATTCTGTAAAGCCACAGTAAAATGGGGTGATAGAAAAAAAAGTTTAAAACTGATTTTCCCCTTAGCGGTCGCATTAAATTACGGTTTAAAAATTCAAATTGCTTACTGGCACCACTTTTTTAAAAAAGAAATGTTCATCTTATTTAATGACACGTAAAATGATACTACTAATAAAGCCAATTACACTATTCTATAAAACTGGTGGAAATCAAACAAATCTGAATAATCTGAATAAAAGTCTCAGCCCGTGAATATCGCGGGAGCAAGAATTAAGGGGTTAAAGAAAGATGTGAAAAATTACTATAGTATCCAGTGCACGAAAAAAATTAATGAAATAGAAATGGAAAAGTTGATAGGAACTTTTTTTCCATTTAAATATTACTTAAAATAGGTAAATAGAAACAGTGGAAAAGACAAAAAAGTTTGAAAGATGCAGTCTTAACCGTTTCAGGGGCAGTGGTATGTTTATGAAGCCGCTTAATTTTAATTCTCAAACGCCATAATGGTACCAGAATTTTTCTAAAATCGCTTTCATTTAATATGTATGTGAAATATAGCATTTTTCATATTTCCAAATAAATTTGTTCTTATATTCCGATGCTATCCATTTATTTCATCATTTTAGTACTGAAAGTACTTTGCCCCTGAAAAGGTTAAAATATGTTAATGATAAGTTAAGTACGCATGCGGCTGCAAAAGAATATAGCATTGATCGAAAAACTTTAGGAAGGTATGTAGACAAAATACAACATGATGAATAAGAGTGAGATGAAGCCAAACTATGTGACAACTAGAGTTGTCAGTTCGAACGACACAAAAAGAAAGACAGGGAGACAGAAAAAGCGGGACAGTGCCTACTAAATCCGGACATTATAATGCATGAAACCCTATGAAAACGGAACCTGTCTCTAGCGAAATACTATTTTAAATGTTAAAATTTCATTTCTCCCTGTTGCACAGTTATACCTGCTCAGACAAAATCCTATCCTCTGACATGTGATTGCACCTAAACAAGTTTGTTTATGCATCATATTGTCAAAAATATTTTTTATAATAATTAAAGCATGTAGCATAAAGTTATTTTGCTTTTTTTCAACTGATTTTATTTCTCTTTACAAATATTTCAATATAAAACAAAGTGGGTCAAGCCTCCTATATGTAGGGAGCCTTGACCCATTCTTTTCTCGTGATTAAAATCAATCATTTTTCAAATTTCTTATATATTACACTTATGTAGCGATTTTATTTTGATAACTGATTGTATAATGAATAAAATGATATATAAAACTTTATTCTAAGTTCAATATTTAACAAATAAAAAATCACTTTGTAAAAAGTGGGTCAACCCTCTCTAGTCTCCCCTATATTTTAGTGCACTTCATAAATGTATATCAATTTCATTCTGCTTGAAAGGCTGTAACATCTTTAACACGTTGAGTGTCACGTCAGTCACCGGTGACTGACACTGAACTTTCCGTTTAGGCCGCGTCAGTCATGGGTGATTGACACTTATAGATTGTTTAATGGGAATCTTATTTCGTGGCCCAAACGGAAAAACAGACAAAATAGACTTGGCATTCAACGTGTTAAAATGAGCTTGAGATAGTTTTTTCCCATTGTCCGTAATGTAACGGAAAACTTTTGACTGTCCCTGTAATTAAAATATACATCCGATTTTCATAAAATTTGAAATGGCTCGACAAAATATTGCAACAAATATTTAAAATTTCAGACCATTCGGTTGGGTAGTTTTTGCTCTGTTATATGCGCACGGACGGACACATGGACTGAACGACGACTATAGGAGCTACGTATTTATATAATTACGGACGCACCTAAAATCTGGACATTAGGAAAAAATAATTAGAGATGAAAGATGTAACAGCTTATAAGTAAAAGTAGAAAAATCTTGCTTCAGTATAAGAAATACAAAGGATCAAATCAATCATGTCGCAGTTTTTAGTCTAGCACTAAATGCATTTAAAGATTTAGCAGAAATATCAGTTATTACTAATTATTACTGATTATTACAAATTTCATTTTAAAACTTTATTTTACATTGAAAAAAAAGTACAAATTTCAATCGTTTTAGCTGGGATGCCTTATAATCTATCCAAGTTAAATTATAAACACGCATCCTTTAGTGTGATCTTCCTAGCAGCCAATTTTTACACTTTTTGTTTGTCACTATTTCTGAATAGTGATTTTCACTCTATTTAATCTCATACTTTACCGCATTTAAATGAGCCAAATATTCATATTCGGAATAGTCGTAACCAAAAGCTATGGGGTATACATTTCTACACACCAGAGAGAAATAATGGATACAAATAGATAGACACATATATATAGAAGCACTTTGGTTAAATAAGTAAAAGCTTTTTATATAAAAATTCTTATAAGTTAAAGATAGAACACGTGACGAGATGAATGTATTATAAACACATATCCTTTAGTTAAGAATATGGACACCAATAACTGCCAAATTTTACGCCTTTTGTTGCCACTATTTCCAAATAGCAATATTCACTCTATTTAAACTTATATTTTGGTGCGATTGAATAAGGCAACGATTGCTATTCGGAAATAGTAGTAAAAAATGCGTAAAATATGACCACTGTGGGACACCCATTTCCAGACACACGGCGAAATAATGGATACAAATAGATACACACATATGCAGCATAACTGCCAACTTTTACGCTTTTTGGCTACCACTAAAATTTAATAGAGATTTTCGTCTTGTTTAATCATGAGATTTCCACGATTAAATAAGATAAAATTTACTATAAAATTTTAGTGGTACGAAGAAATCGTAAAAGTTAGCAGCTATGTATGCAGACGCACTTTGGTTAAATAAGTAAAAGCTTTTTATATACAAATTCTTATAGTAGCGATGAAAGATCTGATATCTTATATGTAAGAATAGAAAATTCTTGTATCAACAAGAATCACAAAAGATAAAATCGATAATGTTGTAGTTTTCTTTTTCTTTTCTTTTCTTTTTTTTTTTTTACGTTGTAGATGAGCGATATTACAAACACGCATTGGCGCACCCACGGATGGGGGGGGGGGGAAGGGGACTGAAGCCCCTCCCAGATTAGACTAGATTTTTTTTAATTATGAAAGAGTTATTATTATTTTTAATATGTCCTTAAAAAATCGGAATTTTTGAAAATATATTAATTTTGTCACACATTTTTTTTCTCTTTTTTTTTTATTTTATTATGCAATTCAAAATATTAGCATGTTTAAAATTTACTTAAAAATTTAATATCCCGTGCAATTTCTTGCTCTCTTTAACATTCATAATATTTTGATAATTAATAATAAAACTTTAAATCGTTTGATTGCAAACACACTGTAAAAATAATTCAAATGCAGAAACACACACAAACACACAAAAAAAAAAAAAAAAAAAAAAAAAAAAAAACGAAAAAACTAAAATATATTTTAGTACAGTATTTCATTATTTAACATGTTAAAAGCATTCAAAAGTAGCCCACCCAAAACTTTCCAAAGCTTTATCTGGCTGGTTACGATTCTGCTCAAGTCATCAGAAAAAATTTAAGTCAGAACCTGATCCGGCACGTCCCATCAAATCAAAGAAAGAAAGAGAGCTAGACAGCAGACCAGGCCAGATCTGGGAACATATAGGTCTGTAAAATATGCTAGCCCCCCACCAAAGCGTAATCCTGGATGCGCCACTGCAAACACACATCCTTTAGTTACGAATAGGGACACCAACCACTGCCAAATATTATGCATTTTGTTGCCACAACTTCTAAATAGCAATATTTACTATATTTTACTGCGATTAAATAAGGCAAAGATTATTATTCGTAAATAGTGGTAAAAAAGTGTATAAGATGGCCACTATAGGGCACCCATTTCTAGACGCACAAAAAATAATGGATAGAAATAGATACACACATGTATAGATGCACTTTGGTTACGAAAATATTGAAATGATTGAATGACACCAGGATTTATGAACAAATGTATTTGAAAATAAGTAAAAATTTTCTTTATGTACATTATAAACGCAACATTTAATTCGAAAATTCAGGTGTCATTGTGCCATTTTTGATTTACAATTAAGTGGCATATTTCATACCGGCGCCCTGCAAGGGGTTAAATATGTAAAAGCTTGTTATATAAAAGTTCTTAAAGTTAAAGATTGAAGACATGATACCTTATACGTAAGAACATCCTTTAGTTACGAATAGGGACACCAATAACTGCTAAATTTGACGTCTTTTGTTACTACTATTCCCAAATAGAAATATTCACTACAATTAATTTCATATTTCACTGCGATTAAATAAGGCATTTATAACTATTCGGAAATAGTAGTAAAAAAGGGGTAAAAGATGGTCACTATGGGATACCCATTTCTAATTCACACGCAGAGAAACAATGGATACAAATAGATAAACACATATATAGACGCACTTTGGTTAAATAAGTAAAAACTTTTTATATAAAAATTCTTATAGTTAAAGATGGAAGACGTGACACCTTATACGTAAGAGTAGAAAATTCCTGTGTCAATAAGAAACACAAAGGATCAAATCGATGATGTTGTAGTTTTTTTTCTTTTTTTTTTTTTTTTTACGTTGTAGATGAGGGATGAAGGTGTATTCGAGATCGGTGTTTCAAAAGGAAGATAAAACACGAAAATTTCCGCCGAATTGTTCTTGTTATCCTATCCACATGGTTTTATTCATTAAATGTAATCGCTTCTCTAACGTACCGAAAAGAATTTTTTCTTGATATTCATTTCAATAAATGTGAGAAAACAATACAAACGTTTCCTAATTCTACTTTTATTTTAAATGCGTATTTTATAGGTTTGATTGAAAGTATTTTAAGTTATATTTCCTTTTATAAGTTAGTTTCTAATATAAGAAAGAAGCAATGGGCTGAATATTATTTTCTAAATTATGTGATATTTCATGCCTTTTAATCGAATTAATAGTGTCTTTAACCCTTTCGGGACGGGTGATGCATATATGCATCGTCAAAAGGTGCATGTGGAATTTGTTTTTGGCACCATTAATAAATAAACATAATATTTGTCTTTTTTAATTAAAGCATTCTTTGGTACTTTACAAGTAAAGGGAACTGTTTAGAAAAAACGGTGCCACCCAAATAAAATTTCTGTAAAGGATGCCGTCGTAAAAGAGTTAAATAAACAAGGGAATAAACCCGGGCTTCCCGGGTTTCGGAATATAAATGAAAATCATCATGTATATTATTTCTGATGTTAACACCCCATTTTTCTCTGCACATACTTTAAAGGCATAGCGATGAATGAGGCATATTTTGAAAGGTTCTGCAAGCGGATTTTGACGTAGTACGCTGTTAAAAATTTGCAGCATTCTTGCAGGCCATTTGACCGTTTATTCCGAAAACGGTTACAAAACCGTAATTTTAACACTATTCTGAGCATATTATTGGCCATTTTATGGCCAGAATATAGTTAAATTATGGTTATGAAACCGTTTTTTCAAAAAACGGTCGAATGACCTGCCAGAATGCTGCAAAATTTTTTACAGTGTATACTTATGCAGGGTGTATCTGAAAAAGTGGGCAAAACTTTACTGGGGTACAGAACGCAGCTATAAAGCAAATTAGGTCATAGAATGTATGGTCGGAACACAAGCGGTGAGAAGTTAAAATGCAGTTTTCCACTGTCCCAGGGCGATAGATTGGTCGAGGTGGTCTCATAGCTTGGTCACCAAGATCACCGGATCTCTTGTGCTTGGAACTTTTTCCTAAACCGATATGGATCTAGTCGCCAGGATTTCCGTAGTTGCCGGCGACATTTGGGAAATGACTGATGTCTTCTCAAATGTGCGTCAGTCCCTATCCCGCAGGTGTGAAGTGTGCATTACATCTGGCGAAAGATCTTTTGAGCAATTTCTTTGAGCACGTACATTAGCCCTTTATCTACTGCATTATGATCTACTGCAATTTTTTCATGTATTTTTTTTTTCAGTTGCTACAATGAAAATCAAAGGATGATAAAAAAAAAATACTCACTCGTGAGAAATTTAATTCCTTAGAGGTAATTAATTAAAGTGGTACTTTAAAGTACCGTCAGTGCACTATGAGTAAAATATCGTAACAGAAAGCCCACAACGTATTTCAATTGGCACCAGAATTGTGGTAAAATATTTTCCATGTAATGAGTATATGAAAAATAGCCTTTTTCTTGTTTAAAAATAATTTTTTTGGCGAATTCCGGTGCCAATCATTTATTTCAACACTTTAGCATTAAAAAGGCTTTTCCCCTGAAAGGGTAAAAAAAAACTTTTTTTTTTTTTTTAGGTTTTGATTTTGTTTGCAGTCCTTTAGTTATGCGACGTCTATATTCCAGGGACAACATGTTCTCTCGCATTTCCACATATGCAATATATGAATTTATGTATGCCATTTCTAGCATAGCAAAAAAGAGCCGGTGCCACAACTTTTTCGATTTCCTATAAAAAATAATAATGGAACAGAAAAGAAATACTATGAAAATTATTACTACACTGCATTTTAGTAATTATATTTTACAGCAGATGAAAACGATGGATAACTACACAGACGAAAAGTAAACAAGAAGTTTTTCTCCAACACCCAGCACCTCGCACGGGTCTATTTTTTTTTTTTTTTTTTTTTTTTTTTTTTTTTTTTTTTTAGAACATTAATAGATATTTTACATTTAATATATTATTTTAGAATGGCCACTAAAATTACCAAAAATCATATTTATATGAAATATAATAATAAAATGCATCCAAATACAGTTTTGAAAGATATTAAAAGTATTATTTTCAAATTGACCTCCCGTTCGGAATTAACAGCCGAAGAAATTGCTAAAGATCGCTACTTACAACCAGACATTTTGATTCTGTTCATTTCAATTGTTTAAGGGCGAAATTAGATTACAATTCTTAAATTTGTGTTTTATTTATTTTCATTATTTTATTTATCGGTTTATGAATGTTTTAACACCAGAACCGCGATTAAGGGTTATTTTGCCCCCCGCCAAATCGATAATAGTCGATTCGAACCAGAAATTTCTGTATATGTTAAATGTATGCAGCACAAAAATAGGCTAATTAAATAAGTTAAATAGTTTAAAATAAAAATTCTGGTGTGAAATGCTTTTTTTTTTAATTTGAGTAAAATAGCCGGCGGTTGTGTTAATTCCGTTGTGGAATGTAAGCTGGAAACAAATGATGAGCTATTCATATTAAATTAAGTGCGAACGGCTTTCATAATCGTCTGCACGCGATAGCGACAGATTTGAAAAAAATCCATGCTTGAAAATTATTTTAAAAACGATAAAAATTGCGATACAGTTTTTAAACAAATTGTGATACAGTTTTCAAACAAATTGCATCTGAAAGCTCTTTTTTTCCCCTATTCGATGGTGTAAAAATGGAAAAAAATGCGGTATTTAGAAGTTTAAAAAATTGCAAAAAAAAAGTTAATAAAAGTCAAATTTAATCGTCTGCTGTTGCCACCGAGAAAATGGTGTCAGCTTTCCACACAGACACGTTTGTCCTTTATAATGTAGATAGATAAGTATTTATTTTTTATTCAATTTAAAATGACTGTTTCGTATATCAAAATTTTCTAATGATTATTTCTAAACGCTATTGCATTACTGTCTTTTGCTTTTAAAAAATATTCTTTCAAGTTACAAAGAAGTATATGAATTTTTTAAAGTTAATTTGAAAGTTTTAAAAACTATAAAATGTAAATTAAAAAAAAAAATTTGGTGAGGAGAAACACATTAAAAGAATGAAACGTTTTATCAGTTTAATTATTTTTTCTTACTAAATGAATACGTTCATTTTAAGCATTTCTGGAAAGTTTTAGGAAACTAATGTTAATGCTGTTTGCGTTATTTCGGAGATATTAATTACTAAACAATGTTTAACACTTTTCAACTATTCGGTTCGTCTGTCCGTCTGTACTTGTTCAAACTCATGTCAATATACTCGGACTGGCATTTAATTTATATATGATATTGAAGTTTACCATGCCATGTTCGGTATTGAAGAATTCAATGTGTAGCATTTATAGGTCCTTTACAAAGACAGTTTAAAAAATTCCATTTCATTATAATGAATAAGGGAAAATCATTTGCAGTGTATTTTAATGCTGTTACACTATTGCAAACATATTGAAATTGATATACAACACTGCACCATAAGCTGGTTACAATAAAATATGGTGCGCTTAGCATTTTTCGGTCTTTTACAGGTACACACAAAAGAATTAGGTTACAGTACTACAGTACAGTCTATGAGCAATAATTGCTGGATATGTGTTTTTAATTGTGGTGTGCGCTTTTAAAATTAACTAGTATTTTGCATATTTCTTGTTGTAAATAAATTCTATCGATCATATACAGATTTACACAAAAGAATTCGGGTACATTTCCGCTTACTTGCGGGAATTGGAATTTTCTACTTTCTTGTGTGTTTCCTAGTAGAACAAATTTTTTCATCCTATGTAGTATTTATACAAATCCATGTCAGGGACTCTCCTCCATGGCAGCGCGACAGAAGGCTCCCCACATCAAAAATGGCGAAAAAGGGCCGCCATCGCAGAATGTTATCTGAACGCACCTTAACTCTTTCAGGGGCAAGCAATTGCGTTTGTGTAATATTGAACTCACACCGGACTTTTCGAAAGAAATTACCTCAAAGGGAGTAAAAGCATTTTTTTAACATGTTTCTACCCAAGTTAAAATTAAAATTTAACTAAATGTTTCTGGTGCGAATATTCCTTAAAATTAGGTGGGATATAATGTATACCACCGCCCCTCAATCGGTTAAACGATGGTGGTCTTTTGACTTGATTTTTTGGAAGGTTTCGTTGCAATGGAGACCACTATTTTAGGCATGAACACTACAGAACCGTTGTCTTGTAATTAGGATGTTTACTACAAAACAATAGGTGTCAAGTTCGAATCCCCATACAGGCTTAGCTGCTCATAGAGTATCAGATTCCACGGTAAACAGGGATCCCGATCTGATTAGTCTTTGATTGCAAAGTGTAACCGTAGCGAATTTATGGTTCGGCATTTTACCTGTTTATTATTCAATATTTTAACAGTTTATTGTTCAACATTTTGGCATTTCTTAATTGAACATGCACAAGTTTGTGGTTTAGTCAGAGCACCAAAATGATGCAACAAGGTTTCATATTTTTTTTGTTTGCTACTGCTGCAACACTAAATGTTTTCAACACAGCGCAGCAAATCTTTAACAGTGCATATTTGGATACTTTTAATGTCATAAACAAGACAGAGTCGTAACCCAGCGTTGCCAGATTGGGGACTTTTTAATTCAGATTTTTTGAATGTCACCACTTTTTTAAAAAAGTATAATTCGCCTTATTTTTCAGAATGTTTAATCTATTTTTTAAAAGGCCAAATATTTCTATAAAAAAAGGGGTGACAATCAACAATCTGGGGACAAAAAAGTCCCCGATCTGGCAACACTGTCGTAACCATCCAGAGAATTTAGAGGGGGCTGTAAAAAACTTTTGACGGGATTAATTCTAATTTTTTTTTACCATGCTTGATAATAAAACACTATATATAAAATGTTTTTATCTTTGTTTTGAGAATTTTCGTTGTGTTTCTGTATTTTTCGAACAATAAAATATGTTTGCAATCAAAAGATTAATATTTTTTAATGAGTTATTTATACTAAGAGGGTTAGAGGGGGTGGGGGGTTCAAGAAGTTGGTTGCTAAGGGGGCACAGACTACCTTTCCCCATCTGGTTACGACACTGAAACTAGACTAAACTAATGTTTACCGCTTATAAAAATGTATTCGTACTCTTTAAAATGAAAATTATTCCACTATACTAAATAGTATACGCATCAGGGGAGAGGACTGTACCTAGTTTGTGGTTGAGGCTTTCAAAAGTTATAATCTGCCCCCGAGTTTCGGAAATTTTACTCAAATGTACCGGATTTAACTCTGCGTTATAAAAATCTTTATTGAACTACTTTCCAGAACTTTTCTTACAATTGTCTTGAAAGAACTTTTTTCCAGAAAGTGGGCAGCACGAGGTTGTGCGTTTGGCAAGGCGCAAGTTGCGTGTCAGAGCGTGCTTAAGCTTCCGCTCTCTCCACCACCATTTTTTCCGCTGGCAACCCTTGAGCCTCCAGCGCTGGAATACTGAATTGCGTCACAAGGGTACCTTGGATACGAAAGTTCCGCCTGTTTGCATGTTGCACTTCAAACACACTTCGAGAGATGAAATCTTCTTAATTCTGTTTGACATTCATCTGATTCGCCGTTACTCCTAAAGAAATAAAACCCCAAATCTGAACAAGTCTTTCATTAGTCTAACGAGTGTCATCAACCCTATCAAAGCTGGTACTTTAAATGAAAGTGTACTTATCAGTTCGGATCAGTATATTTATATAAAGGGATAAATCTCAAAGTAGATTTACACACGAATTTCGAAAATAACAAAAGATAACACTACTTATGCCAAACCTGGACGAATTGGGTAGATCCAGGTGATATAGAAGAATATTTAATACAGAAGTAAACGAAGTAATAACTACTCACTTGGCATTCGTTGGGAAATTTAATATTTTTAAACAGTTTTATTAAACTGTAAAAATGCTGCACTGTTTTTGTAAAATATATTTATACGAAGGAATAGATTAATTCTATAGCTACCAAATTTTACATTTTTTTTCTACCACTGTTCTTCTTCTGGTTATGACCCTGAAGCTAGACTAAACTAACAGAAAAATTTGGCTTGTTTATTGACATTGGTCTTAATCCTATGTTTTTGATGACAATTTTTTCTGTTCAAACATAGTGATAGATAAAAAGTGTAAAAGTTGGCTGCCACGAAATTCTATGGAAATGGTAGCACAGAGAATCATTTTGTCGTTGTTATCTTTTCTTCTCAAAAATATATCATTTTAACATTAGAATGGTCGGAAAATTTACTCGTTTTATAAAAATATTTGACACCAGAATTTTTATTTAAAACTGCTTAACTTACTTATTTAGCTTTTTTCTTCATTGTTTCTTTTAAACTTATTTTATAAAGAAATTTCTGGTTCGAACCGAAATATAATCATACGTAAGGGGTCAAAATGACCCCTCATGATCCTTCTAGTGTTCCTTCTTCTAGGTTGTCAACTATAAGGTATGAGAACATAAACGAAGTAAATAAAAGCACGTATAATAATCACTTATAAACAGATTAAGTTAAATAATGCTATAAAAAGTGATAGATATCTTTATTAAGATTGACGATCGTTTCGTCGCACAAACGGTGACATTTTCAAAATCATTTACGATAGAAAATATTTTCACATAATTTAAAAACAATAAACATAGTAAACAATGTCACGAGACATGATGCATAATGAAAAACATTGCAAACATAAAATTAAATTAGCTATTTGCGAGCGTGGATTAATTTTCATATAATTTAACAAAACAATAACATGGTAAACAATATCACGAGACAACATGCATAATGAAAAACATTGCAAAACATAAAATAAAAATAAAATTATCTGAGCTATTTGCGAGCGTGGATTAATTTTAACAGTTGTTTGTAATTGATTTACCTAAAATTTGGAAAGGGATGCTATGTAATTTTAGTAACAATAGTTAAAATTAATCCACGCTCGCAAATAGCCAAGATAATTTTATTTTTATTTTATGTTTTGCAATGTTTTTCATTATGCATGTTGTCTCGTGACATTGTTTACCATGTTATTGTTTTGTTAAATTATATGAAAATTAATCCACGCTCGCAAATAGCTAATTTAATTTTATGTTTGCAATGTTTTTCATGATGCATCATGTCTCGTGACATTGTTTACTATGTTTATTGTTTTTAAATTATGTGAAAATATTTTCTATCGTAAATGATTTTGAAAATGTCGCCGTTTGTGCGACGAAACGATCGTCAATCTTAATAAAGATATTCTATCACTTTTTATAGCATTATTTAACTTAATCTGTAAATAAAAGTATTATACTAGTCTATATCAATAAAATACATATAAAAGCGCAAATAATTGTGCAAAAATTACTTTCAGGTGCATATTTAAGGTATAAAGATATTTAAAATACGAATTAAAAATATCTTAAAATACATTAGAAAAATCTATAACGTTTTCAACCATTACAAGGTCGTCATCAGTACGATTTAAATGTTGTTATTATTTTCTTTGCGCTTATTCGAGAATTGTCCAGAAGGGACTTCTGGACGAAGAAGTCCCAGAAGTCTTCCAGAAGTCTGGAAGAAGACTTCCGGACAATTCTGGAATAAGCGCAAAGAAAATAATAACAACATTTAAATCCTACTGATGACGGCCTTGTAATGGTTGAAAACGTTCTGGGTTTTTCTAATGTATTTTAATATATTTTTAATCTTTATTTTAAATATCTTTATTAGGATGAGCGAAGCGAATCCTATACTAGACTACACAAATTGCATTTTGTAGTACACTTTACAAAAAAACTATTCAGTATTTTGACTTGAAATTAAAGACAAAAATAAATTATGATCTGTAGATTTGCAGAATATTATTATTATTATTATTATTTTTTTTTTTTTTTTTACAGAATGACGTTAAAAAATTTGTTATTTAAATTAATTTATTTTACATGTTTTTCCATTACGGACGCATTTTTTGCAAATAAAAAATGAAACACGTATATTTTCAGAAGAAAAAATAAATCACGGAGTTGCGATTTCTTTTACGAAATATTTAAAATATGAAAATTATAGTACATTTTTAATGAATTAAAAGTTGGGAAAATTCAATTATTTACATTCAATTATAAAAGTATTTTTCAGTGTTAAGAATTCAAATACACAATTTATTCTTATTAGGTGAAATCATTTACGCAGACGATACTTTCGCATTTTAAAAGAATTATATTATGATTTTTTTTTCTAAAAGGGCAACAAAAAAATTGTTAACAAATTAAATTAATTGTTAAATTCGTTATATAAATATTTTATAAAATTTTGCTTCGAAAATATTTTTATTGATGCAAGTTTTGTATCATAAATGAAAAATTCCAATAAATTCTTAGTTATTTGGCTGAATTTACATTTCTAAAATTAAAATGCGCCAAAACATAAAATAACGTTTTTGCTTGATAAATATGCAAGAATAATATAAAAATATATTGCTACTTTCAAATATTTATCTTATTAAACAATGCTTCGCGAATCCAAACAAAGTATGGCTTTTGCTAGTATTATATGTATGCACCTGAAAGTATTTTTGTACAATTATTTGTGCTTTTATATGTATTTTAATTATTTAACTCAAGGAGAATATAGCACTAGAATTTCAACTAGTCTATATCATTTCGAAAAATTGTGAATTCCCTTCGAACACCATAAAGCATTTTGCACGTCTTACGTCCGGTGCCAACAAAACCCTCAATATTTTGTTACATAACAGCTGCCGAACCTCCTACGTTTTGATTATCACTCTCTCCGAATAAAAAATATTCACTTTAATTAATGAGAGAAAAATGCAATAAAATAAGACTCAGGTTTCTATTCGTCAAAAGTGTTATTCAAAAATCGGAAGGTTTGGTAGCAATGCACTTAATATCATAATAGTTTCATGAAAAAATATAACTTGTTCATCCCTTATCAGGGCTGCTTAACCTTTGAGCTCCTGGTGAGTGAATTGTTTAAAAATACCCAAATATCACATTGGCACCAGTATTTCGCAAACAAAATATTCGGTTTATCATATACACGAAAAAATGCGTTCATTTATTTTCAAATAAATTTAGTAGAATATTCCTGTGCTATTGTGATATTTGGATATTAAAATTATGTAGGAAGAGATACACCCAGCAGAGCTCAAAGGGGTTAATAAAATAAACGTTGCGGTGTAAATCATTAATCTGAATTTTATATATTACACGTACCAGTTTCATTCTGCAGTTTTAGCACTTAAGTCAAAATCATCTTCTTTCATTTTTAAAATTACCGTTGATTGCTCTCTTTATATTTTCTTATTATTTACGTAAAAGTATGTACCGTAATTTCCGCCGTATAATCCACGGATCAAACAATCATTTTTTGACCCAGAAACTTCTTAAAATAAAGTATAACTTATCAGATCGCGGTAAATATTTGGCTTCAATTACTAAATAAAATTTCTAGGTCCAAACAGAATTGCTTGATCCGCGGATTATACGCCAGAAATTACAGTAATTAAAAAAAATGTTTGGTTCAATTTAGGTGTTATAATTCTGAAAAGTCTATACTTTTGTGGTTAAATTTTCTGTATTATTTTATATTCGATACCACGGTATAACCAAATATCGCTGAGAGTTGATTTCCCAGTAAATCTTAAGACAAAAAAGATTTTTTTTTTCTTTTTATGTCTACTTGAGAGTGGTAATACCTGCGAAAAATTCTGTCGATCTCTATGGCATCGAAAAGGTGGTATTATAAAGATCGGTTAAAATTATAACTTTTTATTTGGTATTTTTAATCATCTTGTTAATATCTAAAATATACTGCTTTCTAGAGTTAGATTAAAATTTTACACAATATTATTCTGTTTTTCTGTTCTCGTTTGAATTCTGTAGATCCTTGTCATGAAATAAAAGTTTTATAAGGAAATAAACAGAATTAAAAAGTTTTAATTAGATGCTCATTGTGAAAGTTGAGATCTTAAACGTTAATTAAATTAATTATTACACCTACTCCTACAACACCAATTTTAAGGGCTTTGAGGAAAACTGGATGAATTCTGGAAGCACATGCGTTATAGAAAAATTTAAATGCGGTAGCAGGCAAAGATAGTATTGTGGATCCCATTATTGGCTCCATGAGTAGACATCCGCGGATTTAAAGTTTAAAATACTGTTTGTTAAAATCAAAATAGGAAAGAACGGTTTTGGAACTTCTAAATTTATCCTATGCTACCCTGACTTGAAAATACTCTATCTTCAAATTAATTCTCAAGATTTGAAAAAAAACTACAAAACTACAAAACCTAAAACTAACTTACACACGGACAGGGCCTGATTAACAACTGGGCAAAATTCCACACGTAAACTTTAATAGGACTTTACGAATTATTCAAGAAAGATTTCTGTGATGAATAAGGCAAAAATTTCTATTCCACTTTACTGGTGAAAATTTGCTCCGTTGGTAATCAGGCCCTGCATATGGAAGCCTGGTTGCTCAACTACTGTAATTTCTGGCGTATAATCCGCGGATCAAACAATCACGTTTCGACCCAGAAATTTTTTAAAATAAAATGTAACTTTTCAGATCGCGGTAAATATGTGTACACTCTAAAATTGGGAGGAGTGAAAAGTTCACTCTTTGAAAGAGTGACAGGCATTTTCACTCTTTTTGGAGTGAATTTTGTAAAAATACACTCCTTAAAGAGTGGAATTTTCCACTCTCTAGAAATGAGTGCAATATCTCACTTCGTTATCGAGAGTGAAATAGTCACTCCTGAAAGAGTGACTTACGTATGCATCTCTTATTAACCAATCAGAACAGCAAGGCGACAGCGCCCTTGTAAGATAAGAAAAATGATCACTTTTTCGCCCGCCATCTTAGGATTAACAGATTAGGATATCATTAAATTTTTTCTTTATGGAATACATAAAATAAAGGTAAGTTTTATTTAAGTTTAATCATTTATCCGTGTAGATATGTGGAAGGTTAAGATTATTAGCTAAATAGTTGTATGTTGTATAGAAAAAGATTGATCGAGGAGTGTTCTCCTTATTTCTATTCCTAGAAAATTGATTTCCTAGAAAAGTGATTGTCTATTATGTTTCTTCATGTAGCGGTTTGAAATATAATTGTTTTAACAATTGAAAAACACACAATGGTTAGCAAAAAATAATCAAAACTTCATTAATTCAGCTAATGTGAATAAAAAAATGAGTGTAAATATTTTATTCTTCCCATTCAATTTTCCCAATCCCATTCAATCCCATTCGAACTTTTACCAAAGATCGAAAAGAAAGAAAAAAAAAGTTTTATCTGTTTCGTTTGCAAAGCTGAGTGACTCAGAAGATATCTGGATTTTTATCAATTCATAGCAGATGCGATGTAAACAGCATTAATTTGACGTTCTGTGAGATTTTCTTTTTTCTTTTTTGGTTTATGCTGATTTCAGATTTTACATATTATTGTTTCGAAGTTAAATGTGATATTTGGTGATTATGATATTACGAAAAGGTTGGTACTAGAGGTCTGCACGAGCCGAACTTTTCAGGCCCGGGCTCGGCCCAACTCATACAGAAAAAATATTCGGCCAGCCCCGATACAAAAATTAAAAATTTGGACCGAGCCCTGCCCGTAGAAAAAAAGATATTGGCCCGGCCCGGTAAAAAACTTAAAAGTTCAGCCCGAGCCTGGCCCGGCTCGAGTGAATTTCTACAAAATATTGATGTTTACGTCGATTTTCTTAAAAATTTGTCGCGTACGAGGAGTTCTGACGCAAAATATTTATCTTAACTTTTTTTTTTTTTATGTTTATAATCTTCAGTTTTATAGAAGTGCCGCAGGCTGGATATTTATTTTTTTAATGAATTCCTATTTCTTGTATGTAAATGCTTCAGTTATCATTCATATTGTTAATTCATATTCCATGTACTGAAGTGTTAAAAATCTGAAAAATGCTATACAGTAAAATCTTCTAAGACGGAACTGTATAGAAAAACAAATGCGTTATAGACAAGTTCCCTTCTTAACAAGTGTAAATGTATTATATATTCTTTTCTTACGTATTAGTATAATAATTTTGCATGGATCAACACGTTTTTCAGTTTAAAACAGGGTTCCGTCATAGGCAGGTTCCTTTTCACACGTTTTACTACATTTTAATTGAGTTGTATTTTAATAAGCGTAGAAAACTACTATTCTTTAAAAAAAAATAATAATAATAATGCTTAAGAGTAGAATAATGGCGATTTAAAAATATATGTATTATTTGCAAAAATTTTTGGGCTAGGCCTAAATTAACTGACCTTTGAATGGGCCAGGCCACACTGAGACAATAATTTTCATACGGGTTGTGTCAAAACTACGACCGTAAATTTTGGGCCATGAAGACTAGGAATGAAACCAGTCCCGGCTCAGTACAGAAAAAATAAGTTAGGCCCGGCCCGAAAAGAGTGGAGACCCGGCCCGGCCCGAGTGCTATGAATGAAAATCGACCCGAGATCGGCTCGCGGTACGGGCTGGCCCGTGAAGATCTCTAATTGGTACATTAATTTTTTTAAACTGTAAATGTAAGCTTTTTCTGCTGTTTAAGATTTTAAAATTTCGAGACTGAGTAATATAAAAAAATTAATTAAAGACATTTTGCATCAGTTACTAAATTTCCTTTAATATAATCACAATTTTTTACGTTTTTGATGCACGTAATTTTTGGCAGTAAAAAATAAAACATGATATTTAAGCATTAAAATAAAAAATATTTTATGCCTGTTTTGAAGTTTATCGATAAGACAGCTTTAGTATATTTTTAAAAAGGTTCATATTTACTTACGTAATATAGGACTGAATATTTTTTAAAGAGATTAATAACTACTTTTTTACATTGAAATGTTTTTCAAACAATAAGAACTTTTCATATGCAGTCATTTACTTTACTTTTGTTAAAATTCATACAGATACAGATAAATGTAATGTGTTTATTTTTATATTTATTTTTTTCTATTTACTAGGTCAATCTTTTCCTATAAAACATATCAAATCTATTTTGCTTATATTCCCAAAATACAATATCTACGGGAATAAAAAATTTAAATTAAATATGGCTTACCGTGGTGTTTCATTAATAAGTATTATTTTCAGCAATAATGGGCGAAAATTAGAAATCATTGATTAAGTTAAGGAATATGTTTAAAAGAAAAGTATATACATATTCCAGAGAACTTAAAATTTAGACTCCATGATCATATTAAATAAACCAAAAGCAAACCACAGCGGATAAAAAAATATACATTCTTAATATTTAAATCATGCTTAGAACTCATTAAAAAAAAGATGTAACTTTATAAGGATTGTTTTTATGTGAAAAAAATGAAAAATATTTTAGAACAATAGGACTTTGCAAAAATAGCAACAATTCACGGAAAATGTACGGTAAAAGAAAGGAATTTACATTTAAAACAAAAATTAAAAATAAATCAAACATTGTTAAACATATAACATCCACCTATTAAAAAGTTATTTATAAAACTTTAAAAGTAATACCTTTATAGGGTATGCAATAAAAGCAAACACAAAGGATAAGATTGGAATAAAATATATTAGTTTATTTCTGTCAGTAATCTAATTTAAATTCATATGTAACATTAACTGATTTTTTCCTTAAAAGTTCAATTAGTGTTACAAACTATGAATTAAATAAATATTGCTAATAAAGTATTTAATTTCAATCTTTACCACGCTTGTATCTATTTTCCCTCCATGCTGTAAAAGATGTGATTCTTTTAAAATGCCCATAAAAGCAAAATAAAAAAAGAATTGACTCCATAAAAAATGAACATTCACTCCTATGAAAGAGTGACTCTTCACTCCTACCAGGGGTGAAAAACCGCACTCCTTTAGCAAGAGTGATTATCCACCCCTGTTTAGAGTGAATATTCACTTCCCAGGAGTGACTATTCACTCTTTCAGAGAATCCAAAATTTCACTTTTTCTCAGAGTGAATAGTCACTCTAAAGAGGTTGGGCATATTTTGACTCTGCGATAGAGTGACTATTCACTCCTTTCTATTTAGAGCGTATTCAATTACTGAATCAAATTCATGGGTCCAAACAGAATTGTTTGACCTGCGGATTATACGCTGGAAATTACAGTATATCCAAGACGTTTTTCTAACACCACTGTCGATGAAAATAATTCATTAGCTCACAAATTCGTAAATGTCACTAAATACTAGCAACGCGTGGTTGACACAGAACTTTATTGAACTATGGCGAAATATATTCTTACTAAAAATAGCAGATTCTCTCCGCTAACTCTAGATTCAAATCCATCGGGCACGTCGCAAGCTTCAAATCTCAAGAGGCGAGAGCACTGGTCTGTCATTCTTTAATCTTAATGAAATAGGACTCGACCCAAATCCGCCGATACCAAATTTCAATCCCGCTTTTATACCCTACAGATTGACCAGCATGTCCTAATTATCATAAAGCTACAGCGAAAACCACCAACTGCAGATTCTGAGAGCCACAAGCTCACTTTTGAAAATTTATAAAAAAAAAAAAACGAAAGGTCGATGTCGCTTTCACGCACTCAAGTTATCATCGGAGAAAACGCTGAGTAGCTATTCCTCAACAATATGGCTAAATTTGTAATTTCTCATCAGGCTTTCGTTTTGATATATATATTTTTTAATGTTTTTATTAATCCCTAAAGAGACAATACATCGTTGCAAAGTTCCATTCCATCGTCACAAAGTAGCATTATATTAGGTAGCTTTCAGTTACAAAAGCTGCCTATTGCAGCCGTTCGGAGGAAAGCGATTTCAAAAATTTTTGGCATATTTTCATCGATCATGACCCTCAGACCCCGAAACCACCTTCCGTTCAAAATTGACATATATATATATATATACACACACATATATATATATATATATATATATATATATATTGTTTGTTCTAGGTATATATAAAAATATGCTGCAATTTGCTCATGTCTCTCTTACGACTCCCCCAAAAATGTCCCCTTTGGAGGGTTATTGTGTATGGCTATTTCAGTATGGTCATGGTGGCTAAAGTATGGTTAGTGGTATGTGCTGGAAACATAATTTTTGAATTTGAATTGGGAATTGAATTGTTTTGAAATATGCATAACATGGAAGGTAGAATAAATTATATGGAGACCGGCAAGAGACGGTACATCAAAGATGACCGTTGTGCTCGGTCGACTCTCAATAAAATGGTAGAGAGTGGATCGTTAGAAAGTGACCATGATTATGAGAGTTTGGAGCATAGTGATTGTGAAATAGATATAGTTGAAAGTGTGGAGAAGTGGGAGAGCGTGAGCGGTTGCAAAAAAATATTTGAAAATAAAAAAATAAATAATTGTGGAAAAGCTAATAAAAATTGTAGTTTTGATCGTGTTTCTATGAATTTGGATAGCGGTGGTGGAGATGGTGAAAATTACGTTAAGTACAGTACTAGGTGCTTCTATAACAGTAGTCATATAATTAAGGGTACTGAAGGTGGTAATATAGGTATGAAATATAAATGTTATAAAACTAGATATTTTTACAACAGAAATTTTTATAAGAACAATAATGTATTAAATTTTGATAAGTGTACAGATAAAAGATGTAAGGTCTGTGCGGAAAACACGAAAAACGATTTTGGACAAAATAATGGGAAATGTTTAAAATTTTGTAAAGTATACAATTGCGTGTATAAGCTAAGATGTCAAGTATGTAATGTTGCATACATTGGTCAAACTTCAACTCCACTGAACAAACGCTTCAATAACCATAAGTCAGATATAAGAAATTTAAAAGTTAAGAGAGAGCATGAAGATATAGAAATAAAACACTTCGCTGAACATGGTATAGATAACATTAAAATATCAATTTTAAAAATCGTCCAAAATAAAATTAAAAGAAAAATATATGAAAAGGATATGATGATTGCACATGGTACACTATATCCCTATGGGTTGAACGTTATGTTTGGTGGGTGCAACATTATACAAATCTTTAAAAATCGAGACATGACTGACTCCATCTATGCAAAGATAAAGTGTGATATTAATGGTTATAACGTTTATAAAGATGGAAAAAGTAATCGTAATTCAGGGATTACTAGAGAAAAATTGGTTGGATTGAAGGACGGTGAAAGCATTGTAACAGCTTTAATGAATTGTAACGGTAATGACAAGTTCAAGAGTATCAAATATATCATATTCAATGTCAAAAAGATGTTGATACCTAAGGTTTTGATTTTGTTATCGCAAAAAATAGGAATACATAACATAGATCTGGGTATTGATCTATTAAAATATAGAATAAAATTAAATAATTGGCAAAATTACTGTAAGTCAAAGTGTGAAAATCAGGAAGATGCAGGTAAAGTATATTTCGTTATAGATTACATAGGAGGGTGCTACAGTAATGTAAATTACAAAAGGATTTTTAATAAATATAAGGGCATGTTACCAATAAAAAATTTAAATATTGTTAAAGCGTTTAAGTATGACAAGCCTTTAGGTAGAATGATCTTTAATTATAATTATTATTCTAAAAATATTATAGGAACGAAAATGCAGACATTTGTAAATGTAATGAGGATGTGTACAACAAATATGTAGACAAACATTATGGACATGTAATAACTGGGAATCTAGATATCGTACAAAATGTCGAACTGAAAAATCAAATGAGTTATGGAGCAAAATACAGAATAAAACGGAATTTCACGAAAAGTAATGCAGTTAACCTTCCGTCTACCAGACGGGTCCATTGGACCCGACATGTACATTCAAAATATTTATTCAAACCAGAAATTTCTTCAAAACAAACTAAATGTATAAATCAAACAATAATAAGTTAAATAAACAAATTAAATAGTTTTAAGTAAAAATTCTGGTGTAGAATGTTTTTATAAAACTTGAGTAAAATTTCCGGTAGTTCTAGGGTTAAACGGTTTAAATATAATATAGAAATCTTTATACAAAAGTTAACTTATAAATACAGACTACCTGGAGAATTATTTGAAGAATGGAAATATCATATTTTAAAGGAACTAGAGGAGACATACGTTAAAAACTTTGAGGGTTTGTCCGAAGAGAAATATATTGATTTAAGAAAAGCTATAAAAAACATCCAAGATGATTTTATAATAACATATGTAGATAAGGCAAGTACTAACTATGCAATTATCTGTAAAAAATTATATGGGAAAATATTAAGAGAAAGTTATGAAAACACAAATAATTATGAGTTAATTAGGGCAAAAATTAATGAGGTGGAGAACAGAATTAGGGCAATGTATAAAAAAATTAAAACAAAACAAGATAATTTGAATTTTCCTTATTTGGTTTTAATACCCAAGTTCCATAAATGCCCTGTGAAATTTAGAACCGTTACATGTGGTTATAATTCCTATATTGAATGTGCGAATAAAAAATTATTAAAGGTATTGAAGAGAATATTTTTGAAGATTAAAAGTGAGAATTCAACTTTTATAATAAGTAATAGTTATGAACTGTTGGAAAAAGTAAAAAGGTATAAAAATAAGATTACAGGATTGTATGCATATGATTTTGCAGATTTGTTTAACAACATAGAGATTGAGGATTTGAGGGAGAAGATATTGGAGGTGTATAATAGGTATGGTGATTTATACATGGATTTAAGTGAATTTCAAAATTTGTTTCAATTGGTGGTTCAAGAGAATTTTTTATATGAGGGCAATAAGGTATATAAGCAGATTAAGGGTATCCGCATGGGGGGGAGTTGCAGTTCAATTTTGGCCGACATGTATCTAGATATATATGAAAATATAAGTGAATTACATAAAGACATAATGAGTTTCAGATATATCGACGACGTTTTGATTGCCGAGCTGAATGGAATAAAGATTAACCATGAATTTAAATATTATCCTAAAAATTTAGAATTGAAACTTTCCGGTAGTCATAATAGTTGCAATACAAATTACTTAGATGTAAATCTAAAATTAGAAAACAGAAATTTATTTACATCGGTTTATGATAAAAGAGACGATTTTAACTTTAAAACAATTGCAATATTGAATTTCAATTCAAATGTCCATATATCGGTATTCAGAAACATTTATATTAACGGTTTAAACAGATTAAACCGATTGACATCGGATAGTGTCATTTTGAATGAGGATATGCTGAAATGGTACGTAACTGCTGTGAAACAGGGTTATCCTGTGAGTCTGGTCAAAAATATGACGTATAATTATGTTAGAACTTGCAAGAACAGAAGTGAATTCATGCCTTTACTCGAAGCGTGTGGTTTACGGAATGTAGTGGAAACAGATCGCTTTTGATATGGATTGATTTCGGTCGGTCGGTTTCATTTAGCATAGGTGCCAAGTTGCCATTAATCCTCCGTAATATGTGGGTTAATTTAATCCTGGTTTAATACATTTCGCACCAGAATTTTTTTTTCAGAGATGAAATTAAATAAGTTCGACATATAAAACTGGAATTAAATAAATCGAGATTCATAAAATAATTTTTCTGGTTCGAAACGTTGTTAAACTGGGTTAAATTAATCCACGCATTACGGAAGATTAGTGCGAACTTGGCACCTCTGATTTAGCGTTAATCTTGTTTCATTTGTTTTTTCAATATGGTCTCGACAGGTAAATCTGGGGAATGTTGCATGCTTAAAAACAGTTTTAACCCTGCATTAGTGTGTCATAAGCCACACAGACCTGTCTCCATGTTTAATTAGTTATTTGCCTTGTTTCTTATGGTTGTTTTGTTTAAGTTAAAGTTGGTTAAGTTGTGTTTCTTTAAGTTTGTTTATTAAGTTAAATTATAGTTCTTATTTGGTTTGGTATATATATATATATATATATATATATATATCCATATATATATATATATATATATATATATATATCTGACCTTTGTCACACTGTAACTCTCGTATTTATGAACCGATTTGGATGTAATTCAGTGTGTACATAGTACATACCAATGTCTCGACCGAGTTCGTTGGCCAGCTTCATCCGCCATTTTGTTTCAAAATGGCGGACATTTAAATTTTTTTTTTTAATTTAAAATTTAAAATGTGGTACCAAAAAATTGAAAATGGAATAATATTTTTTTCTTATGTATTTGAACTTTATACAAAGATTCCGGAGCAGCTTTTGTTTCGTCTATATCTTAAAAAATGGCTGAGTTATAGCATTTTGAATTTCTAGCGTGGCAGACATTTTGAAACGTCCTGAATTTTGTCAGGCGATAAAAGGCGTATTTATGAACCGATGTGGATGTAACTTCGTTTATACATAGTACATACCAATGTCTCGACCGAGTTCGTTGGCCAGCCTCATACGCCATCTTGTTTCAAAATGGCAACCATTTACATTTTTAAGAAAAATTTAAATTTGAAATGTGGTACAAAAAAATTGAAAATAGAAAAAATATTTTTTTCCCTATGTGTTTGAACTTGATAAAAAGATTCGGGAGCAGTTTTTGTTTCGTCTATATCTTAAAAAATGGCTGAGTTATAGCATTTTAGGTAGCTTTCATTACAAAAAACTACCTATTGCAGCCGTTGCGAAAAAAGCGATTTCAAAAAATTTTGGTATATTTTCATCGATCATGACCCCCAGACCCCGACACCACCCTCCGTTCAAAAGTTGATACATATATATATATGTATATATATATATATATATATATATATATATATATATATATATATATATATATATATATCCATATATATATCCATATATATATATATATGATCTTTGTCACACTGTAACTCTCGTATCTATGAACCGATTTCGATGAAATTTAGTGTATACATAGTACATACTAATGTTTCAACCGAGTTCGTTGGCCAGCTTCATCCGACATCTTGTTTCAAAATGGCGGCCATTTAAATTTTTTTTAATTTAAAATTTGAAATGTCGTACCAAAAAATTAAAAATTAAAAAATGTTTTTTCTTATGGGTTTCTCCTTGATACAAAGATTCCGGTGCAGTTTTTGTTTCATTTATATCTTAAAAAATGGCTCAGATACAGCAGTTAGAATTTCATTATGTGGGTGACATTTTGAAAAATCTGATTTTTGCCTGCGACAGCACTCATATATATCAACCGATTCCGATGTGAGCGAGCGTGTGCACATCAGTTACTAAGGTCTCGACCAAGTTCACTGGTTAGCCTCATCCACGATGTTCTCTTAAAATGGCAGGCACTTCACATATCACCGAATTTGGAAACCAAATATAACTTTAAATAAAATCAGCTTGGATAAAGCTGACTAATTTCGCGAAATTCTCATTCATAAGGATTTAGTATTGATAAAAATTAGTATTGAATCTTCTATAATCGATTTCCACTAAATTGAGCTTCGTGGGTTTGAATAACATAAGCTAGCTTTTTAAAAATAAGGAATTTGAAAGCTACCTCTTCCTCACGTCACTGGCCGGAAGGACTTTTTTCTTCTTACTCCAGTTGTTCTGTCATCAAAATAAAACACTTCTTAGAGCAACTGGTTGAATTTCAGCAAAATAATGTAATAACTTTCTTTTTGATTGAATTCAGTAGAACCATGTCCAAAAATAATTAAATAAGCTGAGTTACGTGAGTTTCCAGAATGAATACAGTTTTTTTTTTCTTTTCGAAGCAGTTGCGTCCGGAAATTCAGTTCAAAATGCATATTTTCGCAAAAGCAAACTTCCACCAGTAAATTTGAATAGAAATTTCCACTTTATTAATTCATGCATTAGATCTGTCATAATTAAATCAAGAAAATCAATTCATTTTTACTGGTGGAAGTTTTCTCTTGCGATAGTCAGACCTTGCGATTCCACCATATTGCGGCAACCAAAACAATCCTCCTGTCATAGTAGGAGAGCTGTTGAACATTTTTGGGTAGGTATTTGAGGCACCCTGAAAATTTGTGCAACACTTCTTTTGTAATGCCTGAATACAAAATCGAATGTCTGGCTGAAGGATCGTGGCCCAAAAACTGTGCCAGACAAAATATGGCACTTGACACGTGTCTGGCACAGTTTTTGTGCCGACTAAAGTGTCTGTCATTTTCAAAATATTTTTTCCTAAGCATAAATATTATTTTGTCTCAATCTCAGCGTGCCTCAAATACCTTTTTGGGGTAGTCAAAAAATGGCACTTGACACGTGCTGGCACAGTTTTGGGGCCGACTAAAGTGTCTGTCGTTTTCAAAATATTTTTTTCTAAGTATAAATATTATTCTGTCTCAATCTCAGCGTGCCTCCTAACCTTTTTTGGGTAGTCAAAAAAAAATGGCACTTGACACGTGTCTGGCACAGTTTTTGGGCCACGATCCTTCTGTCAGACATTCAATTTTGTATTCAGCCATTACAAAAGAAGTGTTGCACAAATTTTCAGGGTGCCTCAAATACCTTCCCTAAAATGTTTAACAGCTCTTGGACTATCAATGCCAGCGAATTAAATAACTGTGCAGGCAAACTTCCAGCAGTAAATTTGTATAGAAATTTTCCTCCTTATTTAATCGCCTTATTCAAGCAGAATTTCTTCCAAAAATATGGCAGAAACTTCTATTCGTTTTTACTGGTGGGAGTTTGTCCCGGCCTGATCCATTAAAACCTGATCCAATAGAATCAAGGAACAGTTGACAACTTGTGACAATCTCCCCAGTTACTTCACTAACAACCGGTAGATACGACACTATATGTCTCCTCCTCTTTATTTATTGGTGGCACTAGGCAACATCGAAACAATTTTGTTCGCAAAAGTTCCTTTTAGCAGTCCCTTTCTAACAGCTGCTCCGAAAATTACCTTAATTAATATGCAAATACTACATAATGAGTATTCAAGGTTTCCATCTCTGAGAATCAGATGCACGAGTTCTTATACGCGAGAAAAAGTCAAACTGGATTTGCTTATCCTCTGCACTAACTATTAAAACTATAGGGATTAAATGCACAAAAGATTACACTTAACCCGTAACAGCCATACTAGATTACCAGTAGAACCGCCATGCCGGTCATTTTGACCGGTACAAAATAAAAATATTTCGATTCGAACCAGAAATTTCTTTCTAAAATAAGTTAGATCTCTATCACGGAGAAATAAGTTAAATAAATAAGTTAAAGAGTTTTAAATAAAAATTCTGGTGTAAAATATTTTTATAATACTTGAGTAAAATTTCCGACCGTTCTGGTGTTAAACCGCCTGCCTATATGAGAAAATAACAGGAACTAACATTTGTTGCAGGCAGTGGCGTAGAAGGGGTGGGGTCCAGATACTTTGAATACCACTAATACAGGGGTCGTACTTGTCCTGAAATTTCAAGACCAGGAAATTCTTCGCCACCAGTATTTTCATATAGAAAATCTCTTCTTAAATAACGCGAAATTTGGCATGTTTAAACTAGATTTATTTTCCTATAAAAATTACTTATATTTGTCCTGGAACATTTCCTGAAGCATACGACCCTTGCTATTATCAGAAAGTTGTTTCGCCTTGTTTAACTGCTTAAAATTCTGCGACTGGATAAAGGGATGAATATTAGATTAAAATAGTGGTATTCATAGCCTCTTCACCACCCCCATCCTGGCTACGCCATTGGTTGGAGGAATATACAATAAAAATTCACAATTCCACAAAAACAGCCACATTCTAAAATTATCCGCAAAATTATGCAAGATACAAAAACATACAAAATTAAATGCCTTAAATGTACAATAACAATTGTACATTGTTTATCTTACCTTTCATCTTTAATAATAAAACGAAAAATTAACTTTTTTTTATTAATTTTGAGTAAGGATTTAGTTTTACTTTTTACATTTCGACATCCTAATATAATATTAGATTCGTATAGCATAGCAATGCGATATAAATTTTAAAATTAAAATTCAGCTATATTAAACGCATGTTTATTATTCAAAATTTCCCTCGCGACCTAATTTTTAGCAAATAGTAAATAGAAATGTGGAAACATATGTAAGCGTAGGTGGAGAAGAATGTTTCTTTTTACTTTATTTTATCGATCGGCGTATTAATAACCAAAACTCGGACTTTACACGTACGTAGAAGATTACCCTGGAGATAAAACTACAAATTTAAGAGTTCTCCGAAAACATCAGCTTTCTTCGAGGCATCTGATTTTGACAGTTTCGCTTCTGTTTCCATGCTTTTTGAGCCTTTGGGGGAATGGAATTAATCGCTCTTCTAAAAGTAGTTTTAATATGTAAGAAAAAAGTAATACATTTTAACTGCTTTCCTAATTTGATGACAATTGCTGACGTTATCTAACGCAAAAAATATAATGAGATGTTTAATAGAAAAATAACAGAGAGCAGGTATTATTTGCACTCTCAATGTTTTGATAATCCATGTAAAGTTAAATATAAGAGCGATAAGAATTTAAAAACTCCATAAATTAGAAACAAGAAAGAAAAATCATGCATCAAGCATAGATTATGAAACATTTTCCAACACATTCAGATTACTGTAACAAAACTTCGCCTTTGATCATTTGAAAGATTATATCTAAAAGAAGATCTAAGTAAACAATTTGGGAAAAGCATAAAACATTCGAAAATTCGATATTGGTAGTTACCATCGACATTTGAAAAATAATTCAAATTATTTTGTCAATCCATGTATATGAAAGATCAATTTGTATATCTGTACCTTGGAACAAAAAGGGCCAATGTCCAAAATTGAGAAATTTGAGTTAAATGCACGAATGAATTCAGGATGCGATATAAAGTAATTGTTAAAAGGGCCAAAGTCCTCCCAATATTAGATCATTGAAAACAAAATATTTTGTCAAGGCCAATGTTACTTACATTTAATGTAAAAATGGCCAATTTAAAATGTAAAAAAAAAAAAAAACTAAATCAATGTAACATTAGATTGTAGTGAGAAAAACATTACTGAATTGAAAGGTACAACTTTGAAAAATAATAGTACAGAAATCGTAGCAAGATTCGTAAAATTCCTCAAACTTAAATTGGGTTTCCTGCCATTTGAGAAAAATGGATATTGGCCCTCTTTGTTCCAAGATACAGATATATCTCACATATTATGCAGTTGTGCAAAGAGTTAGTTCAGTTAGGAAACATTTAACACTGTTGAAAATTCTCCTCCATAAATGGAAATGTAGTCGGAATATTTTGTACATCTCTGTATAATCCGGCGGAATACCATGATATATCTGCTAATAAATAAGCCAAATAATACTATTCGGAAATAGTAGTACTCAAATTCAAGGACCGTTTACGAACCATTTCATATAAACCGAAAACAACTGATACGAAAGATAGAAACAGTATAAAATAAAACAGAAATTATAATCAATGACTTATACCAGGGATGACCAACTGTGGCACGCCGGATACCACTAATTTTTTAGAGAAAAAGCTGACTTCTTGAATCGCAGAGATTCGATAATTAGATAAGGCAATGATTACTATAAAATTTTAGTGGTGTGCAGCGTACCACAATGCCCTAACTTATAGTATTAGAGGTATCCATAATTAATGCCGTTTTCAAATATATTATTTATAGGTTTGTTTCGTTAGGTTTCTTAACCCCTTAACCTACGATTTACTTCTAACAGCTCCACGGTTTGGCTAATCCATAGCTACCACTAAAATTTAATAGAGATTTTCGCCTTGTTTAATCATGGAATTTCGACGATTAAATTAAACTAGATTTACTGTGAAATTTTAGTGGTAAGAAGAATTTACATTTGGCTCGATCATCGTACGCGGGCTATGTCCGTCATTGTAGGTTAAGGGGTTAAACTGGTATAGAAAATAAACAGTTGGAGAGAGCAGTGTTGCCAGATTGGGGACTTTTTTGTCCCAGATTGTTGATTGTCACCGCTTTTTTGAAATAGAAATATTCGACATGCTTAAAAATAGACAGAAAATTCTGAAAAATAAGGCAAATAATACTATTTTAAAAAAGTGGTGACAGTCAAATAATCTGAATTAAAAAAGTCCCCAATCTGGCAAGACTGGGAGAGAGTCGTAGAATCCTAAGTGAGTAAGCTGATTAAATGCGGCTTGAAAAAAAATGATAAAGGAAAATAAATTTGCCTTATTTAACCAGAGCATTTTTGAAATTGTGTACTTGAAGGAAACTTCTTTTTAAAAAGTGGTGCCGACCAAATAAAATTTGTGTAAGAGACGCCGGTGTCCAGAGGGTTAAATAAATTTGTGAAATGCTCTCCACAGTTGTTTCATTCTGTCTCATTATAATAATACTTTAGATACTGAATGCAAAAAGAGTGTCGATTATTGCATCGATTATTTCGATTTTTAATGAGTAACGACAAAGTTAATCTATACTAATAAAAGAATGTTTTGCTCTGTCTGTGTGTAAACTATGACAAGAAAAACCTACCGCACGTACTACGCTGAAAATTTGGGTGAGGGTAGTCCAAGGCCTCTTCTGGTGCGCCTGATACTCAGAATTTTAAATTTCTGATAATTAGCTGCGTTATTAATTAACACTAGAACGCCCGGAAATTTTACTCAAGTTTCATAAAAATATTTGACACCAGAATTTTTATGTAAAATTATTTGATTAATTTATTTAACGTAAATCTGCGTGGTTTAAATTTAACTTATTTTATGAAAGAATTTCTGGTTCCACTGGATATTTAATCATATGGTCGGAGTTGGATCGACTCTTTCCGGGTGTTCTAGTGTTAAAAATCACAAAGAAATCTCATGAAGAACTCATATCTTTCTTTCCGAGTCAGAAAAAGAGCTCGCGCATGCCCAGAACCCAATTTACATACCGGGAGGAAAAACAAGACCGGAAGCATGGAATTTTGTTGTTTTTGTTGTTGTTGTTGTTGTTGTTGTTTTGTCATTATTTTTTTACCTCTGTGGGTAAACCGCTTAGTAAAGTTAAAACGAAAAAAATATTCTGAAAGATCGTACTGTTACGTCTTAAATGCCTTAAAAAAATTCAAAAAGGATCATTTTAGCAGTTTTATTTTTATCCTATACGGCACCTCTGCTTTAGGGCACAATTTCGGGGTGCATCGAAAAACAAAAAGTACGCGTGTAAAGCTGAGATTTTCTTCTCTTCGACTCGATGGAGCAATTGGTTTTGGAAAATACAAAATTTAACACTTAAAAAAAAAATTCACGACCTCAGACGCTTTCACAGGGTTGCCAGTGGGCTACTTTTTTTTAATTCATATTTCTTGATTTCCACCACTTTTTTGAAACGGTAAAATTACCTTTGTTTTCACCTTAATAAATATGTCATTAAATAAGCCGCATTTTACCATTTCAAAAAAATGGTGGCAATCAAGAATCTTAATTTAAAAAATGTTGCCCATCTGGCAACACTGCGCTGTCATTGAAATACTCAAGGCCAGAGGACACAAGTTGTGACGTTAACACTAATCGACCGACTTCTCACTAGGGTTTGAATTCACACCGGAAATTTTTGAATAGCAATTTCCTTTTATTTTATTTGTGGAATATCTATCATCTTATAAAACAATAATAACTATTTAAACTCACTGGTGATAATCTGTAATCCCCCCCCAAAAAAACTAGCCAGATGCTCCAATACTGTGGCATTTCGCATCTGGCTGAATTTTTATCGAGGGCTACCGAATTCCCACAAGGAAGTTTAAATAGTTACTATTGTTTTATAAGATGAAAGATATTCCATAAATAAAATAAAAGGAAATTGCTATTAAAAATTTTCTGGTGCAAATTCCAACTCCAGTGAGAAGGCGGTCGATTAGTGATGACGTCACAGCTCGTGTCCTCTGGCCTTGAGTATTTCGATGGCAGCCCCTCAGGTCACTTTGCGCCATATAGGGATGGTCTTTTTTTTCTATGGTAAAAGTTCCTAAAGTTCGTATTTCAACACAATCTTTTCAGAGCATATCTGAAGACCCGATTTACATCATCTACTAAAATTTCGAAGCGTTCGGATGAGTCGAAGCACCTTTTTACAAAATGAAATGTGTGAAAATTTCGACGAAAACACTAAAAACCGAGGGGTTTCGGCACGTTTTTGCTCGACTTCGGCTCAAGTTTTCAATACTAAACATGCATATTTTTTCACGAAATTTTAAAAAAGGCTAATATTTATAACCTATTAAAATATTAGAAAAATCCATGGAACTATTAATAAGGAGGAACTGACATATCCTTAAAAAAGTGAAGCTTCAACTGTAACCGCTATCGCAGGCGTTACTTACCGCCAGTGAAATCTTCCACCAGTAGATTTATATAGAAATTTTCAACTTATTTAAACACCTTATTATTGAACAATTTCAGTCATAAATAATGGTAGAAGCAGATTCTCATTTTTACTGGTAGGACTTTACTTTGACGGTAGTTAGACTCTGTGTTTCCGCCATATTGTGACAACCAGGGAAACAAGCCGACAGTTTTACAAGGCACACTGACACCAGTAAAAACAAACAGAAATTTTTATGTCATTTTCGAGAAAAAATTCCGTGAATAAGGCGCTTAAATAAGAGGAAATTTTCTATTCAATTTTACTGGTGAGATATTTGCCTTTGCGGTAATCAGAAACTGAAGATCCCATCTAAAAAAAGCAGCCGCCATCTTGTGACAACCTCCTCAGTTACTTCAGTAGCAACTGGTAGACAGTACACTAAATGTCTCCTCCTCTTTATTCATAACTCCATTGAAAAATCGGACAATAATACCTTTTTTTCTTTGTTATGCTAATGGAATCGAGCCAAGAACAAGAAAAAAGGTGAGAAGAAACCGTATTCCTTTTTCAACTAGATACCGTTATTTTTTCAAGATTAAGTCTCGCAAGGTGCTTTTAAGGGAACTAGGTAAGCTGTATCTCGGCATGTTAAAATGCACCAACTTTAAGTACCTTTTTCTCAGAAATGGTGAAAGATAGAAGTCTAGATCTTTTAAAGTAGTTTCAATAACATGCTTTACGTATTTTAACACACCATTTTCTTTCTAAGTGAAACTGAGAATTAATTATTTATTGAAAGATCTTTTTAAATTAGCATTTTTGGTAATATTTCACTTCCTAAAATAAGTAATTCTCAACAAATAATTAAATCCACGTGTTAAAGTATGCACTATAACATAATATAAGTATTTAGAAAAATCTGAGTTCTTAAGTTTAATAGATACTGAAAAAAAGTGACACAAATTTGAAAAATCGAAATTTTGAGAATAAGCCAATTAAAGCTGTGAAGCAGTCTTGCCAGTGGACTACTTTTTTTTAAATTCTGATTTCTTGATTGGCACCACTTTTTTAACCCTTTCCGGCACGGGCATTTTTTGTTGTAAAATGATGAAATGATTGACTGACACTGGAATTTTAAAACAACTTTTTTAGATCTTAAAAACATGTTATTTTACATGTTGATTGTAAAAGTAAAATTTTACTAAAATATTCTTGGTGCCGTTTGCAAGTTTGGAATTAAAATTAGGTATCCCGACCCGGGCACAGTGTGCCGGAAAGGGTTAAAATAGCAAAATTCGCCTTATTTAATGACATATTAATTAAGGTGAATACAATGGTAATTTTACCGCTTCAGAAAAGTGGTGCCAATCAAGAAATCTGAATTAAAAAAAAAGTAGTCCACTACTGCAAAGTGCTCTTAGAAAGAATGAAAAAATCCATCCCTTTTTATATATATATACATAAACATGTGTAATACATCGTTGAAAAGATAAATGTTTAAACTATTTAATGATATAAAAACGTAAAAATCGATTTTTTGGTTGAATTTCGCTTACTCGGTTCCCTTAACCATCATATTTATGACTGCTGAAAATCTCAAAGAATTCGTACCATAAAGACTATTACTTTTAACTACTGAAATAGACCAAATGAAAGAAGAAAAAAATTCTTCTTACGAGCCATTTTAACACTAAATATCAATGTTTTCTCTGGATTGTTTCACATGAACTACGAAAGAATTATGTATTTAACTCCTAAAATTTTCAAAAAGTTTTGACGGTAGCGACTATTTTATTTATATATATATATATTTATTTAAAATACCTGACGACACCCACCAGCAAGTGCATTTATTCGTGTACATAAGAAACCAAAAATTTTGATTCAAAAGACTAGTGCCAATGTGATATTTGGAGATTAAAATTAGGGGGGTCCGGGACACAAAAATCTTCAAATTTTCAAGTTTTTTTTTTTATTATTATTGGATTAAAACCTTTTCTGCCGTTTTCTGCTTAAAATGATGTTTAAATCATGTTTCTATCTTAATTAGAACAGGAAATATTAATTTTTTCGTTTTGGTTTGTTTTCAAAATCTGCTATGGTTGTTAAGGAAACGAGTTCTTGTGAAATTGCGTTTTACTTCATGATAGGTTTTTTCACCATTTCTCATATTTAAATTTTTATAACTCGAGAACCATTAAAGATACAGGGGTGAAACTCGGGACATATCTTTTTCAATTATTTTACTTTACTTTTGAACCAGCATATTTGAAAAAAAAAAATATTTACTTTTGAAAATATGATTTTTTTTTTTAAGTTGCACCA
This sequence comes from Maratus speciosus, assembly GCA_963932465.1. Classification (NCBI taxonomy): domain Eukaryota; kingdom Metazoa; phylum Arthropoda; class Arachnida; order Araneae; family Salticidae; genus Maratus; species Maratus speciosus. The sequence continues at coordinate 442,851,444 of OZ010787.1, forward strand.
CTTTTTTTGTAATTTTTTCGTTAAATATTTTTATTTTTTTTTAATTAATATTTTTTTTTAAATGCTGGCTCTAAATTAAAATTTATATTTTTCTCTTTATTTAAGTGAAAAAAAAAATGAAATTCTATAAATAATATTTCGAGTTATAACGATTTTAAACTACCCCACTTTTTTAACAAAATTTTAAATTAAAATTTTTTTTTTAAAAATTATGAGAAGTATTATCATGCGATTTTGTTTACAAATGATATGGTTAACCATCACAAAAAATTTCAAAATTTTAACTCAATAAATAAAATGTTTTTGAAAATGTATCCCGGAGCCTCTTACTTGGGAAGAAATTCAAGTAGCGAGTACCGTTACTTTCAAGGCCAAATATCAGAAATTTTTTACAAAAAAATAAATCTAGTTTAAATGGTCGAAATTTCGCCTTATTTAAGGAGATATTTTCCATAAGAAAATACTGGTACCGATGAATTTCTTAGTCTGGAAATTCAAGAACTTGTACGAACCCTGTTAACCCTTTCCGGCACACTGTGCCCGGGTCGGGATACTTAACTTTAATTCCAAACTTTCGAACGGCACCAAGAATATTTTAGAAAAATTTTGCTTTTACAATGAATCGTTAAAATAACATGTTTTTAATTTCTAAAAAAGTCGTTTTAAAATACCGGTGTCAATCAATCATTTCTTCATTTTACAGCAAAAATTGCCCGTGCCCGAAAGGGCTAAAGGGTTGAAAAGACCAAAAATTGACTCTCAAATTTCTGCATTCAACACTAATGTAGCTCATGCTTGATGCAACAGAAATACAAAATTAAAAATTCCCTCTGAAATGCAACTCTTTAAAAACCACTTTAGGCTTAAAAAGTTAATAAATCTGTGAAATACTTGTCACAGGGATATTTTTTTCCAAGTCATTAATTTAAGCCGAAATAATCCCACGGAATAGTTTCCCACTGTCATATCCCATTTATTTATTTTTAATCGTATTTAAAAATAAAAATAAAATACTCAATACTTTTTAGTATCTTTATTTGAAAAATTTCTAAAATAAAGAATCTTTCCATGGACGAATGAATTATGAGAGAAATTTTAAAATATTTGTGTAAGTTACGAAATTTCAATATTTGTTAAGTTTTAATGCAAAACTTTTAAAATGAAACCTTGCATAACACACGATCGATAGATAATTTCGATTTATTTCCAATACTCTTAACGGAAATGAACTTTAAGTCAAATATTTACTTACATTCGTTAGTTTATGTATCAAACGATAGAGAACATTGGTGGGTTATCTCATAAAAGTATAAATGATAATTACTGAGTTGAAATGATCTCCCAAATACCTGAAAATATGAAAATCTGTATGTAGAAATATTGAAAATATTTATTTAAAATAAGGATTTACATAGCTGCCAACTTTTACGCGTTTTACCTACTACTACTTTTGATCAGAAAATTTTGCTTTATTTAAATCTGTGATTTCGATGATTAAATAAAATAAATTTCTCTGTTAAAAATAGTGGTAGGAAAAAAGCGTAAAATTTTGCAGCTATGGACTTACAAGATCAGAATGATTTTTTTTAAGATATGCAGAGTCAATATGCTTATGTTATGTATGAGTCATTATATCAGGTTATGTATGAGATTTTTGTTCTGATATTTTGTTTTTCTAACGAATTGTACCTGAATTTATTCTCTCTTATTGATCTTTTAACCCTTAAATGCGCGATTTTTTATTCTATTTCGAAAAATTTATATATAATTTTCTGAAAGGTTTATTACACAGAAAAATAATGAAAAAAATCAGAGATACATTTTTCATATAATACGTCAATTTTTTTTTCTGTTGCATGTCTGCAATACAAGTAAAAACTGCTGTCGTGTGGCTGTTTTTCGCTAAAATATTGCAAATTAGTAAATATTTTAATAAGTATGCCTCCAAATACCTTATTCTATATAATTATTTATTTTATAAAACTTAACCTTTAACCCTTAAATTCCCATGATAGAATACGTTTTAGAAATTACTTAGTTTAGAGAATCTGACTTTACACCAGAAAGTTTCAATGGTTAATTTCGCTTTATTTAAATATGGAATGTCTGTTATTAATTAAAGCAAATATTGCTATTTTAATTTTCTGGTGTGAATTATAGGCATATACGAATAAAAAAAAAATCAATTAAATTCAAAACACTGTTGTTTGAATATATGCATCAAAGCTGCGCACTAAAGGGTTAATTTTCTGGAGTAAGAGTATCTGGTATTTTAAAATAGTAGCTATGCTTTATGCAAGATTTTAGTGATGATTATTATGTGGATCATTTTTAAAACATATAGTAGGGTACCAGTACAGTATATATCTGAGTAGCGATATACGCATAGAGTGCTGCTCAGATAGGGCGTTTCTGTCCAAACTATGGCAAGGTACTAGATTATCTTTTTAACACAATTATTCTAATTGGTAAATAAATCATATTAGATGTAAATTTCCAACTGGGCGAAAAATGTCCGAACTAGGATTCGAACCAGGGATCTCCTGGCTGAAGCCGCCAGTGCTCTACCGCTGGGTGAAAAAGTTCGACCAGATTTGTCCGGGATAGCTCAGATGGCAGAGCACTGGCCGACATTTTTCGCCCAGTTGGAAATTTACATCTAATATGACAAGGTACATTATATAGAACTTGGAGACAATCGCTTGGACCAGTTTGCATAGGTAATTTATACGAGCAACGAAACACTATTGTGGCTATAATGGTTTTGTGTAAATTGTGCCTCCACTTAGCAGTTTTGCCCAAACGCCGCACGATCAAGAGTTTGCTTGCTTCGTTACGGAAAGTTTTTGAATGCCACAAATATTTAGCTGCAATCTCTGCTATATTAATTAGCAGCCATTCTTTGATTATATAAGGCAAATATTTTACTACAAAAAAAGTCGTGGCTGCCCCTAATTTTAGTTTGTTGTGTCAAAAAAGAAACTGTTAAGGTTTTAACCCTCTAATGCCCATGGTAGCTTTTTTGCTACCATCAGTGTTCCTGATGTAATAGATTTTTTTTATTCAGAAATTCCTTATTGACACCAGAAATTTAAAATAGGAATTTAAAATAGAAATTTTTGCTTTAGCTAATGACAGACCTTTTTTTTTTTTATTAAATAAACCGAAATTTTCTATTTAGTTTTTCTGGTATAAATTCAAACTCTCTGAATTACGCAATTTCTGGAACGCATTCTACCCTGGGAATTAGAGGGTTAATATAAATGCATAAAACTGCAAAAGTCATAATATACCATGTAACTTTTCTTTATTGATATTTTTCAGCCATTTCATGCTTTGGAATAAAAGATGTCTCCTTATTGAAAATAGTAAGGTTGCAATCAGCTGATGAACCGTTCTTCGTGACCTCCTCGGTTCGTCGCATGAACCTCTGAGCCACCAACAATAACTGCCTTTTTGTTGTTAGTGGCTTCACTACCCCCTTAATACAGTGCGTGTCAATAGTTTAAGTACAATAACAATTTTAAAATAAAACTTTAAATATTCACTTTATTTCAATATCTGTCTTTTATATGTCAATAATAGCAGTTTTAACACCATATTCAATAAAATTGTCTTTTAAATTTTATTTCAAACCATGGAGTTTAAGAATAGAACAAAAATAATCGTGTCAAAGGTTTAAGCACAAAATCGTTTTGTGCAAATTGTATTAACTGATGTAAGCGGTTGCGAACGCAAGTGATTTCGGGGTGTATAAGAAGCAGTCAGTTGTTGTTTTTCGAAAGAATTTTCGTCGAAAGAATTTTCAGAGGAGGAGGTGATAAAATATCTGGAGTATGAGAGCAAAACATGTCTGTTTCTGAAATTTCAAGTGCATTAAAAAAATCAAAACGAGATATACATCATGTTTTGGCTCGTGGTAATGATTTCAAACGAAAATTCCATTCAGGAAGGCTACAAGTGACTACTTTGCACGAAGACCGCCGCATCAGAAGCTTCTACTGGTAATTACTCTCTTTCGCAAATAAAACATGCAGTTGGAAGACAAATACAAAAAAAACTATTCATAGAAGAGTTTTGTAATAAGAATACATCAAAAACTGTAAAATGGCTAGGTTACCATGTCTGAAACGACACCATAAAGAAGCTAGATTACAGTGGGTCAAAGAGCATATGTCATTTGGAAATAAGTGGCTGAATGTCATTCAGTGGTGAAAAAAAAAATGGAACCTCGATGGCCCTGATGGGTTTAAGTACTATTGGCATGATCTCCGCAAAGAACCAAGGAGTATATTTAGGCGACAACATGGTGGTGGTCGTGTAATTGTATGGGAGGCTATTTCTTTTAATGGTCAGTCATCTCTAGCATTCGTCAGTAGTCGTGAAAACTCTAAGAACTATCAAGAGACACTTGGCAAACATATGTTCTCTGTTGCCGAGGTTTGGACGAAGAAAAAGGATTATTTCAACATGATAGTGCTTCGATCCATACCTCAAACTCAACTTCACCGTGGCTTAAGTCGAAAAAATTATCTGTTTTGAAATGGCCGGCAATCAGTCCAGATTTAAATCCTATAGAAGATATGTGGGATATTCTCACTCATGCAGTTTATCCAAATGGAAAGCAGTAGTCTTCAGTTAAAAATTTGAAAGATGCCAGAGAACGCGTGGTTTAAAATTGAACCAAAAAACAATACAGAATCTCATTTTTTTTTCATGGAAGACCGTATATTTAAAGTAATTCAGCAGAATGGAGCAATAATCAAGTATTACTTTTTTTTTAATTCTTGCACTACTAAAGACTAAAGAACTACTGTGTTTAACACTAAAACTGCCGGATATTTGAGTCAAGTTTTATAAAAATATTTCACACCAGAATTTTGATTTAAAACAGTTTAACTTTATTATTTAACGTTTTTCTTCTTTGTGTCATTTAAACTTATTTCACAATCAAAAATCTGGTCTGAGCCAATGACGGCTCACGGTAGTTCCGGTGTTAAATTTTTGAAACACTCATTTTTGTTCTTTTGATAAATTCTATTATTTGAGATAAATTTTAAAGCATAAATCTGTTAAATATCTTTTTAAAACTATAATTTGTAGGTCATCTGAAAAGGAAATTAACTTTTAGTCCATAATAAAATTTTATTTTGAAATTTTATGTTGTGCTTAACTCCTTAAAACTGGTTGGCAAGAAAACTTGCCATGTAAGGCAAACAAAACTTTTAAATTTGCGTACCAGTATTTCAGTTTGGAAATTTTCACATTATCTAATCGCAAATTTTGAACAATTAAAGAAATCAAAATTACAATGTGGGAAAAACCGGTGTCGAAGAATTAAAAGAAATGTAAAAGAGGCTCGTCCTTAATGGGTTAAACTTTCGTCCCGCACTGTACTAGGCCTGAGCACTGACACAAAAATGGCGGATTTTTTTCAGTATTTATGCGGTCCCTTGAAGTTGAACACCAATGATTTTTTTAACTTTTTTCAGCTTTATTTTTCTGAGATTAAATAAGTCAATGAAAACTGTTGAAAAATACTGCTGTTCAAACTCAGGGGACCTTACAAACGTAAAAAAAAAAATTCCACCTACGACAGCCGCCATTTTTGTGTCAGCGCTCAGGCACCGCCCCTGAATACTAGATCTGAGCGCGGACACAAAAATGGCGGATGTCGAAGGCGGATTTTTTATCAGCGCGTGTACGGTCCCTTGAATTTGGGTACCAATAAGTTTTTTCCAGTTTAATTTTCTGAGATTCAACAAGTCAAAGAAAACTTTTATAAAATACTGGTGCCAGAATTTAGGGGACTTTACATACTAAAAAGAAATCCGCCTGCGATAACCGTAATTTTTGTGTCAGCTATCAAACCTAGTATTCAGGGGGGAGGGGGGGCCGGCGGCTAAGACGTAGTGTTCAGGTGATGATGTTGGCCTCACCGCCCTCTCAATACTAGGACTGAGCGCTGACACGAAAATGGCGGCTTCCGAAGCCGGATTTTTTTAAATGTAGGTACGGTCCCTTATATGTTGACACCAGTATTTTATAAAAGAATTCTCTGACTTGATTAATCTCAGAAAAATAAGCTGAAAAATCTTTAAAATTTTATTGGTACGAATATTAAGGGACCGTACACACTGAAAAAAATCCGCCTTCGGCGGCCGCCATTTTTTTGTCAGCGGTCAGGCCTAGTATTTGATGATGACGGTCCCGATGACGTAATTTGCGATTACTCTGTGTAAACATTTTCTGGTGAAAGTAAAAATAATCAGAAAAAGCAAAAGAACTCCTTCGATATAACTTTTTAAAAAAGGTAGGATATTTCGGAGAGTTGCGTATTATTAGAAATATTCTTTTCAGAAAGACGTTATTCGGTGTCATGAAAAAACTTTTGTGTTAACACCGTTTAATATAAATAAATAGCATCCATTAATGGGTAACACCACTTTGATCTCTTCAAAATTTTGATTTTTTTTTTTTTTTTTTTTTTTTTTTTTTTTTTTTTTGTCATTTAAAGTTGATTTTTTTTTTAATTAATAGTCACATATTTTTCAAGTGTAACACGCAAGAGTTTTTCGAAATATCGATATCTTGAATTTCTAACTTCAAGCAATGAGATGTTTGGTTGAAAATTTAAATTTTAATTAGAATTGATGCCATTTCACTAAAAATGGATATTTTTTAAACTGTTGCCTATTTCACTAGCTTTTTTACTAAAAAAAAAAAAACTATTTCTTTTTGTTTCATTTTTCTAGGTGAACTACGATAAGCTATCGTATCCACCGATTGACCCCCTTTTTTCCATGCGCTCCCACCCACGACGCTGAAGCGAATGCGAACACTCAGCATTTCTCTTCACATCATTGCTGACAACGAGAAATCAGAAAAAGTAAGATTTTAAAGACTAATAATTCTGCATAGAATTGCGGATATAATGAATAATAATTATTATGTGTTAGTAAGAATTAAGAATAGTACCTGTATATTAATTTTTATAATGCACAATTAATGTCTTAAGTGTACTTTATTTCAACACATTGCCGTCGGGCAATTTTTATCAAATCTGAATTTTAACCCCTTAATTCTTGCTCCCGTCATATTCACAGGCTGTATCTTTTTTTTTCAGTTTATTCAGATTTGTTTAATTCCCACCAGTTTTATAGAATAGTGTAATTGGCTTTATTATGGTATCATTTTACCTGTCAAGGTGAGCATTTTTTTTTTTTTTTTAAGTGGTGCCAATAAGCAATATGAATTTTTAAACCGTAATTTAATGCGACCGTTAAGGGGTTAAAATTGGTGTTCTAGATAGGCATAACTGCCAAGTTTTACGCCTTTTCCCTACCAATATTTTTAAACAAAAAAACTTGCTTTATTTAATCACCGAAAATTTAGGATTAAATAAGGCAAAATTTTCTGCTGAATAATAGTGGGAGGTAAAAAGCGTAAAAGTTGGCAGATATGTGATAGGTTTCCCAAGTTTTTGCATATAGTATAGGTAAATATATTTCAATGCACGAATTTAATGTAAAATGTCTTACAATCTAAAAAAAATATGGACAACATGGTATAAATGCATTTTCTGTAAGGTAGAAGCCACGTCCTTAGTCAATAATGTTTTTTTGAATGCAAACGAGAATTCTCGTTTCCCGTCGTGAATGTGTTAACCCCTTAACAGTGTGGCCCGAACACTGCTTGCTTCGTTATTAAAAGCATTTTGATACCACTAATTTGTAACTGTAAATTTATCTTTATTGATTGTCAGATATTTTCCGATTAAGTAAGGTAAATATTTTAGTATGGAAAAAGTGGTGTCCAGCTCCATTTTTAATTTTTTTGTAAGAAAACAAATGTCACTGTTAAGGGGTTAATGTTGTTTTCTATGGGATCACAATGTATAAGCGAAATCCTATAATTTTCGTAGGTAATGATTTTGACCCTTTTATGATTCAAGTTTTATAGAGTGGAGAAATCTAAAGACATATGTATTTAGCAGCTGTTATAGGAAAGAGAGGAGCTGAATCAGTCTACAGTATGAAGAGATTAGTACAAGGATCACCCAATAATCCCCAAATAAAAAAATTTCCCCGCTTTCTAAAATGTTTTAAATTTAGAGCCAACGATGGAACGTAATGACATTGATATTGCATAAATATAGATGTGTGAATATGAGACATTGAGTTCTACAACATTCCGTTTGACTTCGATAAAATTTGAGTCTAATGACTTAATCCGGATGTCGTAACGCAGCAGCGAGGATGCTGATTTCAGCGAGGACTGTCTGTTATCATTTGCTCAAATGGGCATCATCGTAACGAAAACAAATGTCTTTTCAATCACCTTATAACATATAAATTAGTAAAGCAGCGCAAAGAGGATGGATTTCCCGTCGTACCATCACAAAAGCTGTATTCCTGAGCATGAGCGCTGAGCGACTTCAACAGTTGTGTTATGAATAAAGAGGAGGAGACATATAGTGCACTGTCTACCAGTTGCGAGTGAAGTAACTGAGGAGGTTGTCACAAGATGGCGGCTGCATTTTTGAAATCATATCTACAGTTTGTGATTACCGCCGTTGCCAACTTCCCACTAGTAAAATTGAACAGAAAATATCATCTTGTTTCAGCGTCTTATTCATGGATAAACTTTCTCACCAATATGGTAAAGTTTTCTATTTGCTTTTACTGGTGTCACATTGCCTGGTAAAACGTCTGTTTGTTTCACTGGTTGTCAAAATATGACGAAGACGCAGGGCCTGACTTTCGCCAAAGTAGACTTCCACCAGTAAAAATGAAAAATGTGTTTCTGTTAGTATTTATGACGGAAATTTTGCATTAATAAGGCGATTCAGTAAGTAGAAAATTTCTGATAAATTTACCGGTGGAAGTTTCCACCGGCGGTAATCAACCCCTGCGAAAGCGGTTACAGTTGAAACTTCACTATTTTAAGGATTTGTCAGTTCCTCTTTATTAATAGTTCCATGACCTCAACATCAAAATATTGTTTGTGTCATAATACTCTGATCAATTGTTCAAGTTATGTTTTATAAAATAATTCAACATTGTTGTAAAGTGTTTGTTTGGCCGGCTCGTCAAACCGTCTGCCTGTCCGTGCTTTAACTCAAGTAAATATACTCGGGTGATTGCTATGCAATTGATATATGCAATGGAGGTTTATCGTGGCATGTTGTACTGAAAATGAAGTGTATGGAATTTATACGTTTACAGTGACACTCAAAAGAATATCCTTGCATTATTGTCAATGGGGGGAGGAAATCATTTACAAAGTTTTTAATGGCGTTACACGATTTCAAATATGTTAAAATTGATATACGTCACAGAAGGGCACTACAAGATGCTTTCTGTAGAATATGGTGTGCATATACCGTAATTTCCGGCGTATAATCCGCGGATCAAACAATCATTTCTCGACCCGGAAACTTCTTAAAATAAAATGTAACTTATCAGATTGCGTTAAATATTTGGCTTCAATTACTAAATAAAATTTCTGGGTCCAAACAGAATTGTTTGATCCGCGGATTATACGCCGGAAATTACGGTAGTATTTATCGTTCGTTTACAGGAGTTCACAGAAGAATGGGATTACAGCAGAGGTGTAAAAATGTAGGCGCCAGCGGCCAGTCTCTCCCCACTAAACTTTATTAGTTTTATTCGTTTATATTTTATTAGCATTCTTACAAAAAATTAGACGAAATATTAAACGAAAAATAACGAATAAAATTTAGTGGTGAGAAACTACTCGCTGGCGCCTAGATTTTTACACCCCTGGATTACAGTATTGTGTATGAACGATAATAGCTGTAAGTGGGTTTTCAGTTGTGGTGTACGTTTTAAAATTTAAATAAAATTTAAATACTTGGTGTATATAAATTCTATCGATGACATACAGGGCTGAACAAAAGAAATCGTGTACATTTTTGTTTCTTGACGGAAGTTGCTGAAAAGGTATTTTCAACTGTGTTATGCGTTTCCTAACTGTACTAAATTTTGTCATACTATGTAGTATATATACAAATCTTTAGATCGTTTACAGGGCTGCACAAATTTCTGACTATAGATGGTAATTGCTGAAATTGGATTATTAAATGTGTTATGTACTTTCCAAATTCTTTACTTGGGTATTATCTATCACCTTATTAAACGGCGGAGTTTTGTTAAAGTATTCGGAATGTGTTTGAAAATGTCTCAGAATCTATACTTAATGCAAGATTTTTCTTTTTCGTGTTTATACATAGTAAATGACACGCATATTTTTTCTTTCTTTCTTTTTTCTTTCTTTCTTTTTTTTCTTGATTGTAGATGCTCATACATTCTTAATAAAATAATAAAAATCTAGTAAGTTAGAAGCATATAATTTTTACCATTTTTGAAAATAATGGAAATAATTAATTCACTATTTTTATTGAGATTATTAATATAAGTAATTTTTAAAACAAAAAATTCCGAAAAAGCCTTAAATTTTAGGTCGTCAAAATGATGTTAACCATTAAAATATTCTCTTTTCCATAAATGCTAAATTTAAAGTCTATTTGTATTTTTTTCTTTTCATTATTATTAGCGGAAATTGATCCCGAGAAAATGTTTCCATTTCTAATAAGAAAAAATCAAAGAAAAGTGAAATGTCACCGCATTCGGTTTTCGACTATTTAGAAATATTTTTTATAACGGAGTTGTGGTTTCATCTTTATGGCGCAGTATTTTGTCAAAAGAAGAAATTGAATTTGAAGAGAACAGAGCGTAAAATAATAATACAATAATAACAAATGACTTTCTCAGTACCTTCCGGAGCAAATATTGATAACATTTCTTTACATGTTTCTTTTCAGGAAAAAACTGCAGATGAAAGAAATATATATTTATAGTATATACAGACCTGCCAACTTTTGAAAATGAGAAATCATAGCACACAAAATTTAAATTGATCTGGAGGTTGGTTGGTTGGTTATTCGTGTTTCACAGCCATCTTTTGACATTCGTAAACGGAATAAGCTTTCCGTCTTTCAACTCAATATAGTAAATTTTTTCCTCTGAAAATTTTTAGAGTTTCTTTTCGTTTCGCAGCATTTTTTTTTACATTTGTAAAAGGAGCCTAGTTTCAATATTTTAGCACAGTGCAGTAAATAATTCACAATTTTTTTTCCACAATTGTAATTCAAATTTTTCTGTTACGATTCTTTGTTGAAATCCGCACTTTTTAGCATGAACGTTTGACGAAATTCGCATTTTTTTACCGCACCCCTTTGTTGAATTTTACGTTTTTTACCACTATCCTTTGACGAAATTAGTGTTTTCTTTCTGCGATCTTTCGGTGAAATTTGCGCTTTGTTACTGATCTTTTGATGAAATTTGCATTTTCTTCCTGATCTTTTGACGAAATTCGCGTTTTCTTTCTGCGGATATTTTGACAAAATTCACGTTTTTACCACGATCCTTTGACGAAATTTATTTTCTTCTGCGACCAATTGACGAAATTGATTTTTTTTACATGTTCATTTGTCAAAATTCGCGATAGTTTATCGGAAATCGTACGATTTTGTACACTATTTCAAACCTTGCCCTTCAAAGACATCCCACCCCTCCAGAAATTCTTAAAATGGCGCCCTTGTTTCTAAGGAAGGGACATCCTCTATAAATATTTACAGAAACACGATTCACTCGTGGCTAATATACGTAAAGAGTGTATTGTGTTAAGAAGTTTGTTTTGCAGCCTAGATTTTTGTTTCTCATGAGCATTTTTTAATGTCCGAATTTTCGGACTAATGGACAATTTTTTAAAACTTTTGGAAATGAATACTTTGAAATTTCGGAACAGAATAACTCCTGAAAAATATGCTGCGCGTGATAAAAATCGCAATGAGAAACAAAAAATGAGTTTGCTTTTTGCAAAAAATCGTAGTTTAAGACCGATTTTCGTAGCATCGTACTTTATAGGTCCAAATCGTAGCAACTACGATTTTTTCGTAGCAGTTGGCAGGTCTGTATATATACAATATACCCTTGAAATCTATAAATAACTTAAAAGTTCGTATTACAAAAATGACCAAATATCTTATTTAAAGATGGCACGTAATAATATTTTACACTGATATTAGTAGTACATATATAAATTAATGTAATTAATTTTAACGACTTTAATCCATGTTTACGTATTTCAGTTTACAGAAATATTCTTCTAAATCCCTGTAATCATATTAACCCCTAGTGCCGCTCGTGCAAAAAGTGTTTGCCATCTTCGATACTAAAAGCTTTTGGATCCCACTTAATTTTAATTATAATGTTTGGTTTGCTAAATGTCATATTCTCGAAATATTTAGTAAAAAAAACGCTTTGTCGGGTCCTTATTTTTAATTTATTGTGTCAAACGAAAAGAAAAAGTTATGGGATTAAACGTGTGTGTTCTTCCCAAAATACTCTGCTAAATTTAAGGATTTTAAAACAAACGACACTGCTGTAAAATTATCCCCGTTGTTTTCTTATCATCAAAAAATAAATATTCCTTTTTAATTTACCAGTTTGGCCATTTTTTTATGTGTTCAAAGAATGCATATGTAGAGGAAAAGGTGCAAATACCGGCTACCACTTTTGTTTTCAATCTAGATCATACAATTTTCAAAATTAATAAAATAAAAAGTGACAGCAGGGTACCTTGACATGTTTTACACCTGTTTAGAGGAAAAAAAGTCAGTTTAAAAGGCGTTTTCTATTTATAAAAAGCAAAATTCTGAAAGTCTTCAAATTTTGAGTTTTTAAAATGGGGTCTAAATACCGGCTACCTAAGTTTTCTTCCAAAAGATCACACAAATAGAACTAATGACAATTATTAAGTTATAAGAATATTATTTTAATAAATTGTATTGATTAATAACATTTCTTATGCACTTAAAAAATACGCAATTTTTAATAAATAAGTATTTTTGTCAAATTTCTAAAATTCTTTACGACTATCTCTCATAGCCTTCTTCCCATTATGTTTCTAATTTTGTTTTTTAACGTGTAAAACATAAAAAAAGCTTGCTGATTGAAATGAGAATTATTTTATCTGAAATATCAAAAACATAATATCACTTTCTGCGTCAGTGTAGTCCCTATGAGCCCTGATATCGCATTCTTAACATTGAACCCAGAATCCCCTCCCCCATTCTTGTCCACAGAGAAAGCACCCATGCAGAAGACACAAATTTATCATCCTCCTCTGTTGGATATGTTCCTTTTTCACTTTTTTAAGCCTCTCGCTGCGTAATTGTTTTATCAAAATAGCATTAAAAATTGCGAATTTAATCCCTTCGCGACGAGCGTCTTTTAAGAATTTTTATTCTTTTGTCATCGGTTTTTCAAAACAAAAATTTTTGTCTAATTTAACCGGAAAAATGCTCCGATTAAATAAGGTAAAATTTACAATAAAAAAATAACTGGTGGGAATAATCAAGGAGGGTTAATTAGACGGAAAAAATGCAACCCCCGAGGAAATCTCGAGTTGCGCAAATTTTGCTACTTTTACGGTGCCCGAGGAAATATCGAGTTGCGCAGCGAGAGGGTTAAAATCAAATTTCTGCCTCTTTGGCCTGGTTTATTCCGTCATTTTTTTCTTTCTCTTCACATTTATTACAGGCAATTTTGTATTGTCCAACAGCGCTTTTTTGGAAAGCGATCCGGTAACCAGTGTCGGTCCTGAAGTATTACGGCCATGGTTGCTTTTTTTCATATTGCGAAATGGGACTGGAACTACTTCTGAACCATTTAAATTAATTTATTAATTATGGAACTGTTTAAATTAATTTATTTCCTCCCCTTCAAGCGGAGCAACCAAGAGAGGTCCAAATACCGGCTAGCTGGTATTTAGACCAACCACTCTAGGTAGCCTGTATTTGGACCACTGCTATGTTTAAGTTAAAACCGGTATTACTCATTCATATAATAAAATACCAATCATGTGCGCGTGGCGATTGAGAGCTAAATATGTCTAGGAAATAACTTAATCAACGATTCAAGCCAATATATGATCAGTATATTTTTAAAAAATGAGAAACACATATATGAAAAACTTTTGATGTACCAAATTACGTAGATTCGACGCTTTTGCATTTACTATTTGTAAATGACACAGACTTCAGCGATGTACTTTTCGTAATTTTTTTCTATCAATTAAAGTTATAAACTCTGCCTATCACTGCTAGGCTGCGCTGCGCTCAGTTCTCAGAACACCTAGTAGCCGGTATTTGGACCCTAGCCGGTATTTGGACCTTCTGCTCTAATAATTGAAAAAATATAAAGGCGGCTGCATGTTGATTGCTGAAAAAAAAGTAAAAATATACAAAAAAACTACAAAAAAATTAATTTTTTTAAATTAAAATACATAAATATGTACAAAAAATTAATTTTTTTAAATTAAAATACATAAATATGTACAAAAAATTTCTTTTAAAAATTCAAAAATCCCCCCCCCCCTCCCACACACACACACACCAAATATATCGCACCCTTGCTTCAAAAGTGGCATAACTCAAGAAAAATTGTTTTTCAGGAAATACGAATAACTGTTTCGGGGCTGTGGAAGGGTCAATGGCTATCTTGCAAACACAATTGCTACCTGGTGGCTGGATTTTCAGTGTCCTATCTGGTACTTTAGGTGATTGGTAGAGGCGTAACAACCAAGTAGAATAGTAGCCTAACTCAAAAAACCCAATTTTTCAGTTGTGACACTTTTGAAGCCAGAGTGTGATATGTATAAATTCGAAAGACCACTAAGGAGGGTTAAGTTCGGTATTAGAGGAGAGGGGGGTACCTTTGAACTGGAGGCACCTTTGAACACTGTAAACATTTTCTTTTAAATAAATTATATTTTTTAAATATATGCGGCAGCACAGTACTATTGATTCAATGTAACAAGAATACAAAGCTTTACTATTTTGCATGCACACTACTGTCTAAGCAAGATATGTATGTTTTGCTTTCTTGAATCTAAACTTAACAAAATAAAGTTGCAAGCTTTTTGTTGATAATCTTATATCCCTAAAATTATAATTTACTATTTAATACCTAAATAAAGATGGTATAGCTTAGCTTAAACTTATAAGATTTGTTTTATTCAAATTCTCAAACCTAATTGAGTAAATAGTTGTAATGCTAAACTCCATGTGACGGGGCACCATTGAACGGAAAAGTTGGGGCACCATTGAACAATTAAATCTCTGAAGTAAAGAGTTATATGTGTATCTAAATATTATTGTTGAAAAATTGTTTAAATATGAAAATTAATAGATTAATTAAGTGTTATTGTACTTAATATTAAAGTTGTACTGATGCAAGGCTTCAATTACAGGCAAATTCAAAACACAAAACAATAATTCATGATTTAGCATGTTTGTCTTATACTGTTTCATTTACAATGGTAAATATTATTTCAGGATTTCATAAAAGAGGGTTTTATCCATTCTCTATAACAATTGGAATGAAAATGATTTCATTTTAGTATAATTTCATGCAAAAAAAACTCTTCATTACGTTGGTCAGAATAAATTGCTTAATGCCAGGTTTCTTCGTAAAAAATAACATACGATATATTTTCCAGAGGCATCAGATATCAATTTGGAGGGATTTTAAGGATATTATATAAAAAAGTTTCCACAATTAAACATAATTGGAGGGATCCTCCGTTCTGTCTCAACAATGTGCTTTGATGGATACAAATTTGATTAAATAATAAAAAATTAGTAATTTCAGTTAAATGTAATTATGTAATTTTATTCTTATTGTTTTATATTTTGGAAAGATACGCAGTTTTTAATAAAAATTGTCAATATTTTCATGTTTTGTTTATTTATTCAAAGGTGCCCCTAGCTTGTTCAAAGGTACCCCTACACGGGGCAGGTTTGAACAGAAAACTTTCAGTTTTTTAAAGCCTCACAGCATAGTTAATTTATCTGAAAAACTGTAATTTTTTATTTCATATGATGCAGAATTACATTCTTTCTCTCACGAAATATTTAAAATTCAATAAATATAATTCAAGTAAGAAATATGTGGATTTTTAAAAAAATGCTCAAAGGTGCCCCCCACTCCCCTACTGAAAAAAAGTTTAAAACATATTATTAAAAAAGGGGGGGGCTGTTAAAAACTGGCTCATTTATTATACCATACATTAATCTACATAAGGACAATTTATTCGCTGATGTACTTGTATTCCCTTAAATTTATATATCATTACGTCTTTAATATTACATTAATATCTACATACTTATATCTTATATATATATATATATATATATATATGTAAATATATTAATATTTTTTGATAATTGTTAATACTAATTTAACATCTATATTCATCATTCTATAATTTTTTAATAATATCAATGATTTCTTCTTTAATTATTATTTGTTTTTCCCCTTATCCTTCTTTTATCCTCATATCATTTTATTTCTAATCGAGATTTTTAGTAATGTAATTTCATTTGTCATTTTCTTACCCATTTAGTTTACGTATTAGCTTACATTTAGCTCATTGTAATGCATATTCATACCAATTCCACATGGCGGCACTTTTTTCCCTACATATCCTTTTTCATTCTCTCTATCTTTGCTCATGTTACTTAGCTGGTTTATGCCACATGGCTTCGTTATGATACCGGATGAATATTTATTAATTTATAGTTTGATAAGTTATTTTTATAATTTTTAGTCACTTTGAGTTGAATTTTCCTTTATTTCTTGGTTTTCTTAATATATCTCAAACATTCTGGGTTTTTTAGATATGTTATAAGGAGCTTAAGATTGTAATTTTTTGGTCTTATGCCGACGATATTTGATGAAATAACATATCTTCACCATGAAATCTGTAAATGAAACTCCTCAGACGATTCCACATCAACATCATAGTTTTTTATTTTTGTATTTTCCCTTTCTGGTTTAATACTTTTATATCTTTATTTTTACATATATTTTCACAGATGTAATTTCATTTTAATTTTATATATATATATATATATATATATATATATATATATATATGTATATATATATATATATATATATATATATATATATATATATTGATCTCGCTACAGGAACAGCGAACAAAATAATATAAATTAATAGAAAAATATTGTTTACTTATAAGAATTTTCAAATATTAATGATAAAGCTTATATCTAAAATATAAAACATTGTTAAACCTAATTATTTAACTAATTTATTTCCTATGATTAATAGTAGTAATAATATATTAAACGTCACGTGTGAATTTATATATAAATATATATACATTTCCCTTCTTTAATTTATGTGCATTTGTTCCAAATAATTATCCAATTTATCTACATGATAATTATAATCAAATTGCTTGATTTTTAACTGAAAACTAATTATCATAAAAAATTTAGTAAAATAAAATTAGATATTATTTTATTTTGTAATTTATATATAAATCCCATTTCCATATAAATAATAAATAATATCTCATAACAACAATAAATATAATTGCTTCAATAAAATATTTATGATGCTGAGGAATCCTATAGCATAGTTGCCAACATCTTACGCTTTTTTTGTACCACGAAAATTTTATAGTAAATTTTACCTTTTTAAATCGCCGTATTCTGCCGCTTAAATCGGGTAATAATTTCTATTAATTTTTTCTGGTACGAAAAAGGGGAAAAGTTAGCAGCTACGCTATAGTGGGAGAAATCGCTTAGCAGTGACAAGGGCTGGACGATATCACAAATTTAATATAGCAATGTATGAAAAAGTTGATATTGATATTGGTGATATATCGCGATATTAATTTAAAGTGGGGTAGGAGGGACATTTGCTATTTTTGAAAGACAAATGATATATCGTAACAAAAATTTAAACACAAAACAGAGTAGAAAGCAGTGAATCAACATTTTTATATCTATTTTCTCATACAACATAATTTCTATTTTTTATTATTATTTTTTAAATATATAGAAAAAATGAACCAATTGCCCAATACCTATTTGGATTTACACCGTTACTTTAATAAGCTTTTTCTTCTAAGATAGTATTTTCCCCATTCTTCTCATTTTACTATATTAAGCTTTTCTTTACAAAATTTCATTTTCAGCACGATTTAGCTTTCATGAGTATGGTTAAGTACATGGTTTAAGAAAAAAATTCTTTAGATAAAATAAAACTTAAAATTTTGTACATAAAAATCCATAAAATATTCTTTTCACATAATTTTAATTGTAGATTAATGTTTTTTAAATATATATTTAATTTGGTTCAAATTGAGTTTAGCTGGACTGGGATTTCATTTAGCTTGTGCACGATATAGTCCGGGCCAAAAATTTTGCTTTTATATCAGACTGGGTCTTTCTTACGGGATGAATCTGTATCGACTAGAGTCCTGCATCGGGTTAGGTAATCCGATTTTATCCAAACCCGGTTGGGTTGGTGGTGATTCTTTTCACTATGGGTCACTTCAATTATTTTTTTTTTTTTTCGGTTTTGATACTGGTGGGTCGGGGATGGGTTATCCCGGTGTTTCAAAAAAGCAATCCAGTATATTTTTCAGAAGACAAAAAATATATTTCAATACTAAAGAGTATATATTCATATATATGTATTTTTCTGCATAAAAGATAAAACTAATATGAAAGTTATAATTCTAGACTACTTTTCCATAAGTGCATTATATTGATTGCGATTAATTTTCTTTCGTTTATGGCTCGGGTCGAATATACGATAATTATTTTATCGGGTTCGAGTAGACCTGAACGCCGCCCCCTGAATACTAGGCTTAAGCGCTGACACAAAAATGGCGGCTGCCGAAGGCGGATTTTTTTTTAACGTATGTACGGTCCCTTAACCCTTTCCGGCACGGGCAATTTTTGTTGTAAAATGATGAAATGATTGACTGACACCGGAATTTTAAAACGACTTTTTTAGAAATTAAAAACATGCTACTTTAACTATTCATTGTAAAAGCAAAATTTTACTAAAATATTCATGGTGCCGTCCGTAAGTTTGGAATTAAAATTAGGTATCCCGACCCGGGCACACGGTGCCGGAAAGGGTTAAATTTTGTCACCAGTATTTTATAAAAGATTTCTTTGACTCCTTTAATCTCATAAAAATAGAGCGGAAAAAACTTTTATAAAATTATTGGTGCCAAATTTCAAGAGACCGTTCACATGCTGAAAAAAATCCGCCTTCAGCAACCGCCATTTTTGTGTCAGCGCTCTGGCCTAGTATTCAGAGGGCGGTGACCTGAAAAAAGGTTTTCGGGTTCGTAGGGTGTAGGACTACGTGGGTAGGACTGTATTGCAGTCCTCTACTCTGAATATATTTAAAATATCAAGTTCTGTGTTAAAATGCTTGAAATGCGTTTAACTTAAAGAAATTTTAAAAATATCACATATTTTGAGAAGCTTGCGTTTTACTATAAAAATTAAAGTCGGCGATCTTGAATTTAAACCTTTTTCCATTTCTTTGAGTTAATTATTATCTAACATTGTTTAATTTCTATAACCCCTTGAGGGGCGCCGTTTGCAGTCTGCAAACGGTTACTTTTAATGCCGAAATTAACAATTGGGACCAGAATTATTTTAGTACACTTTCGATCTCATAGTATACGTGAAAAATAGCTTTTGATTATTTGCAAATAAATTTGTTCTTAAATTGCGGTGTGAATTAAATATTTGAACATTTTTAGAGCAGAAATGCCTTTCCCCTGAAAGGGTTAACCCTCTAATTCCCAGGGAAGAATGCTTCCCAGAAATTGCGTAATTCAGAGAATCGGAATTCATACCAGAAAATCTAATAAAAACTTTCGGTTTATTTAATAACGAAATGTCTGCGATTAACCCTCCGTCTACCAGACGGGTCCATTGGACCCGACAGGTACATACAAAATATTCATTCAAACCAGAAATTTTTTTAAAATAAACTAAGTATATAAACCAGACAAAAATAAGATAAATAAATAAGTTAAATAGTTTTAAATAAAAATTCTGGTGTAGAACGTTTTATTAAAACTTGAATAAAATTCCCGGTAGATCTAGGGTTAATTAAATTAAAAATTTCTATTTTAAATTCATATTTTAAAATTCTGGTGTGAATACAGAATATCTGAATTAAAAAATCTATTAAATCGTGAACGCTGATGGTAGCAAATATGCTACCATGGGCAGTAGAATGTTAATGTATATCTTATTTAGAAAACAAACAGGATTTTTGTTCACTGAATAATTGATAGACATTACACACCAGTAGAGAAATTTAATTTCATGATAAATCCACTAACATGAGGAATGCGTTAATTTTGAAAATCCATTGAAATTCTTCTTAAAAAATTTCAATGTATTACAAATACCTTTTTATCAGCCGAGCAACTGAAAAATACTGAATCTACCCAATTTCGGACGCTCATTTTAAGCGCAGATATGAATTCATTCGGAGAGCACATATTCAAGCACATATTCAAGCTCATGTTACTGGTCATGATACATCACTCTATATATGAACCATTAACAGCAGCGGAACAAGAAACGCGCCTTAACCACTTGAGGGGCGGTTGGGTATATTATATCCCACCTAATTTTAATCAAGATTTGCACCAGAAACTTTTAATTAAATTTTACTTTTAGAACTTTGGTGAAAAAAAGTTGCAAAATTGATTTTCCTTATTTTGAAACAAAATTTTTCAAAAATTCCGATGTGAATTCAACTTTACAGAGACGCAATTACTTGCCCCTGAAAGGGTTGATTGTTATTCTGTATTCATCTCTAACGAAAGGTGGAACTTCCGGATTGCAGGGATAGGGACGAACTGAGGAATGTATTAGGATATATTGGGATGTCCATTTATTGTAGAACTTAACAAAAGAGAGATAATCAGCAGAGATAGATTCTGGTTCTGATGAAGAAGGCCAGTAGATAAATACATAGATCAGATGAAAAAAGGCATTGAATAAAATATTGGTACCCTATATTCGGCGCTGTTTTTCGTGATTTTAAATCGCGGTGTGGTCAAAACAATATTATTTTTATTGGGACTCTGTGTTGCCAGTGGGCTACTTTTTTTAAATTCAGATTTCTTGATTGGCATCACTTTTTTGAAATAGTCAAATTCGCCTTATTTAATGACATATTCATTAAGGCAAGAGGAATTTTCCATTTCAGAAAAGTGGTGCCAATCAAGAAATCTGAATTTAAAAAAAAGTAGCCCACTGGCAACACTGTTGGGACATATAAGCAGAGTCAGAACTTAGATATTGTCATTGCGATATTTAAAAAATATAAATATATTACCGATGCATTGATAAATAATCCATACCTAACATGTCTGCAGTTATATATCTATCAAGTAATAAATATATATGTGTAAGGTATACAAACCTCGAACCAAACCTCTTCTAATATTTCTATTTTTGAATGTAAACACAAAATTACTTAAATGAATTATTTATTGAATTTACAATGTTTTTACGGTAACCATATATTTTAGCTTGATTACTTATAAATTTCATATTTTTATTTTTATTCATATCTGAGCTTAAATATTTTATTCTATGTAGGTAATTAGGTAAAATATTTTCATAAACAGATTTATGTAAGCATAAATTATAGTGTGTAAAAACATTTACATTAAAAGGAAAATAAGATCTTTTATCATATGCATCAAATATTAATTTATTTTTATTATTAAGCGTTATTTTTAAATCAAGTACGTTGATTGTATTATTTATCATATCATTCTGATTTAATGTAAGTTGTGGGGGATATTTAGTATGTAACGATGAGATATTGGAGTCACTGAAATAAAAAAAAATACTAATATCTTCAATATAATGATACTAAGCACATAGCTGACAACATCTTACGCTTTTTTGTACCACAAAAAATTTAATAGTAAATTTTACCTTTTGTAATCGCCATAATCTACCGATTAAATAAGGCCTGATTAAATAATAACCGATAAAATTTCTATTATTTTTTTCTGATAACAAAGACATTGTTAGTTGTTAGTGGTATACGCTATTGTTAGTTGCATAATCAAAAATATTTTTTTTCTTTTTGAAAAATATACAAAAAAGAAAGTAAGAAAGAAAATCTGACTTTTTTTTCTCTTTCACTTTAGTTTCGGGGGCAGGTTCCCCTAGGAGCTTCTTCATTTTGGATATACCCTTGTATACATATATCGGTGCTTAAAAAACGGAAAATTTTAGAATGAAGATTAGTGTGACCATTTTTTTCACAATTATAGAATTTTCTGAATTTCGTATGGTATTGTAAATGTAATCATATTCTTGTCCCAACATATCTTTTCTATGCACATACAAAACACACAATGACGAATGATAGGTAATCAAACGCAAGGTTTTGTATCAGGATTTTGACATAGTGTACTCCTTTTTCTTTAAAATACGTTGATTGATGAGAAATAGCAGTTAATTGCAGGGATGAAAGTTCCGACTTTTTACATACCAGTATAATCTTAGAGAAAATGTTATTTTATTTAATTGAAACATTTTTCGATTTAGTAGAACAACATTTCCTGTAAGATTATACTGGTGTACAAAAAGTCGGAAATCTCATCCCTGTAATTAATAATTAATGCAAAACGTATCAGAAAATGATCTTAACCCCTTAATTCTCGCTCCCGAGATATTCTCGGGCTGTGTCTTTTACTCAAATTGTTTGATTCCCACCAGTTTTATAAAATAGTGAAATTGGCTATATTTTAGTATCGTTTTACCTGTCATTAAATAAGGTGAATATTTCTTTTTCATAAAAGTGGTGCCAATAAGCAATTTGAATTATTCAACCGTAATTTAATTCGAGCGTTAAGGGGTTAAAGACTGCAGCGAAAAGGCCTCGCTCGGCTCTACTCATAGAACTATTAATAAAGAGGAACTGATGTATCCTTAAAATAGTGAAGCTTCAACTGTAACCGCTGTCGCAGAGTTTATTCACCGCCGAAGGAAACTTCCACCAGTAAATTTATTTAGAAAGTTTCTGTTTATTTAAACGCCTTGTTAATGCAAAATTTCAGTCATAAATAATGGTAGAAACAGATTTTCATTTTTACTGGTAGAAGTTTACTCTGGCGGTAGTCACACCCTGCGTTTCTGCCATATTGTGACAACCAGGGCAAAAAACTGACAGTTTTACAAGGCAAACTGACACCAGTAAGAAAAAATAAAAATTTTGGCCCCATTTGTGAGGAAAAAATTCCATGAATAAGATGCTTAAATAAGATGAAATTTTCTATTCAATTTTACTGGTTTGACACGATTTAAAAATAAACAGCCGCCATCTTATGACAACCTCCTCAGTTACTTCACTCGCAACTGGTAGACAGTACACTATATGTCACCCCCTCTTTATTCATAACTCCATTGCTCTACTATGTCTTCTATAATAGAGTAAGAAAGAAAGAGTAAAATACATTTTCTGATTTTAGAAAGTTTTTTATATAATTTCAAAATGCCACAATAACCATAAAAATCATAAAAATCATCATGTAGTTAATTTCTCTTACCTGAAGAGCAACTAAGGTACAAAAAAATAATAAATGATCGTTAAGCGGGTGTTTTTTGGAACAGTATCAAAAGGAACAGCTAATCACAAAAATGGACAGTGGATGGGGCAGCAAATTACGAAATAGCAGGAGAAAATGACAACCTGTCTGAAAACAGGAGAGAAGCACAAATAATCACAAAATAGATATGAGAAGAAAGTTGGGAATTCGATGAATACACACAAAATAAAAAATAAAATGCCGTTAAATGAAATTCAAAATGACAAACAACTTATGCAAATTAAAATAAGGAGACTTTAAAGAATAAATTTTTCAGAATAGCAAAGAAATGGTGTTCTTCCAATTCTTCCCATTATCCTTGTATTATTATTACTATTATTAGTATTAATATATATTTTATTTTCATATTTATTTCGTTTTAAACCTGCAGAAAAAAGATAGATTGGAATTTTTTATTAACAGCTTAACAGCATTTAAATAAAAGAAAATACATTTCGGAAAAGCAATTAAATTGAAACTGATTTTGACATTTAAAATCCAAATTTTCCAACCATCTCAAAGCCTCAGTGACGTAAAGAAACTTTTACATTTTAATATCACAATCTGGCAACAGTTTTAGCTTACGATTGACCACGTACACTTTATTTTTAAGAATCTAAATAATAAAATATTAGAAATATTATTAGAATAAATTAAAATATTATTTTTTCATTTAAAGTACTGTTAACCTTAAGTTCGAATCCCCGCAAAATGACTTGCATTTAAAATGTACTATATTAAAAAGAAACTTCTCCTTATAATGTTTAAATTCATTTATAGCACTACAGTATATATTTACAGGACTACAGTCATACATTTATCAGAATCAGTCAACAAAATATTATTTAACCCTAGAACTACCGGAAATTTTACTCAATTTTTATAAAAACATTCTACACCAGAATTTTTACTTAAAACTATTTAATTTGTTTATTTAACTTATTATTGTCTGATTTATACATTTAGTTTGTTTTGAAGAAATTTCTGGTTTGAATAAATATTTTGAATGTACATGTCGGGTCCAATGGACCCGTCTGGTAGACGGAAGGTTAAGGAAGTGGTGTAGTGTACCGCGTTACAGTGATGAGTCGTAAGGGAAAATCAGGTGCACCGCTGCAAAGAGATGAGCCGCATGAGGAAATCAGGTGTGCTGCGAAAATGTCAAGTCAAGTCTTATCAAGATTGTGAGAATTAATAGAAATATCAATACTTCAATATCCAATATTTTATATTATACTATTTACTTTGAAATGAGGCTTAGCGTCATAAAATTGCATTATATGGAAATTTATTGCTCTCTGTATATACTCTTTATAAGTCTTTTTATATACTCTTTATAGGACGACTCTTTATAAGTCTCTTTATATACTCTTTATAAGAAACACTGATTTTAACAGGCTTCATTTATGATACTCTGTCAAATACGTAGTCGTGGGCACACTTGCGCCTACCGACCACGTTCCATGCTCGATAATTTTACATGTATAACCAGTGCCATATTCCGAACATGTGCAACATGAGGAAACTTCCACCAGTAAAAAGGAATTGTAATTTTCCCTTTATTTTTCCTCAGATAAATAAGTCTAAAATTACTCTTATTATATACTAGTGGAACTTTGCGCATGCAGGGCTCCCACACGGTCCGTTTTTTGAACACCACTTTTATTTAAACAAAAATCTTCTTCATTAATTCCGTAGAAACATTCAAGGAAGAGTGTTTTTATTGCAATTGTTGTAGAAACCTACCACGAATTTCTTTTTAAAAAATTACTTCGTTTTAAAAAACGGACCAGTGGGAGCGCTACACATGCTGCATGTGTTCAGAATATGGTCCTGTGCATAACTATATATTTTGCACTCATTGGCAGTCAGTGTTGTTTTTGATTGAAAAAAAAAAAAGTTATGCATCTCAGTACAATTTTTTGTAATCACATTTTCTGTATACAAAATATTAAATGTCTCGCTCGCACTCAAAAAGACAATATATTTGCGTGTCGTTTCATTCTTGATATTCTCATAAAACTACCCTAATAAAAGAAAGATTCGCTCTGCCTGGGTGTTTGTCTGTCTGTCAGTGGACGATGGCTAGCGAAAGCTACTGCACGCAGAAGTCTGAAAATTTGTGTGAGGATAGTCCAACGCACCTCTTGATGCACTTGAGGCTCAGATTTTTATTTATTTTTTATAATTAGCTAAGATATTAATTAAAAAGTCATTAAAAACGCATTACTTTTTCAGAAAAATGGCAAGCGCGCCCGAGCATGCTCATGCTCAATCCCTGCTTTCCGCAGTGCGTAAAAGGGAAGAACCAAATGCTTTCTTTTTTCCCCTTAAAGTTTGCCTTAACGCCCATCGGTCGAACCTTACTGAATACGGAAAAATGGAAGACATATTCTTAAATTATGTACTTTTACGTCTTAAACGCCGCAATCAGCTCGGAAAAATATTGTTGTTAACACTTTGGAGGAAAAAATTCAAAAACGGTCGTTTTCGTGGTTGACTTTTTCTCCCTTTTAGCGACGCTTACGTAGGGCTTGATTTCAGAGGTACCGATTCACAAAAAATACCTATTTAAAGCTGAGACTTTCTTATTTTCGATGGTGTAACCTGTTTTGAAAAATACAAATTTTAACCCTTTCGAACAAATTCGCGAATGCAGGCCACTTCGCGCCTTCCGAAGACAATCTTATTTCTTCGCTAAAAGTAACTAAACTTTGGTATTTCGACATAATCTTTTTAGAAAATCTTAGCAGATTGGATTTAGATCATCTATAAAAATTTAAAAACATTCAGACGAGTAGAAGTATTAAAAAAAAAAAAAAAAAAATCTCAGACATTTTCGATGAAAACGCTAAAAAGCAGACTGTACTCGGCTTCTGCTCCTGTTTTCATGACTAAATATGCACATATTTTTACGAAATTTAAAAGAAAAGCTTGGATATAGTTATATTTATAACTGATTTAAGTTTCAGAGAGTTTGGACGATAAGAACACTTTTTATTTGTTATGTTAAAGGACCCGTAGCGAAAGCAACAAAAAAAGCGAGAAGAAAACATATTTCTTTTACAACTATATATCAATATTAAAAAGCAGAAAACCAGCGTTTGAAAATGCACAAATAATACGTGAAAAGCAGCAAACAATTGTTTCGAATCTACTAGCAAGATTCTTCTTCAGTGCAAGATAGAGCAAGACACAGCGTGCTAGAAAAAGCAAAGCTGAGCCAAAAGCTAGCTAGCACGCTGTGTCTTGCTCTATCTTGCACTGAAGAAGAATCTTGCTAGTAAATTCGAAACAGCTGTTTGCTGCTTTTCACGTATTATTTGTACATTTTGCTATTTTAATATATATCAATATATTTTCACGAAATTTTTAAACGGACTGTAAAACCGTTATATTTATAACCGATCAAAATTTCAAACAGTTAAGACAACAATAAATATTTTAAATTGAATTACGTGAATTTTTATTCACATTGCTAACAAGGCGTAAAACCATCAAAGTGAAAAAGTATGCAGGCCAAGGTTCTAAGTTCGAACTGAGTCTTTGTTTCAGCGCATCAACTCTTTTCCAACTAAGTCACCAGGAACGACACACCTAGCTTGGCACCTTTCACTCTTATATTGTGTCGTTCCAGGTGGCTTAGGAGAAAAAGCGTTGGTGCGCTGAACCAAAGACCCAGGTTCGAACCCTGTCCTGGATACTTTTTCACTTTATTGCTTTTATGCCTTGTTAGCAATGTGAATAAAAATTCACGTAATTCAATTTAGATTTCTCGGGTGCATGTCATCGTTTAAAAATTACTATAAGAAATATTTTTTTTACTATGAAACGACCCTACGAGAAAAAACAAAAAAATGTCTTCTTACGAGCGCTTTTACCGCTGAATATCAACACTTTTTCAGGAATTTTTCATTTAAAAATATAAATTCATACAAAATGGGGTTAAAGATGTAAACTGATTCAAATTTTAGGTTTATTTAAGGCTATTATCGCAGGCACGGGCAGCGCCTTGCGGGTCAGCTAGCTGTAAATAAGCTCCAATAAGTTTTGCATTTGTCATTCTATACATTTGTCTCTATTAGTAGCGAATTCTACTACTCAATCTGGGAATGCTTTATCATATTACTTTTTCTAACGGAAATTTACAGGTTATTTAACCCCTTCAAGGGCGGTGCTTCATTTTTGGACCACCTAATTTTAATTCCTAAATGCTACATTGACACCAGAATATTAGAATGAAAATTTCTCTTTTACTAAGTACTAGAACAAAAGCTTTTGCTTACTTTGGAATAAATTTCTTTTTAAATTCTGGTGCCGTTCACTCATTTCAGCATTTTACGAGTAGAAGTATCTTTCCCCTGAAAGTGTTAATCATAATAAAATACTAAAAAATAGAACAACAATTTCTGTATGGAAAAAGTTGTCAGAAAGAGCATAAATAGTAGGATTCGACACTGATATCCATCCATACTTCGAATTGTGCATATTTATACCAACCAGCACACAAAACACGCACTTAAATAATTATGTAAATTGAAGAAGTTCAGCCACGAAGGAAGTGTTGCCAGTGGGCTACTTTTTTTTTTAATTCAGATTTCTTGATTGGCACCACTTTTTTGAAATGGTAAAATTCCTCGTTTTCGCCTTAATTAATATGTCATTAAATAAGGCGAATTTTACCATTTTTAAAAAGTGGTGCAAATCAAGAAATCTGAATTTTTAAAAAGTAGCCCACTGGCAACACTGCACGAAAGTATTTAAAAAAATCAAATTCGTCCATGAATGTACAAAGGTTGCCAAATAAAACAAATTCACCAGAAAATAAAACTTTAGCATAAGGACTTAAAGTAGTTATCACTAATAAATGCTTGGTTCGATTTTGAGTAACTGGATTTGATCTTTCGTTTTAAAATTCTATTTTTTACAAAAATGTAATAAAGTTCACAAGAACATAGCTGCCGCCAACTTTTACGCTTTTTTCCTACCACTATTTTTAAGCAGAAAAAATTGCCTTACTTAATCTTAAGTTTTCGATGATTAAACAATATAATTTCTTCTGTTAAATATAGTGGTAGGTAAAATGCATAAAAGTTCGCAGCTATGCAAAAGTAACTTTTCGTTTTCAAATAAACGGTCAAGTGCGAGTATTACTCGCGCACAGAGGGTTCCGTACAATAATATATAAATTAGTAAGTGTATTATTATAAAAATACCGTTGCTAAAAGAATACTAAGACTTTGTAAAAACTATACAACGTAGGGTTGGGTATAGGTGTTAGTATACAGGGTGCAAAGGAAAGTCCCTTTAACCTGAAAATACTTCCAAACGGAGAGAGCTACAGCTATACAAGTGAGTTAACGGTACAGTAAAGCGACTACGCGCAAACTAATGCAAACGACAGCAGCACCCCTTGTGGCGAAATTTGGAAGATAACCATTGCAAATCGACAACGAAATGAGGTAGAGCAAATTTTCCAATTAGAAAGTTTTAGAGCATCAATTAATTAGTACGAAACGACATTTGGTTCACACGGATAAGATAAATCGTCGCCTGCATACCCAAAAATGTCCCAAATCGATGAGCGACGATTCCACTTTGCCTATTCACATTCCGGAAATGTAGCAGTGCACAATTGCAGATTGTGACGCTGTACTGTTCTGTAATGTCTGTAAAGATTTAATTTCCAATGCATTTAAAATTTTAGAATAACCCTTTCAGGGCCAGAAGAATTCTATTCGTAAACTGATGAAATAATTGACCGACACCAGACTATTGAAGAGAATTTCTCAGAAAACAAAAACCCGATAATTTGCACTTTCATTACAAAAGCAAAATTTTATTAAAATATCCTTGGTGCCATTAGTCAGTTTTGGAATTACAATTAGGTGGCTAGACCGTCTAGTCACCGCCCTTGAAGGGTTAAATCTATGTCGTCGTATTGAAGAGGCTTGCAATAGACGTTCCATGCTGAGTGCATGCAGACGTGCATGCAGAATTACTCTCACGAATAAAAACGTGTATCGTGAGCAATGACGAACTTTTCGAACATACAGAATATTAACTTTTTATCACTGTGAGACAGTTTGTCTTTTTTTGTGTGATGTTATCAAAATGTGTTGAGATAAGGGATACGTACGTATTTATAGCATAAATTGTGCGTATTTCTTCATACTTCTGACTATTCCATTCAAACGTTTACACAAAATGGAGCGCATCGATTTCAGACATTTTTGGCTAAACAGGCGAAGATTTATCTTATCCATGTAAACCAAATGTCGTATTCTACTAATTAATTTATTCTTTAAAACTTTCTAACTGGAAAATTTGCTCTATCTCTTTTCGTTTTCGATTTGCAGTGACTATCTTCCAAATTTCGCCCTAGGGGGCGCTGCTGTCGTTTTCATTAAATCGGGCGTAGTCGCTTTACTACACCGTTACCTCATTTGCATAGGTGTAGCTCTCTCCGTTCATAAGTATTTTCAGGATAAAGGGACTTTCCTTTGCACCCTGTATACTAGAAAAGTATAAATGGATATACCATGAAAGTTCAAAGATATATGGAACCTAAATAATAGCAAATATAGCTATTCTGTATATTTGTTATTCCATATAGTTTTTAGTTAACCTATAAGTCATAGTAGGTGTATTGAGAGAGCCACTCAATGGAAACTAGTCGCGAATCCCTTAGTATTTATGTGATTAATTCTCATTAAATTAGTCTGTTTTAACAATTTGACGTCTTTTGCTTTTATACTGCTACTGGGCATTCCATTACATAAATATATCCTTAAAATTTTTATCTAGGCTTTAACCCCTTGGGAACGAGCGACACGTATACGTGCCGGAAATAGGCCTAAGGATCCTCGTTTATCCTCACCAGTAAAATTTTACTGTAAAATTTGCCTTATTTAATCCGAACATTTTCCCGATTTGATTACACACAAACTTTTGTTTTTTAAAACCGGTAGCAAAGTAATAAACATTTCGTAAAAGGCTCCCGTCGCGAAGGGGTTAAAAGTCGATGGAGCATAGAGTACGCCGTCCCTGTCATTATGTATGTCCAAACAGTTTGTGTCTTTAAGGGTTAATATCTCGGCTAATTACCGACGATTTTTTCCGAAATTCATGATCAACAATGCTTTTATACTTCTGCTACGATAGGTACCTCCAGCTTTGCTCAACACTTTTGCTGATGCCCGTAAATCGAAATTTGAGTGTAACGGAAAAATGCGATTTTCTCAAAAACTATGTGACTTAGGGTAATCGCTATAATTTTCCTGGAAGGTTTTAATTAATGTCTACTACCTCTAATTTTTTCATAATTTTATTTTCAATAGATTCGGAATTAGATCGGGGAGGGGGGGGGGGGGACGTATTTTTGCACTACATTTTCCACCATAACTTTGAAAATATAATACCTAAAATTAAATGAAATATATTTTTGATTTCAGCGTTACGAAAGCTTTCACACGATATACAAAGAAAAGATTTTTTTTTCAAGTAACTTAATTAGCCGCTTTACATTTTTCCTAAATATATTTATGAATATTTATTAATCTGTAAATATGTGGGTCACTAATCTTTATTACTTCCCCCAATTTGAACTTTCCACATTGCATAGTTTACGAGTAAAAGGGCTGTGACAGGCAGACAGACAGACAGACACAGGAGTGATCTTATAATGGCTCGTTTTTACTTTTTAAGTACGGAACCCTAAAAATGGGCTACGAGAAAAAAAAATCTTGCATCGACCCCTGAATACTGTGATAAAGTGCATTAACATGGGAATTTTAAATAAAAATTCCGTATCGCGCAAGGGATTTTTTTTTTTTTTTTTTTTTTTTTTTTTTTTTGTCAAATAAAGAAGTGGATGCAAAATTTTTAATTAAACTTCAAACTTTTAAAATGAAAAAATTTAGAAAATTTGACGCGTGGAAATTTTTTTTATTATTAAATAACTAATTGAATTATTTTAGTTCCAATAATTTTTAATCGAATATTAATTAAATTCATAGAAAACACACGTGGTACCTATTCAAATTTCTTGTTGGAATAAAAAATGAAAAACAATTTCTAAAGTCAAACGTCCCGTTCATCGTATACATAGAAACATATTTTGGATGAGTGAGACTTACATACTTCATTGTGATTGAAATGTAACTTTATTTTCAATTTATGTGTTCATTTAATTTTTCTTTCGCTCTTAAAAGACATTACGTCACCGTCTGTCCTTGGCTTAAAATTTCCCCTGAACTTAAATAAGGTCTGTTTAGCACCTTCCATTTTAATTAAATAATCACTTGATTAGGAAAATGATTTCTAACGTGTGTATTCACCATATCACAAATTAATGAAAATCTGATCGCGTTATTATAAAACCATCATTTAATAAGAAAGATGTTGGCATTTTAAACAAACACTTACTAATTAAATTTAAGCCAATTAACATTAATTTATAAGTAGTTTGGAATTTATAAAACGTCCACAATCGATAATACTTGT
Organism: Maratus speciosus; assembly: GCA_963932465.1. NCBI lineage: Eukaryota > Metazoa > Arthropoda > Arachnida > Araneae > Salticidae > Maratus > Maratus speciosus. Next base: position 442,883,514 of record OZ010787.1, read on the forward strand.
TTTAAAAGAGAACTGCAAAAAATATTTTTCGTCTAAAGTTAAACAAAAGACGGTCATTGTTTCTGTGTAATCTCCGTTGTGTTAAAAATTTGCTTCAGTATTAAATGCATAGTCTCGATTCTATATATTTTTTTAAATATAGAATTTCTAATATTATGTCTATTTTAAAAACTTGAAGAACCTTATTTTGTCATACCTTCATAAGGCTATTAAAATTTCAGATACATTTCATGATCAAAGAATCTAAAGGGATATTTCAGAGACAAGAAACCTAAAATGATAAGAATAAAAGTGTATAGAACTATTTGCTCTGATTAGCTTTTACATTACTCCCATAGAATAATAAAAAGTTGAAACTTTGTTGACGTTTCAACATAATGGGCATAACCCTCGGGGAGTTCCTTTATTTTTGAAGACTATGTTATATTTGAAAAATATTCTGAAAATGTTACATTGAGTTTTTGATACCTTTAGCGACATAAAAAAATTGCGCGTATTTGTTCAAAATGAATATTTCAAATATGTTTTCTTCATTTTTATATTACCTCTACTCTATTGTGAGATGTCTGCTTCGACTATTGTAGTTTTCCTTCGGATGACATCAAAAAGATATTTCAATCTAGTTTCAATATTGTATTTATTTGAAAGGAATTTTATATACGAGACACTGCAATCCAATAAAAAAGTTCAAAATGCTCTTGTCTCGGTGAATTGTCAGATAATATAAATGCTATACCTTTAGCATTTATGGACACGATCTTGAGTCAGATTTTTTTATAATGGTGATTTTCTTAAAAGGTACCTATTTTTGGGGAAAAAAGAGCATTAATTATTTATAATAATTGATAAAAATATTATATTAATATAATTTATTATCGTTATTTAGATGAGGAATATTTTGCTTTATCGGTATACGTCATTCATACACTGTAAAATATATATATATATTTCAAATTGACAGAATAAAACAGTCAATTTTGGCGCCAGTGGAAAACCGTTTAATTTACAGAAAATATCTGTAATTTTTCATTAAAACAGTTTTTTTTCTGTAAAAATTACAAAATCCAACTTTTTTTTACAGAAAATAAACTGTTTATCTTTAAAACAGTTTTTTCTGTAAAAAATACATTTTTCTTCTGTAAAAATTGCAGATTTTTTTTACAGTGTACAACTGTGAGAAAATACAATGTAATCAATAAAGAAATAAATGCATGACAAAATAAAATAATGAAATATGATAGACACAAACTTGAAATCACATTTTTTTTCCCTTTGTAATTTTATTTGCTTTTTATTTTTTTTTTTAATAAAGGAGCTCTTATTCTTAAAAATAAAACAGTATTTATAATGATTAATAAAAGTGACTTAACTTACCATAATTTTCTTAATTGAAGAAATATTTGGCTTGATCAGTGAATTTAAATCTTGTAGCCATAAAAAAATGCACTGCAGCCAATAGAGACATTAACGCATTTTTGGCCGGCAATTTCCTATTAACCCTTTCCGGAGCGGACTAACTCTGTTTGTAAAATGATGAAATTATAAACTGGCACCAGAATTTACAAGCGAATTTATTAGAAAATAAAAACTTGCTTATGTACCCGTACTTTATAAAAAGCTCTTGGTGCCGTTTGTCAGTTTTGGAATTAAAATTAGGTATTTTTTTTGTGGACACCCTCCGCTAAATGGTTAAATGTGTGTTTCCAGACAATGGAAGCCCCGCCCTTTCTGAAAGTCGGTTACCTAGATAGATTTTTATAGAATATCTATCACTAAATATTTTAAAAATGTTTAGATTTTATGTGAAATTTTGTATAGTCTAACAAGAAATGGCCAACTATTTTGTATTAAGACGTATTCTTTCTGAAAAAAGCTTGCTGATATTTTATTCAAGAAAAATGTCTTAACACTAGAACCGCCAAGGCGGTCATTTTGACCGTTTTGAAGCTTTCATGCCGTACCAATTTGTTTCTATTTAGAGTATAACTTTCAGTCTCCGTGACTTTCCCTATAATTCGAAAAGCTATGCTATGCCAGTGATAAATTTTCCAGTCAGCCAAAATTTATGAAATATTGCAGTAGTATACCTAGAACCGCCGAAACGGTCAAAATGACCGCCTTCAATTTTAATGCACATTTTATCTAGTAAATGTCGCAACAGTCCATACTTCATACAACCATACTTCAACAAAGGTTACAACATTACCACAGATAACTTCTTTACTTGACTGCCCCTTGCAGAAAAGCTAAAGTCACCAAAAACAAGCATTGCTGGCACAGTCAATCGCGGACGAAAAACAAAATTCCACAGGCCATAAAATCTGAAAAAAAAAGTCTTTGTACAGTAGCCAAATTCTTGCCAAAGATGATATTACGTTGAGTTTATGAAGGGAAGAAAAATAAATATGCTTTAATTCTAATTTCCCGGCATCCATCAGTTACATTTAAAACTGGTGATAAGCACTTACCAGAAAGTGTAAAGTTCTATAATTCTACAAAATTTGGCGTCGACCAGCTCGACCAAATGGCACGGAAGTATTCTACAAAAGCTAGTTCTACACGGTGACCTCTACAAGAGTTTTATAAGTTTCTTGATCTAGCGGGGATCAATTCTGGAAAACACAATCAAAAAAGGTATTAAATACCAGTATTTTGTTAAAGATAAATCCGCTTTCCTTAATCCCTTTATATTATTGCTAGTGTTTTCTGCAAGAACATACTGGTAGGTACCTCTTTTTTTGACTGTGTTTTTCCCTGACCACTCGCCACCCTGAATATTGTATTGCTCAGGGGATAAATATAAATGTTTGTTTTCACCAAGTTTATTCTTGTTTTTAGCAATTTCGATTTCTCATGAAAAAATATTTTTTACTATAAAAACATTCTTAAAATAAAAAATATAAATAATACATATATATCTCAATATAACATAATTGTAACATAATAAAATATAAAAAAAATAATAAAAATTATGAAATACATATTATCATATGTGCAATGATGGTAATAATAGTAATAAATGATACTAAGAGTAAAAATATGGCAAGTAAACAATAGTTGAGCAAGATAATCCACATCGGTCAAAATGAAAGCGATATAAGTAAGCGTACAATGTCAATACTGGAATCTGGAGTACATTGACACAGCTGCGCCAACTGGTGGACGGGGTGAATAATGCAAATACGCGGGTTTTCAGTATGACGTTATATATGGCAGAATATCTACTATCTGCGCATCTCTTGCGCATATTTTCTGAATCTTTACTCACTTATGGAAGATGAATCTTGTTTACCAGATTTATTGCAAAATATTTTATTACAGTTTGTTTTGATAAAATTATGTACATTTAAAAAAAATAGTCGCAATATCATTTTAATTTCAGGAGAAAAGCGCTAATGCTACGAAAGCATTACTGCCTTTTGCCCTTAAGCTAAAATGACAATGCCACTTTTTTTTAATACACATATTTTTACTAAAACAAGCTGTAACAAAAATATTTTGCAATAAATCTGGCAAACAAGATTCATCTTCGGTGAGTAAGTAACAATCTGAAATTCATAATTAAATTTTTAACAGGGATTCTCTAAATGGTTTTGTCTGTTTCAAAAAAAAAATCTAATCTGGCGATTTTAGGAAAATTATTTAAGTTATTGCCTAGACTCGCAAAATATTTAAACAAATAAATGAACAACACTTGCTCCTTTAATAGTACAACATTTAGTGCATGCATTTTAAATTAAAGTGATTCCGAATATAAAATGAAATTAATTTTAAATTAAATGGATGAAATATTTGTAAGTTAAATAAGATGAGTGCAATGCGATTAAGAGAATATTGGAAATTTATCGTTTGCATTTGATAAGCGAACAAAAAGACTTAAAATTATATATTTTCTTCATATTTAAATTCTATACATATTCTAAACATTCATAAAGTATTCTCATCGGGAATACAACCGTGTACATAATTTTTTATAACTTTAGCACATCGACTACAAAATTCAATCTTTACACATTAACTACTTATTAATTTTTATGCGTCATTTTTCATTTCATTAAAAGAAAATAATTAAGATCGAGTGTATTTAAATCAACAACATTTGATAATATATATTAAATAATATTTTATCTTTTTTAATAAATTAAAATACGTCACTAACTTGTTTTACTCTTTGGAAAAGGACAGATATGAATTCTATAAGAAAAAGAATTTTTTTACAATTTCGAAAACTACAGTTACTCGATGGCCAACATTTTGCCATTTTAGCAAATAATATTCGTTCTAAAAAGAACTGTTTTTATTTAAATAATTAACTATAATAAATAAGTCAAAAAACACGAATAAAAATTAATAGAATATTCTATTACTGTCAAAATATAAATGCTACAAACAAATGAAAACACGACGTTTGCGCTTGCGCAGTTATTTTATAGATGTGCAATTAATAGATTATCCATAAAGAAGAAAACAGTTAGGCATTTTTCTGTAGTTCACCCCGTCCGCTACGTGGCGTGCGACCTTGATTGATGTGACCTCGCCTTTAATCTTGGGGTCATCTCTCCCATTTAAGATAGGACGCTTACTTATATCGCTTTGGTCAAAATGACCACTTTGGCGGTTATAGGCATGGAACTATTAATAAAGAGGAACTGACATATCCTTAAAATAGGGAAGCTTCAACTGTAACCGCTATCACAGAAGTTGTTTATCGACGGTAGAAACTCCCACCAGTAGGTTTAGATAGATATTTTCGACTCATATAAACGCCTTATTATTACAAAATTTCAGTCATAAATAGTGGTAGAAACAGATTTTCATTTTTACTGGTAGGAGTTTTCTTTGATGGTAGCTAGGCCCTGTGTTTTCGCCATATTGTGACAACCATGGAAACAAACTGACAGTTTTATAAGGCATAGTGACACCAGTAAAAACAAATAGAAATTTTTACGACATTTTTGAAAAAAATTCTTTGAATAAGACGCTTCTTTAAGACGAAATCTTCTATACAATTTTACTGGTGGGATGTTTGACCTATCGGTAATCAGAAACTGAAGAACTGATTTTAAAAAAGCAGCCGCCATATTGTGACAACCTCCTCAGTTACTTCACTCGCAACTGGTAGACAATACACTATATGTCTCCTCCTTTTTATTCATAACTCCATTGTTATAGGTATACGTTTTTGCCGGCGGTTCAAGTGTTAAGCGGAACTAAGGATCCAGCACACACCTTTAATCAACAATGTATCGTTTTAGAAGAACGAGTATGTGACCGGTCAACAGAGTGTTAAGATAAATCAGTATAAAACAAAGAATTCAAACAGGAAGGAAGTCAATTTTTTTACATTCGTGATTATATATTTTCTGATATATATGTGTGTAATTTTAAATGTTCTGGTACATACAGTGGTGGAAAATTGGCGATTTTAAGATTTCCAATTTATTAAAATTTCCGGTTGGAAAAATGTTTGTCTTTGATCAGACTCAGATCAGGCGATTATTTTTATATTCAGTTCGAACCACTATTTTTAAAAAATTCATTTTGTAGTATATTTCTCTTGCAAATGTTGTCAAGTATGTAAAAGATTTTTGTTTTGAAAAAGCGGTGCAAAATAGATTTAAAAAAGTAGTCGCCTGTTGCAGCCCTACAGGTAACAGAAATGCAATGGCTTCGGCTTCGCGTCCGTCTAAAAAATATAACTAAATGCGGGAGCTCTTTATAGTCGTCTCTTGTCTGTTGAATAACCACTTGTTCTTTGACAAAATTTACTATGACATCTGTGCCTTTGTCGATACTGCTCATGACAATTTGATCATCAATTCCAACAGCATAGTCCTGCTTAAGATCCTAAAGACGTACCAATACACTCTTCAAAGGCTGACTTTAAGGAGGTTGGTCATTTAGCTTCCAATTACCCTCACTAATATTAAACTTATGGCCGTAGAATGCATTCGTATTTAAAATATCTCCTCAGGAAATTAATATTTTGGCTTTTTTTTTTTTTTTTTTTTTTTGTAATCTTCTTAAAGGATATCTCCTTTCTTCTTAGTTGTTAAAATATTTCTAAAATATATGCTTATATTAATATTTTATGTGTTAAAAGCTGATGTACTGTGAGTAAAACTGTAACATTTTAAATAAATTTATGTGTTAAAAGGGTGCTGTGAGTAAAACCTTAACATTTTAAATAAATTTAAGTATATATTTTAGAAATATTTTGAAAGCTAAGAAAAAAGAGGCATCCTTTAAGAGCAGTAACACAGAAGAAAGAAGTTTAAAATATCAAATTTCTTGGTGAGGAGATATTTTAAATATACGAATGCATTCCACGTACATAGGTTTAATACGGATAATAATATTAGGGAATTGGGAAGACTGACTAACTTCCTTAAAACTAATTCATATATATCAGAAATGTCCAACCTGCGGCACGCGTGCCACAGAGATACCAGTATTTATGTACAGAAAAAATTGCATTGTTTAATGACAGAAGTTCCGCAATTTAAAAAGGACAAAATTATAATTCTGAGGAAGCGGTGTCAAGTTAATTTTAGACAAAAAGGTTGTACACCGCTGATATATATGGTATCTGGAAGGCAGGTATAAGCGATCTCTCCCAATTTTTGTTCTAACAAAACTCAGACAGCTTTTATTCTTTCTATATTTGACGCAGTGGTGTCACAGCATACGTCTTGTACTGTTTTCCAAAGATGATTTCATCAAGTAAGATGCGAACAGCTACTTCTAGGCCGTATCTTCTACCAGAAGCAATTTAGGGTCTCCCAACGTCCCAACAGATACTCTTGTCCATTAACAGAAAAAAATATTAGAAGCCTTTCAGCCTTCTCAGTTCCAGATATCGCTGGAATTAATTTTCCATCCCAATGGCCCATACTTTACTCTAACTGTCAACTTAACATTAAAATGTCCTTTACTTACTCGCCTCTTTTATATTCAATTTTTCGCACATTTTTGTATCTTCTTTAATTTTTTTTTCTTCTTCTGCATTTAAACGTATTTGGACTCTTTCTTCTTTTACTTCTTTTATCAATCCCAACCCCCCTCCAAATTACCAATTCCATACTAGCCAACTTCCGTAAAATGCGAGTTAACTCATTAAAGCCGGTTGGCAAGAAAACTTGCCATGTAAGGTGAACAAACTTTTAAATTTGAATACCAGTATTTTAGTTTAGAAATTTTCGTATTATCTAATCTCAAATTTTGAGTGATTAAATAATTAAAAATTACAATGTTGAAAAAAACTGGTGTTGAAGTATTAAAAGAAGTGTAAAAGAGGATCGTCTTTAATGGGTTAATTTAAATAACATGTTTCGAACCAGAATTTTTTTAAAGAAATATTAAACAAGTTTCACGTAGACACAGGAAATTAAATAGCTAATGATATATCTAAAATATTTTCCTGTTAAAAACCTGGTTAAACTTATTTTAATTAACTCGCATTTTACGGAAGTTAAGTCGGAAGTTGTTAAGTATGCAATTCTACATTTTTTCCTTCTGGGTATAAGAAATAGTTTCCTTCTTCTACATATTATAGTTTCCATCGGCATAAGAAATATAAAATAGGTCCTCCAGCTTTGCTTTAAAATTGTGTTCTTTTTACTTCTGTGACTTGGTCTGACTTTGAAAAGATTTATGAAGCCTCCTCCATTCTTTATACAAGGATTCCAGTTTCTCTAACGCAATTTTGAAGTTTTCTAAACGATATTCTTGTTTTATGCCAAATAAATTACGATTTCGGATATCACTAAAACAGCACTTTCGCGGACGTTTAATTTTATGCATATCACATTATAGAATAATACTTGAAGCATTTGTTTTAAATAGAAAGTAATTAGCTGCATAATATTTTACTAACTCCTCCTAGAATATGTTTTTGCAAAAGTTACTTTTAACGCCATAATCGCTTTGCGTGTAGGGGTCTCAAACTAACTATATATACACTGACTATGGTCAATATACTACTATTTAGATCCATGGTCACTTCAAAGTATGCATTTTTCCACTATTGTCACCATTAGGCGTCTGCGAGATATCTTAAACATTCTTTTATTCTATGCATCATATAATTATTTTTCGTAATAAAAAATGTGGTATTTGACTATGTTTCTTCACTGATTGTCATTGTTATTGTTTGCAACGATATGTTAATTAGGTATATGTGGTTGTGTAGTTGCTAAATAGGGTGTGGTAGGATATGAAATCGGTAGATTTGTAACTCATCTCGCATAAGGTACTTTAATTCTGGATTTGAATGCATCCAACTTTCAGGAAATCGAGTTCTCAATATATGGGTTTCAAGCGGAGTTTCTAATTAGTTGCTTTGGATAGAATCTACGGCTGTGAGTTTTCTCCAGGGTGGTAAGACGTTAAGCATCGTATTACGAATAAACAATTATTGGAATCCAGATGGTTGCATTTTATAATTATATTACTCGTAAAAATTACATCCTTAAATTTCTCCAGAACGAATAGTGGGGTCGGTTTGATTCGAGTTAAGTAATAAGAATTTAAAAAATCTTATGGGAAAGAAATCCCCCCCTCTCAGTCTTTCGTCAAATTGGGCTTATTCTTGATCATCTATATTTAAATCTACTCGCCCGCTGTCAATTTTCTTGTTTATCATTATAAAAAAATCGAGTTTTTTTAAACCTGTGTCATGATCCAGTTTCTATAGTCTAGTTCCATAAGTTTTTGTAGTGTAAGTCACACAACTGATAAATGCTATACTTTTTGCCACCGTTATTTTCGAAAAGTTTTCTTCGCCTTATTCAATTAATGAGGTATCTCCGATAAAATAAGTCACATTTTTCCGTTCTAAAATACTGGTAGTCAAAATCATAGCAATTTGCACTTATGTGATTACGCTACAAGTACGCATGGAGCTAGCCTATAGTGAACAGCAAGGAATGATAGGTACAAATTATGCATAAAAAATAGTTCTTCGCACCCTCGCTCTTTGGTTTCTGAAAAAGAAATTCTAATTACTGACCGGGTGTAAAATTGTTTGCAATAAGTAAACGAAGAAAATTAAATCAAATGTTATAACTTTTGATCGTAGTATACAAGATTTAGAAATTAAAAAGTCAAGTTATACTGATTCCTATGCATTCAAAGGAGGAAGATATACAGGGTGTCCCAGCTAACATATTACAAATTTCGAGGGGAGGTAGGGCGCACGTAGACGACTCGGAATCACATAGCAATTCCGGGTCGGAAACGCCTTCCTGACACAGTAAGGGCATTGACAGTGTTACCAGTGGACTACTTTTTTTAAATTTAGATTACTTGATAGGCATCACTTTTCTGAAATGGTAAAATGCCCCTTCTTTTCGTCTTAATTAATATGTCATCGAATAAGGCAAATTAAATTAAAAAAACGGGTGCCAATCAAGAAATCTGAATTTAAAAAAGTAGCCCATTGGCAACACTGGGCAATGAAAAGGCTGGATCACACAAAGCCAGGGCTCCCACTTGGTCCGTTTTTTGAACACCACTTTTTTTCTAAGAAAAATATTGTTTATAAATTTTGTAGAAACTTACCCAGAATGGCATTTTTCTTGCAATCGTGGCAAAAACCTACCACGAAATTTTCTCTGAAAAAATACTGGTTTCCAAAAAACGGACCAGTGGGAGCCCTGCACAAAGCTGATCTTTGGCCCTGGCAGAGTTGCCAGTGGGCTACCTTTTTTTAATTCTGATTTCTTGATTGGCACCACTATTTTGAAATCTTAAAATTCCCCTTCTTTAATGTCATCTTAAGTTTAAAACAAAGGCAATTTTACAATTTCAAAAAAGTGGTAACAATCAAGAATCGGAATTTTAAAAAAAGTAGCCCACTGGCAACACTAATTCAAGGCCGTCTACCGATTCAGGAAGGCATTTCGGACCTGGCATTCTTATGTGATTCTGAGTCGTCTAGGTGTACCCTACCTCCCCTCGAAGTTTGTAACATCTTAGTTGGGACACCCTGTATATACTTTCTAATTAGCTTTTTGTACACATGTAAATGTAATATATATGGGGCATTCTCACAATCTTTTGACTTTTATGTCCCAGAATAATAATTTTTTTTAATTACATTTTTTTGTATTTTTTTTATTTCATGTACTGGAGAACATCCCATTGCATGATTGCATAACAATATTAACGAGATAAATAAGTTTTGAACGATGTTGGGGGTCCAAATACCAGGAAAACTCCTATACCACCCGTGTCCCTGGTGCTGATTTTTAATTTTGGAGCTGTCTGTATAAAATTGTTTCGATAAAAGTAATTCGATGTAATTTTTTTCGAAACTGGGACAATTGTTTTATATAAATATGTAGCAAAAAATTAACCTGCACACGTTTTTACGGTTGATATTATTTTTTGAACTCTGTCCCTGGGTTTTTCATCCTTACCGTCCCTCTTGCTAAACTTATACAGAAAATCACTTCAGATGCAGCCACAGAATTTTTTTCAAGTTTTTTCTCATGCAGAAGTATGCTAGAGAAAGAACGTCTAAAATTATTTGACAGGAAATTTACAGCAGAATTTAAATCAGCATTTAAATATCAATTTCAAGATCGTGGCTTTATTGGTAGTCTTACCATCCCCAAAGTTTATTCCTGCATTTTTTGAGGTAAATTAAAAAATAAATAAAAATAAAAATAATCCAATGTTAACAACTGTTTCTAAAAATCAAGGAACATTGTGGCTATCACTTAGTCTTAACATGATTTTCATAAAGATAGGTGGTGATTTTCCTTACCGTTCCATCCTTACCGTCCCTTTTGTTTTCACATTTCGTCCATTTTTTCCTATACCGTCCCCCTTTTTTACCTTACCGTCCCTTCTCTAATACCCCTTTAAGACAATGTTATTCAAAAATTCTGTATTTAAAGTACTACATTTTTATTATTTCTTATTTGAATGTCCTGTGGGTACTATGCAAATTCATTATAAGTAAAAATTTAGAAGAATATAGAAAGTTATAGTAGTAAAATGGTAAGGAAAATTAAACTCGCAAGTTTAACTTAAACCTCAGTTAAATAAAAAAATTTTCGCTGCTGACCATTTTTTCTTTATTTTGAATCCTTAAGGCATTCGTCTATCAGATTAAAATGTTATTTTAGCAAGTTTAATTTCACCAGATTTTTATTTCAGTGGTGGAAAATTGGCGCAGAGGTGGAGCCTATTGACACCACTAATTTTTTATAGAATTCTTCACAATATTAAAAACTCCGAAATTTTGTCATTAGATAAGCCGAAAATTGCTACTAAAATTTAGTGGTGTCAATAGGCTCCACCCCTGCGCCAATTTTCCACCACTGTTATTTCCAAAAGTCAAAATATTGTGAGAATTTTCCATATATATATATATTACATTACATTATATATATGTATTAAATAACATTACATGATGTATTAATATGCATTACATCCAGCCATAATACGCATTACATACGAATTAAATGAAAATGTCATCATATAGCATGCGTCATTTATATAATGAGAATTACATTATTTACATGTATTTTAGTATATACTACACTAAATATGATGCATCATTTTTATGATCACTTAGATTTGAAACATCGCCATTTTGTGAATATAGAGAAAAGGATTCCCTTAACCTTCCGTCTACCAGACGGGTCCATTGGACCCGACATGTACATTCAAAATATTTATTCAAACCAGAAATTTCTTCAAAACAAACTAAATGTATAAATCAGACAATAATAAGTTAAATAAACAAATTAAATAGTTTTAAGTAAAAATTCTGGTGTAGAATGTTTTTATAAAACTTGAGTAAAATTTCCGGTAGTTCTAGGGTTAATTCACTTGTATTAATAATTATGCATGCTAGCAAATACTTCATCAATTCCTTTTGATAGAGAAATTTATGTGATCACTAAGGCTTCGAGGAATAATATTCCATCTGGAGGTTGAAGAGGTTTCCCTTAATTCACTTGAATTGATAATTATGAATAAGTAATTATTCCATCACACTCTCGCTATTTGGTTTTTCCGAGAAAAAGTATTTTCGTTATTGATGCGTATAGAATCATATCAACACGGAGAAAATTAAGCCGAAAAATTTAAACGGTCGTTAATGCCAGAAAAACATTTAGAAATGACATATAAGTCGAATAAATGATTCCCTCCTGTCAGGATCAGAAGATATTACTTAATATTATATTATGTATATGTATAAGATTATGTTACATTCTGGATACAAGTTACATTATATTACATTGTGTATACAAATTATATTACATTACATAGCTGCCAACTCTTCCGCTTTTATGTGCCACAAAAGTTTAATAGAAATTTGTGCCTTATTTAATCGGCAGATTACAGTGATTTTAAAAATAAAATTTACTGTAAACCTTTTGTGGTACAAAAATCGTAAGCGTTGGCAGCTATGTGTATATGTATTAAATTATGTATTAATATACATTACACGAAGTATGGTATGCCATTATTTGCGATTAAGAAGTAAATGAAAATGTCAACATATACCGATTCCTATTGCATTCAAGATTGGAAGATTGGAAAATATTACATTATATTACATCATGTATGTGAATTATATTATGCATTAATGCATATTTAATTAACCCTTAAATGCATGAATTATTTCTTTAGAATTGTGTTTTTTATTCTTATGTTAACGATAAGACACCAGAAATTTTAAGATAGATTTTTAACTTTATTTAGTAGCATATTTTTGTATTTTTTTACAGGATTACTATTTCTATATAAATATAGTGGTTGCTAATAACTTAATTTATTTATTAAAAGTTAACACGTTGAATGCCACGGTGACTGACACTGAAGCTGAAAAATTTACAATGTTTTAAGTACTTTTTAAGAAAGTATAATACTGTAATAAATAAAAGTTAAGTAAATTTTAAATAAATTTTAAGTAATTACTTAAAACAATATATATATATTTTTAGTTTTATATCATATTTTAGACCGTCAGTCATCGATGAATGACGCGTTCTAAACGGAAAGTTCAGTGTCAGTCACCGGTGACTGACGTGGCGCTTAACGTGTTAAATAATAAAAGTTATGCAGATATGCATCACTATGCCTTTAAGTGTTAAGGCTGTTCTTAACTGCTCCGCTGAACAAGCGCAAAACGTTCTGACACATTTACAAATTCATTTTTTTACGGAAAGATATAAAATTGGAAAGCCTGGCCATTGAAGCGATTTGGAATTGAACTGTTTTTTCTTTTTTTTTTTTTTTTTTTTTTTTTTTTTTGATCAATCAATTACCCATTGAGTTATAAGCGATATCGATAACGTGACAAACCCGTTTTTCGCCCGCTCTTAAGTGATTTTTCTACTTTCGCGCGGAAATTCGCTTCAAAAGGTCCACTTTGACATTATTTTCTGAAAGATCTATTGCGTTTGCAAAAAAAAAAAAAAAAAAAAAAAGAAAAGAAAAGAAAAAAGAAAAAAGAAAAAAAAATGGAAAAAACAGCTCGATGACATAGTTTCTGAACAACAACACCAGCTAGTTTCATGCATTTTTGAACAAAAATAAATGAAAACTTATGTCAGGAAGTTGCCCTTTTGGATTTGAGAACAGCCTTAAGTATGAAATTTCATTTCCAGCAATTACTTAGATTTCAGTCACTGCTATTTTAAGAATATGATGAAAAGCAGTCCTTTAATTTACTCGAATTTATAATTATATATTATAGCACATACACTGTAAAAACAGACATGTGCTCAGGGTTCGCACCGTTCCTAAAATTTTCGCACTTTGCTACCAGTATTTTAAATAAGAATTCTTCGTGGTACATTCCTTTAACATCTATAATAGAACTGTACAACAAAGATTATCGTTTTTATTTAGTGGTAGCAAAGTACGAAAATTTTAGGAACGGTGCGAGCCCTGTGTGCTTCTTGGTCTGGGAAGAAGATTTACGAAAATGCAATATAACCTCTTTTGAGTTGCCTAAGCATTTGTTTATCTTCAGAAAACAATAGATTTTTGACATATAACACCTTCGTGGCGAGCGTCTTTTACATTTCTTTTAATTTTTCGGCACTAGTTTTTCATAGTGTAATTTTTAACTTATTAAATCGTTAAACATATAAGATAAGAAAAGGCGAGAATTTCTTTCTAAAATAATGGTACACATTCAAGGATTGTGCGCCTCTTAAACGGCACTTATGCGTTCAGCTCTTCGCAAAAGGCTTAATGAAAAATTTCTGAAACTGAAGTTTCTTTAGCTACCCGTAATTTTTGGAAGCGTTTTCGGGAAGTTTTTGCAGAGTATTAATCAGTTTTCTCAAACCTATTTCAACACGAAATATTTTTGCTTTCAGATACCATCAAATCCCAAGTAAATATTTTCATGTTCGACAGACAGACATACTAAATTTATAGCGTAAAATAACTTTTTTTGTTACTCTTGCATGTATAAATTCTGTTACGCAACTGGAAATGTTTTCTTCAGAATATATAACATCTGAAAAACCGCTGCCATCGAAATACTCAAGGCCAGAGGACACGAGTGTGACGTCATCACTAATCGACCCGAGGCTAACGAAAAAGACAGGCTACCGCGGTGGGTCCGATTCTTCTTTTTTTACAGACCGCTGGAGTCACGTGATGCTCGAATGCACCAATGAACGTGTGCGAAAAGAGCATCACGTGACTCCAGCGGTCTGTAAAAAAAGAAGAATCGGACCTACCGCGGTAGCCTGCCTTTCTCGTTAGCCTCGTAATCGACCGAATTCACAGTAGTGTTGGAATTCGCACCGGAAAATTTTGAATAGCAATTGTTTTTTATTTTATTTGTGGAATGTCTGTCATCTTACAAAACAATAGTATGTATTTTAACTTACTGATGAGAATTTGGAATCCTCCAATAAAACATCAGCCAGATGGCGGCAACACTGTGGCATTCCGCATCTGGCTCACTTTTTTTTAAGGATTCCGAATTCTCACCAGTAAGTTTAAATAGTTATTATTATTTTATTAGATGATAGGTATAAGACAAATAAAATGAAAGAAAATTGCTATTCAAAAATTTCCGGTGTGAATTCCAACACTAGTAGTCCGTCGATTAGTGATGACGTCACACTCGTGTCCTCTGGCCTTGAGTATTTCGATGGCAGCAGAAAAACCCACATTTCGTGTTGATATCGGGTTGAGAAAACGAATTAACAGTAAAACCGCCAAAAGGGGTCATTTTGACCCTTGCCGAATTGATAATAGTCGTTTCGAACCAGAATTGTTTTCTTAAGATATCTTAAATGTTTGCAGAACAAGAATAAGCTAATTAAATAAGTTAAATAGTTTTAAATAAAAATTCTGATGTGAAATTCTTGTTATAAAACTTGGGTAAAATTGCCGGCTCTTCTAGTATTAACCCTCCGTCTACCAGACGGGTCCATTGGACCCGACAGGTACATACAAAATATTCATTCAAACCAGAAATTTCTTTAAAATAAACTAAGTATATAAACCAGACAAAAATAAGGTAAATAAATAAGTTAAATAGTTTTAAATAAAAATTCTGGTGTAGAACGTTTTATTAAAACTTGAATAAAATTCCCGGTAGATCTAGGGTTAATACAGGGTGAAAGCTACTCGAAATCATTTCCGAAAATAACAGGCAGTAAAAAATTTTTTTTTAGAAATGCTTTTTAAATCTCGGAAATCTATTGCTTTCTGAGTTTTCTAAAGATAAAGGAAAGCTTTCCGGAATCGTAGGCAACTCGAAATAGGTTATACCACATTTCCGTAAACTTTCTTGCTACATCAAGAAACATTTCTATTTTTTTATAGTGTAGCTACCCCAATGCTTTTTGATGCAAAAATCTGTGTGATTACTAAGACATCTAGCAATGATATTCCTTCTCTACAGAATGATTGCTACCGCGTGTATAAACTTATGAGAGGGATAAGTTATTCAAAAGGAATCAGAGTCACCTTTAGTGTTGCCAGGTGTCCCGTGTAAATCGGGCCTTTAAATGTTCTGAACAACAGCATTTGAAAGTAATTTTTTTCGCTTTATCTAATGGCAGAATTACCTACGATTAAAGATGGCGAAATAAATTGTAAGAAAGTAGTGGTGTCCAGGGCATTTTGAGTACTGATTTACCCGGGACACCTGGCAACACTAGTCACGTAGCAATGTCGGGTCGAAAACGACAATCAGACTTTCCAATTTGACGAGATTTTTATTAAAAATTTCTAATTCATACCAGAAAATCCAAATATCAATTTTTGCTTTATTTAACCCTTTAATGCATGATTTTTTATTTTGTTCGGAAAAAGTTATGTTTGAGTCTATTTTTATTAATTATCCACTAGGAAAATAGAGAAAAAAACTAATTATGTTTCTGTTGGACTTATCATAATGTCACTCCTGAGTTTCATAACAAAAATTACTCAAAAAAATGATAATTTTAAATTATATACTTGCTTTAAAGTGTTTTACGCTTGGCAATTACAACTGTTCAGCGATAAAATAATTTTTATAATGCTTTTAAAAGTTTACATAATTAATAATTACTACCTTACAAAGATAGAGAAAAACGCCAGTCGTGCACATTGCAAGCACTATCAACATCTATCTTATAACTTCAACAACTATCTTATAACTTCCCCGTGATAACAAATCAGAGCAAAAACAGACTTCAAGACCTAAATGCATGTTATAACTCGTAAGTAACACATAACAGTTTACCAAAAAACCAACAGAAAGCGCCAAATTAAAAAAAAAAAGACTATGTAACTCCTGAGTTACAGTATGCAGTTAAGTGTTAGCCCTTAACCCTCTAGCTGCGCAACCCGAGATTTCCTCGGGCAACGTAAAAGTAGCAAAATTTGCGCAACCCGAGATTTCCTCGAGGATTACTTTTTTCCACTGCCGACTATTTTTTAATTAAACTCGGACCACTTTTTAAATACAAAAAATTCCATATAGACTTTAACAACATCTACAAGAGAAATATACTGCAAAATTGATTTTCTTAAAATAGTGGTACGAAAATATAAAAATAGTGTCCAGTGACAGCCCTGATTTAAATGTTTAATTATTGATTCAGGTTTGGGTTTAAACTCTAAAATATATATACATTTGAAATATGTAATAAAAAAAAATTTAAACCTATTTTGATTAAAAAAAAAAAACCGCAGCGAGAAGGTTAAATGCATAGTGATGCATATCTGCATCACTTTTTATTTAAATCTTCGCAACCACTATATTTATATAGAAATATTAACCCTGTAAAAATTACCAAAAATAGAAAGTTAAAAATCTATCTTAAAATTTTTTGCGTTTAATCCTTCATATAAGAATAAAAAACACAATTCTTAAAGAATAATTCATGCATTTAAGGGTTAAGTTTTACAAAATAAAAGTTTATATAAAATAAGGTATTTAGATTCATACTTATTAAAATATTTACTAATTCGGAATAGTTTAGCTATGACAGTTTTTACTTGTCTTGCAGAAGTGCAACATAAGAAAAGGTTGACGTATTATACGAAAATGTATCTCTGATTTTTTTCATTATTTTTCCTGCGTTATACACCCAAAGCAATATAAGTAAGCGTACAAACTTAATTAAACGGGCGTAAATTAACAGAGTTGCGCCATCTTGTGGACGGGGTGATAATCCACATACGCGGGCTTTTAGTGTGACGACATTTATGACAGGATATCTACCATCTGCCAGTATTTTCTAAATCTTTAGTCACTCATGGAACTGAATTTTGTTTACCACCTTTTTTTTGCAAAAATGGCGTAGCCAGAGGGGCGTCCGGATGCACCTGACACCACGAAGTTTTCTTCGCCTTGTCTGGAACAGTTCAGCTATTAATGAAGGTGAAAAAAACTTTACAATTTTAGTGGTGTGAAGTAAGAAAACAGTTAGGCATCTTCCTGTTGTTTAACCCCGTCCACTACGTGGCGCGCGGCCTTGATTGATGTTACCTCTCCCATTTAAGATAGGACGCTTCGTTATATCGCTTTGTTATTCACCTTTCTGAGAGTCATATATAACATTTTCGAAACAAAATTTTAAAAAATCTTGCATTTAAGGGGATATTCCGGGCATAGATATTCCGGGATTAAATAAAAAGAAAACTAATAATTCGGATTTTCCGGTGTGAATTCGGATCTCTTAATAAAAAATCAGCCAAACTGGAAAGACTAATTGTCTTTTCCATATATATCCTTATAACGCTATATGATTCAGATTCATCTTTGAATAACCTGGCGCGGTAGCGAATTCCCATGTATGTAGCAAAACATTCCTTTAATTTTCATGAATTAATAATTATACACAAGCAAATATTCCATCACATCCTCGCTATTTGTTTTTTCCAAAAGGAAAATATTTTTATTACTGACCGCGTGTAGAATCATCTGAATAAGTGAAAGGAGAAAATTAAACCGAAGACTTAAAACTGTGGAGAGCGTAAGAAACAACATTTAGGAAAGAAAAAATCACCCTATACCTATTCCCATGCAATCAGGATCGGAAGAAATTAATTTCCGCTTTTCGGATTCCATGTAAGTGAAAACGAAGGAATGAGGTTGCGTTCGGGGTTTTATAAAAACTTGTAGAAACAATAAAAGCATTAACGGCAGAAGCACGGAATTATAATACATTTCGTATTGATTTGATTTTTGCAGCAATCTAAGTATCTACAAGTATTTTATGATTTCCTTAAGCATAAAATATGTAATTATAAAGCAAGGTACACTTCACTAAAGGAAAAATGTTTCTTAATCTGTGATAAAATAATATAATCTTATACGAAAATATACAATAACCGCTTCTGACATACTTACGATTTACCGAAAACGTTCTTTATATTTAGAAATCTCAGAAACCAATTTTCATTTATAAAAACAATATTTCTTTCACCGCCACTCATTTTCAGAAACGTTTTCGATTAGTTTTCATAGTACAATCAGGTTTTCTCAAATCGAAACATCGATGTTTTGCATGATATCCATTCTCAAATAACCCTTTGCACCGCTGCCATCGAAATACTCAAGGCCAGATGACACGAGTTGTGACGTCATCACTAATCGACCGGCTACTCACTAGTGTTGGAATTCACACCGGAAAATTTTGAATAGCAATTTTCTTTTATTTTATTTGTGTAATTTCTATCGTCTTATAAAACAATAATAACTATTTAAACTTACTGGTGAGAATTTGGAATTCCCCGATTTAAAAAAAAAAAAAACAGATGCGACAACACTCTGGGATTCCACATCTGGCTGAATTTTTATTTAGGGATTCCGAATTCTCACCAGTAAGTTTAAATAGTTATTATTGTTTTATAAGATGATAGATATTCTACAAATAAAATAAAAGAAAATTGCTATTTTAAATTTTCCTGTGTGAATTCCAACGCTAGTGAGAGGTCGGTCGATTAGCGATGACGTCACAACTCGTGTCCTCTGGCCTTGAGTATTTCGATGGCAGTGTTTGCACTCGAAAGGTGACTCTCACTCGCCACTAGGTTGCCAGGTGTACCGCGAAAATCACGGCTCCAAATGCTCAGGACACTACTAATTTCTTACAATTAATTTCGCCATCTTTAATAGCAGATAATTCTGCCATTAGATAAGACGAAGAAAATTACTTTTAAATACTGGTGCGCAGAGCATTTGGAGATCCAATTTACGCGGGACACCTAGCAACACTTTTGGTGAGCAGGGTTTCCAGTTTGGCCTCCATCTTTATTCGAAAAATCTGGATTCATACCAGAAAATATGAACAGTATTTTCTGATTCATTTAACGACAGATATTTCGTGATTACTTAAAGCAAAAATTGTTCTTTAGGAAGTTCTGGTGTAAATTTGTAATTTCGAAATAAAAATGGAGGCCAAACTAGCAACCCTGGTAGAGAGTGAGAGTCACCTCTCGAGTGTCAAGGGTTAACCCCTTGCGGCGCGGTGGTATATATACAAAACCACTTAATTTTAATTCCCAAAACCCTCACTGGCACCAGAATTTTGGTAAAAAAAATTTTGTTTGTTAGTTGCGCGAAATGTAGCTTTTTTGGTATTTATAAAAAAGTTCATTTTCAAATTCCGGTGTCAGTCATTAATTTCAGCACTTATGCAATGGCAATACTCTGCGCCGCAAAGGGTTAACCCTCAAATGCGTGATTTTTTTATTTTGTTTCGAAAAAATTATATGTGATTCTCTCAAAGGTTTATTACACAGGAAAAATAATGGGGAAAAAAATCAGAGATATATTTTTCATACAATACGTCAATCTTTTCTTCTGTTACACATCTGCAATATAAGTAAAAACTACTGTCGTGTGGCCGTTTTACGCTAAAATATTGCAAATTTGTAAATATTTTAAGAAACATGTCTCCAAATACCTTTTTTTATATAATTATTTATTTTATAAAACTTAACCTTTAACCCTTTAATTCCCATGATATAATACGTTCTAGAAATTAGGTAGCTCAGAGAATCTGACTTTACACCAGAAAGTTTCAATGGTTCATTTTGCTTTATTTGAATACGGAATGTCTATTATTAGTTAAAGTAAATATTGCCACTTTAATTTTCTGGTATGAATTAGGTATATACGAATAAAAAAATCTACTAAATTCAAAACACTGTATTTTGCATATATGCAAAGCTGCGCACTAAAGGGTTAAACATTTTCAGCTGCGTAGCTAGTGTTGCCTATTGCCCGCGTAAATTAGGACTCCAAATGCTCTGGACATCACTTATTTCTTACAGCTTATTTCACCATCTTTAATACAGTAAACTCTCTCAAATCCGCACAGCTTGGGACCAGAGGTTGTGCGGATTTGAATTTTGCGGATTTCTGGTCATTGATTTGTTTACATTTTTGAAGCATTAATTTGATTGGTAGTTAAGCAAGGGAAATTATAATGAATGCTTACAATAAAGTGAAACTTTAAAATAAGTAAAATATTAAAATAGTTTAAAAGTAAGTAATTATTAAAATAATTATGTAAAATAAAAATGTAGAAAAATATTAAATTATTACCGATGAAATCGATTCAATTCGATTCCAAAAGTCCTATGCTGCCATCTAGTGGTAAAGCAATCGTAAGATCGATACGTCATTATTCGTTCTTAGCACTACGTGGACGAAGAACGGCAATTTTCATTGTTATTTACAGTCTTGAATGCTTTTCTTACACTGCTTTGTATGTTTAGAAATAAATTTGTCTATAATTTAAAAAAAAAATTCCGCGAACAATAATTTTAAAATAGCGTTCCGGTTCATGGATTTTTCCGTATGGAACCCTGGAATTTTTTATATAGATATGCTAATTTATATCAAAATCAAAAGTAATGTAAATTTATTTAGTAATAAATCAGCTGTAATAGTCAAAAGAGAATGATTAACAAAAAATTTAGTAAAAAAAAACATAGCGGTAGTCGCTGATTTCGGCGCCATCTTGAATTTTGTTCCTGCAACTTAACTGTGGATTTCATTGTTTACATCTGGAAAAATACGCGGATTTTAGGGAGTCTACTGTATCAGATAATTCTGCTATTAGATAAGTCGAAGAAAATTAGTTTAAAATATTGGTGTGCAGAACGTTTGGAGCCCCGATTTACGCGGGACACCTGAAAACACTATGAGTAACTGACTTTATCCATGCAAGAGGAAGAAAATAATGTTAATTTTAATGTTAATGTTAATGCTATTACTTTATCATGTTTGTCTGTAAACATGTTTGTTGAATATGAAAATGTATACTTGAGAATTCATAGCATCCGAAAAACAAACAGAGAAAGCTGATTAATACACTAAGAAACTACTCGGAAACGTTTCCGAAAATCAGTGGCAGCAAATGAAACTTTGTTTTTATAAATGCTCCTTTAAATCGGGAAAATATACGAGCTTCTGGGGTTTCTAAAGATATGGGGCGCTCTACGGAATCGTGGGTGACTCGGAAAATGTTAGTGTATATTTTCGCTTGTGGTTACGTTATATTTCCCTTGATAAAGAATTATTTGTCGTTTTCTACAGTGAGCATACTTGTATGATGATACCAATGGGATATTTTAAAACTGTGAATTAAATGATTGACTCAAAATGTAAAATAACATAAACATTTTAAAATTAGTTTAATCAAGCATTAATGTTTAATCAGTAATGATCATGGAACGATGAATAAAGAGGAACTAATATTATCCTCAAAGTGGTGAGGCTTTAACTGTAACCGGTTTCGCAGTGGTTCATTACCACCGGGGTAAACTGCTACCAGTAAATTTGAATAGAATTTTTTTTCCTGTTTAACGCCTTATTAATGCAGAAATTCAATCATAATTATCGCCGAAAACAGATATTAATTTTTACTGGTGGCAGTTTACTTCGGCCGTAGTCAGGTTCTGCATTTCCGCCATATTGTGACAACTTGAACAACCTTCTAACCGCCCCCTGAAAATTAGGCTTGAGCGCTGACACAAAAATGGCGGCTGCAGAAGGCGGATTTTTTTTCAGCCTCTGTACTGTCCCTTGAATTTTGGTACCAATAATTTTTTTAAGTTTTTTGCGCTTTATTTTTCTGAGATTAAACAAGTCAAAAAAATCTTTTATAAAATACTGGTGTCCAAATTTAGGGCCCGTACATAAGTTAAAAAAAATATCCGCCTACGATAGCCACCATTTTGGTGTCAGGGCTCAAGCCTAGTATTATGGGGGGCGGTGACCTCCTGGTCAGCGAAAACGATTATAATACCCGGGCCAACTTCCACCAGTAAAAACGAATAGAAATTTTTACCATGTTTGTGAGAGAAATTCTGCATGAATAAGCCACTAAAATACAGTGGAACCCCGCTAATTCGGACCCCGTTAATTCGGATCTCCGGATAATCCGTATAGGTGTGGTCGATTTTTTTTTCAAGTTTGAGACGCGATCGGGGCAAAATTCCATAACATTCATTTATTTCATCCACGTATTCTGAATAAAAAAGTCTTTTCTGTGAAGTCTTTAGAAGATTACCTTAAGCATTCTTATTTAAACTCTTTTATGTTTATCCTTCAAAGAAACAACAATGTATCACTTTAAGTTTGACAATTTTATGGTTCCGGGTGTTACGAAGTATTTAAAATCGTGCAACTTACCCATCAAAGTTGCCCTCCTGTGATTATGTCCAGACACACCCCGAAGAAAGTCAATTGACAAAATGAAACATAACGGTAAAGATTTTACCACCTAATGTCACAGCGCTGGTACAGCCAATGGATCACGGGGTTCTTCAGAACATTAAGAAAGTTTATAAACGACAAATGCTGAATGAACTTTTAGAAGATGATGTAGAACATGGAGTGGTAGAGATTCTCAAATCAATCAATATCAAGA
This sequence comes from Maratus speciosus, assembly GCA_963932465.1. Classification (NCBI taxonomy): domain Eukaryota; kingdom Metazoa; phylum Arthropoda; class Arachnida; order Araneae; family Salticidae; genus Maratus; species Maratus speciosus. The sequence goes on from OZ010787.1 coordinate 442,906,886, forward strand.
AAGTAATCTATATGATTGCTGAATCTTGAGATCAGGGTGCTGAAAGTACTCTCCGAAAGTCGTGGAAGAATTTATGGCTTGCAAATTGTGATTTCTCGAATAATAAGCTTGAAACAGAAGGAGGAATAAGCGAGAAAGAAAGAGAAATTACACCTGAAGATTTTGTGAGCATGTTAAAGAAAATTGGTGGTTGCTCAGATGTTGATATCAGCGACATTAGCAATTGGTTAGAAGCAGAAAATAATGAAGGTTACGCCTCACTTATAGATGACGAAATAATCGCTTTGTGCACAACTGAAGAAAATGGAAATGAAGTTGATACAGACGAAAACACCATTATCAATGATGATCAACAAAAGTTATTAGCCATAAAGAAGCAACTTCTCATTTAGAATAATTAACGGTTTCTCTTGAACGTCAGGTGGAAACTACACCCAACGAACTACTTATGCTCAAGCGGATGCGTGACCGTGCGGCCCGCAAAAGGTATACAAAACTGGCACAGCAGAAGATTACAAACTTTATAATTACAAAGTAAACATTTTTACTGTCTGTAAATATTCAATATGTTTAGTATAAAGGTGATTTTCTGTAAGTATGTTTTATTTTATTTCACTTTTCCTTATTCTCCGGATAATCCGGATTTTCGAAAATCCGGATTGGGTCTGGTCCCCATTAATCCGAATTATCGGGGTTTTACTGTAAGGCGAAATTTTCTATTCAAAATTTACTGGTGGAAGTTTGCTCGAGCGGTAATCGGAAACTGTTGATCTGGTGTAAAAAAATAAAACAGCCGCCCTCTTCTGATAATCTCCTCAGTTACTTCAATCGCAACTGGTAGAATCTACGCTATATGTCTCTTCCTCTTTATTCCTAACTTCATTGTAAAGACTGTCACAACAATAATATTATTGTTTAAAATAATAAAAACATAATTTTATTTATCTTTATACTAATCATGTTTATAAACCATTTCTTTTTATTTAAAAAAAACCCATAAAACTTTAATTTAAGATATATTTAATAATAGAGAATTTTCAATTTCAGTAGAAAAGCAGATATTAATTTCTTCATATGGAGCCAAGACGTTAGCGGAAAAGAAGCAGTTTGAATTAATGTTTCAATAGCTGTACCTCCTTTAACACTAGAACGCCCGGAAGGAGTCGATTCGACTCCAACCACATTATTAAATGTCCATTGGAGCCAGAATTTTTTTCGTAAAACAAGTTAAACTAAAGTGACACAGAATTACGTTAAATAAATCAGTTAAATAATTTTAAATAAAAATTCTGGAGTGAAATATTTTTATGAAACTTTAGTAAAATTTCCGGGCGTTCTAGTGTTAAATACCAGTGTATCATTACGTCTGTTTTATATGAACCTAACTAAATATTTATGTTTATTTTTAATCAAACTATGCCCTTTCATAATTTGTTAAAATGTACAATAAGGATGTAAAGTGATGCACTATTTTTTTCATGGAGATAGTTTTTTGGTACACTTTACATAATACCTAAGTTATGCAATAATACGTTTTTTAAAATATAATAAAAGATAAGGTTCTGGATCCGAAGAACCTATATAGACATGTTTTTTTTTGTTGTTGTTGTTGTTTACACTAGAACGCCCGGAAATTTTACTCAAGTTTCATAAAAATATTTTACTCCAGAATTTTGATTTAAAATAATTTAACTGATTTATTTAACGTAACTCTGCGTCGCTTAAAGTTAACTTATTTTATGGCTAGGCATAATAAAGTGGCTATGTCCTACGCCATGAGACCAATTAGAGCGGCACCTAGCTACAAACAGCGGAGTCATTGTTCCTATCTCAAAAACGGTAAGAGAAACGGGGGTGGGGATGGGGGGGTAAGTTTAAACATTGTAGAGCGTCGTCGATTTAGTTCGAAACAATGTCTTACATGTAAATATAACTCTATTTGAAACTCTAAAATGTAATTTTTTTTTTATCCAATCAGCAGAATAAATACACGGCAAATTCCATGGAGAAGTATGGCATTATAAAGCGCGTCCATACTTAGTAATAAAGCTAACACATGTATGTAAGGTATAATTTATTTTAGTAAAAAAATCAACTAAAATATGCGCAATAAGTCTACCATTAGCAGTAATGCATCATGCATTCTGCATGTGCTTCGATCGTGGACACATTTAGCGTATTTAACTTGATTTTGTTATTAACACATTGCCGACGAGCAATTTTTATCAAATGTGAATTCTAAAACAGTAGAAGCTCCTCCCTGTTCTGAAAGTCTTTTGTAAATTGGTGTTCTATATCAGGGAACTATTAAAAAAGAAGAACTGACATATCCTTAAAATAGTGAAGCTTCAACTGTAACCGCTTTCGCAGGTGTTCATTACCACCTCAGAAAACTTCCACCAGTAAAGTTGAAGCTTTAGTTGAAAATTTCTCTTTATTTAAACGCCTCTTTAATGGAAAGTTTCAATCAGAAGTAATGGCAAAAACTGATATACATTTTTACTGGTGGCATTTTACTTTGGCGGTAGTAGTTCCACCACATTGTAACAACCAAGACAATCTACTGCCTGTGTCAGGAAAAAATATTATAATACTTGGCCAAATTGACACCAGTAAAAATAAATGGAAATGTTTTACTATATTTGTGAGAGAAATTTCCCATCCATAAGGCGCTTAACTAAGATGAAATTTTCTATTCAAGTTTACTGGAGAAAGTTTTCACTGGCAGTAATCAGAAGCTGTGGATCCGATTAAAAAAACAGGAACCATCTTGTGACAACCTCCTCAGTTACTTCACTCGCAACTGGTAGACAATACACTACATTTTCTAGATAGGTTTCCCAAGTTTATGCATCGGTAAATGGGAGAATCAAAAAAATTATGTCCTTTTCATGTCCACAATTAGAATTTTTTTTTCTGGGTAAAATGGGAAAGAACTCTTTTTATTTTATTTTTTTGTTTCCATTAAAAAAATCAGTAACGGCTTCATTAGTAAAAAGAAAAAATTAAAAAGATTTTTTTTTTAATTTAAATTATCCATTTTTATTCATCTTAACTAACAAAACAGTCTGTTCAGATAACTGTAGGCATAGTTTTCAATTTAGTTTTTTAAGTAATAATATTTAAAATTGCATTTTAAAATGGTTTTATGTAATGATAAAACATAGTATTTTAATTAGTAAGGCCCGAAACACTAAAATTTTTATTTTTTATTATAATATTTTAAGATTAAATTGTACTTTGAAATTGTAACCTCTGTTACTGTAACATTTCTTATCAAAGAAATGACTTCCATTGTCCCCTACAGACGTTACTACTGCGCTTACTTGTAGGTAAAAATAGAAGAAAAGATATGCTACAGCCATTTTGAATTTGTTCTGCACACATATGTTCAATAAGCTGCAACATCTGAATTCCAGATTAGTGTGTTTTCTGTTTGTAACCTATGTTACATAAATTTTAAATTTAAATATTGCCATTTTAATTAAAGTTTTATTTTTATTATATGAAATTAAGTTAACTTAATTTAAATAAATGCAAGATTTATATATTTTTATAAAACTATAGAAAATACAATTTTTTTCTTTCTTAAATGTGACATCTGCTACCTGTAACTTCTGTTACTACATATTTGTAACAGATGTAGATGAATTAGCAAAAATGTAGTTTAAAATTCATATGCGTAATAAAAATCCATCAAAGTGCTTCAGTGGTGCCATTGTTGTTAGATTAATATAAATACACTTCTACTGTCTAATTTGTGTTGGTCAATGTAACTTCTGTTACAAAAATGTAACCTCTGTTACTACATATATAATTCAAAGCTTCCAATATCTTACGCTTTTTCGTACCACAAAAATTTTATGGTCTATTTTACCTTTTTAAATCTCCGTAATCTGCCGATTGAATATGGCAAAAATTTCTATTAAATTTTTGTGGTACAAAAAAGCGTGAGAGTTGGCAGCTATGATAATTTCTGTTACTCGCACTTTTCTCTATTTTTTTCTTGTTGTATATGAGTAGCTCTTAACACTAGAACGGCGGGAATTTTTACTCAAGTTTTAAAAAAAATATTTTACATCAGAACTTTTATACTTAAAACTATTTAACTTATTTATTTAAGTTATTTTTGTGCAGCGTATATTAATCTTATATTACAAAGAAATTTCTGGTTCGAATCGACATGTATTCATTCAGAAAGGGTCAAAATGACCCCTTGCCGCCGTTCTAGTGTTAAAAAATGTTCCCAAAACGTCAAAAGGCATATCTCTTCTTTCAATATACTAAAACTATCTGACCTTTAAAAATATATTTAGTACAGGGATTTGAAAATTTTGTCTGTAATGCTGAATACAATTAACAAGGGTTACATATTGTTATATAAATTAATCCACATTACTGTTTTCATTTGAATATAAAATTACCTATTGAAGTCTAATACACTAATGATGATATAATAGACTAAAAATAATATTTTGATAGGAATATAAATGTTGTAAATTGAGTGGATGTTATCCTGTACAATATTCACCTTCAACCCTTTCAGGGGCAAGGTACTTCTATTCGTAAAATGCAGAAATGAAAGTCAACACCAGAATTTACAAACAAATTTATTTCAAAATAAGCAAAAGCTTTTGTTCACGTACTTGATAAACAGAAATTTTCCATTCCAATATTCTGGTGCATATGTGCCATTTAGGAATTAAAATTAAGTTAGGGGTTAAAACATTTTCAGGTGACTGTATTTTTATCCTATAAATTTAGCTATGCTGAAACTGATTTTATATAGGATGCATACAGTTTGCCAATGGGCTACTTTTTTAAAAATCAGATTTCTTGATTGGCACCACTTTTCTGAAATGGTAAAATTCCCATTATTTTCGATTTAATTAATATGTTATTAAATAAGGCGAATTATACTATTTCAAAAAATTGGTGCCAATCAAGAAATCTGAATTTAAAAAAGCAGCCCACCTGCAACACTGGTTGCATACATATAAAGACGGAAAAAATTATATTTGGTGAAAACTGAATACTTAAAGATATATATATATTGGGAAAAGGACATAATTTTTTTTGACCCAAATATCTTTCAATGTACGGACTTAATATAAATTGTCTTACAATCTAAAAAATATGGACAACATGATATAAATGCATTTTCTGTAAGGTAGAAGCCACGCCCTTAGTCAATGATGTTTTTTGAATGAAAACAAGAATTCTCGTTTCCCGTCGTGAATGTGTTAAAATAATTTGCACCTTGCTAATGTATTGATTTCATTAGTAAATGTACATCTGCTTTGTAATGTCACGATTCTGCATGCAATTAATGGCGTATTTAAGTTGGTTATAGGGTATAAAAAATTAATTCCAGTGCTTCGAATAGAATTGTAAGACACCATTTAAAATGATGATTTTATAATCAATCAAGAATCAGGGCTCTTACACTTCAAGGACTTTCAAGCACCTTGCACCTGAATTCACTATAAAATTTTTGTCTTACAAAAAAACGTAAGATGTTGGCAGCTATGTGTCACCGTTCTGGAATAAATGGGAAAGAACAGAACTTTAGTGGAGATCCTGTACAATATCAAATATTTTTAATGATTTTTATAGTATAGAAATAAAAATTAATGGAGGTTCAGTATGTTATCGAAAGTATTTTTAATCTTCGCGCAACTTTTCAAGGTAAAATATGAGTCCAATCTTAGAAAATTGAGTCAAAGTAACTTTTCTCAGGCGAATAAAATATAATTTTATACTGCTATTTTATATATTTTAATTACGTTATAAAATGACATGATTACTTGGAAATAAATATAATGTCCAGTTGGTAAGCATAAATTATTCGAAAGGATACGATGCACCCATAGCTGCAATTGTTCCGCTTTTTTGTACCACAAAAATGAATAGAATTTTTTGCCTCAGTTAATCGGCAGATTACAGTGATTTAAAAAGGTAAAATTTACTGTTAAAGTTTTGTGGTACTAAAAAGCGTAAGAGTTGGCAGCTATGGGTGCACCCATATTTCGAACAGTGATACCTATTCACCGCCCCTTGTATACTAGGTCTGAGCGCTGAGACAAAAAATGGCGGCTTTCGTTAGGCGGATTTTTTCAGAGTTTTTAAGAGCCTCTTTAATTCGATGACAAATAATTTTTTTAAGTTTTTTCAGCTTTATTTTTCAGAGATTAAATAAGTCAAAGAAAACTTTTGTAAAATACTGGTATCCAAATACAGGGGCTGTCCATACGCTTAACCCTTAAATGAATGATTTTTTATTTTGTTTCGAAAAAATTATATATGATTCTCTGAAAGGTTTATTACACAGGAAAAATATTGAAAAAACTGAGAGATACATTTTTCATATAATACGTCAATCTTTCATTCTGTTGTACATCTGCAATACAAGTAAAAACTGCTGTTGTATGACTGTTTTACGCTAAAATATTGCAAATTAGTAACTATTTTAATAAGTATGCCTCCAAATACCGTATTTTATATAATTATTTATTTTATAACACTTAACCTTTAACTCTTTAATTCCCATGATAGAATACGTTCCAGAAAGTACGTAGTTCAGAGAATCTGACATTACACTAGAAAGTTTCAATGGTTAATTTAGCTTTATTTAAATACGGAATGTCTGTTATTAATTAAGGCAAATATTGCTATTTTAATTTTCTGGTGTGAATTAGGTATATACGAATTTAAAAAAAAATCTATTAAATACAAAACACTGTTGTTTGCATATATGCAAAACTGCGAACTAAAGGGTTAAAAAAAATCCGCCTACGGCAGCCGCCATTTATTACGTCAGCGCTCAGGCCTAGTATTCAGGGGGTGGTGACCTATCGAAGCATTACGTTAAACTTGTGTTTCTTTTTCGCTTAAGTGTTGGTCTCTTTAATACTTTTTAAAACACTAAAATCTTTAATAGAAAATAGCATATTTTTATTTTAATTATTTATTTCTTTTATTTTATAATTATGTTTTATTCTATTCTATTCTATTCTTTTCATTTCATTCTACTCTATTCTATTCTACTCTATTTTTATACTAATTTCTTTATTATTGTTGTCGTTATTATTATTATTTACTTTTGCCTCATAACAGAGGATGTAGTTTCGTAATCCATGATATTAGATATTACATTGCGTTTAAGACGGAAATAAAATACAGGGTGTCCATAATTAAACGACCCTACTTTAAAGATGCCTACAGACGAAACTATTGGTCAGAAAGTTGTGAAATTTTGTGACGAATATAATGAAGGAATGGGAATTTGTTTGAGCGGAAAAAAATTTAGTTCAAAATTTCGCCACCACAGGGCGTTTTTTAATGAATTACACATTTTTAAAAGTTTTTACGCTTTATTTTTCTTAGATTAAATAAGACAAATATACTGGCCAAGCCCTGACAAAAATAAAGCGTAAAACTTAAAATTATTGCTGTTCGAATTCAACGGTCCGTACACACTCTGAAAAAAAAATTCTCCTACGACACCGACATTTTTTTCTGAGAGCTGAGGCCTAGTATTTAGTGGGTGGTGGCTAAATTGTTAAAAATTGTGCAATTCCTTAAAAACGCCCTCTGGTGGCAAAAATTTGAACTAAAAAAATTTTTCACTCAAAAAAAATTCCCATTTCTTCATGATGTCCGTCACAAAATTTCACAACTTTCTGATCAATAGTTTCATATGTAGACAACTTTAAAGTAGGGTCGTTTAATTATGGACACCCTGTACTTCGAATTCAAATTAAATTATTTAGCCCGTTTGATTTCATATTCATTTTATTTACCATCAAAATAATCCGTTTCATATTGTTTTTCTTTCAACATAGAATGCATAATTATAATCAAATATAGTTCGGGTTGCATTAATGATACAGATTATATATATATAATAAAGATAAAATCACAAATATATGAACAAATTGGTAAAATTCTAAAGATAAACAAGATATGAACGTTGGAAACCAGTATGTAAAATAAGAAACTATGAATAACACACAGAATCATCAGAGGAGCTTGCAAGTTTAATTCATAGTGAATAAGCATTATTTCATCCAATTTATATATATATATATATATAATTAACCCTTTCCTGAACCGTGGTCCCACTGCGGGACCACCTAATTTTAATCCATAATTTACAAACGGCACCAAGAATATTTTAATAAAATTTTGCTTTTATAATGAAAGTTTTTAATTTTTAAGGTTTTTAATTTTTAAGAAGTTTGTTTGTAAATTCTGGTGTCAGTCAATCCTTTCATCATTTTACGAACAGAATTTTTCTGTGCCGGAAAGGGTTAACCTTGAGACGATTATATAAGTAAAAATGTAAAAATTATAAATTGAGTTTTTTTTAGTACATAGTGTGCATGATCATAGATACTATATTATGGATAATAAGTGTTGCATTTATGATAAATAAAGTATTTCCAATTAAATTAATTACAACGCTTGATTTCATACTAATTTTTGCATCACCGGATTAATTCTATGTCTGTTAATATATTTTTCCTCTGAATGTATAATATCAAATTTTAATCCAAGATATCTCATGGTGCATTCATGTTACAGATAAAATACTTTTAGATTTTGGTTATTATGATTGTAACTAAAAATGAATATATTACTAATTGAACATTTTGAATAAAGGATTAATTTCTCTGGAAAATTTTCACTCTTATCTGGAAAGTTTTATCTGTATCAATTCTATTGGTTTCAGCTTCATTTTTGCCAACTTGCGGTCATTTTTTTGCATGCAAGGGTTAATTAACTTCATGTTGACTTTTTACCCTAGTTTGTACGAAAAGATGAGTTTTTTTCGCTTAATACCAATTTTCGCTTTCATTACCACACCGGGAAGCCACACGAAATTCTTTTTTTTCTACTTATCTTAACTGTATCGGGAAGATCCCGTTTTTCTTTTTTTTTTTTTTCGTTTCTCATCTCCGATTTTTGTTTATTCTCACATTAATACGTTTTAACTGCATTTGAGATATCATCTCTCTAGAAGCCGTAGTATGTAGCAAAAATGACCATCATTGCTAATGATTCCGCATTTTTTCATTTCTTTAGGCAAGTCGGGGAAGGTTAATGGTTTTCTGCAGGGAAGCTCGGAAAGTTTATCCATCTATACCTATCTTTTGATATAGCATCTTTTTTTTTTTTTTTAATATGCTCATTCATCAGTCGTTAATTTAAATTTATCTTTGAAACAAGAAAGAAAAAATCATGCGTTCAGCATAGATTATGAAACACTTTCCAACACATTCAGAATAGTGTAACAAAACTGCACCGTTTAAAAAATTATAGTATTAAGTCTAATTCAGCCATATGGAAACGCATAACACATTTCAAAACCCAATTTCAGCTGTTCTCATCTACAATCAGAAAATTATCTGAATTGTTTCAGAAGCTCTGTATATGATTTATAGATTTGTATCTATTAATTACATGCTTGCCAAAATTTTTTTCACTTAAGAAATACATATACTTCAATTGAAAATTCCCCTTCAGGAAGTTCCTCTAATAACGAGAATGGTAACTGAATACTTTGCAGCCCTGTATATGAGGTATGGAATTAATATATAACAAGTAACGTGCAAAAGATTATCTACATTTAAAAGCGCATACCGAATTTGAAACTGCACACTCCAGCAATTATTACTCAAATACAGTACTTTAATCGGTTTCTTTTGTGTGTCCCTGTAAATGAATAAAAAATGCTATGAATGCCATGTTATAACGTGATCGTAGTGAAATTTAGTGATTTATATCAGTTTAAATACATTTGAAACAGCGTAATGTCGTTAAAATACTCTGCAAACGATTTTTCACCATGGTATAACGTAATGGAATTCTTTTGGGTAGCCCTGTAAATGAAATATTAATCCCACATACTCCATATGCAATACCAAACATGGTCAGTTGACTCTAAATATGGATTATCTATTGCATGAAAATCCGAGTATATTTACGGGAGTTAGAGCGTGGACAGATGGACAGACGGCCAGACAAACCGAATGCATAAACACTTTTCAACTTAGTTGGAAAGTGTTAAAAAAGCATTGTACAAAAGTGACATTTCAGAATTCATTCTGGAAGTAAATTCATTTGATTCTATTAATTAACAATAAAATAACAAACTACTTTGTACATTGGAGTTATGAATAAAGAGGAGGTGACATATAGTGTACTGTCTACCAGTTGCGAGTGAAGTAACTGAGGAGGTTGTCACAAGATGGCGGCTGCTTTTTTTTTTTTAATCGGATCTACAGTTTCTTAATACCGCCGGTACAAACTTCCCACCAGTAAAACTGACGAACCGGAACGCTCAATCATTAATCTTTATCATCGTTTTATTTAACATATGCTGTAGAAAGGTACGATGAAGATTTATTTTCAAAATAGTGGTAAGAACAATAAAGTTTTCTCTATAGAATGCGACCCCTAGTCACTTTCTATTCCTGGTCACCCCTGTAAGTCACATGGTACGATTTTTGGCTACCAGCATTTTAGAACGGAAAAATGGGACTTATTTTATGGGAGATATCTCATTAACCCCTGAACGGTCGCATTAAAATTCGGTTTAAAAATTCAAATTGCTTATTGGCACCCCCTTTTTGAGAAAGAAATATTCACTTTATTTAATAACAAGTAAAATGATACCATAATAAAGCCAATTACACTATTTTATAAAGCTGGTGGGAATCAAACAATCTTAATAAAAGACATAGTCCGTGAATATCACGGGAGCAAGAATTAACAATATAACCGCCGTAGCGGTCATTTTGACCGGTATCAAATAAAAATACTTCGATTATCACCAGAAATTTTTTAAAAAAATAAGTTTAAAATGTTCTCCAGAGAAATAAGTTAAATAAGTGAATTAAATAGTTTCAAATAAAAATTCCGGTGTAAGATATTTTTATAACTCTTCGGTAAAATTTTCGGTGGTTCTAGTGTTAAGGGATTAATTCAGGGCTTTCAAATGGTCCGCGAACTACACACAAATATCTTTTAACAGAAAATTTCATGGTAAATTTCTACTGTATTTGCACTAGTGTTAATCTCCGAAGATGCTTCCTGTGCAATTTGTAAGAAAAAATTTCTCACAATATATTGGTGTTCAGTTGGCGGACCATTTGGGAGTCCTGTTAATTGAATAAGGCCAAGCAAACTTTACGAAAAAAACGATGGCCAACAAGCATAGCAGTTATCAGCTATGTGACTTACACTACAAAATCCAATGGAACTAACATACTATAATGTGACTACACCTTCCGCAATGGGAACTTTAGTTTTATTCCAGGGATTTGTCAGTCATTATATAAATTTATTTTTGTTTTAAATATTGAAAAGAGTGAAATAACAAATTTATTTGTCATATTTTTAAAAAGTTCTAATTTGAATTATATCATTTAGCATTACTATAATATTACTATAAATATCTTCTGCAATAGCATATTTTTATAATATGCGCATTCATCAGTCATTCATTTAAATTTATCTTTGAAAAAATAGCATTACACTAAGTTCACTTTGCGGAATGTTTATTTATAAGCGAAACCATTTAATTTTAAGAGAAAAATCACTCACTTATTTATAAGATCATTATAAAGTATATTGTAAACCAAGGACTACGTTGTCCGGGGGCAGCAGAGATACTACCTTTTTAAAATAGAAATCTTCACCTTATGTAATTACAAAATTTCTGTCATTAAGTTAGACAAATACTACTTTTTTCAAATAATGGTGTCGGAAAACTTAATGAGTACCAATGTTTTAAACAATTAATTATGCCATTATGCCATTAAAATTATGCCATTTAATTATGCCATTTAAAATGAGCATAACGCGACCGCATGTTTCTTCACATTGCTTTCCATAACTGCATCTTAATTTCCATTCGCACACTCATTAGTGATTAATTAATTTATTTTTTAATATTGCAGATCGTCAATCATTCTGAATCAGATTTTGGAAGAACAATCGTTTAACCCTTAAATGCGCGATTTTTTATTTTGTTTCGAGAAAATCATATATGATTCTCTGAAAGGTTTGTTACACAGGAAAAATAATGAAAAAAATCAGACATACATTTTTCATATAATACGTCAATCTTTTTTTCCTGTTGCACGTCTGCAATATAAGTAAAAACTGCTGTCGTGTGGCTGTTTTACGTTAAAATAATGCAAATTAGTAAATATTTTAATAAGTATTTCTCAAGATGCCTTATTTTATATTATTACTTATTTTATAACACTTAACATTTAACCCTTTAATTCCCATAATAGAATACGTTCTAGAAATTACGCAGTTCAGAGAATCTGACTTTACAACAGAAATTTCCAGTGGTTAAATTTTATTTATTTAAAAACAGTATGTGTGTTATTAATTAAAGCACATATAGCTATTTTAATTTTCTGGTGTGAATTAGGTATATACAGATAAAAAAAATCTATTAAATTCAAAACACTGTTGTTTGCATATATGCAAAGCTGCGCACTAAAGGGTTCATTCTGTGAAGTTAGCCCTCTAATGCCCATGGTTGCATTTATGCTACCATATGTGCTCCCGATTTAGTGGATTTTTTTATTCACATATTTCATATTCACACCAGAAATTGAAAATAGAATTTTTTGCGTTATTTAATAACAAACATTTCGTTATTAAATAAGCTGAAATTTACTATTTAGATTTTCCGGTATGAATTCCTATTCTCTACATTACGCAATTTCTGGAACGCATTCTACCATGGGTATTAGAGGGTTAACCCATTACCCGCTGGTGTTGCGTTCACGCAACAGTCAAAATTAATGCGCATGTTTAAATTATTTTCTTACTCACCACTGATTTTCAATTAAAAAATTGGCCTTTCTTAAAAAAGCAACATTTTATGATCAAATAAAGCGAAAGTTATCTTTCAGAATTTGTGGTGGCAAACGACGTTCAGCTGAAAAATCGAAAACCTCATGCTTAAAGGTTTGGCAGTTAACCCCTCTAGGGGTGGTGGTATGTTTATGAAACCACTTAATTGTAATTCACAAAGGCCACATTGGCACCAGAATTTTGGTAAAAAGTATTTCGGTTTATTAGGTGTGTGAAACATAGCTTTGGTTCAAATTCTGGTGTCATTAATTAATTTCAACACTTTAGCAATGGAATTGCTTTGCCCTTGAAAGGATTAATGGGTTAAAACAAACATGATAAGCTTATTCATGAAATCATTATAAACAAGAGGCGTAAACTCTTTGGAATTTCTAAGTAATCTGGCACCACTATTTCTGATTAGAAAATTTCTATTTAGCATTTAAATCTCAGTGTTTATAATCGTCTTGCTTGATCTCAGAATTTGTACTATTTTTCTCGGATTTAAAGAAACGAAAAATTGTAGTATACCAGTACGCATACTGTATAATGCATAACTTTAAAGTTTTCTAATTCGAATTACATCCTTTAACCCCTTGAGGGGCGAAGGGATATATTATATCCCACCTAATTTTAATCAAGATTTGCAGCAGAAAATTTTAATTAAAATTTACCTTTCTGACTTTGTTGGTAAAAAAAGTTGAAAACTTACTTTTCGTTACTTTGAAACAAAATATTTCAAATATTCCGGTGTGAATTCAACATTACAGTAACGACATTACTTGCCCTTGAAAGGGTTAACATTACTATAATGCGACTGTAACTATATTCTTCAATAGCAATTTTTCTGTAATCTGCGCATTCATCAGTCATTACTTTAAATTTTTGTCTTCGGAAAAAAATATTGCACAGATTTCACATTTTAGAATTAAAAGTTTAAAGCAGAGTCATTTGATTGTATTTATTAAAAGTAAGATGATAAAAGTATTTGTAATATCAGTATGAAGTATATTTTAGATAATTTTTAATTCGAAATATACCATTTAATATTAATATTATACGACCATACCTATCTTCTGCAATAGCATCTTTTTAGGTGCGTTCGTAATTATATAAATCCGTAGCACCTATAGTGGTCGTTCAGTCCGTCTGTCTGTCCGTCCGTCCGCATATAACAGAGCAAAAACTTCCCAACCTAATGGCCTGAAATTTTAAATATATAAATGCTGCAACATTTTGTCGAGTCATTTCAAATTTTGTAAAAATCGGATGTATAGTTTAATTACAGGGACATAGCCAAAAGTTTTTCGTTACATTACGGCCAATTGGAAAAAATTATCTCAAGTGCATTATAATGATGTTACTGCCTTTCGAACAGAATGAAATTTATATTCACTTATGAAGTGCACTAAAATATACATTCAGCACAATATGTGCTGCAAAAAATATTTATAAAACTAATGCACCTCATTTGCCACATTTGACGTGCAATTTCCAACTTGTTTATAATATGCGCATTCATCAGTCGTTAATTTAAATTTATCCTTGAAAAAAAAATTATTGCAGTAAGTTCGCATTTCACAATTAAGTTTTGAAAGCAAAATCATTTAATTGCATTAATTAAAAGTAAAATGTCAAAATTATTTGTAAGATCAGTATGAAGTATATTTTGAACAACTTCTAATTTGAATACCATTTAACATTAATATAATGTGACTATACCAATCTCTCTTAATGACATCTGTATATTTAAAAAATTCATCAGTGAGTAATTTTTTTTTAGTATTGCACAGAAGTAACATTTCAGAACTATTTTTTGTAAGAAAAATCATTTTGTTGTATAAATTCGAAGTAAAATGACAAACTTATTTGTAAGATCATTATAAATTATATTTTTAAAAAATTCTAATTTGAATTATACCATTTTAATATTAGTAAAATGTGATTATTCCAATCTTTCACAACAGTGCCTTCATTCTAATCTGCGCATTTATGAGTCATCAATTCAAATTTATATTTGAAAAAAGCATTGCACTAAGGTGACATTTCAGATTTCTTTTCTTTAATAATTTGTAAGATATCTGTATGGACTATATTTTTAACTTCTAATTTCAATTACATCATTTAACATTGTTAAAATAATGGTGTGTGCATTTAACCACAACATTTTAATAGAATTATTCACTCTATTTAATAGCGAATAAACATTTAAAATTCAGTTGTTGAACATGGCGGTTGCGGATTCTGCGGTTTAAATATCGCATGGTATTTTTCTAATCAGAAAAATTAGTACCAGGCTCTAGAAATCCTAAGGAGTGTACGCAACTTGTTACAATATGAAATTTTAATCAATTATCTAAGAATTATTTGAATAAGAGCTCTGAAATTGTGTTATTAAATATGTCAGTATTTTTATGATTTTTTATTTTTTAATCATATGCTTTTTATAATAAAGTTGCTTTATCTGAAAAAAAATGCACCCATATTTTATGAAAACAGAAAAAAAAATTCCAGCATTTTTTTCATCCACTGCTATTTGTCGTGCATGCTTGCATCTTTCAATAATGGAGTTATGAATAAACAGGAGAAGACAATATACAGGGTGGTTCAAATTAAAGTATCCCTGTTTGGGACGCTCTAACGTGAGAAACCGTGAATGTAACGACTTCATATTTGGAGGATATACATATCAGACCATGGGAAACTGATTGATGCAAAAAAAAAAAGAAAAAAAAATAGCTCAAACAAAGGCCGCTAGGGGAAAATGAAGCACTGCGATCGGTTTGAAAAATGTAATATGACCAAAGATGTAAACATCTAGGTGCCACTAAGCCGATTCCC
The DNA here is from genome assembly GCA_963932465.1 of Maratus speciosus. NCBI lineage: Eukaryota > Metazoa > Arthropoda > Arachnida > Araneae > Salticidae > Maratus > Maratus speciosus. The sequence continues at coordinate 442,922,609 of OZ010787.1, forward strand.
ACCAATAAATTTTATTAGTATTATTCGTTTAAATTTTATTAGCATATACTCCGATTAATTTTGTTAGTATTCTTATTCGGCGAAGAATACTAAAAATTTAGTGGTGGGATTTTTTTTTTTTTTTAATTCTAATTACCGACACCTTGTATACTTTGCTTATTTGTTTCGCTACATTTTCCTTACCTTAAGCCGATCGCAGTGCCTCATTTTCTCCTAGCGGCCTTTGTTTGAACTAAAAAATTTTTTGCGCCAATCAGTTTCTCATAGTTTGATATGTATATCCTCCAAATATGAAGACGTTACATCCACTGCTTCTCTCACTAGAGCGTACAAAACAGGAATACTTTAATTTGAACCACCCTGTATATTACTGTCTACGATTTGTGAGTGAAGTAGCTGAGAAGGTTGTCACAACATGGCGGCTGCTTTTTTTAAAATGGGATCTACAGGGGCAAAATTCCAACCAGTATAATTGAATAGAAAATTTCGTCTTATTTAAGCGTTTTATTAATGGGAATATTTTCTCACAAATATGGTAAAAATTTCCATTTGTATTTACTGGTGTCAGTTAGCTGGTAAAACCGTCAGTTTGTTTCACTAGTTGTCACAATATGGCGGAAATGCATGGCCTGACACCGCCAAAGTAAAGTTGTACCAGTAAAAATGAAAATCCATTTCTTTCATTATTTATGACTGAAATTTTGCGTTAATAAGGTGTCTAAATAAGGAAAAAATTTCTATATAAATTTACTGGTGGAAGTTTCCACTTGCTGTAATCAACCCCTGCGAAAGCGGTTACAGTTGAAGCTTCAGTATTTTAAGGATATGTCAGTTCCACCTTATTAATAGTTCCATGTTTTTAATGTGTCAGTACATATGTGTAAATAATTTAAAAAATACAGCTGCCAAAATCTTACGCTTTTTTGTACCACAAAAATTTAATAGTAAATATTACCTTTTTTAATCGCCGCAATCTGCCGATTAAATAAGGCAAAAATTCCTATCAAATTTTTCTAGTAACAAAAAAAGTATTAGTTGCCAGTTATGAACACAGTACGCTTTTTTATTACCCCCTAACGGTCGCATTAAATTACGGTTTAAAAATTCAAATTTCTTATTGGCACTACTTTTTTGAAAAAGAAATATTCACCTTATTTAATGACAGGAAAAATGATACCATATAAAAGCCAATTACAATATTTTATAAAACTGGTGCAAATCAAAAAATATGAATAAAAGACACACAGTCCGTGAATATCACGGGAGCGAAAATTAAGGGGTTAATTATTGAATTAATTGTGTAAATATTATGTGGATTAAAATCGTGTGACAATAAAAACTCCAAAGTTACATCAATTAAAAATTTATCGTCAAAAATTCATCATAAAAAAATTATCTACTATCTTTAACTGCTTTAAATAAAGAAAATGTATTTATGTATATTGCATTCTAATTGAGTAAAATTTTATTTAATTTTTAAATTTAATTACATAGTTGTCAATTTTTACTTTTTTTTTTTCCTACCGCTATTTTGAACAGTAAAATCTGTCTTGTTTAATCACCGAAAATTTTGATTATATAAGGCAAATTTTTCTTTACAAAAATGGTTGTAAAGGAAAAGCGTAAAATCTGCCATATAGGCATACTTGCCAAATTCCAACTAAACTTCCGTAAAATGTGATTTAAATTGAACAAAGTTAAACAAGTTTCGAACCAGAATTTTTTAAAGAAATAAATTCAAATAGATATCGTGTAGAAATACGATATTAAATCTATAATGGTACATCAAATTAATTTTCTGTTTAGAAATGTGCTTCACCTGTGTGAATATAACTCGCATTTTACGGAAATTTAGCTGAAAGTTGTAAAGTATGGAGATTTTCCATAAGAAAATACCGGTACCGAAGAATATCTAAGTTTGGAAATTCAAGGACCCGTACGAACCCTGTAATTGTTTTATCAAAATAGCTTCAAAAATTGCGTACTTAATTCCTTCGCGACGAGCATCTTTTAAGAATTTTTATTCTTTAGCCACCGGTTTTTCAAAGCAAAAATTTTCGTCTGACTTAATCAGGAAACTGCTCCGATTAGATAAAGCAAAATTTACAATAAAAAGTAACTGGTAGGAATGATCAAGGCGGGTTAATTAGATAGAGAAAAATGCATCCCGGATTAAATCTCGGGTTCCGCGAATTTTGCTACTTTTACGTTGCCCGAGAAGCTCTCGGATTGCGCAGCGAGAGTATTAAAAGATAAATTCATGTTCCTACGTGGAACGTGTTTTATTTTATCTTTAGAAACTATTTCTGGTTCGAATCGTATTTAACCTGGGTCACATTAACCCGCTTTTTACGGACGAATACTGAGATCTTGACAAGTGTAATTATGATTCCGAATCTTAAGGGTAATGTCAGACGGACGTCTGACATTAGCCTTAAAACTAGAGCCAATTAGCCTTAAAACTAGAACGCCCGGAAGGAGTCGATTCGACACCGACCTTGTGACTAAATGTCAATTGGAACCAGTGTTGCCAGTGGGCTACTTTTTTTTAATTCGGATTTCTTGATTGCCACCACTTTTTTGAAACGGTTGAATTACCTTTGTTTTCGCCTTAATTAATGTGTCATTAAATAAAGCGCATTTTATCATTTCAAAAAAGTGGTGGTGATCGAGAATTTGAATTTAAAAAAAAGTAGCCCATCTGGCAACACTGATTGGAACCAGAAATTTTTTCATAAAATAAGTTAAATTTAAACCACACAGATCTACGTTAAATAAATTTATCAAATAATTTGAAATAAAAATTCTGGTGTCAAATATTTTTATGAAACTTGAGCAAAATTTCCGGGCGTTCTAGTGTTAAACGGCAAGTCCTAGCCACTTGTTCTGTATCCTTTTGTTAAAGCTTTCATTAATTATAATTAATGATCGTAATAATTATTTATCGTAGTTTGTGGTTAAAATGCCTAATTCCGGTAACATGTTTTAATTGATTCAGAATAAAATTCAGTAATCTAGGCTTTCAGTCATAAAATTCATGAAAATGAATTAGAACCAATTACAAATGCTTTCCGGACCTCCGTTGATTGAATGCCAGAACTCAAAAATATTGTTTGGTGCTATTAGTCATATCGTAGAAAAATAAGTGAAAAAAGAACATGCTTCGTGAAAAAAATGATTTAATGTTATTTTTTTTCTTTTTAAGTATATAAGTGGAGCTATAATTGTATGGATTAATTCATATCACTAATTCTATATCTAATATAATCTTCTACCCTCTATATTTTAGAATTATTATTATTATACCACCAGGCCCCTACCTGCCGGGCAATGTATGTCTAGCTAATATGTATATATGTATATATATATATATATATATATATATATATATATATATATATATGTGTGTGTGTGTGTGTGTGTGTGTGTGTGTGTGTGTGTGTGTGTGTGTGTGGTGTGTGTGCCGGGTTTTCTACCTACCCGCGGGGCGAAAGTCGCCTGATCCTCTCATGTGGAGATCAACCTGGTAGTACCTTGACTTTCATGGCTGTATCGCTATTTATTTTATCACTTTTGTTACTGTGTTGGCCGGTTCTAGATTGCTATTAATTATGCTGCTTGTATTTGTCCGTACGTTGCCAAAATGGAAGGGAAAAAAAGAAAAGACGGACGATATCTTCATCTGACTTGGCACCTCCAGAGGTATAATTCATAGGGAACTTGAAAGAATTTGCACCCACGACGGATTTTACATGCACCAGGTGCCATTAGTGTATATGGCGGATTTTTAGGTAGCGGTAAGCCTCGAACCGCGACCTTTCGATTACGAGCACGACTCTCTGCCAGCTGGGCTACCGCTGCCCGTATATTTGTCCCGCTGCCAGCATTTGATGTTGCGTAAAGTTCGTTACTATCGTTGGATTTTTGGTCTTTATTTTAAAATTCAAAGCTAAACTGGAAATCAACGCATCAAAAAACTCTCTCCAACTTCCTTTATTCTCTGACCAGTAACTAAAAACATGGAATCAGACCACAATGTTAATTGCCGGACCTCAAGTAATCGAATGTCAGACCTTAAGGATATTTCAAATTAAAATCAAATTTCAAAGTACAAAGTAATTGCTTAAAAGGCGCAAAGGCCAACATAGTGAAAAAGATTCCAATCCGGGACTCGAACCCGGGCCATCAGTATAGCGCACTGACGTTCTACCGACTAAACCACTTGGAACGATACCCAGCACGGAAAATTTCTCACTATTATATGTTGGCAAGCCTACAAACGCAGCACAAGATGGAATATTCAACGTGAGCCACCGAACTGGGGCGAACACGGAACATAATTAAATCCAGCATCGATAGAAACTATATTAATACATGGAAATTATTCCAGAGGGAAACATTCGCCTTGCATACATTGTTTGGAATATTCGTAATAGAGTAAAAAAAATAAAATACATGCTTCATGAAAAAAAGATTTAATATTTTATTTTATTTTATAAATACAGTGAAATACGTTTAACACGAAAACGCTTAACACAAAAAATCTGTTAACACGAAATGATGTAGCGGCCCGGACAGGATACGATGCAATTTAATACATTTTTGTTCTTTTAACACGAAACAAAAATCGTTTAACACGAAAAAAATTCGCTTTCGAGCTAGTTAGTTTAAGTTGAAATAGGTGAATTTTGTGTTAAAACCACTGAATTTTTGGTGAAAATCAGAGAATTTTGTGTTTTTTGTAAATTAGCTTCTGTTTTATGAGCACTATGGCTGAGAAATCGGTGCGAAAACAAACTGCTATTTCGCTTCAAATGAAGATGAAGCTGCTTAATGCAGTTGATGAAAAAGAAAGACGAGAACAGAAATCATGGTTTTGCATTGCCAATTCTACATTATCAACAATAATAAAAAAACAAGGATCCCATTACGTTAATGTTTGAACGAAGTATGTTTAAACCTGGGAGAAAACGTATGAGAACTGCTAAGCACGAAGATTTCAGAATGTTGAGAAAGACACTTCAAAAAGAGATATCTGATTTTTCCCCCCGAAACAATATTTTGTTTACTTGCTTTTTATCCTAATGGTTGCAACTTACTAGTAGTTTCACAGGAAATCAAATTAAAATTTGATTACGTCGAAAATATTTGTGAGTTTTGTTCTTTTTTTAAGAATCTTCTAACGCGAAATCCTTTTAACACGAAAAATTTTTTCGGTCCCCTCAGTTTCATGTTAAACGTACTTCACCGTATGTAAGTGGAGCTATAATTGTGTGGTTGATTCACACACTAATTCTACATAATGTATACTCTTTTACTCTCTAATTTTAAAATTCAAAGCTAAACTTAAAATCAAAGCATCAAAAAATATTTAATATTTTATTTTATTTTGTAAATATATAATTAGAGCTATAATTGGGTGTATTAATTCATACACTAATGCTATATAATATATAATCTTTTACTTTCTGTATTTTAACCCTTTAGTGCGCAGCTTTGCATATATGCAAACAACACTGTTTTGAAGTTAATAGATTTTTTTTATTCGCATATACCTAATTCATACCAGAAAATTAAATTAGCAATATTTTCTTTAATTAAAAAACGAAAATTCTGTATTTAAATAAAGCTAAATTAACCATTAAAACTTTCTGGTGTCAAGTCAGATTCTCTGAACTACGTAATTTCTTGAACGTATTCTATTTTGGGAATTAAATGGTTAAAGGTTAAGTTTTATAAAATAAATAATCTTATAAAATAAGGTATTTGGAGACATACTTATTAAAGTATTTACTAATTTGCATCATTTTAGCATAAAACAGTCACACGACAGTACTTTTTATTTGTATTGCAGATGTGCAACAGAAGAAAAGATTGACGTATTATATGAAAAATGCATCTCTGATTTTTTTTCCTTATTTTTCCTGTGTAATAAACATTTCAGAGAATCCTATATAATTTTTTCAAAACAAAATAAAAAATCGCGAATTTAAGGGGTAAAATTCAAAGGTAAACTGGAAACCAAAGCATCAAAAAGCCCTCTCCTACTTCCTTTATTCTCTGACCCCTAACTAAAAACATGGAATCAGTCCGCAAAGTTAATTTCCGGACCTCCATTAATGGAATCCCAGATCTCAAAAATATTGTTTTGGATATTAGGCAAATCGAAAAAAGTGAAAAAAGGAACATGCTCCGTGAAAGAATAGTGCAAAAATGCATAAAAAGTTCGTAACAACTAGCAATAGTTTATCGCTGTATGGTGCAATTAAGGTAAACGCTAATATGAAACAGAATGAGAATCAGTAATAACACCTAGATAGTTATCAGCGGAACTTGGTGGATTTTCATTATCCGTATGGAAAAGCGAGATAAATTTTTGTCACAGATTAATCACTTTTGGATATTTTGCCAGTGAAATAATATTCGACATTGCATTTGATAACGAAAGGCGGTTCCCTGATCATTGTTCTTTCTCCTATTTGTTTCGATTTTTTTCTTTCCTGCAAATGTGCCCAGTTTGTTAATTATAAAATTTTCTTTCGGATTTCTGATGAAACCTTTTGTTTTTCTGATAGATTTTCGAGACACAAATGTCAATTTTCTTTCAGTATTCCCAACTCTCTGACCTAACCATTGATAAATTTTCTCATGTTTCCTGAAAAAAATATTGAGGAAAATTTATATAGCATATAGGAAATATGCTTTTTACGGGAAATTATGGAGCTTCCAACTAAATAAATTGCAAAACAAATGAATGCGACCCATAAATGCTAAAAAGCATGGGTTTTGAATACCACTATTTTCGAAAAGTGATATTTGTCTTATGTATTACAGAAATTCTGCGATTGAATAAAAGGACTAACGATGATTTTTTTCCGTTTTTCATTATGCATTTGAAATTTTCTAGTATACATTCTGCTGACGACGACTCAGAAAATGAGTTGAAACATGTAAATAAAGAGTTTTTAATTTTAATGTGTTTTTATAACGTCTTTTAAGCAAATAAATATTTTAATATTATGATAGAACTAATATTGTTCAGAAATATTGGTACTAATATCCGTAATCCTTGGAACCCATCTTTCTGGCAGAGGCAACCTCTCTCAACGTCTAGTTTATCTCATGGAACTATTAACACTAGAACCGCCGGAAATTTTACTCAAGTGTTATAAAAATATTTCACACCAGAGTTTTTATTTAAAACTATTTAACATTTTTATTCAACTTATTTCTCTGTGGTACATATTTAACTTATTTTAGAAAGAAATTTCTCGTTCGAATCGAAATATTTTTATTTGGTACCGGCCAAAATGACCGCTATGGCGGTTCTAGTGTTAATGGTATTAGAAAAAAACACTATATTATTTTTATTTAACATTTGATTTTTGGCTATCTTTACATAAAAACTAAAAAAAGTATTTTAATGATAATCAATTTAAAATTTAAAAATGTTTAAAAAAAAACCGCGTGTTACCACGAACTCACCGTTAAAAATTTCACAGGAAAACTGTCGGTAAAATACTAGTTAAAAATAAATATTATTACTTTTGGAGAGATCGTTGTATCATGGAACTATTAATAAAGAGGAAATGACATATCCTTAAAATAGTGAAGCTTCAACTGTAACCGCTTTCGCTGGGGTTCATTACCGCCGGTGGAAATTTCCACCAGTAAATTCATATAGAAATTTCCTTCTTATTTAAACGCCTTAATAATGTAAAATTTCAGTTGCAAATAATGGCAGAAACAGATTTTAGTTTTCAGTGGTGGCAGATTACTTTCGCTGTAGTCAGGCCCTGCGTTTCCGCCATATTGTGACAACCAATCAAACAAACTGAGCGTTTTACTAGGCAAACTGACACCAATAAAAACACACGGAAAATTCACCACATTTCTAAGAAAATATTCCCATGAGTAAGACGCTTAAATAAGAGGAAATTTTCTATTCAATTTTACTGGTGGGAAATTTGTCTCGGCTGTAATCCGAACTGTCGATCAAATTTTTAAAAAAGCAGCGGCCATCTTGTGACAACCTCGTCAGTTACTTCATTCGTATCTGGTAGCCAGTACACTATATGTCTCCTCCTCTTTATTCATAACTCCATTCGTTGTATCGCCTTCAGTTTGTTTTTCCGTTCCGGTGCATAACTACCTGGTTTCTGTCTCTATACTTATTTTTCTACTGCTTACAAAATTTCAGGAAAAAAGTATTTATGAAAAAAGTTTAGGACCACCAACAAAAACAGTAAATCTCTTATTTTAATGAAAAACCAATATCATTCCAAAATTATACTTATAAAGTTATGCAAGTTTTGTTATTTGTTTTAAATTAAAATAACGTATTTAAAAAAAAATAAGCAAAAATTAATTTCTACATAACACAACTTGTTGAAAAAAATTTTAGGACCAGTATATTTAAAATTTAAATTTCACATGTAAATTATTTGTACATTAAATTTTAGTACTTTATTTGTTTCCCCTTAGAGCTGATGACTTCCGAAAGACGCATTGGGAAGAAGATAGTCAGGTTTTTACCATGGAACTATTAATAAAGAAGAACTGACATATCCTTAACAGTAGAACGCCCGGAAGGAGTCGATTCGACTCCGACCATATGATTAAATGTCAACTGGGACCAGAAATTCTTTCACAAAATAAGTTAAATTTTAAAAACGCAGATTTACGTTAAATAAATCAATCAAATAATTTTAAATAAAAATTCTGGTGTAAAATACTTTTATGAAACTTAAGTAAAATTTCCGGGCGTTCTAGTGTTAAAGTAGTGCAGCTTCAACTGTAACCACGTCCGCAGAGGTTAATTACTGCGGTGGGGAATGTTCAACCAGTAAATTTATGCAGAAATTTTCTGCTTATTTAAACGCACTTGGTAAATAATGCCAGGAATGTCTTAAATCATCTGTTTTATGAAGGGTGAATATTCTTTCATTAATAAAAACCAATTTGCCCCATAGGTTGAATTTTAAGGCACTCAAAGATATGGATTTTAGTCTTGTGTCAATGTGGTACTTTTAAAGTTTTGACTTGGTTTTGAATTTTGCATAATTCAAAGCATTCGGCACTTTTTAACACATTTTTAACAGTTCTGGACGTTACTGAAAGTTCTAGAGTAGATTTTTTTTATAGTACTATAATAAGCACGATCTTGAACCGCCATTCTAATAACGTCTGTTTACACCGAGCTGAGAGTTTTGATAGCCATCCAGTTCTTTTATTTCTAACATCCTTCATTGGATCACAAAGAAAATAGTGCACAACAGTTTTAAATTTACTTATTTTCAGGGCAGTTTGCCTTTCAGTCAGTGTACAATCTGAAAAAACCCTTATTTAACCCTTTTCTTCTTCAGTCAATGATTTCCTGCGACCCACGCTCAAAGCAGCATTTGCATATACCAAAATATCAAAACTAGCGACTACTAGCCTATAAACATCATCACAGTTGTGTCCCGCATAAAATGTTGCAGTCATGACATCATTTCATTATGCTATATTTAAAAGAATCGACTGGTCCAAAACTTATTTCCATATGTTAATTTAACAAGATTTTAACACTTGTGGATAAAAATACTCTTTAACTTTCACAACTGAATTAAATTCCCATATTATATTATATGCATGTGTCTGTATTCAAGCTATATAACTCTTTTCGGAATTTTATTCTAAACAACAAAATTAGCATGTGGTCTTAAACTTTTTTCCAGCACTGTATGCGAGTATGTGCGATATATATGTCGAGTTTCTCTAACTTTAAAACCTGGTATTTCAGCTGAACGTTAGGGAATCCTGGAAAAATTTTCCTCTGCCCAAGAAAAGATATATTTAAACTGTTTCTAATACACATACATTTAAAATATCCATTTTTTTCGATCAGCATAACATTTTTGTTGCAACAATAATATTTATAATCAGTTCAGTTCACACTGAAGTGTGTGTCATCGTATAAAAGTATAAAAATGGTGACTGGTACAAATTGATTAGTAATAATATTTATCAATTAATGCTATATTTAAAATTTGCTTAGGGGATCGTCTCTATATAAAAATTATACCGAACTTTAAAGTTCTCAATACTGACACTTAATCTTGACATCATATTTGGATTCTTCGCTAAATTTTACCCTGAATGCGTACAATTTTAGCACAATTTTTTATTAGAATTTTTCCCCTTTTTTACCGCAGAAAAATATTACAAATTTTTTGATCTAGAAATTAAATATGAATTTTCTTATCTTAAATAGTGGTGCCAGACTTCTGGGACAATCCAATAACTATACGCACCTTGCAATTTCTGTGATTAGTAGAAATGTGTATCTCTAAATATTTATAAAAATACGCGTTTTCTTTTAACCCAGGAGAACTCGCTGCATGAGATTTTCTCTCACCGTCGTACTTTTTTTAAGACTCTTATTTAAACCATTTTTCATTTTAATTAAAATTTAAAAATGTTATTTGAATTATTTTACCTATTTGTGAGAAAAAGTACTAAGCCAAGCAAAAAAAAATTATATTAAGCTAATATTAAGTAAAAGAAAAGCAACTGGGCACCGTGAGAGAAATTCTCACTAGCGAGCTCTCCCGGGTTAAGAATAAAATTCTCCCAACGAAATAAATAGTAGAGAGCTTTTCATAAAATTCAAATAGAGGGAATTTTAACTGAGATTGAAATTGAATCATCGGAGGTATAGAGAGACAGTAATTTTAGTTCTACCGATAAACTTTCCCTCATCTTCATAAAAGAGTATAACTCTTTAATCTCGCCAACCATTTAAGGAATTTAACCACAGGTCCCAATCTCCCACTTATCTTCAGTAATTTCGTAATTAAAAGTAACGTAACAGGGTTCTTTTGTGTGTCTCTGTAAACGAACCCTGAATGCTACACACTCCATTTTCAATAGCAAATAGTAAACTTCAATACTATATATCAGTTACACAATCACATTCACAATCATTTAAGTGGGTTAATTTGACCTCGGTTAAATACTTTTCAAACCAGATTTTTTTTTTAATAAAATTAAATAAATTCCACGTAGAACTCTGAAATTAAATTAAAAAAAATTTATCAAATAGATTTTCTGGTCCAAAATGTGGTTAACCTGGGTAAAATTAATTCACATATTACGATGATTAGTTTCAGGTTCGCAGCTATGCAGGGTTCGTACGTGTGCTTGAATTTCTAGGGTAAGAAATTCTTCGTTACCAGTATTTTCTTATGGAAGATCACTCCTGAAATAAGGCGAAATTTCGACCGTTTAAACTAGATTTATTTTTCTATAAAAAAAATTCTGATATTGGGCCTTGGAAATAACGGTACCCGTACGAACTCTGCTATGGATTTAACCCTTTCAGGAACAAAGCGATTTTGTTTCTAAAATGTTTAAATGTTTGAATGACACCATGATTTACGGACAATTTTTTATAATAAGTAAAAGCTTTTTTCCATGTATATTATCAGAGGCAAAAATTTCATTCGGAATTTTGGTGCGGTTGCGGCATTTGGGATTTAAAATTAAATAGGACAGAATTTAACCCACCATGCTGGAAAGGATAGTTACTTATTAACTTAGCCAGATTGGTAAACAGACCATGTGTACAATTTCCCTGGTGTTGCTCTCAGTTGCATTTTAGTTATAGCTATCTTTTTGCTTTTTGAATTTAGTATATTAATATCTGGTCTCTGCAAGTGTATTTTTACTCTTTTTCTACTGCTTAAAAAATCTCAACACGCTTACTTATCTAAATATGTTTTACTGTCAATTCCTAAAGTTGAAACCCCCAGGTAATTCACAGTTACAGGGATAAAAACTATTTATGTAAAATATATAAATCTGTAAATCTAAAAACTATATTAAAAAGTATTAACTTTCAAAGAAAGATATATCACTAAATATTTTATAAAAAGGCACGTTTTCTCTCAACAACAAAAGTTAAAATGAAAGAAAAGTACAAAGAAAAAGCATTTCCATTAAATTTAAATAAGGGGAATTTAACTGAAATCGAAATTGGATCTGCGGAGGTAAAGAGAGATAATAACTTTAGTTCTACTGAAAAACTTTCCCCATTGAAGTATGATTCTTTAATCCCACCAACCATTTAAGTCATTTAACTTATCCAGACTGGTAAACAGACCATGTGTGTGATTCCCCTGTTGTTGCTTTTGGATTTCCATTTTGGCGCGTCTCTATGACAACACCTGTTCTGAGGCGGGGAACAGAAAATTTTCCTCGATACCCTTTAGCTTTCAATCTGGACTTATCGATCGGGGATGCTAGTGACTAGAAGGTTGCCATCGCAACTGGCTCTCCGGCCTCCCACGCTCCCACTGTAATTGACGTCTTACCTGTTGCTCGGTCCCACCGCTTCGTTAACAAGATTTTTGCTCGTTTACGAATTAATTCTACGGAATTTTTTTCGCGTTTTCTGCTTTGATCACGTTGCGCAAGATGTAGCGAAGTATAATCAGTTTTCCAAGGAAGGATAACACAGCAGGGACTCTTGAAACAAACTTTTATTTATGACCTTTTACTCCGTGTGAGCCATTTGACTTGCTATAAGTGAGTGACGAAGTTTGAAACTTTCCATAATTAATGCAGAAACGAGAAATTTTGAGTCAATAAAATGATAAAGAGGGGGAACAAAGTGACTGCATTTATAAGACAAACAGAATTTTTTTTTCTTTTTGTGGTGACCCGTATGGCATTGCGACATCACAATGACGTCACTCTGGAACTGTGATTGTTGATGTGAAGTCAAAGTGACGTAGATGTGAAACATTTATGACTGTTTTTAAACTCTTCTGTGACGTCACATTTCCTGAAGTCACAGTGTGACTTCAATGTGAAAACTGTTACTTTTGTGACGATTCTGCATCGGATCGGCTGACTAGCCAAATCCGACCTGAATAAGTTGCGTCAGCTTTTTTCTTGTAGGTCGGATTCAGATTAGTAATTCGCCATTCGGACCTACCTTTGCGAGAACTCGACCCGTTTAAGGTCGACCTTACTTTTTTTTATTGCAAGTAGAGTTTGATTTAGAATCCAGCATAAGGTCACATAACCAGATTTTACACCCACACGGCACGACACGGCAAGCTTATTATTATTATTATTTAATATTATATATATGTCATTTTATCTTATTTATTTGCTAGCTGACATGCCCGGCGTTGCCGAGGCACCTGATAATAACATTAAATATACCTAAAATTTGTGTTGAATGATTGTATATTTTTAAACGAAGATCTTTCCAAACGAACCTAATGATGAGATTCCCACAGAATTCGATCACGTATTCCCTCCAATTCATATGATTTATATTTTTAAACGAAAATATATTCAAGCGAACCTAAAGTTGGGGTCCTGCTGCCTTCGGAAGCGTGTACCCGGCGTACTATGCACGCTCCGGTCAAAATTCGCAATCGAACCTCAAATTTGTATGATTTTATATTTATTAGACGAAAATATTTTCCAAGCGAATTAAGATGCTTCCGTTATAGTGATTGCAGATTTAATTTGTCACATTTAGATTTATAAATGATTCAATTCTGACCAATAGTTCCCGAAGAAACCCAAATAATATAAAACGCCCCCTCCCCTCCCGCTTAACATATACAAATACCTACTTGCCTAACCTTGTAACTCTGCGCGTAACTTTCTCTTCAGAACATAGCAGACAAACACACACCATATACACACAAACATCGTTCTTTATTATTATCAGGGGTCGTACTTGTCCTAAAATTTCCCGAACAGGATATTCTTGGGTACCAGTATTTTCTTACGGAAAAATCTCTTCTTAAATAAGGCGAAATTTCGAGCGTTTAATCTAGATTTATTTTTCTATAAACAAATAGTGATATTTGTCCTGAAAAAATCACTTAAGAGTACGACTCCTGTATTATAAATTTTATTTTATTAACACTTTCCTATTTAGTTGAAAAGTGTTTATGAATTCGGTTTATCTGCCATCTGTCACTGCTGTAACTCTCGTAAATATACTCGTATTGCCATGTAACTGATATATAGTATTGAAGTTCGCTATTTGCTATTGAAAATGGAGTGTGCAGTATTTATAATCCGTTTACAGGGACACGCAAAAGAACCCCGTTACGTTATGTTTAAACGGAAAAAAATCGTTTGCTGTATATTTTAATGATTTTAGGCTATTTCAAACATAATGAAATTGATAATCATTTGAGAAGTGCACTAAATCATGCTTTTTGTATAATGAGGTGTGGAAAGCATATATCATTCATTTACAGTTTCACTCAAAAGAATTCGGTTAAATAATGGTCTTCATGAAAAAATAGTTCGCGACGCATTTTAATAATGTTGAATTATTTCAAACATAATGAAATTTATATTTATTACTGAAGTTCACTACACAATGCGTACTGTAGACTATGACGCCCATAACAGATATCGTTCATCTACAAGAACACACAAAATAATTCGGTTACCTAACTGTCCATGAGCGATAAAAGCTGGGAATGCGTTTTCTGATGTGGTATACCTTGTTATGTTTATCTAAATTTTTGCATACTACTTGGTGAATAAACAAGATTAAAACTAGATTTTTAATTTAACTCGAGTCTACACTCCGCCATATTTCATAAGGATGAATGTCTTGAAAAGAGGAATTTTGAAAGGAATAGGGCTAGACTTCCGACAATTTTTGGATAAAACGTATAATCTGTCTTCCAAGCTCAGGTAGCATGGACCCTTGAAACAAACTTTTATTTAGGACTTTTTGTTGCATGTGAGTCACTTCTTACATGTGAGTGACGAAGTTTGAAACTTTTCATAATCAATACAGAGACGAGAAATTTTAAATCAAAAAATGATAAAGGTGGACAAAAAAATTAACTGCATTTTTAAGTCAAAGTGGTAAATGCATATGATTACAACCTTTAATACTGTTAAAAAGCTTTACTTGTTAAGGATATCTATTAGTACAGACTAAATATTCAAAGTTTGTATAAGATTTTAAACCTCAAATTATAAAACAAAATTAGCAGTTAGTTATATGAAAGTTAATGATACGGATTGAAAACGAGATTTTTAATATAATTCAAATATATATGCTGTTTCATTCACAACGGATAAATATCTTGGAAATAGGGCATTTGAGGAAAATAATCCCCCCACTCCCGACAATTTGAGGATAACTAAACTTACTAATTAGCCCAGAACTGAATCCAAGGCGAGATTCTATAGCTCTTTCAACTGTGCTAACGGAACGATATTTAATGGCAGCTATGCTTCTGAAAAGCTCTGAAAAAATCTGATGAATTCAGAAAATTTTGACAAAAAATAAGATTATTCAAAACGATTATTTTCTTTAACACGTTCACGTCGGCGCGGTGAGTCACACTCGACTGTCTCAGAGTTGTCAAGTCTCCGGTTTTTTGCACACCTCTATTATTTTAGAGAAAATGTTTTCCTGTAAATCGCCCAATTGTTCTAATTAAATAAAACAACGTTTTTTGTATTAAAATACTGGTATCCAAAAAGCCGGAGACTTGGCAACTCTGAGACAGTCGAGTGTGACCCACCACGCCAGCGTGAACGTGTTAAACATTTTGCCCCACCAGTGGCCGAGAGGTTCTGCACTCGAAACTGGTAGACGGGAGGTGCTGGGTTCGAACCCAATCGTGCCTGTCGACCTAATCGTTCGGAGTCTGTGGTTTTCTTCGAACCTTGAACTTCCTTGAGTAAATACGGGTTAGGTTCCCTTAGAAAGACCCCCACAGAGGGCGCCCCCCCCCCCCATTCGGGCCCATATCCCTCGTGTAGATAATTGGCCATCATAAAAGAAATTAAAGGTTTCAGCAACAAATAAATTTGAATACATAATGTATGAAATTTACATAGTCGTAGCTGCCAAATATTCCGCTTTTTTACCAATAATTGCAACTTTTGTTTCGAGTCTTGCGGGTCGGGTTCGGGTTGACCAGATTTTTCGAAAGGATATCAAAAATCTTTTTTCAGGTTAAAAATCTATAAACAATAAGACCTCCATAATGAACACTCCTCGACACCTTTTTTTAGAAAACATTTTTTCATTTCCTAGCACTTATATGTTTGTACGCTTATACTTCTGAATAGTGGGCATCTCTGAATCTACACACATTATAACATGTGTATGTGTGCATAAACTATCACAAATACGAAATATGAATTTTTGTATGAATTTGTATGAATTTTTTTTATAAATATTTTATTTTTCATCCAGTAAATTGAACTTATACTCATTATTCACATTCAAATACGTATTTATTTTCATCTGAAACATTGTTCTGCTTAAACTTTTTGTGAAAATCTCAACAACCTGACTTGTGAAAAACCTAAATATGATCCGCAAAAATTATTCTATGGTGAATCCGACACGCAAAAAGAAACTTTGAGCCATCCCGAATCGAAAAAAGAAAATTAGGGACAATCCCGGCCGTGGACTCTATTCAACAATCCCGAGGTGTACCCCCGGTACTCGGGGGTTCTACTGTATTTGAATATTAAAGAATACAGATTTGCCCATTTTTCTATATAAAAGATAAAATTGGTATTAGAGATGTAGATTATTTTTCATACTGGCATTAAAACACGATTTACTTTCCTTTTATTTCGGGTTCGGGTTGAAATATGTCGGGTTCTTGTCGAAGCTCGCCAAAAGTTATTTTGTCGCGTACGGGTCGGAATGTGGATATAGGAAATTATTTTTGTCGGGTTCGGGTCGGGTAGCAGGACTCTACCCTGAACCAAGACCTCATTAAAGACCTAAGCTTTTTTTTTTTAAGAAAAATTTAACCCTTAAATGCATAGTGATGTAAATTTCCATCACCTTTTTATTTAATTTTTAATACATAAATTAAGTTCTTACAACCACTATATTTATATAAAAATATTAATCCTCTAAAAATTATAAAAATATGCTACTAAATAAAGTTAAAAATCTATCTTAAGATTTCTGGTGTCTAATCCTTAATGTAAAAATAAAAAACACAATTCTAAAAGAATAATTCATGCAGTTAAGGGTTAACCCCTTTATTTGATTTTATCTCATTATTTGTTGAGACTGATTGCGATTTGTGATACTGGCGTCTCAATCAATAATTGTTCAGCTGAACGAAAAGCTATGAAGAAAATCTGCCATTATTTAACCCTTTTAGGGGCAAAGTACTTCTGTTACTTAAATGTTGAAATGATTATTTGCACCAGGATTTACAAACAGATTTATTTGCAAATCAGTAAAAGCTTTTTTTTTTTTTTTTTTTTTTTTTTTTTTTTTTTTTTTTCCCACGTACAGTATTAAAGCAAAATTTTATTTTAAAATTTTGGTGTAAATGTGACATTTTGGAATAAAAGTTAAGTGCAATATATTATATCCCACCGCCCTTCAAGGGGTTAAATAAGTAATAACCTTCGTTAGAGTGCCTCGAAAGAAAAAAAAAATGAGCTACTACAGTAGTTTCGGATTTAAAAGAAATCGGTCCTGCAACAGACTAAAATATAAGGATGATGTCGCAGCTGTTCTCCGAGCTTCAGGTTAAGATAGATTCTGTTTTATCCTTTTAATCTCTCTTTTCATTATCACTGCGTATGGCGCAAGGCGAAAACTACCACCAAGTGTTCTCCTTAACCTGTTGAATGACTGAGTTGTTTTGCATGATTTTCTTTGTTTTGTTCTCTATTTTAAGTTTCCTTAAGAAATTTCTTATTAATTATTAACTGGTTGGTTAGTTGTAAGGGTTTATCTACAAAAGATCCATATCTTTGCCTTCAGATGACAAGGTTTTAATTGTTTCGACCCTTTAAAAAAAAAAAAAAAGGAATGAAAGTTTCGCTTCACCATAACTGATATGTGAACTCTCGAATATTTTAAAAATCACCATTTGCCTCTATAATACGTTGCATGTTAGCTCAAAATCATAGCTGCCAACCTCAAACTAATCTTCCGTAATACTTGCGTTAATTTGACCCTGGTTTAATACGTTTCAAACCAGAAATTTTTTAAAGAAAATAAAATAAATATGTTCCACGTAGAAACCTGGAATTAAATAAGTAAGCATCCATGAAATTAATTTTCTGGTTCGAAATGTGGTTAACCTGGGTTAAATTAATCCAGACATTACGGAAGATTAGTGAAAGGTTGGCAGCTATGCTCAAAATGTAGAGAAAACTGGGAACACTACTGACAAGGAAGATATCCATACTGGGCATACTCAGAATATTTTTAAAAAAATACCAATTAAACTACTTATGTATGTAATAAAGGATCAGTCAAATTTAGCGGCGGAATTACAGTAGAAAGTATGTAAAAAAATAAAATACTTCCGAGTATTTGGCGCGAAAAGACGAAAGCGCCACGCGATTTGGCGAGCAGTACTTTTCCTCGCCAAAAGCAAACGATTTTAATGCATCTGAAAATTGTTTGTTAATTGATTTTTAGAATGCGTGTAAAAAGTATTTAATGTATTTAAACATAAACAATGAGAGAGTTTAATAAATAAATTTTTTCGTATTACATATTCATGTTGCTTGTTACTTAATTTTATTACTTTAAAAACAATTTCATCTATAAAAAATGCTTTCATATATTTAAGCGTATTCCAAAATAAAAGCAAGATTCATTTAGCAGTTATTCATTTCAAACCAAGGAATTCGTCGTTTCCATAGAAACAAAATTGAACAGACAGCGCTCAGTTGGACTTAATTTTGAGATATTGAAACAATTTTAATTTTCTTTTAATTCATAAAATTTGATATTTAACTTTCACTATAAATACATATATGACAGAACTATAGCTAAATCAAACTAAAACTGACAAAACTACAGTTATTTAAGTTAAATTTATTTAAACAAGTTCAATATGAAATATTTTTATCTTAAAGAGTATTCGACATGAAAAAGTATTTTTCGAAATTTCATTTCATCGCCAACCGATGATAAATCGCCAAATAAACGAAAATTTCATTATTTTTTTACGAACGTTCTATCGGGGTTCCGCCAAAAAAATTTTTATAAACATATATATCCACATGAGACGAACACTCTGTAATTTTTTCAGATTTTTCTGAATATGCCCGTATGGAGACCTTCATTGTGAGTAGATGATATCGACCCCTAAATGATTTAATATACTTTTTTTTTTGTAAATCTGAGATATTAATGGTAACACTGGAAATTTTATGTCAAAATTACAATCGAAAGCACAAACGTCCAGGTAGTAGTTGTAATAACAAAAGGTAAAAATAAAGATAAACGAAAAAAAGCTATACTCCTTGCAATAACGTTAACCCTTTCAGCACTTCTGTATTAAAGGCAAAGCACTTCTGTTATTAAAATGGTTAAATGATTGATTGACACCGGTATTTATGACCGATTTTATAAGAAACTAAGTATGAGCTTTTCTTCACGTACATTATATGAAACAAAATTTAATTACTAAATACTGGTGTGAATGTGGCACTTGGGAATTGGAAATTAAGTGGTATATAACATATACCGGTGCCCTTCAAGGGGTTAATTTAGTATGCACAAGTCTCATGCTATGTCCAGAATTATACGAAATCGCGAGCACAAAATATGCTATGCTCAGGCATTCAACATTGGTACCTAAAATCACACATGTACCATGCCTGTCATTTGTGAATTTGTTTGCTATTTTTCAAGAATTGGAAAAGTTGGGCATACCACATCTCCGCTTTTAGGTATGGATATCGTATTATATATCGTATTATATATCGTAAATATTTTAGACGAATTTCTCAATTTGAACCTTGTTGTTCCAAGGCAACAATATTCAGATATAAGAAATTTAAAAAAGCGAGATGTTTACCAAAAGTATTAATTGGAGATGAAAATAAATAAAAAATAATAATGTCTGCTAACTGATTGTGATAGTATTTGTTGAATATTTTAGTTAAAATAGACTGAACAAATGAAAATCAGTGTTAGAATATTTATAAGGCATAGGAGAGAAATTTCAATGAAATGAAAACAAAGATTCGGAAAATATGGAATTTGAAACAAAGGGATTAAATGATTATAAATAGAGTAAATGATTATACGTAGGGCTATTTCACTAGAGTAGGAAGAAAGAACAACTGAAGAATTAACCTTATGTAGGCAGTATGTAAATTTAAGGCGGTTGGGCGGTTCTCAAATTCCCTGCTCAACAACACGAAATTTTCTGGTACATTTTCTGAATCATTTTTAAACGTAAATGCACAAAATTAGCAGGCCTGACTACTGAAGCGATTTGGAATTGAATTACGTTTCCCATTTTTTGATAAATAAATAACTTATTGAGTTATAAGCGATTTTTGTCACGTGACAACATGTGTTTCTCCCTTCTACCGCTGTCATGTTCGGATATTCGGTCCAAAATGCTAACTTTGAGAGTATTTTCTGAAAGATATTTTTCGTTTACCAAAAAATGGAAAACGTCTTTCGATTGCATAGTTTCTGAATAATAACACCTGCCAATTTTATACATTTCCGAACAAAAAGGAATTTTAAAATGTGTCAGAAATTAGCCTCTTTGGATTTGAGAACAGTCTTAAAATGTCCGAAGGGTTCAGATATAGCGTCTAGAAGATATAGTGTGGAAACCGGCTATTCCAGTAATGCTTTAATAAGTGCTAAAAATTGAATCCCAAAAAGGTTGAAAAATCTGGATGACAATTGTCGATCGCAGCTACAACTGCTAGTTCTTCACTGGTCGAAATGCTTTCTGAATTGAATCCTTATCCAATGTTTACTTTTGAACTACCAGATGTCGCTGCGATCGACATCTATATTTCAGCATCGTTCAACATTTATGGGATACAATTTTTTAGCAATTTTCGGATGCCCACATGCCACACTATATATTATACACATATTATATATATTACACATAGTATATAGTTCAGCCAAGTTCTATTGGGATTAACATTTATTTAATTATGAAGATGCAAACCAGTATTTTCCTTTCAAACACAAAGCAATAGATTCAACGATTTTCATTCATCTGTAAATACGTACAGACTACTGTATGACATGGAACTATTAAGAAAGAGGAACTAACATATCCTTAAAATAGCGAAGCTTCAACTGTAACCGCTTTCGCAGGGGTTCATTACATCTGCGGAAAACTTCCACCAGTAAATTTAAGTAGAAATTTTCTCTTTATTTAAAAACCTCATTAATAGAAAATTTCACCAAAATTAATGGCAAAAACAGATATACAATTTTACTGGTGGAAGTTTACTTTGGAGGTAGTCGTTCCGCCACATTTTGACCATGGAACTATTAATAAAGAGGAACCGACATATCCTTAACCCTAGATCTACCGGGAATTTTATTCAAGTTTTAATAAAACGTTCTACACCAGAATTTTTATTTAAAACTATTTAACTTATTTATTTACCTTATTTTTGTCTGGTTTATATACTTAGTTTATTTTAAAGAAATTTCCGGTTTGAATGAATATTTTGTATGTACCTGTCGGGTCCAATGGACCCGTCTGGTAGACGGAGGGTTAAAATAGTGAAGCTTCAACTGTAACCGCTATCGCAGGGGTTGTTTACCACCGGTGGAAATTTCCACCAGTAAATTTTTATAGAAAATTTCAGCTTATTTAAGCGCCTTATTATTGAGAAATTTTCAGTCAAAAATAATGGTAGAAACAGATTCTCATTTTTACTGGTAGAAGTTTACTTTGGCGTAATCACGCCTTGAGTTTCCGCCATATTGTGCCAACCAGGGTAACAAACTGGCAGTTTTACAAATCAAACTGACACCAGTAAGAGCAAATAGAAATTTTTGCGACATTTGTGAGTAAAAAGTTACATGAATAAGACGTTTAAATAAGATGAAATTTTCTGTTTAATTTTTCTGGTGGGACGTTTGACCCGTCTGTAATCAGAAACTGAAGATAAGATTTATAAAAAAAAGCAGCCGCCATCTTGTGACAACCTCCTCAGTTACTTCACTCGCAACTGGTATACAGTACGCTATATGTCTCCTCCTCTTTATTCATAACTCCATTATTGTGACAACCAAGACAACCTATTGTCTGTGTTAGGGAAAATATTATAATACCTGGGCAAACTGACACCTGTAAAAAGAAATGTAATTTTTTTTACCATACTTGGTAACAAGACGAAATTTTCTATTCAAGTTTACTGGTAGAAGTTTTCAATGGTGGTTCATCAGAAACTGTGGATCTGATTAAAAAAAACAGCAACCATCTTGTGACAACCTCCTCAGTTTCTTCACTCGCAACTGCTAGACAATACACTATATGTCTCCTCCTCTTTATTCATGACTCCATTCTGTATTACAGTTGTGATCATTTCTCCTAAGAGCATTGATCTAGAAACTTACAAAACGATGCCACCTAATATTTATAAAAGAAAATAATTGCAATTGAAAAAACAGTGAATATATGATGGGGTATAATAAAAAATAAATAGATAAAGTAATTAATAAAAAATATTAATTTTACGTACTATAACAATGCAATTTCAATAACAATGTAATTTTACCTTATCTAACAATGCCATTTTAATAACACAATCCTCAGATTTCGGTGATTGTTTTGTGAAATTTACTATTAAAATTTAGTGGTGTAAAAAATCCGTACAAGTTGTCAACTATGAATATGAAAAAGAAACATTAATAAGTTATTCACAGATAAATCTGTTTATTTAAAACCTGTATTTTACATATAATCCATAACTTTAAGTTATTTACCTTATTATCAGGTTTTACTTTATTTTCCATGTGCAGCAATACTTTATTTTGTATACATCCTTCATATATTTAAAAGCATTTTCATTTTGTTAATGTTTTCTTTATTTATATTAAAAAAGGTCACATCATTTTAAATTGTTTTAAAAATATATATATTATTTTACAGTTCTATATAAAAAAAACATTACATTTAACTTCACTTAGTATTCTATAGTAGTAGTAGGAAAATAATAAGGTAAATAACCTGATAATAAGGTAAATAACTTAAAGTTATGGATTATATGAAAAAGAAATTTTACCCTTAATTTGGAATTTATTTTCAGAAATTTTAGCAGTGGAGATTTGAGTTTCTGGGGGACTTCTACAGGATTTCTCAAAGATGGGGGGATTTTACAGGGTGTCATAAAAAATTCAAAAGTGCTTTAATGTTTACCTGTTAGAGATACGTAAGCAATGCAAATTTTAATTTAATTTTAATCATTTAAGAATATGTGGATCATTATTGTCTTGCTATAAATTTTTGAAAAGTTACACTTTTGAAATTTTTATATTAGCTCTGGGTTCTATAATTTATGTTTAGAAAAATTTGCGAATTGCTCTGACAGGTACAAACTTTAAAATTCAGTTCTGAAATTTCAGAGCTTACTGAAACAAAAACATCCTTTGATTTTAGTGCCGCAAAGTTCCGAAATTTCCCAAACTTTAAAAAATTTTATATTATGTCTAAGTTCCATAATTTGTGTTTAGAAAAATTTGCGCCATGCCCTAACAGGTACAAACGTAAAAATTCAGTTCTAAAATTTCAGAGCTTACTGAAACTAAAACAACGTCTGTTTTTCGGGCCGTAAGTACTCGGTGTATTTTGGTAGTAGAAGAATGAAATTTTTTGTAACGTACTTCTCAGATCAAGATGATGGCCTTTTTTAAAGATAAATTATGGAACAATATAAGTAACTTGCAGTTGGGATTTAAGATAATGTTAATGGTATAGTCCTACCATTAACCCTCCGTCTACCAGACGGGTCCATTGGACCCGACAGGTACGTACAAAATATTCATTCAAACCAGAAATTTCTTTAAAATAAACTAAGTATATAAACCAGACAAAAATAAGGTAAATAAATAAGTTAAATAGTTTTAAATAAAAATTCTGGTGTAGAACGTTTTATTAAAACTTGAATAAAATTCCCGGTAGATCTAGGGTTAATTTTCAAACAGTTACACTTTATAAATTTTATCCGGTCACTAGTTCGTATAAGTTTTGTTTAGAAAACATTTTTTCTTGCTAACAAGTAGAACAATAAAAATTCCATTCTTCTACGGCCAAGACTCACTGAGTTATGATACTTTGTAAAGGAAATTCTGGAGATTTCCGGCACTAAAAACAGATGATTTTTTGGTTTCATAAAACTCCAAAATTTCAGAATAAATTTTTCTTTTTTGTATCTGTCAATACAAGAAACACATTTTCCTAAATATAACTTATAGGACCCAGGGACCAAATAAAAATTTTAAAAGTGCAACTTTTTAAAAATTAGTAGCATGATTATTTCATCAACATAATCTTAAATCCTAACTTTTTTTTAACACTTTTACAATTTACATTGCCTAAGTACCTCCAAAAGTTAAAAGAAAAAAAAAATCGCGTTTCTGTTTTTTGGGGCATCTTGTATAAGATTTCTTCTTTCGAAGCAAATAAGTTAGTCCCAGAAACAGATACGAGAAAAGAAAGCCTAATTACAGCAGGGCAAACTTTCACCAGTATTTTTTACTAGAGATTTTAGTCTTATTTAAGACAGGAATTCTATTTCCTTCTACTACGTTCTTGTTCTTTATATAAAAAGTAAAAATTTTCCATTTTAAAATACCGATGGCTATTTGCAACTGCGGTAATTGTTCCTGAAACCTAAAATATTCGATTCAGAAAATAACTTTTTATGGATGTCTCTATAGACAAACATTCGTATGCATATCGATCAAGGCCGTATTTTGAACACCTACAATATGTGAAAACATTTACCAGTAATTTAAAATATTAATTTCCGCCTTATTTAATCGTAGATAAATATCTCGAAAATTGCTATTCTGAAATACTGGTAGAATTTTGCACATGTTGCTCATGTTCAGAATGCGACCCTGGTACCGATATAAATTAATAATAAATTAAATATTAATAAAAAATTAATAATACTATAAATTAATAATATTTCAATAACATGATATATTGCTATACGTAAAAAAATTGTTAAGTGTAAATTGAATTAATATTTAAAACTATTTTCTCAGACTTAACAGCTGCACTTAATCTTTCAAACGGTTGGAATTATTCTCAAATATTTAAACTAGCTCAAAAGTACATAGAGAAATGTTTTCTTTTTAGGATACTCTGTAAACGACTAATTAACTTTACAAATAGAATCATGATATGAAAAGTAAATGGAAATTTCTGTAACTTGGGGTACTGTTTATGTTCTGTAGACATTATTCAGTTCTTATTTGCATAGTACAATAAAATTGCTTAAACGCTTTAACCCTTTAATTCTCGCTCCCGTGATATTCACGGGCTTTGTCTTTTATTCAGATTGTTTGATTCCCTCCAGTTTTAAAAAATAGTACGATTGGCTTTATTACGGTATCATTTTACCTGTGATTAAATAAGGTGAATATTTCTTTTTCAAAAAAGTGGTGCCAATAAGCAATTTGAATTTTTAAACCGTGATTTAATGCGACCGTTAAGGGGTTAAATCTAGTGATGGACAGAATGAGTGATTTTATTATTCGAATGAATCATATGGACATGCTCAAAAGCACAGCTGCCAAACTTTGGATTTTATTTTTATTATTATTATCCATTTTCTACCAGAAATTTTGTATCGAAAAAAATCTTATTTTAATTATAATTAATTTAAGAAACATGCAAAAATACTGGGTGAGCCAAAAGTTCGTTACAACTTTAAAAACTCATAAAAAAGGAAGAGATTATGATAAAGGAGCCCGGTTTGCAAGAAAGGGATTCACAAGGTAGTCGAATCTTTTTAGCAGCAAAAAAAAAAAGTTAAAACTCACATGTAGAGGGCGCTGACGACCCGAAACACAATGAACAGGCCAACAATACACTTCATTCATTTGTTCTTCCAAAAACAAATGTTCAATATGACCTCCAGAACACTCTACGACGCAAGTGTTGTCCTGTTCATCGTGTTTCGGGTCGTCAGTGCCCTCTACATGTGATTTTTTAACTAAAATGTGTTTGCTGCTAAAAAAAATCCGACTACCTTGCGAGCCCTTTCTTGCAAACCGCGCTCGTTTATCACAGTTTCTTCCCTTTTTAAGAGTCTTTAAAGTTGTGAAGAACGTTTCGCTCACGCGGTATAAAATTTATTTTTATCTTCAAAATTTCTGAAGACAATCGATTGAAAAAAATGCGAAGGTTGGCAGCTATGATTTTTTTTTAACAAATTTCTGGTGGTATTTGATTAAAAATACATACGAAGGTAAGAAACTATGTTTTTTCGCACGCCCGAATGATTCATTCGGCAGTAAAATTCTTCATTCTGCCCATCACTATTTAAATCTACATTTTCATGTCATTCTATTGAGGTACTAAAATATTTTGAAATGTAATTCATAAAGTTAATATAAGTCATTTTTCGACATTATTCTAAAACCATAGATTTTAATATCGTTTTAAAAAGGAAAGCAATATTTGCTTCAGAATTATTAGAATCCGTACACATGTTTACGAGTTTTTATTTGCGTTTGCTTTCCTCTTACACAATTTTTAGATGATAACGGAATAAGAGGAATTGATAAAGAATTGAATGATAAAGGATAATTTAACAATTTACTTCTAAAGATTGAAGATAGAAATTCGGGAAATTAATTTGTGTAATTAAGTTTATAATCGTATTTAAATTTGTTTTTCCTAGCTTTCGTTAAGGGGATTCTTCGCGTACTTGAAAACACCCGCTCCGTAATATTAATCCTATGGGAATGTTATTTTCGAATTTCTCGTTTCAATTTGAATATTTTTAAATGATTTTTTTTGCATAGGCTTAGATGAGGTCGATCTTTAATATGATTCTTTTTTACTTTTTCGATTTTGGTTGCAGATTCTTTTCAAAAAGGTACTTTCAGTTCTCAAACCGGTTTCGAAACTGAAAGTACCTTTTAAAAAAAAATCTGCAACCAAAATTTAAAAAATAAAAAAGAGTCATATTAAAGACTGAGCTCAGCTATACTATGCAAAAAAATTGTTTAAAAATATTCCAATTGAAACGAGAAATTCGAAAATAGCCTGCCCATAGGATTAACATTACGGAGCGGGTGTTTTCAAGTGCGCGAAGAATCCCCTTAAGGGACTTGGGAATGTTGAAAAGTGAAAATATTGATCACATTTGTCGTTTTATATCTTAACCCTTAAATGCGCGATTTTTATTTTGCTTCGAAAAAATTATATATGATTCTCTGAAAGGTTTATTACACAGAAAAAATAATTTAAAAAAATCGGAGATACATTTTTCATATAATACATCAATCTTTTCTTCTGTTGCACATCTGCAATACAAGTGAAAACTGCTGTCGTGTGGCTGTTTTACGCTAAAATATTGCAAATTAGTAAATATTATAATCAATATGTCTCCGAATACCTTATTTTATATAATTATTTATTTTATAAAACTTAACCTTTAACCCTTTAATTCCCATGATAGAATACGTTCTAGAAATTACGTAGTTCAGAGAATATGACTTTTCACCAGAAAGTTTCAGTGGTTAATTTAAATTTATTTAAATACCGAATGTCTGTTATTAATTAAAGCAAATATTGCTATTTTAATTTTCTGGCGTTAATTAGGTATATACGAATAAAAAAAATCTATTAAATTCAAAACACTGTTGTTTGCATATATGCAAAGCTGCGCACTAAAGGGTTAAAAAGTATACATTAGCAAAACGCAAATTTTAAAGGCAGTAAATGGACGATTATCTACACAAGGGATATAGGCCCGAGGGATAGTGCCCTCCGTGGGAGTCTTTCTAAGGGAACCTAACCAGTATTTACACAAGGATATCCAGGATTCGAAGAAAACCACGGAAAACTTCGAACGATTAGGCCAACGGGCGCGAATGGGTTCGAACCCAGCGCCTCCCATCTACCAGCTTTGAAAGCAGAACTTCTCGGCATTTATGGGGCTGAAATTTATAAGGAATATTTTTCTTTGAAAAAACGTTGGATCAAAAAACGGACCGAGTAGGAGTCCTGACCATCATTTTAATATTTTTAGCTGCAATGCCACGCAATTTTTAAACAACGTTTCTCAATAATATCGCAGCCTTTGCACGTACTATATAACTCAATTTTCACGTGTTTTTTTTTTTTTTTTTTTTTTTTTTTTTTTTTTTTTTTTTTTAAGGATAGAGCAATTCAAATTTGTATTCAGGGTAAACGAGTCCAGACATATAGAATGAAATAAAGAACTATAGGGCTTCGCACTGAGATTTTCAAAGTTCGTTAAAAAAATAAATGTGCTTGCTCCCTCTCAAAAGAATTTCTCTATAAGAAATTCATAAACAAGTAAGTTTGGCGCAAACACCTTTATTCTTTGACTTATGGAATTTGGATATTATGTCTTTTACATTCAGTATGTGTATATATGCAGATATTATAGATAAATAAATAGATAGATAGTACGGTGTTGCCAGTCGGCTACTTTTTCTAAATGCAGATTTCTTGATTGGCACCACTTTTATAAAATGGTAAAATTCCCCTTTTTTCGCCTTAATTAATATATATCATTAAATAGGATGAATTTTATATTACAAAAAAGTAGTGCCAAACATGAAATCTGAATTTTAAAAAAGTAGCCCACTGGCAACACTGGATAGATAAATAGATATATAGATAGGAAGTTGTTTGATAATCTCTTTCTGTTGTCGATTTTAAATAGTGATTTAATTGGTCATTGTGCTTAAAATGTTTAATTATACCGGGTGTCCCAAAAAGGACTGACTGATTTTAAAATTCAATAACTTGCAAACGGTGACAGATATTTAAAAAATTCTTGCAGGAGGGTTATGCATAAGGTCAAAAGTTTTATTACAGTGATTTTCGATTTTAGTTCGAATTACAAACAATAGATGGCGCTGTAAGCAATAGTCGCTAAATACAGGCTCGATTTCTGGTCCTTTATCTTGTTCCATGCTGAAAAGGGAGATGGAAATGTATTATCCGGGCCACGAAGTGCCAAAAATCGAGCCTGAATTCAGCGTCTATTGATCGCAGCGCCATCTATTGTTTGTAATTCGAACTAAAATCGAAAATCACTGTAATAAAACTTTTGACCTTATGCATAACCCTCCTGCAAGAATTTTTTAAATATCTGTCACCGTTTGCAAGTTATTGAATTTTAAAATCAGTCAGTCCTTTTTGGGACACCCGGTATATATAATAGCTATTATGAACCAATTTAAATTCTACAAAATCTATCAAGCAATGTAATTCTTACATGGAGTCACTCACTGCCATCGAAATACTCAAGGCCAGAGGACACGTTTTGTGACGTCATCACTCGACCGACTTCTCACAAGTGTTGGAATTCACACCGGAAAATTTTGAATAGCAATTTACTTTTATTTTATTTGTGAAATATATATCATCTTATAAAACAATAATAACTATTTAAACTTACTGGTGAGAATTCGGAATCCCTAAATAAAAATTCAGCCAGATGCGGAATGTCACAATGTTGCCGCATCT
Source organism: Maratus speciosus (assembly GCA_963932465.1). Classification (NCBI taxonomy): domain Eukaryota; kingdom Metazoa; phylum Arthropoda; class Arachnida; order Araneae; family Salticidae; genus Maratus; species Maratus speciosus. Next base: position 442,952,122 of record OZ010787.1, read on the forward strand.
GGCTGATTTTTTTATTGGGGGATTCCAAATTCTCACCCGAAAAATGCAATCATAGCGCTAATTATAATCTAAGGACAATTTAAATATTCTTTAGATAAATAGGAATTAACTTGGATGCAGGCATTTGTTCACATTGCCATAGCTGCCAACTTGTACGATTTTATTCTTACTACTAAACTGTAATAGAAATTTTTGCCTTATTGAGTTGGGTTGTGTTGATTTTTTACGGCCGATTATCTACTCGAGGGAAATAGGCCCTATGGGGAGTGCCCTCCGTGGGGGTCTTTCTAAGGGAACCTAACCCGTATTTACGCAAGGTTTTCCAAAGTTCGAAGAAAACCACGAAAACTCCAACGGTTAAGCCGACGGGCGCGATTGGGTTTGAACCCAGCACCTCCCGTCTGTCAGCTTCGAGAGCAGTACCTCTGGGGCTTTTGCCTTATTACAATTACAAATTGTTAGATTTCGGTGATTACATTAGGCAAAAATTACAATTAAATTTTAGTGGTAAGAGAAAAACATACAAGTTGGCAACCGTACAATTGTGCAAAAACAATACATTATCATAGCTGCCAACGTTTCATTAATCTTCCGTAATATCTAGATTAATTTACCAGGTTAACCACTTTCGAACCAGAAAATTTATTTCATGGAGTCTTTATTTAATTCAAGGTTTCTACGTGGAACGTATTTAATTTCATTTCTTAAAAAAATTTCTGGTTTGAAACGTATTAAACCAGGGTCAAATTAACTCACGTATTACGGAAGATTAGTTTGAGGTTGGCACCTATGCAGTATTTTTAACCCCTTGAGGGGCAAGCAATTACGTTTAGGAAATGCTGACTTCCCACCGGAATCTGTGAAAAATTCTATTTCAAAATAAGTAAAGGCAATTTTACGGCTTTTTTCCACCAAAGTTAGAAAAGTAAAATTTCATAAAATTTTTCTGGTGTAAAACTTCATTAATCGTAGGTGGTATCTAATATATACCGGTGCCCCTCAAGGGGTTAACCCATTGCCCTCGGCGTCTCTTACACAAATTTTATTCTATCGGCACCACTTTTTTAAAAGAAGTTTCGTTCAAGTACACAATTTCAAAAATGCTCTGCTTAAATAAGGTATATTTTATTTTCCTTTATTACTGGTGCCAAAAACAAATTTTGCAAAGAAAGATTGTGTCTCCGCTCCGAAGCCCTCGAGTGCAAAGGGTTAAATTAAACGCACTGGGATTCCCATACAATCGGTTACTCAGTTCGCTCATGCTTGAAACTAAATTATCGTTTAGAGATAAATACGTTAATTATAATATTTTTTTATTTTTTTTATTTTAAATATTTATTTATTTATTTATTTATTTATTATGCATTTAAATTTTTTTATATCAATATAATATCAATAAATAAATTATATTTCAGTTGTGTCAATAATTAAATTACTTAACTGTAGTATCAATTTATATTGTCGTTTTTAATACCCCTTATATACTTAGAGGTTTTAAAATAAGTTTAAATGCGTATTGTTAATTAGTAATTTTTCTATATCACACTTTAAAAAAAAGGTAATATGCTTCTTAATCTACGAAAATATAATATAACCTCTGCCTAGTTACCCACGATTCTGAAAAGCGTTAATTTATCTTTAGATCCTCAGAAACTAATACACTTTTTTATTTAAAGAAGCATTTATAAAAACAAACTTCCTTTTGCTGTCGGTAATTTTCGGAAATGTTGTAGCTTTTACATTTATTAATCTACTTTTTCACCCGGGGGTATAGATTTTCCGGAGGCTATCAATTCTCAAATAAATATTTTCAGTTGCTCAACTGAATTTACACATGCAAGAGCTTAGCTGCCAACTTTTACGACTTTTGGTTACCACTAAAATTTAATAGAGATTTTCGCCTTGTTTAATCATGAGATATTGACGATTAAATAAGACAGTATTTTCTATAACATTTTAGTGGTGAGAAGAAAGCGTAAAAGTTGGCAACTATGCAAGAGTAACAAAATTATGTTAATTTTAATGGCAACGTTAATGCTGCTAATTTAGAATGTTTGTCTGCTAAACACATTTGTTGACCATAAAAATGTTTACTTGAGAATTGATAGCATCCAAAAAAAACTATAATCCGTATTGAGAAAACTGATTAATAGACTGTAAAAACAACACGGAAACGTTTCCGAAAATCAGTGACAGAAAAAGAAACTTTTCTTACATAAATATGTTCTTAAATCTTGAAAATACGAGGGGGTGTCAATAAGTTTTTGCCCTCACATAGAATTAATAGAGTAAAATTTAGGAAATTACTACATTGTATTAGACCTTTTCTATGTAGTCGCCGTGCACAGTAATACATGAAACAGTAACGCACTTTGCCCTCCGGGGGAAGGGGCACTTTTCTAAATTTTGCGGATACCATTCATGCCCCCGGGGGGGAATTTGGGGGGAGGGGCTCGGGGGTGGATAACATGAATAAGTGGTCACAGGCCTTTCCAACAATATGTCACATGTGGGGGGTCGGCAAAAGTTAGAAAAATGCCCCCTTTTGGGTCTACTATCGCGCTTCCAGGAATACATCCCCCCCCCCCCCCCTCTTTCTGAAATACCATTTGCAGAAATGTGTTACTGTGCGCGGTTACTAAATAGAAAAGGACTAATACAATGTAGCAATTTCATAAATTTTAGTCAATTATTTCTATGTGAGGGCAAAAACTTATTGATACCCCCTCGTATAAAAGTTTTGAGGTTTCTGAAGCTAAAATAACCCTTTGTAAAATCGTAGATAACGCAGAAAAAGTTATATTATATTTTCGTTTTGGGTTATATTATATATTGTTGAATAAGAAACATTTGTCCTTTTATACAGTGTATATCTAAAAATTTACATGAATGTTTTGCAACGGTCATTTACAGTCCTCTCGACTCCAGTCCTTTAATCTGAAAGATACGCTTGAGATAAAAAGTATAATAGATGAATACATAAATAAACAATAATAAACAGCAATATCAACACGAAAACCGTCAACCGCTGCATAGATCATGTGATCATCCATATCGAAAATTTCCATGGTAACATTGTCTGTGTTGCTTATATTTTATATTGATACTACATATGTGACACCACAGGCATAGCTGCATTAAATTTTTATCTAGTATTACCTGTGCAAATTTAAATATTATGAATTTAAACTTCATCTGTATTCAATTCAAACCATTCTAGTTAGATGATCTAATGACTGACAAAACAAATACCATTGTTCAAACTACATAGGAGCATGGTACATAATGGACTGCGCAAAAGCAATACACTATTTTTAAATTTGAAGCACGATCACTTAAACCATGGCTGTCCAAAGATAGAATAAGATAGCTCTTCAGATAAAAAAAGAATTCTAAAAATATTAAAATTAAGATTTCAACAGCTTTCAAGCTTGAAAAAGATAGTTTTGCTATTATTAGAACTCATCAACCGTGGATAGTGCGACAGAAGATGAATTTAAATTTTGCTTCACGATTGACTTCTCAATTCAATGCCTTAAATCTCGTGAGACGTAGCAATAGATAAATTAATATAATAGCATTCGACAGGACGGATGCATATTTCATCACATAAGAGACACAAAGGCATCTAGAAATTAAAAACAAATAAGTTAGATGCTGTGTTTCTCTAAACACTGTGATTTGGTAGTTAAACAATTCAGTTTTAAAAGTCCTACAATGAAGCTTTAAAAAATGATAACAGGTTGTGTAATCAGAAGTATTTTTACTGATACAGTGGACTCTCGTTAATGCGTCTCCAGTTAATGAGAACAATTTTGCTTTTCCCATTATCTTCTATTTGAAATTAAAGTTAAGGACATCGCTTAAAGCGTATACAAATCTGACAATACGGACACATTTTTCACAAATTAAACAGACAGATTCGAAATTGGTTTAGTACGTTATTTATCCAAAAAAAACTTTGCTGTCTCTTCGATTATTGAGATTTAAAAAAATTGTCGGTGGCAACGGGAAAAAGAAAGGAAGCATTCCAAGACCTCTTATTCCACGAACGCCACGCTGACTCTCGTAACGCGTAAGCTCTATCTCGGCCATGTTAAAATACACCAACTTTACGTACCTTTTTCTCAGAAATGGTGAAAGATAGAGGTCTAGATTTTTTAGAGTAGTTTGAGTAACATGCTTTACGTATTTTAACAGACCATTTTCTTTCTAAGTGAAACTGAAAATTAATTATTAATTATTTATTGAAAGACATTTTAAAATTAGCATTTTTGGTAAGATTTCACTGCCTAAAATAAATAATTCTCAACAAATCATTAAATCCCTGTGTTAAAGTATGCACTATAACATAATATAAGTATTTAGAAAAATCTGAGTGTTTGAGTCCATAGATAAAGAAAAAAATGAACACAAACCTGAAAAATCGAAGTTTTGAGAAAAAATCAATTAAAGCTGTAATGCAGTGTTGCCAGTGGACTACTTTTTTTAAATTCTGATTTCTTCATTGGCACCACTGTTTTGAAATAGTAAAATTTGTCTTATTTAATAACATATTAATTAAGGCGAAAACAATGGGAATTTAACCACTTCAAAAAAGTGGTGCCAATCAAGAAATCTGAATATAAAAAAAGTAGTGCACTGCTGTGAAGTGCTCTTAGAAAGATGGAAAAAATCAACACTTTTCTCTATATATAAACATGTGTAATACATCGTTGAAAAGATACAATTTTAAACTATTTAATGATATAAAAAAGTAAAAATCGATTTTTTGGTTGAATTTTGCTTACCCAGTCCCCTTAAGGCTGCTCCAGGGGGATAAAAATCTAGGCGCCAGCGGGCAGTCTCTCACCACTAAATTTATTCGTTATTTTTCGTCTAATATTTCGTCTTAATTTTTTGTAAGAATGCTAATAAAATTTAAGCGAAGAAAACTAATAAAATTTAGTGGTGAGAGATTTCCCGCTGGCGCCTAGATTTTTACACCCCTGGGCTACTCGTCACTCAGCTTCAGAATTCCCCTCGGTAATGTTAAGTCTATGGGCGTTTGATGCATTCTTATATTTAAAATATCGCCTCAGAATATTTAAATTTTTATTTCTGTTTTCTGTGTGCTCTTCTTAAAGGATGTCTCTTTTTTTTCTTAGCTGTCAAAATATTTCTTAAATCTATGCGTAATTTAATATATTATGTGTTAAAAGCGGACGAACTGGGAATAAAATTGGAACACTTCATATAAAATTAAGCATAGATTTTAGAAATATTTTGAGAACTAAGAAAAAAAGAAACATCCTTTAAGAAGAATACACAGAAAAAAGAAGTTAAAAATATTAACCCTTACCACTCCGTTGGCTCCGCTGCGGAGACATCATCTTTCTTTTCAAAATTTGTTTTTGGCACCAGTAATAAAGGAAAATAAAATTTGCCTTATTTAATCAGAGCATTTTTGAAATTGTGTACTTGAAGGAAACGTCTTTTAAAAAAGTGGTGCCGGTTGAATAAAATTTGTGTAAGAGACGCCGGAGCGCAAAGGGTTAATTTCCCGATGAGATATTTTAAATAAGTCCTCCCCATTTAATCGGGTCACGGATAATCGAATACCCCACTTATTCGAATAGAATCCTCCGGAACCGAATTTATTCCTATTGGTTCTATGCTATTTACCCCGCTTAAATCAAATGCATTTTACGAACTGTCCCGCTTAATCGAATAACAACTGTGTGACCAATGTTTGAAAATAGGCGCAGAAAGCACGTTTTAGCTTGAATTTCCTTCCACCTTTTGTCATTTTCGGTTCCTTTACGCTGAAAACAAATTTTCAGTTCTTCCTGCAATGATTTCGGCCGGCAGGTGTATAATCGACAGGTCAAATGATTTCCCCACCTTGATCTCCCCACCATCACTTTTTGCTGTTAAACAGGCTTTAATGGCAATGCGCCGTCACTTCGAGACTCGAGATGGTAGTTGTGATATTTTACACTCATTCGAAAAATAACTCGATATTTACCCCTTTAAAATTCCACTTAAACAAACCACTTAAAAAGATTTTTTTAAGGCAGTATAAGTAACGTAAATTAGAAGTAGCAAAATTTTGACCAAATTCAAACGAGCTGCATTAAGTGTGATGTAAACCATATAACTGCATGTACTGACATTAAATTAATACGTATTTACATTAGCATTCGTATTTATTTTAGTTTATGTTGTTCTATTAACGATTTATTATGCTGTTAATTAAATATACCGTAGATGGTTATTCTACCTTTTTTTATTACGCATTAAATATTATAGTTATAATATACCCCGCTTAATCGAATATTATTTCTGGAACCTTCACTATGCGTTTAAACGAGGACGACTGTATAAGAATGCATCAAATGCCGATAGACTTAACATTACCAAGGGGAATTCGGAAACTGAGTGACGAGCAGCCTTAAGACGTATCTCCGGTTAATGAGGACAATTTTGTTTTTCCCCATCATCTTTTTTTTTTTTTAATATTGAAATTAATGTTAAGGACATCGCTTAATGCGTACAAATCGGATAATGCGGACAATTTTTTCAGAAATTGAACAAGCAGAAAGGTTTTGTACATTATTTATCCAAAAGAAACTTTGCTGTATCTTCGATTAGGGTGTTGCCAGTGGGCTACTTTTTTAAATTCAGATTTCTTGATTAACACCACTTTTCTGAAATGGTAAAATTCCCCTGGTTTTCGCCTTAATTAATATGACATTAGATAAGACGAATTTCACTATTTCAAAAAAGTGGTGCCAATCAAGAAATCCGAATTTTAAAAAAGTAGCCCACTGGCCAAAGCCACACTGTTCGATTATTGAGATCAAAAAATTATCTGTGACAACGGGGAAGAGAAAGAATGCATTCCACAGCCAAAAACATGAGAGTTAAAAAAATAAGTAACGGTTGTTCGCCGACATTACCAATCAATATGTGATATAACAATAAAATTTTCGAATGTTTCGCAAAATTTTTAAAAATTATGTGGTGAAAGGGCCATTTATTCAGCTATCGCCTATTAAAAGCAAATAAATAAAATGCTGTATTTCTCGGAACACTATGATTAGATATTTAACCCCTTAACGGTCGCATTAAGTTACGGTTTAAAAATTCAACTTGTTCATTGGCACCACTTTTTTGAAAAAGAAATATTCACCTTATTTAATGACAGGTAAAATGATACTATAATAAATACAATTACACTATTTTATAAAACTGGTGGGAATCAAACAATTTGAATGAAAGACACAGCCCGTGAATATGACGGGAGCGAGAATTAAGGGGTTAAAAAGTTGAGTTTTAAAAGTACCACAGCAGGGTGGCGAGTGGTCAGGGGAAAACACAGTCAAAAAAGGTGGGAACTACCAGTATTTTCTTCTAGAAAATACTTGCAATAATATAAAAGTATTAAAGAAGCCGAATTTCTCTTTAACAAAATGCTGGTATATAACACCTTTTTTTACTGTGTTTTTCCCTGACCACTCGCCGCCCTGTACAGTGAAGCGTTAAAAATCATAACAGGTTGTGTAATCATAATTATTTTTACTGATAGAGTGGACTCTCGTTAATGCGTCTCTGCTTAGGACATATCTCCGGTTAAGAGGCTACTTCAGTAAAGTGAAAAGACCCTTTCGCTAATGCTAATCCTATGGAAGAAATTTATAAAGATATCTCGGTTGCATTTCAATATTTTTAAATGATTTTTTTTTTTTTTTTTTTTTGCACTAGACAGCTGAGATGGGTCTGTACAAAGGTTGTTTTTTACTTTTCCAATTTTATTTACAGATATTTTTTATGGGGACACTTTCATTTTCGAAACCGGTTTCGAAAATGAAAACATCCTCCTAAAAAAAATCTGCAGTGAAAATCGAAAAAGTAAAATACGGCCTGCATACAGATCGATCTCAACTATCCAACGCAAAAGAAATCATTTAATAATATTGAAATACAACCGAGATATCTTTATAAATTTCTTCCATAGGATTAGCATTAGCGAATGCGTCTTTTCATTTGACTGAAGTAGCCTTTTAACACAAATATTAACAGATGTAAAATTAAATTTCCAAGATTTTAATGGAATAGAAAGTGTTAGATGACGATTAAAATGTCCTGAGTTCTACGGTGAACCATGCGCGTTTGAACAAAAAGGGTGGAAAAGAACTGTGTTTTCCATTTTTTGATAAATAAATTACCTATTGAATTATAAGCCATTTTGATCACGGGACAAAGACGTTTTTCACAGTTTCTTGAGTGGTTCTTCTTTCGCGCTAAAATTCGGTTCAAAACGCCCACTTTGACACTAGTTTCTGAAAGATCTATTGCGTTTGAAAAAAAAAAAAAAATGGAAAAAACACATCATTTTTGCACACCACTATTATCTTAGAGAAAATCTTGTTCTTTTAAATCGCCGAAATTTTCCAATTAAATAAAGCAGCATTTTCTGTATTAAAATATTGGTATCCAAAAAGCCGGAGACTTGGTAGCTCTGCTCTAGTAGTTTTCGCACTCATTTGCTATTTCTTCTATGCCAATAATAGAGACGGTTAGAAAATTAAACTTTTTTTTTTCTTTTATATTTCTTCATATTCACTTTTTCAAGTAAGACTTAGTTTAACAAAAGAAATTATTGTTTTCAAGATAAATATGCTGTGTTGATAAATAAATAATTAATGTTAAATAAATGTTACAGTTGCAGTGACAGTGAATGAAATTGCAGGATTTTGCACTAATGCTGCACTAAACACCAGTCAAATTTCGCGTTGCCAACCTGCCGATTTTTTTAATACCAAGATTTTGATGCAGAAATACTTGTTTTCTACAATCACACAATTTCTGCCATTAAATAAAGGGAACATTTTAGAAAGAATTTACTGGTATGAAAAAAATTGGGATTGTGGCAACTATGATTATAATAACAACAATAATGAATTACGAAATATATTAAATACTAAAAAGTAGGAAATAAAATAAGGGTAAAAACATTATAAATAAAGCAATCTTTTATAGTTTACTAAAAAGTAGATAATATACTATTTTTGTTAAAAATATTTTATCAAAACGGAAATTGTAAAAGCGTGATGTGGTGAAAGCAATATGGCAAAGAAATTAAGCTACAATGAGCAAGAAATTAAGCAATGAGCTACAATGAGCTACAATGAGCAAAGAAATTAAGCTACAATCATATGAAAGGAAATCCTAAACTTTCATGAAAAATTTAAATATATTATAAATATGATTAAAATTCGATTTATTTAGAGTATTTTTATAAGCGTTCAAAACCTTCCTCGTTTATTAGAATAGTAGTATAAAAGTTACATTCCAATCTGTCCGGTAGTTGTTGAGAAAATTGAAGATACACACACACACACACACACACATAATAACCATAAACAAAAGCTTTTATTTGTTTACTTTATTTTATTTACTTATTTATTTTTTAAGTGACTTAATAAAATCGATGGATCCATCATAAGAGGCGATATTAATTCATGAACGTGATATTTTCATATTTAAATAACCAAAGGCATTGGCTGAGATATTTTAGCAAATATAAAAATATGATTAAAAAATGTACTTTTTAGGGAAGAGTTTCTGTTTGCATAGGGTTATTTTTTAGAAATACCCAAACGGGAGGATTTTATTTTGTGTGTGTTATGAATAAAAGAGTTAATTTATATACCCCTGAAATAGAATATCATATTCGAAAATGAATTATGAAGATCTAAATGACTATGAGTGACAGTTTTTGAAAAGAAACAATTATATTGCGATGGAAATAGTGTCAAATTTCTTCAAAAAAATATATAACCTCAGCTTCTTCATTTGTTAAAATATATGATATTATTTTAAAATTTTTAGGACAGGAGAAAAAAGTTAAGATTTATTGCAAACACGAAACACATAAACGTGTTTCTGAAAATTGAGAAAGTTACATATTTTACAAAAGATGTTTGTTTAGATCTAGTTTACTAGATGGCGCCATATGTTACATTCTATGAGCATACCTTTCGTGTGAAAAGTGATAAAGCACAGATTTAATAATTCAGAGTTTAGATACATACAAATACAGCATGAAATGATTTTTAAAGAAACTTTTAAATAAAGATTACTGAAGATGAAGAAAGAGACTTTAAGCAGTTTTGCATGCACATCGAATAAACAGCATTACTACTACTGCTAATAATAATAATTATAAAACCAATTAAACCCGAAAAGATATCCGAAACAGGAGATCAATCAAAGAATAAAAAGAACTCAATGCGCTATACAGGGTCATCGCTAAGACTTTTTATTGAGGAGGAGAGGACTTTAAATTGCCAAGTCAAATTTCAGTATATTTGCCAACTCATTGAGAAGCAAAAATAAATAGTTCTCGATGTTTTCCAACTAGTTTTATAATTTTGTGAAGTTAGCACAATTAGAAAATGTAATATAGTTCTTATTTGTAAAAAGCTTCACAATATTCCCTATTATATTTGTAACTTTTGCCAAGTTTATCAGAAATAGAAAGAGTATTATAGTTTTTTATTAAAGTTTTAAACAAATTTGCCAACTAAGTTTGTAAATTTGCCAAGTGTAACAGCATCCGCGAACGTTTGATGGGGGCAGGCTCCCCCTACCCCCCCCCCCCCTTTAGCGAGGGCCCTGGCGCTATATGAATATATGCAGTGAACATACAAATACAGGGTGTTTGTTCCAATAAGATTAAAACGCGTTTTAATTTTTGACCTGTTGGAGATACGTAGGTAATGTAAATTGCACGAGTATTCAAAATAACATACGGATTAAGATAATATTATGCGGATGAAATACTCCTGCCATTAATTTTCAAAAAGTTACCATTTTTTAAATCTTTATACAGTCCCTGGATGCTATAAATTTTATATATAAAAAATTCCCAACTACAAGTACCCAGCAGTGAAAATTCCACCACGTTGCAAGCGCTTTTCAGATCGTGTACATTTGATCCGAAATATCGAACATCCGAATTCTTCCTTTATCGTAGAAATCTACGCGATTATTATTATGGGGAAATAGTGGTAGCCAATAAAGGGACCACTCGAACTCCTGTGCTTAAGGGTCCTGTCCCTGCCGGCGAAGACACTCACGAGCTAATGCTAATCCTATGGGGAAAGATTTTTCTAATATCTCGTTTGAATTTTGACATTTTTAAATAATTTTTTTTGCATTGGATAGCCGAGGTCCGTCTCTACAGCGCACCTTGGTTACTTTTTCGATTTTGGTCGCAGATAGTTTTAATAAAGTTACTTTCTTTTTCAAAACCGGTTCTGAAAATGAAAGTGTTATTCTAAAACATATCTGCAACTAAAATCGAAAAAGTAACCAAGGTGCGTCGTAGAGACGGACCTCGGCTATCCAATGCAAAAAAAATTATTTAAAAATGTCGAAATGCAAACAAGATATTAGAAAAATCCCTCCCCATAGGATTAGCATTAGCGCGTGAGTGTCTTCGCCGGCAGGGACAGGACCCTTAAAGGTAGTAGGAGTAAAAAGAAGAAAACCATAAGTACTACGATGCATTTGAATGAAAATTCTATGCGGTTGAAGAAGAAAGTTGGCGTAGAGGCAACAGGGGAAAAATTCACAGGAAGAAACAACTAAAGACCCGGGTATTCAATTTCCTGCTAGAAAACTTTATAAACTTTTTTTAGGACGTAGACAGACCAGATACAATATCTCACGGAAGGAAGTTTTGGCGTTATTGCATTAGGAGAAATGCCTTCCCGTAGAGCTTTCGAATGGAAAGTGACCTGGATTGTTGTTCTGGTACAAGGAAAACCCTAAACAATCACCACACTGAGGCCGCATTGGTATCGAACCCGTGAACGCTGGCCCAAGTTCCTCATTTTTTGGTCTCACCAATTCTAACTACTGTACTGAATGGGGCCTAACTTTGTCACGGGAAGTAAGAAAAGAAAGATTAAATATAGTATGAATGATTGTGAGTCCCCCGCACTACTAGGAGTAATGCTGTGGCTTTCCAAGCCATCACTCTCAAGATCAAACCGCATTGTGAGTAATGCAATGGCTTTCCAAGCCATACTCTCAAGATCAATTCTCTCTGAAGATTCTGAAGTTACAAGATAATACGAATTACATTAAATAATGTTTTGATATACAGGGCATTTTTGCCACTTTTAGCTTTTTAAAAAAAATCTGAATTGTGTCTATTTTTGATCGGCCAAAAATTCCTCCGACTAAAACAGCTTCGCCTTCAGCAGAATGAGGAGGCGTGAATGCGTACAAGTTTATCACCGCATGTATAATGACAAATAACAAAATCTTCTTTGCCGTTATTTTGCATCAGGAGTTTGCATTTCAACCTCACACATATATGAGTTTAAAAAACGCTGTTTTTTAATATGTCGCCTTATAAAAGCCCCATACAGAACTGTAGCATTTGTGAAGTGGGCAGTGCCCTGGCACCAAGTGCCATGCTTGTTAGGCCTTAACCCCTTAATTCTCGCTCCCGTGATATTCACGGGGTTATGTCTTTTAGTCAGATTGTTTGATTCCCACCAGTTTTATAAAATGGTGTAATTGGCTTTATCATTATATCATTTTACCTGCCATTAACAGTGGTGGAAAATTGGCGCAGAGGAGGAGCCTATTGGCACCAGTAATTTTTTATTGTGTACTTCGCCTTAGTAAAAACTTGGAAATTCTGTTATTAGATAAGCCGAAAAATACTACCAAAACTTAGTGGTGTCAATAGTCTCCACCTCTGCGCCAATTTTCTACCACTGCATTAAATAAGGTGAATATATCTGTTTCAAAAAAGTGGTGCCAATAAGCAATTTGAATTTTTAAACCTTACTTTAATGCGACCGTTAAGGGGTTAAATGGCTACGCTTAAACGCTTGTGTTGCCTTCATTCCACACTTATGCAGGAAACATATTCTTCTCCACTCGTCTGCGGTTTATTCACAAAAAGATGGGGAGATTCAAGATTAAAGAAGATTAGATCAATTTGAAGGGAACATTTTCATTCTGCAGGATGTCGTCCGTCTCCTTCTGAAGCTATAAAAGGTGAAAAACACCGCGTGACTACAAGAAAGACACCGCGAGTTTAATGATACGTCTATTTGGACCTTGGCGCCATCAGTTACGACTACAGATATACTGACAATGAAGAGAAAATTAACAATAATTTTCGCCCAGGAACTAAATAATGTTGTTGCGGTAATGGCCACAAAAACTATTTTATCCACAGTAGTCATTTTCTATGCGGAACATAATGGAGTTCATATTAATGACGTATTGAATTAAGTTTTGATTCTTTTTTCGATATTTTGTCATTTTTTAGAGTTGAAGAAAAGGGTAAAAACATGCAGATTAATAAGTTAAAATCCCACAAAACAACTTCAGGCAATCTTTTTTTCCCTTTATTTTTTTCCACTTTAGCCTAAATACATTTTATTTTTGAAATCTTAGTTTACACCTGCAATTTGAATATTATCGTATCAAAAAGACAATCCGACAGTTTAAAATGCTATCACGTTCTATCGTATTTATCTATTTAAGATACAAATTTAAAATTCGTGAAGGATCTTGATTGAAACATTGTAGCGAATGTATTGCATTATTAATAAGGCATCGACGGGTGTCCAGGGAAGCTATAATTAAGGATGACAGATGTCACTTTAAAATGATTACTTGTTCTTCACCAATCCTCTGAAGTAAAAATCGCTGTGAAAGGTATAATAAAAAAAATGATACATCAAGCCACAAAATTTATTCTGTGGTTTCATGAAAACTGCATAGAATTCATAAAAAAGAACTGAGTAAAAAACCAGTGAAATGGCAAATTATCGATGAACACAATAAAAAAATTTAACCATTACAGATGGGTTTCTCTTTAAAAGAGGTTTTAAGTTTTGATTACATTTGTGAGAATTTTATAAAGCAATACGTTACCAAAAATGTAATTGAATTCCGTTGTAAAGCAGTATTATGATATACAGGGTGTCCCTCCTCATCACGGACTAATAGCTAAATCGTATGTCTTTAGTTTTAAACACCTACTTCTAATTGCAAAAATATTTCAAGTATTGTTCTCCAACTTTATTTCAAAATAGTTATTTTTGGTAAAAGTTAGGAAATTTAAATTTTTATACTTATCATGACATGATCCTATATGTCCATTTTCCATGTTCTAATGAGCAAAACAAAAGATCTCATTTTTTTTTTTTTTTAAAGACAAAAACTTATCGGGTAATGATACTTTGAATTTTATGCATTTTAAGAGTTTTGTGGTACTAAAAGAAGGTGCCAAAAGCAAATGGCCAGATATTAATGATATTGCATGCATTTACAAACATTAAATGGGAAAAGTTCTTCCGAAACATACAAACAAACAAATAAAAAAATATGCTTCCAAAATGTTTGAATCCATAAGCTTCAGCTTTGACATGTCATTTAAAAATTTAGTACTGTACTTAAAAATATATTATTTCATTTTGATAAGTCGATGCGTTCCTATTGATAATTTTTTAACATCATTATATTCCTTGAATTGCATTTCACGTCCAGTTCATTACATATAGCATAGCTGCCTTGGTTTAAGGGTGTTTTTACCACTAAAATTTGATAGTAAAATTTTCCATATCAAATCGGCGAACTCTGTGATTCAATAAGTCAAAAAATTCTCTTAAATTTTAGTGGTAAGAAAAGAGCGTAAAAGTTGGCAGCTATGCATATAGTGTTTCATTCAGATCCATCAGTGGAATTGAATAGAACAAAAGTATTATTTTTAAATTTCTTCTGGAAATTTAATTTTAAAATTTTTTTTTAAATTTTGTAAACATCTATAGAAACGCGAAAAATAAAAGTAAATCTGAATAAAGAAGGAAAGTCGTTACGCGAAATAGGTGAAATGGCTAAAAGAGGTCATAATACACTAAAGAATATCACTGAAAAAATCGTTAAATATAAGTAAATTAAAGGTTTTCAGTAGCAGACAGAAAGACCGAAACAGCTGAATAACATGGAAGCGAGAGATATTGTAAGTCAGTTTAAACAACGCCCCCTAGATATTTGAGAATGCCTTGACACGCGTCACAAAAACCTCACACAAAGCAGGCAAAACAAAGAAAAAAAATCATTTATTGGCTCGTTGACACCCACGAGCCAATGAAAGATTTTTTTTCTTTGTTTTGCCTGCTTTGTGTGACGTTTTCGTGACGCGTGCCAGGCTTTCTCAAATATCTAGGGGGCGCTGGTTTAAAGCGGATTCAACTTCAAGTGCTGTCAAAACTTTCTCAAGACATCAGGCAAACATCAGAAAAGAAGAAAGTAAAAGTATTTAAGAATAGCTCTGTATAAACATTTCAAATCAGGAAGTCGTAAAAGGAAAGACACCGTAAAAATCTTTTGTCTAAAGCAAATAATAAAAGCATCTACGGTTCACCAGAAAATTTAAAATAAGAACTTAAATTATTTTAAAAACATTCTTTTCAGTCATGCAAGCAAATTAGAAATTTTTGGTACTTTGAAACTTAAAAAATATATATGGCGATCAAAAATGATTAATTATGTGACAAGTGCGTATCTAAGACAATCGCATTACTCTTTTTCCCTACACTGTAAAAGTCTCCAGCAGTCCAATCATTCAACCATTTTTATAGAAAACGGTTACATAAACATTATTTACCCCTATTCTGACCAATGAGAACGCTTGATAATATGTCATACTTGCCAACTTTCCCTTAAACTTCCGTAAAATGTAAGTTAAATTGACCCAGGTTAAACATGTTTGGAACCAGAAATTTTTTTAAGAAATGAATTCAAATAGTTTTCCTAGAGAAACATGATATTAAATGTATAATTATACATCAAATAAATTTTCTGGTTACTAACGTGGTTAACCTGGGTCAATTTAACTTGCATTTTATGGAAGTTTAGCTGAAAGTTGGCAAGTATGATATGTTCAAGTAACCGTTTTCTATAAAAACGGTTGAATGATGGCACAGTTTGCTGCAGATTTTTAACAGTGTACCAGTATTTTTTAAAAGAAGAAAATATCTTATTTAATCGAATAAAATTTGGGATTAAATAATGTAAATTTTTATTGCCAAAAATATTGGCAGGAAAAAAGCGTAAAAGTTAGTAGCTATGCCATGGTGGTTTGATTTTGATCTGTTTATGAAATGCAGCAACAAGTGCTGGTTTTCATCGAGTCAACAATGTATAAAATAAATCACTTAATCGTCTCGTGAGAAAATGTTTCCCTAAGCGTTGATAAGTTGAGCTTGTTAGAAAACTGTGTCTTCCAACACGACAAAGCGAAAAATCCCCACCCAGCAACGCGAAACTTTCTGACACATTTTTTGAAAAAATTTTAGACAAAAAAGCATTATATTTGTAGACGTGATTATTACAGTAATTTGTAATCGAGCAGAATTTTTCATTTTACGATAAATGAATTACATATTGAGTTATAAGCGATTGTTGTCTCGGGACTAACGTTTCTTTCCCACACTGTCGCGTCCGAAAATTGGGTTCAAAATTCCACCTTTTACAGAACAGTCTAAAAAATATTCTGCCTTTACCGAAAAAAAAAACAGTTCGATTTTACAGTTAATTGATATGGGTATCTACCAAATAATGTGTCAGAAAGTAGCCTGTTTGGATTTGAAAACATGAAGAAATGACTTTTATCGAAAGCCTGCCTTTGGATCATCTATGACCATCAACAGACCTTAACCTCTTTGGACATTTGTAGAATATCTCGAAAAAAAGTATATGAGAGAACCACTTCAAATAAAACAGAAATTAAAAAACTACTGAGGAAAAATGACCTATAATATCAACTAACATAACAAAAAATGCGCTGGAATATATACTTAGAACGTTAAAATAGATGTTACAATGCTACTGAAAACAGAAAAAATACACGGAATTTATCATTTATAGTACGTGTGTAAATTTTACCACAGTTTTTTTTCTGTAATTAGGGACTACTGTACCGAGTTACATCCCTGAGTTTGAGCGCCATCTGTGACTTATGCTCGTATTCGCCGTCTACCTCAGCCTTAGAAAACCTCGGTAGAACGCTCAAATGGTATTCATCAGTAATCTGATTGGACTTCAGCCTTGATCAGTTTTCTGAGTTGAGGTAAATGGTGAATAGCAGCATTAGTGTGTTGGTAGCAGCTGTTTTCAGACATACTTTAGAGTCCTCTGCGAATTTTACAATGAAAAAATACTTGAACAAAAAGTTTGCCTTAAATTTTGCCTTTCAAACAAAATTTCGAGTGCCGAATCATTGAAAATATTGCAGAAGTCCTAAGGTGAATCGAACACCAAAATATAGGCATGAAATGTAGGTATAAAGCATTGAAAGAGGGCCGAGAAGTAGTTGTTGATTTACGTCATTCTGGTCGACCTTCAACTTTTAAGAACGACTCAAACATTGATCATATCAAGAAACTAGTGCTCGAAAATCGTCGCATCATGAATCTTAGAGAGTTGGCTCCAGAGGTGAACATATTTTTAAGTCCGTTCATAACGTTATGACTATTTTGGGCATGAAACGCGTCGCCACTCGACAGGTTCCGAAAGAGCTGAATTTTGTCCCATCGTTGCGCAAGAGTTTTTGGCCAAAAACGCAACGAAAGGTCATCGACCTGACCTAAGCATCGTGCTCACCTGATACGGCCCAGTGTGACTTTGGTCTGCGGATTATACGCCGGTACTAGTACCTCTTCTTGTATTTAGTTTTTGTTTAATGTTTATAAGGTGTTAAATTCTTATTAAATAGTATTTAATTCTTCATTATTAATTTATATCATAAGTCGAAATATATTTGTACTAAACCATCTAATATGTCAAAAATGGATATTTATTTATTTTTGGCGCTCACTGAACTTTTTCGAATAAAGATTAACGATTATTGAAAGATAGACTATTAAAAAACCTCTATATTGGGATAAACTTACACCTTTATTTATTTATAACATGTAAAGAAAACTTTTATTCAAATAATATCAAAATGTCTTTTTAATATTTGAGATTTTTACACACAACACATTGATTAAACACACAATATTTTGAAATTCTGATGTTACAATTGCAATGTACTGATGAATGTATTTATATAATGTATTAATAGAATATATGGTTTTGATGTTGTGTCATGTCAGTTCATTTCTGGCAAAATAATAACATAGAAACTGAATATTCAAACGTATATTAATCAGCTTAATGATATTCTTTTTCACTGATATTTATGGCTTTATACGCTATTTTTGCATTTATTAATCCTGATTACTCCCTAATGTCATAAACAGCTTTCCTATTTTATTTGATAAACTCATAATCTTAAAATCCGTCTTTCTCGCAAGTCCCCCCCCCCCCATTTCTAATTATAAATGATAAATCCATCCTCTCAAATAAACGGATAAATAGCACAGATTGTTATAGCGTCGCGAAATCTATAACGTAAAATTTTATTCTCTCTTTTATTTTTGATTGTCATAAAGTTTTATTTATTTCACTTCGATAATAAATCAAAAATAAATAATAAATAAATAAAAATATCGCAGTGAAAGAAATAAGACTTTGTGACTATTAAAAATAAAAGAGGAAATAAAACTTTAAGTTATAGATTCTGGCTTCTCCATAAATTCATAGTTCACTTTTGCAGGGCTCCCACTCGCTCCGCTTTTTTGAACACCACTTTTTTTCAAAGAAAAATCTTCTTTACAAATTTCGTAGTAACTTACATGTTTTTCATGCCATTGTTTGGATAACCTACCACGAATATATTTCTTAAAAAATACTGGTCTTCCAAAAACGGACAGGTATTGGTGCCAAAAACGATTGTAAGTTTTAGATATGAGAACGTGAGTTTCAAAACTCGCCTTATCCAAAATTTAAAAAATCGTGCTTTCTCTCTCAATCAATTCTATTGGTAAACCCTGCACTGAAAAAACACAACAATCTGCAAAAAACTAGCTTTATCCAATATTTCTCCAATTGTAAAATCTTGGTTTACAATGAAAACCAATGGACATTGAGGTTTTCCGCGATTTCCCGAAATTTGATTTTCTGGATAAGGCGAGTTTTGAAACTCACGTCCTGATATGTATAACGATGGTGGTAACGACCTGCGCTTTCGCTTTTGCTTGTATTGCTCTTACATAATATCTAAATATCCAATAATTTCAATTTTCACATCATTAAATGGGTTCAAAAAATGCACTTTCGAATGAAACTCATTTGAAAATCGCAGCTCAATTTATGGATTTTTTATGACTTTTTTAAAATACTCAACAGTGACTTTTTGTGACAAAGTTATCACATTTGGCAATTGATTGCCCAGAGGAAATTGAAAACAACAACAACAAAAAAAAAAACAGATTAAACATGAGGTACACTTTAGCGCTAAACTGAAATCTGTCAACGAAAAAACAGAATGAATATCAAGTTAAATTAAATTGCTTAACTCTTTCCGGCACAGAAAAATTCTGTTCGTAAAATGATGAAATGATTGACGGGACCACCTAATTTTAATTCCAAACTTACAAACGGCGCCAAGAATATTTTAATAAAATTTTGCTTTTGCAATGAAAGTTTAAAGTAACAAGTTTTTAATTTCTAAAAATATCGTTTATAAAAATTCCGGTGTCAGTCAATCATTTCAGCATTTTACAAACAGAATTTTTCTATGGCGGAAATGGTTAAAAGATAAGTTGTATAAGAATGGGCTCGGAATCGCATTAGTATATTTTATTAGCATTTTTTAAAGATGCATTGTGTATACCACATCATAAGAGAGAAAAGAACACCGATTGTGGAAAAAGTGACACTTTTTCTGATTATTTTTTTTTGTACTGATAGACCTATGCGATTTGGCTAGACTCTAAGGAAACATTTTCAGCTTTCTTTAAGGCTGTTCTCAAATCCAAAAGGGCAACTTCTTGACATAAGTTTTAATTTATTTTTGTTCGAAAATGCATAAAACTAGCTGGTGTTGTTGTTCAGAAACTATGTCATCGAGCTGTTTTTCCATTTTTTTGCAAACGCAATAGTTCTTTCAGAAAATAATGTCAAAGTGGAACTTTTGAAGCGAATTTCCGCGCGAAAGTAGAAAAATAACTTAAGAGCGGGCAAAAGACGGGTTTGTCACGTGATCGATATAGCTTATAACTCAATGGGTAATTGATTGATCAAAAAATGGAAAAAACAGTTCAATTCCAAATCGCTTCCATGGCCAGGCTTTCCAATTTTATATCTTTCCGTTAAAAAATGAATTTGTAAATGTGCCAGAACGTTTTGCGCTTGTTCAGCGGAGCAGTTAAGAACAGCCTTAATACTTGGGTCATTTTCCTTAGAAAGATTTGCGAGAAGACATAGGACCCTTCAGCAATTCTCGCTGATCGCGAAAACTCATGTTAACATACGGTTAAATTTAAACACTGGATTAATCATGCACTACATAATATAATTTAAAAAATTCAGTTTTCACAATCAGGAAGTAGACATCCTATGTCTAAGATTTGCGTTTTCAAAAATTACTTTCTCAAATTTTAAAGGATCGTAAAAACGCTATAAGCTCTAAAATTTTTACTTGAGCAAAATTTTCGAAATTGAGAATTTTCTTCAAAATACATAAAATTTTATAAAAGCAGTATACATTTGCATAGGATGTCTGTTTTCTGATTGAAAAGCTCCACCAGTGGCTGAGAGGCTCTGCTCTCGAAGCCGGTAGACAGGAGGTGCTGGGTTCGAACCCCATCGCACCCGTCGGCCTACCTGATCGGAGTTTTCCATGGTTTTCTTCGAACCTTGGGAAACCTTGCGTAAATACGGATTAGGTTCCCTTTTAGAAAGACCCCCACGGAGGGCACTCCCCCTAGGGCCCATATCCCTCGTGCAGATAATCGGCCGTCATAAATAACACTAACACTTTCTGATTGAAAAAACTGAATGTTTTAATTATATTACTTAATGAATCATTCCGTCGGGTTATTGATTGCGTTGTGATTGCCCTACATTCTAATTTATGCCAATGCATAAATTAAAAACAAAAGTGTTTGATGCGTTTTTAAAAATTTCGGAAGTATAAAACGGCATTACAAAAATTCTCGCTTATTTAACGTCAGTCTTAATAATTTTATCATGGTTTGATTATATTACACCTAATAAATTATTTAAATTCATTTTTTATATAAAAAAAATTAAGCAAAAAGAGCGAAAAGTTTAAGCAATTGCATTGAAAACTAAATTTTAAAAATCCCTCAATATTTTAATGAGATATTCTTAGAAAATGTATGTACAATCGACAAATATATACAGTGAGTATATAAATGAATATCATAAATTTAGAGGGTTATTAAAAGAAAACAAAAATGGTACAATCTTGTTATTCATCGCAAATCAAAAATAACGGATGAAAGTTTTAATTCAACGCAGTTATAATTGTGCAATGTCAGGCCTCTCCAGAAATACGAACAATATCAAGGCTGTACAATAACTCATCCCGTATTTTTCTCAGCATGAATTTTTTTGTGGGGGCCTCATCAAAGATCAGATGTTTGTCCCATGGAACTATTAATAAAGAGGAACTGACATATCCTTAAAATAGTGAAGCTTCAACTGTAACCGCTATCGCAGGGGTTGTTTACCACCGGGGGAAATTTCCACCAGTAAATTTTTATAGAAATTTTTGCTTATTTAAGCGCCTTATTATTGAGAAATTTTCAGTCAAAAATAATGGTAGAAACAGATTCTTATTTTTACTGGTACACGTTTACTTTGGCGGTAGTCACGCCTTGAGTTTACGCCATATTGTGACAACCAGGGTAACAAACTGGCAGTTTTACAAATCAAACTGACACCAGTAAGAGCAAATAGAAATTTTTGCGACATTTGTGAGTAAAAAGTTACATGAATAAGACGCTTAAATAAGATGAAATTTTCTGTTTAATTTTTCTGGTGGGACGTTTGACCCGTCTGCAATCAGAAGCTGAAGATAAGATTTTTAAAAAAGCAGCCGCCATCTTGTGACAACCTCCTCAGTTACTTCACTCGCAACTGGTACACAGTAGGCTATATGTCTCCTCCTCTTTATTCATAACTCCATTGTTTGTCCCACCAACTGACGTTGACGAACTTAGGACACGCATATCTGCAGCCATTCAAAGAGTCAAACTGGACATGCTGAAAAAACTGTGGAAAGAGCTATCCTACCGCCTCGATATCGTTAGTGTTTCTGCAGGGGCTCGCATTGAACACTTATCTTATAACTGTTGAATTTAAACTTTCAACTGTTTGTTTTTTTTTAATTTCCGATGAACAACAAGGTTGTACATTTTTTTTTTGTGTGTGTGTGTGTGTTTTCTTTTAATAGCCCTGTAAAGTTGAAATATTCATTCATGTACATCCTATACAGGGTGATACTAAATTCATGGTACAAACTTTAAGGGTTGGTACAGGACACTGTAACAATACTTATTGTATAGGAATGTACGGGCGCAAGTGAGGCGTTGAGGTAGAAACAGAAGGGGGCTAATTTGGCCCCTTTTCTAATTTCAAAATTTCTCAATCATACCAGAAAATTCCTGTACTGTATTTAAGACTGACATTTCATGATCACATAAAGAAAAAATTCTTCTTTGAAAATTTCCGGTATGAAATTGAAATTTTCGAATTAAAAAAAAAATGCATAACTGGCAAATCTGTCAAACACAGGAAATAGATGAAAAAATATAGAAATGGGAATTTTTGCGGGTTTCTTTTTTTTGTTTTAATTCAGAAATTTCGATTTCATACCGGAAATTTTCAAAGAAGAAATTTTTCTTTATGTAATCATGAAATGTCTGTCTGAAATAAAGAAAAGAATAGTATAGGAATTTTCTGTTATGAAGGAGAAATTTTGAAATAAAAAAGGGCCAAATTGGCTCCCTGGTGTTTGTACCTCAACGCACGCGTCACTTGAGCCATACATTCCTATACAATAAATGATTGCGACAGTGTCCTGTACCAACCCTTAAAGTTTGTCCCATGAATTTAGAATCGCCCTGCATATTAACCACCAAATTGTAGCAGAGAGATCCCGTTTGATTCGTTACGTCAATTTTCCGAATATAAATACAATTTTTGAAATAGAAGCCGTCTACATATAAAAAATTGTATCAACTTTGGACTTTCAAATGGTAAAATGTACTTTTCACACCAATAATGAGTTCCTTGGATCAAAACAGCCCAAGAAAGGTGTAGTTTATATACTGTTTCTTAAAATCTTCATAGGATTATCAAAGAAAATGCTGCTAGGAGTTTATCCATAAATTTCGAAAAATAAAATGAAGATCTTACGAGAAGTATCGGAAACATTCAATTAGTTATAAGAAAAATATTTAGAAATTTTGAATATATATATGTAACTCACTTCATAAAAAAGAAAATTTAATAAAATTTTCTTGATGACTGCCTAAGTTTTTTTTCTGTGGATGTCAATGGTAACAGGAGACGGCCCCCTTAGGCAGCTGAGAGGTACAAATTATTTATATCTATAAAACTTTGTATCTCTAAAAGTAACGATTGGAATGAACTGTAAACTTACACATGTTTTTTGATATTATGGATCGTTTTGCGCAAAAATTAATGCAGGTTTCCTCATATTTTTTTAATATGAATTTATTAATAATTTCACTATTAAAATATGTTTTTGATTACAAAAAAAAAAAAAAAAAAAAAAAAAAAAAAAAAAAAAAAGAATTGAAATTTGTTTGGGTCTATTCATTGTATCTATAAGAATGAATTTTTGGAAAGATGTGAATAAAGGTAGGTTTAACGTTAGCATCTTCAAACTTTGAACTCAAAGGTTGTTCTCAAATCCAAAAAAAATTATGACATAAGATTTAATTCATTTTTGTTCGGAAATGCATGAAACTAGCGGGTGTTGTTGTTCAGAAATTATGTAACAGAACTGTATTTTCCGTTTTTTTTTTTTTTTTTTTTTCAAACGCAATAGAACTTTCAGAAAATATTATCAAAGTGGACGTTTTGAATCGAATTTCCGCACGAAAGAAGAATAACCACTCAAGAAAGGGTGAAAAACGTGCTTGTCACTGATCAAAATCTCTTATAGCTCAATAGGTAATTTTTCAATCAAAAAATGGAAAACACAGTTCGATTCCAAATCTCTTCCATAGTCAGGCCTTCTAAATTTATATCTTTCCGTTAAAAAAAATGAATTTGTAAATGTGTCAAAGCGTTTTACGCTTGTTGATGAGACCAGTTGAGAACAAACAGCCTTAAGTATAAAACATATAAACCATACATTTTTCCAGGCTGCCTTGATCCAAGGAACTCAAGCTTTGAATCAGAAGTGAGTTTTACTATTTGAAAATTTAAAGTTGGTGAAATTTTTAACACGTTAAGTGCCACGTCAGTCACCGGTGACTGACGCTGAACTTGTCGTTTAAAACGTGTCATTCACCGATGACTGACGGTCTAAAATATGATATAAAACCAAATATATGTATATATATATATACATAGTTTTAAGTAATTACTGAAAATTAATTAATTAAAAAAATTAATTTAAAATTTACTAAACTTTTATTTATGACGGGATTATACTTTCGCAAAAATTATTTAAAAAATTGTAAATTTTTCAGCTTCAGTGTCAGTCACCGTGGCACTCAACGTGTTAATATGTAGATGACTTCTATTTCAAAAAATGTATTCATATTCGGAAAATAGACACGATTCCGAGCCGAACCGATCCATAGACCTCTTTTCGATAATTTGGCAATTAAAATGTACGGGGTGTTTTCTCTTTTTATTACTGTACTTTATTTACTGTATTACAATCCCATATGATTAACAAGCTGAAAGGTTGGTTGGTTGGTTGTATTTATGACGGCCAATTATCTGCACGAGGGATATAGGCCCAGGGGGAGTGCCCTTCGTGGGGGTCTTTCTAAGGGAACCTAACCCGTATTAACGCTTGGAAATCCAAGGTTCGAAGAAAACCACGAAAACTCCGAACGATTAGGCCTACGGGCGCGATTGGGTTCGAACCCAGCACCTCCCGTCTACCAGCTTCGAGAGAACAAGCTGAAAGGAAAACGAAGATTTGGCTGATCTAACAACCTTAACAAGCAATATGGTAATTTCATGAACTACTAATTGTGACGAATGTATTTTCTTTAAATTAAAAAAAAAAACATCCTTATATTTTGATCCAAAATTAATTAATTTATGAAAATTTAAGATATTAATCAAGTAATTTATTTAAAACGAAATATTCAATCGCAATTTTCCTTTATAAAGTTATAGGACATTAAATAGTTTTAATCAAAGTTATTTTTTATGCTTAAACAAATCTTTATTCTTCTGGTTGTTTTGTTGTATATGTTGTTGTTCAAAGACGTAGAGAAATAGAAAGAAAATATAATGCTAAAAAAAATAAAAAATATAATATTAAATAATATATATAAAAATAAAGCTAATAGACGATAATATATATGCTATTTTTGCCATTTTGCTTGGAATGTTTATACATCTTTTTCAGAAAACACAGCGCTAAAATTTTGTTCAGATCAGAAAAAAAAAAAAAAAAAAAAGAAAAAAAATCAAAATCAAAATCAAAATTCATTATAATTAAAGTTTTCTAAACGAAAATTTTTTAATTCCGTTTCAGTAACTTAGAAAACACTGCAGGAAAAATTGCTTTTAAAAATTTGACTTACCTATTTTAAAGTTAAATAAATATTAATATTAAAATCAAAAATTGTTTTCTGAAACAGATCTTTTAGCTTTAGATTTTTTATTATTACTTTCAATGCCACAGACCGCAATATGAAATTTGTTGTGCTGCCATCTAGTATTTAAAAGAAAAGATAATCTTAAACTTCAAAACT
Organism: Maratus speciosus; assembly: GCA_963932465.1. NCBI lineage: Eukaryota > Metazoa > Arthropoda > Arachnida > Araneae > Salticidae > Maratus > Maratus speciosus. The sequence continues at coordinate 442,978,035 of OZ010787.1, forward strand.
TTTTTCCGTAATTTTTTGTAAATTTGAAGCCTGATGACATGTCCGATAACATACAAACTTTTTTAGTAACATATGGAATGATCAGAAAATTCTGAATACTCTGAACAAAAAAAGTCCATCAACTTTAAACATTGTGTATGTTAAACCTGGATGTAATAATAGTGAATGAAATTCATGGATCTCAGCACAACACGAAATGTACCTGAGCAAACCGGAACGATGTTCCGGTTCGTGAAATTGCAACAAATATTGTTCCGGTTCGTGGAATTATTAAAAAATATTGTTACAGTTTCATACATATAGTATGCTACATATACTATGCTCTCTGTAACTTTTTTTTCTCCTAATTATTTAAAATCTTGAATGCATTTTTTTAATTATTATTATTATTATTTTATTTTTTATTTTTTTACGGTTATATATAGATTTGCTATACAATAAAGTCCTGATTATCCGAGTTAATATGGACCAAGCTCACCTCGGATAAGCAAAGAACTCGGATAAACCGGATTTACACAAATCGTCACCAACTAAGGAGAAGGAGAGGAAATATAAATTTTCACTTAATTCATTCATTTTTAAGGTACTAATAACATTTTTTTGATGTGCATTCCCTTTTAAGAAAAACGGGGAATGAAATTGTTTATTTGAAAAAGCCCTTGATAGTTTTTTGTTTGTTGAATGTCAATTTTTCTGCAGTATTACGCTACTGCATAGCACCAATTTCTAAGATTTTTTTTTCTGACCTCTGAAACTTACCAGTAAATTTTGCCTAATTCAATCGCCGAAATCTAACAATTGTCAACGATTAAATATGGCAAAATTTTTTATTCAATTTTAGAGGTAACAAAACCGTACAAATATGCAGCTATGCGATTCTATTAGTGTCATGAAAATTGCAGGTGTAGCCTCTTGTTTCTGCTCAAAGTCTTACACATTTTTTTTTCTTCAATCGAACTTATACCTTTGAAATGGATCATTTTCTTCTGATGGCTTCCATTATTATGAAACGGCCATTATAAATGAGGTGTTAGGTGAAGATGAAAGAGCAGCTGTAATGGATCCTTTTCTTTTGATGGACTGATGGCTTCCGTTGTTATGAAACAGCCATTACAAATGAAGAGTTAAAAAAAAAATTATGCCATTTTTTTCCCCCATTCTTACCAGAAAATCAGAGTTCTAACTTTTTACGACTATTCTTTCATCTTCCCCTAACACTTCATTTATAATGACTGTTTCATAATAATGGAAGCTATTAGATCATCAGAAGAAAATAACTCGGTTAAGGGGGCTGGTCACGCAGCTTCCGATTTCCCCTCGCTAATGTAAAGTCTATGGGCATTTGATGCATCCGTATATTTAAAATATCTCCTCGGGAAATTAATATTTTTAACGTCTATTTTTTGTGTACACTTCCTAAAAGATGCTTCTTTTTTTCTTAGTTCTCAAAATATTTCTAAAGTATAGACTTAATTTTATATGAAGTGTTAAAATCTTACTCACAGTTCGCTCGCTTTTACCGCATAAAATATTAAATTCAGCATAGATTTTAGAAATATTTTGAAAACTAAGAAAAAAAGAGACATCCTTTAAGAAGAGTACACAGAAAAAAGATGTTAAAAATATGAATTTCCCGAGAAGATACTTTATGAATGCATCAAAAGTCCATAGACTTAACATTACGGAGGAGAATTCCGAAGCTGGGTGACCAGCCCCTTTAAAGCGAAAACTCGATTAAGCGGGACTCGGATAATCGGTACTTTACTGTAATTAAAAAAAAAATTAGTCGACAATAATTTTGAAATAGCGTTCCGGTTTGTGGATTTTTCCATTTCGAGCTCTGTATCTCAGGATTCTTAAAGCTCCAAAATTTTCGAAATTTGAATTTTTTTAGATGTTAAAATTCTATCTTTTTTTAACATTTTGATATGATTGTTTCCTTGAAATTCTCATTAGAACAGAAGTTATGGCTATTAAAATTATTCCCGCTCAATAGTTGAAGTGGCATTTCAGAAACTTTGAAGTCATTTTTCTCCAAGTGACGTTTATCGGCATAAAGCGCAGGATATCTCAAAAAATTTGAAACATTTTTTCATGAAATTTTCAAAACATATGTTACTTCTTAGTCTGCATAAACTGAACCTAAAATTACATGTTTATTGTTCAAAAAATTATTTATTTAGGCGACTGTACTCTTGAAATTTTCAAAATTTTGTATTAGCTAAATACAACATTGAATTAAAAATATTAAAATACTTTAAATAAAAATTTATTTAGTTTCAAGGTAATTATTATAATCTGATGTATAATTAGCCACAAAAAATGTCATTCTAGTTGCAAAATTTATTTTGTAATCCTGCGCGGAAGCTGTTATACCAATTTTCTGCTCGATAAATCTCTGACAGTTTGGAGCCCCCTATAAATACTAATTTTGCATCTTGCAATTTTTTAAACACGTGAAATGAAATAACATACTTATATCTTTGAATCCCAATTAAAATTGTGTTTTTAAATTATATACATTTTAAGATATTAAATGTTGAAAATTGTCTCTTTTTTTTTTTTTTTTTTTTCAATTTTTCCAATTTTGACTCTTAAATTGGAAAAATTGAAAAAAAAGAGCCGAGAGGGATTTTTCTAATATGTTGTTTGCATTTCGACATTTTTATTTTTATTTTTATTTATTTATTTTTTTTTTTTTTTTTTTTTTTTTTTTTTTTTTGCATTGGATAGACGAGATCCGTCTCTACATCTCACCTTTTTTACTTTTAGGTAGCTTTCATTACAAAAAGTTACCTATTGCAGCCGTTCGGAGGAAAACGATTCTGAAAAATTTTGGTATATTTTCACCGATCATGACCCCCCAGACCCCAAAACCACCCTCCGTTCAAAATTGATATATATATATATCCATATATATATATATATATATATAACCATTAATTAAACATTACCGACCGTCATAAAAAACTGCAATATTGTGAATGATTGACTACACGCCATAAACCAACAATATAGAACTGTATGTGTAAAATAAAGTACCGTATACCTAATTACAATAATTAACATGAAAAAAAAAAAGAAGAATATGGATTCCGAAAAAATTGAAAAACTTATATATTGAATTACGTATATATATCTGATCTTTGTCATACTGTAACTCTCGTATTTATGAACCGATTTGGATAAAATTTTGTGTGCACATAGTACATACCAATGTCTCGACCGAGTTCATTGGCCAGCTTCATCCGCCATCTTGTTTCAAAATGGCGGCCATTTAAAAAAAAAATTTTAATTTAAAATTTAAAATGAGGCACAAAAAAATTAGACATTGAAAAAGATTTTTTTCTTATGTGTTTGGGCTTGATACGAGGATTCTGGAGCATTTTTAGTTTCGTCTATATCTTAAAAAGTCCTTCCGGCCAGTGCCGGGAGGAAGAGGTAGCTTTCATATTCCTTATTTTAAAAAAGCCAACTTATATCATTCAAACACACGAAGCTCAATATAGTGGAAACTGAATATAGGAGATTCAATACTAATTTTTATCAATATAATGAATGAGAATTTCGCGAAATTAGTCAGCTTTATCCAAGCTGCTTTTCTTTAAAGTAACTCATATTTGGCTGCCAAATTCGGCGATTTCTTAAAGTGCCTACCATTTTAAGACAACATGGTGGATGAGGCTAACCAGTGAACTTGGTCGAGACCTTAGTAACTGCTGTTCACATGCTCACTCACATCGGAATCGGTTGAAATATACGAGTGCTGTCGCATGCAAAAAATCAGATTTTTCAAAATGTCACCCACAATAGAAATTGAAACTGCTATATCTGAGCCATTTTTTAAGGTAAAGACAAACAAAAAATGCTCCTGAATCCTTATATCAAGGTCAAATACTTAAGAAAGAAACCTTTTTCAATTTCTAATTTTTTTGCACCTCACTTTAAATATATATATAATTTTTAATTTAATGGCCGCCATTTTGAAACAAGATGGCTGATGAATCTGGCCAGCGAACTTGGTCGAGGTATTGATGTATACTATCCACATGCCTTCTTACATCGAAATAGGCGAATACGTGTGTTATCGCGTGACAAATACAAGATCGTTTCAAAATGTTAGCCATGCTAGAAATTTAAAGTGCTATAATTCAATCATTTTTTAAGATATAAACAAAAGAACAAATTTTCAGAAACAAAACCTGCTCCGGAATCTTTGTATCAAGGCCAAACACATAAAAAAATCTTTTTCATTTTCCAATTTTTTAATACCTCGTTTTAAATTTTAAATTATTTTTTTTTAAATGGCAACCCTTTTGAAACAAGATAGCGAATGAAGCTGGCCAACGAACTCGGTCGAGACATTAGTATGTACTATGTACAGACCAAGTTACATCCAAATCAGTTCATAAATACGCCTGTTATCGCATGACAAAAATCAGGTCGTTTTAAAATGTCAGCCACAATAGAAATTCAAAATGCTATTACTCAGCCATTTTTTTAGATATAGACGAAACAAAAACTGTTCCGGAATCTTTGTATTAAGGTCAAACACATACGAAAAATATCTTTTTCATTTTTCAATTTTTTCGTACCTCATTTTAATTTTTTTATTTTTAATTTTTTTTAAAATGGCCGCCATTTTGAAACAAGATGGCGGATGAAGCTGGCCAACGAACTCGGTCGAGATATTTGTATGTACTATGTACACACCGAATTACATCGAAATCGGTTCATAAATACGAGAGTTACAGTGTGACATAGGTCAGATATATATATATCAATTTTGAACGGAGGGTGGTTTCGGGGTCTGGGGGTCATGATCGATGAAAATATACCAAAATTTTTCGAAATCTCTTTCCTCCGAACGGCTGCAATAGGTAACTTTTTGTAATGAAAGCTACCTAAAAATGGCTGAGTTATAGAACTTTGAATTTCTAGAATGGCTGGCATTTTGAAACGATCTGATTTTTGTCACGCGATAATACACGTATTTATGAACCGATTTGGATGTGACAAGGAATGTGCATAGTACATAGCAATGTCTGGACCGAGTTCGTTGGCCAGCCTCATCCACCATCTTGTTTAAAAATGGCGGCCATTTAAAAATAAAAAAAAATTTTAATTTAAAAGTAAAGTACAAAATAATTAGAAATTGAAAAAGATTTTTTCCTTATGTGTTTGAGCTTGATACAAAGATTCCGGAGCATTTTTTGTTTCGTCTATGTCTTAAAAAATGGCTGAGTTATAGCACTTTGAATTTGTAGCATGAGTGACATTTTGAAACAATCTGATTTTTGTCACGCGATAACACGCGTATTTATGAACCGATTAGGATGTGACAAGACATGTGCATAGTACATAGCAATCTCTCGGCCGAGTTCGTTTGCTAACTTCATCGGCCATCATGTTTTAAAATGGCGGCCATTTAAAAATTTAAAAAAAAAATTAATTTAAAATGAAGTACAAAAAAAAATTAGAAATTGAAGAAGATTTTTTTCTTGTGTGTTTCTGCTTGTTACAAAGATTCCGGATTATTTTTTGTTTTGCCTTTATCTAAAAAAAAAAGCCGAGATATAGCAGTTTGAATTTCGAATGTATGTGACATTTTTAAAAATCTGATTTTTTTGCCTGCAACAGCACTCGCATATATCAACCGATTTAGATATGAGTGAGCATGTGCACAGGAATTACTAAGTTCTCAACCAAGTTCATTGGTGAGCTTTGTTGCACCCATTATGTTGTTTTAAAATGGCGGGCTATCACCGATAATTCGGGTTAATATAATTATTAATATAATTCGGGATATCACCGAATTTGGCGACAAATATAAATCACTTTAATAAAACCAGCTTTGATAACGCTGACTAATTTCGCGAAATTCTCATTCATATTCAATATTGACAAAAATTAGTATTTAATCTTCTATAATCGAGTTCCACTAATTTGAGCTCCGTGTGTTTGAATAATATAAGCTGGCTTTAAAAAAATAAGGAATATGAAAGCTACCTTTTCCTCCCGGCACTGGCCGGAAGGACTTTTTCGATTTTGGTTGCAGATATTTTTAAAAATGATACTTTATAAAAATATCTGCAACCAAAATCGAGAAAGTAAAAAAGGTGCGATGTAGAGACGGACCTCGGCTATGCAATGCAAAAAACATTACGGTAGAGGAGTACACAGTGAGACATGGCACACAGCGAGACATTTAGTTTGCTGTGTACCACTTTGACATATAGTTCTAACTTTCTCTTCAAGCTGGCGCACACACATAATGACCTCATCTTATGCAGCACGTGGATGTAGTTCGGCACTTCAGTTTCTCGTCCGACAAAATAGTAAATCATTCCTTATTTTATAGTGATTAAAGTTACATAAACGTCTATTTTAGAGTTTATTTCCTTCAATATGACATATATTTATTTAACCAAACCTAGCTATATCTAGTAATAGACTATTTCGGCAAAACGACAAACTTTTTTAAAGCGATGAAATTGATGTAACAGATGTGGCATCCATTTTGTTACAACGTAACGAAAGTACACAGTAAGATACACAATTGTGGTACGCAGTGAGACGTGTTTTATTGTGTATACTTACTATGTGGTTCTGATGTTAAAAAAAGTTATTTATTAATAAAAGAAGGTTTTTTTCTCTATCTCTCCCTTTCTCTCTGTGTGTGTGGGCTTGCGATGGCTAGGGAAATTTACTAAACGTAAGTGGACCAGTGTGCCCAGGAAGCGGGGTACACTGGTCCCCCCATTGGGGCACAGTGGTCCATTATTAGTTATTGTCTAAAATACAATATAAATCTATTTATAATTAATCTAGTTCTTTTTTATTTCCCCTTTACCTCCAAAATAATATAATAATACAAATTTATAAGTAGCATTTTGAAACAAAAAACATAAAACTAAAGAATTATCAAAAAATTTATTATATTTTGAAAATAACAATATGTTACAGGAGTGATTGCAAATAAGTTATTTATTAAGTTCAAAAGAAAATCAGCAAATATTAAGACAAATATGATGATGAAAAATTTATTAGAAGCCCAAAATAGTCAGGATAAAATAGTTCGTTATGAGCTAACCATGTGCTCTGAAGCTATAAATAATCAATCCAGTGAGGTCATCTATTACTTATTAGGCTACAGTTATATTTTTCAAAGGCAGTAAATACAAAACAAAATATTTCTTAATATGATAACTCTACAATGCATGATTTTCATTTCTCTCCTTTTCTCCAACCACCCCCCCCCCCCCCACCCAAAAAAAAACAAAACTGCTATATTCAACAAGAAAACTTATTTTAAAAATCACACGTGAACTGTTATCCATAATTTAGGAGAAAACTAAAGTGTCATATGGCTATGTCATAATCTGAACAACATATAAGATGAAATTTAAAGTGTACCAAATGGCTACTCTAGCATTGTAGGATTAAATAAATTGTCATTTTTCTTTGTTTACTTTATTTTATAGTTAAATAACTATTTTAAAACAATATTTCTTTATGGAGAACAAGCAATTATTAAATGTTTTGAAAATTCTTCATTACAGGAGCAGTATTCATTGCGGACCACTGTACCCCACAGCAGTGGGTGGTCCACTGTGCCCCATGTTGAAGTTCAATACGTACTCATAAAAATAATATTTAAAGTTTTCTTTTACGCATATAAACTTTTAAATTAAATAAAGACCAGTGTTTTACCTTTTCAAAAAAGTTGTTTTATCTTATTTATCCATAACCTTTAATTACTCAATAAAGAAAAGTATGATGATGACAAATTTTACTTTTAGGAGCTCAAAACAACCAGTCAGGATAAAAGGGTTCATTCTCAGCTAACGATGTGTTCTGAACGCTATAAGTAATCAATCTAGTGCTGTTATCAATTAGCCTAAAAGAAAAGCTTTAAAATTTTAAAAATAAGTAAAATATAAAAAATAAAAATAAAAAAGGAGTGGTTCACTGTACCGCGCTCTCCCCTACATAAGTACAAAAGTATTTTATATCAATGTATGTTTTTAGAGTTTCGTTCATCTGACAAAACCCTATTCGTCTCATTCCTCTGTCTGTCTGTCTGTCACAGAGAACGTTCTCAGAAACTATGCATGTTGGAGACTTGAAATTTTGCATACTTATAGCTGAACACCTGAGATCAAACGACAAATCATAACATTTTGAAGAAGTCACAATTAACGGTCTTTATTGTGATGTTTGTTCACGCCCTCTCGCCTCTAGAAGCGCCCTCTTTAGTCGAAAGAGGAAAAACAGATCAGAACCCGAGATAGCTTCACCTAGGAAGGTGAGCTAAAAAAGGCTGTGAACGGCCGTGGACACTACCGGTCGTAAAGAAACAAAACGCATTCCATATAAGGAATGGGATATTTATGTTATTTCATGTGCCAGTGTATGTCCATCGTGATGTCCTCCATGTTGTAATAAACGTCTCATGTTGAAGAAATTGGACATTCATTGAGAGAAAAGACCACACGCAACCATCCGGTCGTTCTTATATTGGTGTCAGATAAAACGTGGGATTTGGCCAATAAGTGAAATTAACGTGCATTGTGGATACCCTATCGGATTATCTTTTTTTCCGGAGGTAAGGAAATTTGTATTATTTTAAATATGGCTGACAAAATCTCTAAATTAAAAAAAGCTCGAGGTGTAACGAAAACCTCGATTACGTCCATAATTAAAAAAATTGAAGATAATTACGTGTCCGACACGCAAAACTTAGAAGATCTTGAAGAAATCTTAGCTATGTTAGAACAAAAAGCCAGCGATTTAAAACAAGAGGACAGCGAAATTTTATCATTAATCGATGATTTATTGGAAGTGGAAAAGGATGCGAAGGCGTCATCGGAGTATCAGGGGGAAAATAACACTCTGGAAGTTCAGAGTAAATGAGAAACTAAAACAGAAAGATAAAAAAGAACCTCCCCCCCCCCCCCCCTGTATGTCCCACAAATAATAGGTGCGGAGAATTTCCGAGCACGGTAAAACTACCGACACTTAAAATTGAGAAATATTATGGAGATATTAAGCTTTTCCAGAATTTCTGGAATTCTTTTAAGACAGCGGTACATGACAATGAACACCTGTCAAATATTGAAAAAATGAAATATTTATTCAGTTATTTAGGTGGGAGTGCGTATAATTCTATAGTGGGTTTTGTGTTACCTGATAAAAATTACATAGAGGCAGTGGAGGTGCTTAAACAACAGTTCGGTAGAAAAGATTTAATTATTACCAGTCATATTAATACATTGTTAATTTTAAGACCGGTAGAAAAATCGCATGACGTCACGTCATTACGTAAATTATATGACACTATTCAAACCCAGATTCGCAGTCTCAAGTCATTAGAAATGGAATCGGATAGTTTTGACACACTTATAACCCTTTGAGCTCTGCCGGGTGAATTTTCACCCGCATAAAATCAAAATCTTTATTTCCTTCAAAATGACTCGATTTTAACAGCAAAAACTGGGTTTCGCAGATTTTACCTGTCTTCTTCAAATCTAGATGGCAGCACTACTCTCTGCAAATATCTAGTTGCTTTTTAATGAGATCTTAAAAACACTCCAATTTTGAAGCTTTAGAAATTTTGTATTTTTCAAGCATTATTACGAAATATTTTTCAAAGGAGATAACTTTTTTTTTCTCTTTGACACATCAAACATTTAATAATAATTACATACAAATTACTAAACTGAAAATTTTAATAATTACAAGGGATTGAAATAAGTAATGGTAGAATTTTCTACCACCAGAGCTCTATGGACTAGAAAAATGTGATTTCTCACTAGGTGGCGGCACTACAAATTACATACTAGACAGTGTTTCAGAACCGAAATTTAGATGCTTATAATTTAATTCCAAGGAATCTAAATTTGTGTTTAATTCAGCAGATTGACGAGTTTATTATGTTTTAAATATCTCTAAACAAAAATTAAATATTTTTAACATCTGTTTCATCTATAAATTTGATATATTTTTGATTAGTTTGCATTTTTATATTACGATTTTAAAATTTTGGATTTTCTCATTTAATAATTTTTTAAATATTTTAATAGTCTTAGAATTTGTCTAAACAATGTTGAAAAAATATGTTTAAATATGCTTAAAATATGTTGAAATTTTAGCAATTATAGTAATTTTAGAAAAATTTTTGCGTTGTCATTTCTTGTATTTGCGTCTTGAAAGGAATGCCCTAGAGCTCTGATGGTGGAAAAACTTCCCACGTCCCCCAGCCTAAAGGGGGTATGAGACGGGGTCCCAGTCCCATCTCCCGGTCCCAGGCCCTTGCAGGCCCATACGTCTTGCAGGCCCATACACTGGTTATTCACAAGAGGACGAATGGTCGCATACAACAGATCCCACCACTTAGCTAGAGGAGCCAAATGGTTCTTTCTCTTGGTTCCAGGCCCGGGACGCCCCGGCAGCCCGCAGGAACCGAACATCTATGAAGGAGTCGGGCCCACGAACCAATTCGAGGTTACCGAGCCGGAGTTGATGTACGGAGGCCCCTCAAGATCAAATACCATTATCCGGCAAAGACATTTATGAGGGACAACCGATTAAAGGGGGAAGGTGCCGCTCGCGAGCCCAGGAGATTCGCGGAAAGTTTCTCCTTGAGCGCATAGACACTCCCTTTCTGGGGGTGGGCTGCGGGGTCGGACGTCTCCGGCCCCCAGTCCACAGGTACCTTACCTACATAATTATTGCGCTACACATATTATACACTAATACATACATACACTACTACATAAATACACTACTAAATGCAGGTTCATGAGACAATGTCTCGAACCTGAGAACTTCATGCACCACCACCTCCAGTGTCGCGCGTGCGGCGTGCTGGTTGATTTGCGTTCAACTGCGGCGTTTGACCGCGAAGGGCTCTGGTGTGGTGACCATGCCTTTGGTGACCCAGATCTCGATCCAGTGTCCGTAGGAAGAGATCATTTACTATGGCCTTCACTCCCTTCCGGCAGTAGCCGTCTAGACATAGTTCGAGAAGCGTTCGAGTATGGAAGTTCCATGGGAAAAATCTTTTCCTGGTGGACCGCGATAGGGGACAAGAGTAGAGACAATGTCTCCGGTCACTTATCCCTGTCCCACAAAAACATGTGGGATCCTTCTGAAAGAAGTGAGGCTGGTGGTCACCAAAGGTGCCGTGTCCCGTGAGAACTTGGTTGAGGTAGAAATCGCCGTGCAGACGCCGTTGGCGTACGCGCGGAAAAAGTTCACATGTCACTTCGCCTTTGCCCATGGCTACCCACCTGCTTTGCCATCTTGAGACGGCACGGACCAAGAGCTCGCTCTTGGCCTGGCGGCGGGTGGTTTTTACCTCCACATCGACCAACGGGCGGGTCTTGGCGGCTTTCGCTAGCTCGTTGTAGACGTGTCCCACATGGGCTTTGATCCAGTGCATGTGAACACCGATTCCACTGCTCTTTACCAAGTCCCTAATCTCAGAAATAGATCTGTGCTGTGGCACGAGACTATTTAGGGCTTGAAGCGCCGATCTCGAATCTGAGTAGATATCGAGCTCACTGAGATGGGCGTCCACTATCGCCTCCTTGATCACTTGGACCTCGGCTGCGAAAACTTCTGCGCCATCGGAGAGGCGGAACTCGCCCTCACTGACGATCTGACCATCGATCACGGCAGTAAACGCGCAGGCCTAAAGGGGGGTATTTAAAAAGATTTTAATCACATAGTTCAATTTCAGATAGTCCCCTAATCACATTTTAAGTGTTTTTCTAGCATATTTTTAAAATTTTAATAACCCAGAGCTCAAAGGGTTAACTCCCATAATTTTAAAAGCATTATCATACCAATTAGCGTTGAAGTATAATAAACAAAGTGTCAAAAACTCTCACGATTCCAATTACGATGTTGATAAATTATTATCATTTATCCGAAATGATTTGATGCGACAAATGTTTGTCCTGACAGCTTCGAACGAAAGCAAATAAGTTCGATAATGTACCAATAACCCCAGTTACTCCTCCTGACGAGGCGATGCAGATTATAAACATAGACATTATAGGCCCAATAGAACCTGCTAGTGGAGGATACAAGTACGTACTGACCGCGGTAGACCAGTGCACGCGTTGGCCGGAAGCGGTTTGTTTACGAAATCTTTTTGCTAAATCTACATGCGATGCCCTTTTACAGATATTTTCTCGAACCGGAATTCCCAAATTAATAGCTAGCGATCATAGAAATTTATGAAACGTTTAGGGACGTTCCGGGGTACGCACAGTCAAACGGATTAGCTGAAAGATGGAATGGCGTCCTTAAAGGAATGATACACCATGTTATAAGAGAAAATGCCGGAAGTTGGCATAAACACATACCCTTTTTGTTGTGGGCATACAGGGAGGTGCCAAATGCTACAGCGGACGTTAGTCCATTCCAGATGTTATGTGGTAGGAGTCCAACTGGTCCTCTTCCCATATTAAAGTCATCTTGCACTAATGAGACACCTTTACCAATTGGTCAGTTAGGCTCAGTTACCAATTACTTAAATGACCTGAAAATAAAGTTAGAAAAAGCAGCCGAGCATGCCGGAATTTCTTGCAAGGATAAGCAGCAAGCTTACGCTTATTATTACAATATAAGAGCTAGACATAAAGAATTTAAACCGAATGATCAAGTTATTGTATTAATTCCGGACAGTAATCACAAAATATATGCTAGGTGGACAGCACCAGCTACGATACACGAAAAGAAATTGTCCCATATTTATTTAGTACAATTGCCAGATAATAGTATAAAGCATTTACACGCGAATAAAATAAGAGAATTAAAAGCTCAGACAACACAGATAGGAGTCATCTATGATGATGATATCGATTTTGATGAGATTGAAAATGTCCCGCACATTACTAAAGACGATCCGAATAACCTCCACCAAAAATTACCCCTAGATCATTTAACGGATGAGAAGAGGGAACAGTTAATTAACGTATTACGTAGACACTCCAACCTTCAGTCGGGAATCCCAAAAATTGCAAATGTAGAACATCGAATTAAATTAAAACCTGACAACAAACCAAAACGTCAGAAGCCCTACAGAATCCCAGAGGCACTTAAAAGTGAAGTCGACAGACAAATTGAAGAATTATTAAGTTTAGGACTAATCAAGCACTCGGAGAGTGAATATGCTCACCCGATAGTATGTGCAGCCAAAAAAGACTCCTCAGTCAGATTATGCGTTGATTATCGATATTTAAACTCCCAGGCAGAAGTCGACTCATTCCCTATGCCTAACGCTACTTGCTTTACAAGGTCACTCCAGCGAAATTCATCAGCCTGTTGGACTTACTGAAAGGATACTGGCAGATAAGGTTAAGTGAAGACTCTAAATATTTAATGTCTTTTGTCACACACCGAGGACAGTATTCCTTCGTAGTCATGCACGTAACGTGGCAGCCACTTTTCAAAGGTCCATGAATTGCACTTTAGTCCAACATAAAGAATACACCGAAACATATATAGATGACGTGGTAGTTTTTTCTGATAACTGGACCAATCATCTTAAGCATCTAGACACTTTTCTGACAACCCTCGAAGAAACAAACCTGACGGTAAATTTTAAGAAATGTCTGTTTGCACGACCCCAGATAAAGTTTCTAGGATATGTGGTAGGATCAGGCAGACATGCTCCCGATCCAGAAAAAGTAGCAGCTATCCAAAATTTAGAAGTGCCAAATTCCAAGAAAGATGTCAGAAACTTGTTAGGTCTTCTGTCCTATTATAGGTCCTATATCCCGACATTCTCTGAAATAGCCTGCCCATTGATTGAACTTACAAAAAACGTACTCCTAACGAAATTAGCTAGACCGAGCAGTGTGAAACAGCTTTCCGTGATCTGAAGCTGGCAGAGAGATAGAGAAGGAAGCCTATGCGGTTATTTTCGCACTAAAAAAATTGAGCATTATATATATGGCTCGCAAGTGACTGTTGTGAGTGACCACAACCTTTGAAATTCTCTACAGACTGTGCATCCCAAAGTGCGCGCCTTCAAAGGTGGGCTCTGGCACTGCAGCGATTTCAAGCCCACATATCCTACCGACGTGGAAACCTCCACACTAATGCAGACTCTTTGAGTAGGCTATATGCCTCACACTGGACTTAAACGAAAGAAACTTTGCCTTTCAAAAAAACTCACCATAAAATTTTGATTTATTTTGTTTGTGATCATATGTTACCTTCAAAACTTTCCTGAATATGACTCTATTGGACATTATTTGTGTGATATCGTTTGATATCACATATATTATTCTTTAAAGGTAATTCATATGATCTCTAGATAGTTAAAATTTAATATTAACTATCAATATAAAAATCCCCTTTCTATTTCTTTTTGTATATCTAAGTTTTAAATTAATCTACTTTCCTTTTCACATTACTTTAACGTTCCCAGAAAACTCTCTCTCTCTGCTCTTTTATCTATGTAAATAAAATTAAAAAAAAGAATATTATTCACAGCCATTTTATTTCGAAAGAGTCATTCTTTTCGCGTTGCATCTGCCTATAAAATTTCTCTCTGTCAGATTTTTAATTCGATCCTTTACTAAGAGATAGTCAAAACTTTGGTTAAACCAGCGGTTAGATAATAATATCCAGATGTACTTTTAAACTTAAGTCGCCTTTCAAGTTACCGCACTCATTCCAATGCTATTGACAGCTTTCGGATTCTTTCTTACTTTCTCACGGGCTAACGCTTGGCTAATTATCGCCTATTAGGCTTTTCATCTAAATTAAACTACCCCATGTATTCCAATGTAACGGTCACCCCTTGGCAAGATCTGTGTCTTACCCAATATCTATATATCGCCAAAACTTTACGAATGAAAATGTGAAACTGCTCTCTTTGCCTGCTTCTCAGAATGTAAAGATTAAGTTTTGATTGTGTGTAAGGGGGGTCCCTCCCAAGGCACTTATGTGTCTCTTCAAATTTTCATTAAAGTTTCCTTATTACGCTACAAATATTAGTGAATCTTTTGGATCTGAGTTTATTGTGTTGTTTGCGCATTCGTACTTCACTACGAAAAAATCTAAAAATCTCATTTAAGTAATTCAAATGATATTTCCATTTACTTATCAATATCTCAAGTTTTTAGGGAAGAAGACTCCCGCAACGAGGAACCCTCTCTATCACAAACTTTGGTGCCCAAGGAAGAAGATTTTTTTTTTAACTTGTAGCTGGGAGTGACCCTCGCTTTTATTCTGCATTTTACAAAAAAAAAATTACGAGACTTCAGATTAATTAACTGCACGGAAGGACTAGATGAAAAGACTGTAACTAAGAACAAGTGATTGAGAAACTTTTTCCCCTCCGTTTCATCCGGGTTTTTGGGCCCTTTCGTTCGACCTTTAATCACCGTCGTGCTGCTGTGTGATCGACCGTTGGTCAAATATCGCCGCTGTCAACTTGTGAAGTTGAAAAATATGTTTGTTGTTTCCAGATGCTATATTGCTTCGTTTTCTCCTGCGCTCGCCTGATAAGGATATAAGGAAGCGGAGTTCGCTTTAGATATGGAAAGCGATGATTAAAGAATTTTCGACTCGTGTGTCATTTTCGCCTGATCGGCGAATTTTCAAGTGTGTTAATTTCCGAATTAGGTCTGTGCGCGCAATGTGTTTTGTGAATATAAGTGATCAAGATTTGTTTTTAAAGTGTTACAAGAAAATACAGTGAATTTCGTAATCATTTTCCATTAATAAATGTGTATACTTACGGGATTGCGAATAAGATACCTGGTGTGATTTCAGTGAAAAATTTAGTCATCGGTGTTCAAATTGATTTGTGAAATATGTTTCATCAAGTTCGAAAATACAGTTGTCGCTCCCGTGATGTGATTTTTTTTTTAAATGTCTAGTTTTACGACATTTCTATGCATTACATGTACATTAAGACTTCACATTTTTTTAAACTAAATTGTCAGTATAAAAAAAAAAGTAAAAGAAAAAAATTGGTCTGGATATTCGAAATCTTTTTATACAAATTGTGTATATAATTACCTGGTTATGAATAAGATATTTAACGCTTTTATAGGAACGCACCTTGCGATTATGATTGTTTCGTTTCACTATTTATTTTGAGAACTGTTTATTATTTCTCTTGAAAAAAAAAAGAAATGAAAACAAAAATAATTGATTGAAAGTACTCTTTTAAAGCCAATTTACAACTGTGTTACAATAGCCACGATACATTTACATATAACACAAACTGTGGCAATGAACATTTTTTTTAAATTGAGAAAGTTATTCAAGTTATTCTATTTGTATAGTTATCTTTTATTTTACTTTTTAATGTGGTTCACAATCTTATTTTAGCTATTTCTTTACTTTACTGATAAGGAGTATTATTTTATTTTAGTAATTTGTTTCTTTTTACACTAAGGTAGTATCTCAGGTGGGAAAGTGTAAAAATTGGTTACTCTATTTTTTTACATACATTTTTTTCCCTGCATGGATATCACTTGTTTAAACTATGCTAATAACACCTTCAGTATATTTAATTAGCTTTGAATGACAAGTAAGTTTTCATTACAAGGGTTATGTTTTATCTATGCAGGATTACATTTATGAAAACTAAAAAGAATGGAAATTTATATTTAAATTTCAGTATTGTGTTTTTATTCGTGTGCCATCAATTATTTGGTTCTTGTGCAGAATATTTTAATTTGACTATATGTGTTTAACATTTTTTTTTTACTTTTATCAAAGGTAAGTCTTTTTTAAATATAGATAGATGTTCGTTTCTCATTGCTTAAAAAAAAAAAAGTTTAATAATTAAAGTAATCTAGAAATATTTTATGCTTTCATATTTTATCATAATTTTTCGATTATGCTTATATTATTATTTCAAGTTTTTTTTGAAAATGTGATGGGTTTATATTTTGTGCATTTTACGTTATTAAATTCAAATGTTGTGTCATATAATATTGCGACAATTTTTGGTTACCCATATTTTTCTTTTTTCGAAAATTTAACTTTTCCCCATTTCGTTTTATATTTAAATTTCACGAATGCATTGGGTAAAAGAAAGAGAAGTGTGTGACCAATAATAATTTTTGATTTTTTTTGGTAGTGAGAATTTTTTTGTTGTAAAGTATTCAGAATTGTTCTAGAACCATTATTGATAGCAGTAGTCGCCCATGCATGCCCGTTTTAAAAATAAAATTACAGTGTGGTTCAAAGATAATATTCACTTCTCCGGTTTACATCATTTTTGTTGAAAAGAACACTTTTAAGAAAGATTTGGATTTCTTATAATTTTTTTTCCAACTTTTTCACAAGTGGTTCATGTATTAGATATTTGGTTATGTTACACAAAATTTGCTCATTTAGAATACAATTTTGTTCATTCATATACATACATTTCACTAGTTCATGAGTTTATTTACATATTTTGTTCAATTTGTTTTTTTACACATTGTACTTCGCTAACTATCTATTCGACAGTATTTTTTTTTTCTTCCTCACAAGTAGTTCATTGAGTATAACACATAGTTCATTGTGGCTAGTTTAGAGTTTAACCAGAGTTCATTCACATATTACACGTAGTTCATTGATTTTATTAACCCCTATTCATTACATTTTGGTGATTAACTCATTAATTATGTAATTGAATCTCACTCGTATGTTAGTGTTTTGGGTTATTACACACATACTGTCCGTATATTTTGTTAGCAAATGCATAAAAAATGTTAGTTCATTGGGACATTATTACAGGTAGTTCATGTGGAATTATACAATTTGTTCATGTGTTTACTTACACGTTGTGTATGCTTGCGTACACACTTGTTCATGTGTTTCATTTCAGGGAGTTCATGAATTTGGGGATTCTTTTCCCCTCCCTTCACACACATACAGTAATTTTTTTTTCTCTCGATATATACAGCATTGTAAAGGATTCTAAAAAAATCACCTTTTTTAATATTTCACTTTTTATACACTTAGGTACATCTTATTGCTTCACCATATGGCATAAGTGATAATTTAATTCACATTTAATTTTAAAGTTAAAGGTTTGTTTTTTTTAGAAATTAATTGTGTACTGCTTTATATATTTTTTTTTTCATCGGACTATTCGGCGCGCAAATGGTCGGATGATTAAAAATATATTGTTTTTGTGTGAAAATACTCTGTGGATCGTTTTTTTTTTCTTCACATGTAAAAGATTTTTTTTAATCAGAAGGGTACACAGCAACACTATACACTTTTTACAACATTTACACTTTAGATATTTTTTTGGAAATTCGGTATAAAACTTTAGACAGTTGTTTAGATAGTTTTAGTTCAAAGGTTGAGTACAAATGTTTACATTTTTATCACACAAGAAGCTTTTCCTGGTCACATTTGTCCTTTTCGCTTTTCTTTACTTAAAAGCACAGTTCTTTGTTTTTTTTGTTTGTTTGTTTTAACTTTAGGCTAAGCATTTTTGTGCTTGTGATACAATGCTCTTGGTTCCATATGTACACAATGAGTTTGTGTTCATAGTTCATACAACTGAGTTCATAGTTTAGTTAGTTCATAGTTCACACAACTTAGTTCATAGTTCATTGAGTTCATAGAAAAAACACTTTACACGAGTTCATAGCATTGTCAATTCTTTGTGTACTTCAGGGACCAATTGCACTATTATTTTTTCTTTCATGACAATACTTAGTTCATAGAATTTTTTTCCTTACACATATCAGTTCATAGTTTGTTTTCTTTCTTGTGATTTGTTTTGCATATTAGTACATACCAATTTTGTTTTGGTAGACACTTTGGTTCATTGTAATAATATTTTTGTTAGACACATGAGTTCATAGCAAGTTTCATTCTTTTACACACAGTTTAGTTCATTGTATTACTTTTACACTAGTCAGTGAAGTACCCCTACACATTAATTCTTTGAAATAATTTTTCACTTTTGTTCATTGATATACTTAGATTGCTGTATTCATTTACACATACAACTATGTCGTTGAATTTAACCTTTGTTCATTTACACACATTGCTTCGATACTCGTATACATCGTTAGTTCATTGAGATTTGCTTACATTTTTAGTCATGCATATATGTTTGTTTGTTTTTAAACATTGCATACTGAATTGAAAGTATTCATTTTTTTTTTCAAATTTTTGAAGCTTTGCACATTAACATTCTTTTTGTATGTTTGTTTTTATGTCTCACTATACTAGGACTACTTTTAATTTTACATGATACATTGCAACATAAACATTTATTAAACTTTACATTTTGCATACACTTATTTTTTTTGCCTTTTAATATTTTGTTAGGTAGTGACATTCTCATGTCGCCATCACTTTGTTTAACGGCAAAGATTTCTCAGTAAATAGGAAACTACCTCTTCACATACTATGCATATATTTTTATTATTTTAGGCTCATGTTTTTTTTTTCTTTTCTAGTTTTATGTTACACCAGGTTTTCATCATTAAACTTTCTCACATTTTAAAAGTTACCAGTTATTAAATTATCGTTTAATTTCTTGGTTCTAAATACCATGACACAGTAATGTCATCATCATTTTGCCTAATTGCAAATTGACAGTTTGGCATTTTTTCACAGTTACATAATTTTAATCTTTCACTGATATTTTAAGCCAACTCTATACTTTTGTAGCAGTTGCTTTTCTCTTTTGTCATATACTTTTTCTACAATCACATAATACATTTTCTTTTCTCAAATAATACTTTTAAAGTGTTTTTTTTTTCGATACACACCACTTTTAAATTATACAAGCCAGACGATGTGTTTTAAAAGAAAAACAATTACTTTAAATCACAAATGCTGTTCAGTTGCAGTAAATTGTTAGGAATTTCCTTATCTTTATCCATAGTACAGATCCTCACTAACACAATGTCATCTCGACATATTAATAAGTTAAAACTTTGATAAATAAATGGGCTCACTGCATGAGGTATTTGTAGTTGCTATTAGTAGGTAACGACTACTTCTCACAAAAAAATAAGTTTTTTTTAATATTTTATTACATTTTGATATTAGACACTTTTGTTTTGTAATCAAATCATCTCTTTTGCTCTTCTAATCACTGCACTCAGAAATAGTTTAATTTAAAATTATGGTTCTATGGTCACACACTTCATTTGTGCTGAGAGACACTCCTGAAAGGGTGCCCAATTACATTTCTGTGCCCATCTATATCGCTTCTTCATATTTTTAAATATTATTTTGCTATTTTGCATAGTGTATGTTAATTGGTTATATGTTGTGTTTATTTTTTTTGTCCACTTATTTTTATGATCTGAAATGGATCAAGATTTTGAGAAGAATTATAGAGCTTCTTTTAAAGCTTCTCAATACTGGTCATGACAACCAGTTTCTAACAAATATTTGCAAATTTATTGATAATGGTACCTTACTTTAATGTGACGTCACAAAATACAAAACAGGTAAAAAGAAAATTCCTGTTGTTGAATTAATATGTGCACAAGTACAGTAAAGAATACTGTTTATTAAAACATAGTCTATAAGACTAGTTCACGTGAACCTTTTTGAACTTCTACTGAGCCTTTATAAAAAAAGAACATTATGAAGCATATTTAAGTCATGACATATATAATCATATATATATATATATATTTGCAATTTCAAGATATTGTTTTGTATTGTTTCATGTAAAGTTTTTATTATTTCTTTGGAGAAGACACAGATTTTTTTTTCTCTCTTTTCCCTTCCCCATCTCTGGGCATTCAAGGCTGGTCGGTTTTTGGGGGGAAATATGTGATATCGTTTGATATCACATATATTATTCTTTAAAGGTAATTCATATGATCCCTAGATAGTTAAAATTTAATATTAACTATCAATATAAAAATCCCCTTTCTATTTCTTTTTGTATATCTAAGTTTTAAATTAATCTACTTTCCTTTTCACATTACTTTAACGTTCCAAGAAAACTCTCTCTCTGCTCTTTTATCTATGTAAATAAAATAAAAAAAAGAATATTATTCACAGCCATTTTATTTCGAAAGAGTCATTCTTTTCGCGTTGCATCTGCCTATAAAATTTCTCTCTGTCAGATTTTTAATTCGATCCTTTACTAAGAGATAGTCAAAACTTTGGTTAAACCAGCGGTTAGATAATAATATCCAGATGTACTTTTAAACTTAAGTCGCCTTTCAAGTTACCGCACTCATTCCAATGCTATTGACAGCTTTCGGATTCTTTCTTACTTTCTCACGGACTAACGCTTGGCTAATTATCGCCTATTAGGCTTTTCATCTAAATTAAACTACCCCATGTATTCCAATGTAACGGTCACCCCTTGGCAAGATCTGTGTCTTACCCAATAGACCCCTTGCATTGACGTCACGTTGCTATTAGCAACGACTGATGCTATAGCTTCTGGAGCACACACGTGGAGCACAGAACTCCTCGTTTGCCGTTAAAAGCACGTGTTATCTTTTTCTTTAATTTAGAGCTTCCTTATTTTAATTATTATAGTGCAAATAAGTCTAAAAAATAAAATGGAGAGCACCAAATTCGCCTTATATTTGGGCGCCATAGGAAGCGATTTCAGACATGTGACGTCATGTGCAACCCGTCTATATCTATATATCGCCAAAACTTTACGAATGAAAATGTGAAACTGCTCTCTTTGCCTGCTTCTCAGAATGTAAAGATTAAGTTTTGATTGTGTGTATGGGGGGTCCCTCCCAAGGCACTTATGTGTCTCTTCAAAGTTTCATTAAAGTTTCCTTATTACGCTACAAGTATTAGTGAATCTTCTGGATCTGAGTTTATTGTGTTGTTTGCGCATTCGTACTCCACTACGGAAAAATCTAAAAATCTCATTTAAGTAATTCAAATGATATTTCCATTTACTTATCAATATCTCAAGTTTTTAGGGAAGAAGACTCCTGCAACG
Organism: Maratus speciosus; assembly: GCA_963932465.1. Taxonomy (NCBI): domain Eukaryota; kingdom Metazoa; phylum Arthropoda; class Arachnida; order Araneae; family Salticidae; genus Maratus; species Maratus speciosus. The sequence goes on from OZ010787.1 coordinate 442,999,972, forward strand.
AGAAACAATCTCTATCACAATTTGATTGTTTGAACTCTAAAAATATTTACTCCAGAACTTTATTGTATTAATATCAGTATCATAATCTCATATTGCATAGTATCTTAGTTATCCTTTTTAGTTATCTTTATGTTAAGTAAGTATTGTAATTTTGATTTTTATTAATAATGTGTTTACTAAAATGTTTATAGAGATCCACTAGATTTTAATTAGTCTTTAAAGACAAAATCAAAACTTCGAATGGGGGGAGGTGTGATGTTTGTGCACGCCCTCTCACCTCTAGAAGCGCCCTCTTTTGTCGAAAGAGAAAAAACAAATCAGAACCCGAGATAGCTTCACATACATGAACATAGAATAGAGAAGAACTTCACACGAAATACCCTTTGGAAGAAGAAAACCGTTCCGCGGAAAATGTTTCAAATAGGTGGCGCCTATGTAGAACGGTTGTACAGTTCGTCTGCTCCCTCTAAATCGTCTGCTTGATAGTTGCACTGACAATCTCGAAGGTAATCGTACGAATTTTATTGTTATATTGTTAATTATTTTAATTTAATATTAATATATGTACATTTTTTAAAACTAGAATGGGTGGAAAGACATATTGTAGCATTCCAGGATGCATATAAGCATACCATACTGGAATTCATGTACAGAGGAAAATAGAGCTCTGCTATTGGCTAATCTGTAAAGTGACGTCCAAAACTCCACCCCTTTCTTCCCTGTCTTGTTTACTGTCGATCGCGCCTTTTTGAGCTCAGTCCAGTGTTGTGTTATTAGTTTTTTGAAATATTTACTTGTACTATATGAAATATTTTTTGTCTATTATGTATTAAACAAAAGAAAAAGCCGCCAATTAAAGCGAAGCTAAAAACCTCATAATCGAGCGTAGGCTCCGATAATCAATCAATCAATGTCACAATTTAGTTGGCAGTTATGTTTAGTTTTGCAATTTTAATTTATCTAGCTGCGATGTGCTTCGCGAAACAGGACGATTGTTTATGCTAGATTTAAAGAAAATACGAACATTTTATTTTAATTCAGTTTATGAATTAATTGGCCAGCTGGTGTCACTTTTGAAGCAGTAAGTGAAATTTCTTCTTCTGCTTGAAGGTGTATGCTTGCTAGCCAAACACAAAAAAATCCGCTGTAAAAATTCATTTAATGGATCCACAATGCAATTTCAAGTTTGGTAAGCATAGCTTTTTCTGTCCATTTTTATTGAACAATTCTAAGCACCACCTGTGTATTATTTCCTTTTGTGTATGTGCATACTTGATAACATTAATCAGTGCTTTTTGTATTTAAAATTTGAGTGCGAGCTTATTGATTCTATATAACATATGCATCAACTTCAGTGTAATAAATAAAATGTATTTGTTAAGGTGCGATATGTAAAGTGTTAGATTATTTTAAATTACAGAAATTTAAAATAAAAATATCTGATTTCACAAGTTCTTCCCAAAGCTTCCACCTAGACTAGTTTTTGTAATACATATGAATTTATGACAATACATTATAATATAAGAGAATACAAGTATTTCTTCTAATATTATATTTATAAAATGGTTGAATTTTAATCTCTTTTTTATACATCTCATGAGTGTTATTACAAATACTATAAAACAAGTTTTGGTATCTATAGTTGATAATAAAGCTGAAGGGTGCATTCTTTTTATCTATTTAGTGTAAACAAAGTATCGCAATTCTTGAAGTGGAAGTATTATTGATGTAAACAAAACTATTACATACTTTATTTTTTAATTATTGAGTCCATAGAAAAAGGGTAAGTATTTTTAATAATCTCTGATGAATGTTAACTATATATTTGGTTACTTATTTATTAAATTATATCTTTATTATTTGAAAATTAAGCTTTTTATTTTTATTTAAATATCATGTTACTAGGCCTAACATTTTCCTTAATCCAAATTCTTTTGAAAAAATACAGGAATATTAGTTTTTAAAAGGAACATCAATCAAAATTGTCAGTTATTAAACTTTATTTTTTACCTGAAACAATTAGAAACTCATATATCATCACTTTCTTTCTCAGTGCTAAACTACAAGAAATAACTATTTTGCATTTAAACAAAATTTTCTCTGATATTCATAATTTCAAAGTGGCTATTTATTTGAAAATGACTAATAAATACTTCTATTTAGATATATAATGAATAAAATTCTATAAATTTATTTTAAAATATAGGTATTTTGAATGTTACCTCATTTTATAAGAAGCCTATGTATTTTTATGTTAGCAAAGTACAAATTATAAATTGGTGAATATTATTTTCCATCAGCAACATTCGTACTGCATTCTATCATTTAAAATATAAACTTTTAATTTATTTTTTTATACACAAGCCTTATTTATCATCTATGGCACACAAAAAATAAAAGCTGCTGCTGAGGAAAGTTTCCTGTCGGCTAACTCTATCAGGGCCAAAACTACCTTTTTTTTGTGATCAGGGCAAACAAGGATTTTGGCACACCCTCTGCAAGTAATGTTTCTAATAGCCGATTTATTTTAAAATATAAAATATGTAATCATAACATACATAATACTTAACTACATAATCAGCTTTGTCAAATATTGATTTATTAAAACATTGAAAACAAAATCAAAAAGAACCAAAAAGTATTTCACTTTATACAGGTTTCCATCTTAGCAAATATAATTGTTGATATTCTTCCTGTTGAAAATTTTTATTTATGACAGCATTCCGTTAGACTGATTTTATTTTCTCAGATTTTACTTTAGTTGTAATATTAAGAGACTATATTAGTCATACAAAGACATTCACAAGCTAATATTAAACCTATGGGAGCATTCTTGACAAATATATCGCTTACGTTTTATTGCATAAAATAATTTTTTTTTTCATTGGATACCTGAGGTGGATATCTAATGTTGTGCTTTTATACTCATTCGAGTTTGGTTTCTTTTTTTTTTTTTTTCTTTTGAACACTCATTTTTAAAAAACTGTTTTGAACCAGTTCTAAAATTTAAAGTATTCTCATATATAAAAAAAATTGAACTGCAGGAGGTGTGTGTGCTGACAAGATGTAAAAATTTAGGTGCCAGCGGGCAGCCAGCTCAAGACTGTATTTTATTCTTTCCAGGTCCTGTTGGGTAAGATGAGTTTTGTTAGCATTCTTACAAAAAATTTATATAAAATATTAGCCTAAATATACTGAATAAAATTTAGTGGTGAGAGACTGCCCACTGGCACCTAGATTTTTACATCCCTGCATATTGTACTTAACAAGCCCTGGCACCTGCCCCGAAGCACAACCTCAGTAAAAGAAAAAATTCATTACACTCAGGCTAAATTTTATCTTTTAAAAAGTTGGACAGGAACTTAAACACAGAGTAAAGAGAAATAATAGAGATGCAGTATGCTGTAAAAATGGTTTTCAATATAAATTCAGTTATTGCTCAAATTTAAATGCCTCAATTTTCCCAAACAAAACAAGCACATGCAACAGGGACCAAATTCTTTAACATCACCCGTGTATTTTTTCACTAAATGAAAGTGGTCTGCTTATGTTTAAGCATTCTAAAGTAGCATTTCCTACTATTATGATTAAAAACTATTACTAAAAGTTTTCTTTTTTCGCGAGATACATGTGGTAGTATTTGAGCTGGATTTAGTGGATTTCAGAGTTACATTTTAGGCCACCACACTTCATCTATCCTTTCTAACTCTTGTGAGCTTGAACTTCATTCTTTTGGGAACGGGTGCAGTGCATTTTTCTGTAGATTCAGACCAGCTCAAGACTGTATTTTATTCTTTCCAGGTCATGTCAGGTGAGAATATTTTTCCACAGGAGACTTGAAATTTTGCATACTTATAGCTAGACACCTGAGATCAAACGACAAATGATAAAATTTTGAAAAAGTCGTAATTAATGGACGTTATTAATTAAAAACTCCCAATTTTACATCACATTAATGAAGAAACGGCATAAAATGAATGCAGGTACAAACAGACTTTTCGAAATTATCTCATTTCTCCTTCGGGTTGCCACATGGCTGGGATTCGAGATGCGAAATTGCAGGTTTACCAGAGTGCATTTTAAGCTAAAAAGTGTACTGGACATTTTTATTTCCACTCGTATCTCACAAAGTATCGACCCTAGAAATTTGTGCAGACAAATGCAGAAAAAAAAATCTATTTTCAGCCAGTATAATGATCATATCTCTGGAATGGGTATAACAGAAAAAATCGATTGATAAAAGATCCATTTTCTTGGATTTGAAAAACAACTGTTCATGAATTTTATTTCCGATGGCTGAGAGAAGTTAGGCTATTTTAATACGAAATTTAAACTTTTTTAAATATTAAATTCTTATACACCCCGACGTGAAATTTTTCGCTGATTTCATACATGCCCATTTCAAACTCTTATCTTAATTACAAGCTGAGATATTAATTATTATTTAAATAATTGGTTTTATTTCTATCAAATGCTTAATTTAAAAGAAAATAACGTGCTTTTTTAGTTACAGTAGGAAATCTAACAAGGTGATCTGTTGGAAACTTGAAGATAGTTTATATTTCGGGTATGGGGGGGGGGGCTGATTTAACTAATTGGTTTATTTCTATTATATATTTATGGGAGCGCATTTTACCCATCCAGGGGTGGGGGGGGGGATTTTCTAAATTTTCACAATACCTGTCATGCCACATATCGTTAGAAAGTCCTGTTACTGCTTAATCAAGTTATACATCTCCAGTGTTCATCCTCACCCCCCCCCCCCCCATGGAGGGAACTTTTCTAAATTTTGCTGATACTGCTCATTGCTCATGTGATATATTGTACGAAAGGTCTGTGACCGCTTAATCATGTTATACATCTCTGGTGTGCATCACCCCACTTTGCCCCCCTCCCCCCCCCCAAGCACAATTCGCTTTTCACAAGATTTTGCAGCACATGCGCAGCATACCTGCTATACAGTGCCATAAGCAGCAGTGACTCAGTTCGAGGTTCGTTCGAGCATGATTGCTTTTTTTACAAGACTTTGCAGTGCGTGTGCAACACAACTGCTATATGGTGCCGTAAGCAGCGGGGATCTGGTTCAGCTTTCGTTCGAGCGCGACTGTCTTTTTTAAAAGAGTTTGCAGTCGTGCTAAAATTGATTTTTAAACTTATAAAAGAAATGCGTTTTCGTATAGATAATAAACGTATTTGTTAAAATGAGGAAAACTCAATATCCGATTGTTTATAACAGATAGTAACAATATTATAAAGTTAGCGTGTGTTGAATTTTGGTGAGGGGGAGGGGGGCTTTTTTCTATTTTTTTATCAGCTGTTTTTTTCATTTTAAATGCAGTTTTTTTCACTGAGCCCTCCTTTAAATATCATTTTTTAACCCTAAATATTTTATAGATAGTGATGCCTGATTTCTTACCACTGTTTTCTACAATTAAAAATTTCAGTTTTTTTAAACTCATTTTTCCCCATTAAAAAAGGCGCAGGGAGGCTTTGAGATAGTTTATAACATATAATACGAAATATATATAGTGATGGTGCGTGGAATTGGGAGGGGGGGAGTTTTCTCTTTTTTCTTCAGATCAGCTGTTTATCGCGTTTTTTCAGTGAGCACTGAAATAAATATTATTTTATAACATTAAATATTTGAAAGAGTGGGAAATTCCAGGGGAGGAGATGGACCCTCCAGGGAGGACTATTGATGCGGAATTGTTAATATTAGGAAAACTAATTAACCAATCCCTTTTAAACTTTGACATAATTTATAACACATGTTACAAATTTTATAAAGCGAGAGTGCGTGTAAATTTGGGTGGGGTGGGGGGGGGGAGAGGGAGCTATTTTTTCTTCAGATCAGCTGTTTATTGAGTTTTGAATGTGTTTTTTAACTGAGCCCTCATATCAATATTATTTTTTAACCTTAAATATTTGAAAGGGTGGGTAATTCCCGGGGGAGGGGCTATTTTCTAAATTTTGAGTAAACTCCTCATGTGGCATATCGTTTGATAGGTGTATGAAAACTTATTCATATTATGGACATCTGATGCCCCTCCCTCCTATTCTCTCCTCCTGGGGGCACTCTTCAAAATTTTAAGGACCACCCCTCATTTGACATATCGTTAAATAGGTCTATGAAACTTATGGATTCGATGCCTCTCCCTCCCATTTTAAATGCGGTTTTTTGATGGTGTCCTCCTTATAAATATTATTAGTGAAATATAAAAAATTGAAATAGGGTAGTGGATGATTTCAGGTGGGGGCATTTCTAAATGTGATGGTGCTGCCATTTATGTAATAAATTATTTCTTTAGATCATCTGTTTATTGTGTTTTTTCAGTGAATGCTCAAATAAATATTATTTTAAAACATTAAATATTTAAAAGAGCGGGAAATTCCAGGGGAGGGGAGGGTTCTCCAGGGAGGACTATTGATGCAAAATTGTTAAAATTAGGAACACTAATTAATGGATCGCTTTTAAACTTTGACGTAGTTTATAACACATATTAAAAATTTTATAAAGCGAGGGTGTGTATGTGTGTGTGTGTGGGGGGGGGGGCTATTTTCTCTTTTTTTTCATATCAGCTGTTTATTGCATTTTGAATGCCTTTTTTCACAGAGCCCATCAATATTATTTTTTAACCTTAAATATTTGAAAGAGTGGGCCATTCCTGGGGGAGGGGAGGGGCTTTTTTCTAAATTTTGAGTAAACCCCTCATGTGACATATCATTAGATAGGCCTATGCAAACTTATTCATATTATGCACATCCGATGCCCCTTCCCCTTTTTTGACCTGGGGCACTTTTTGAAATTTCAAGGACACCACTCATATGACATATTGTTAGCTTTGTTTATGAAAACATTCATATTATACACATCTGATACACCCACCCCCTTCCCGTTTTAAATGTGGCTTTTAATGGAGTCCTCTTATAAATATTATTAGTTAAATATAAAAAACTGAAATAGGGTAGTGGATTATTTCTGTGGGGGTGGGGGGGGGGGGAGGTTGATATTCCTAAATGTAACAGTGCTGCCATTTATGTAAAGAATTAATAATTTTAAATTAACAATTTAAGGATAAAGTGTTTTAAAAGAGATATTAAACGAAACCCTCTGTGCAATCTATGGTCACACTTATCCATTTTTTTTTTTTTTTAATTGGACGGTTATTTTTTTTCTCTATTATTAGAAAAAACTAATGGCACAGAGATATTTTCATACAAAATCTAAGGAGTGAAATAAGGATGTGACATTAATCAACAAGTTGGAAATTGCTCGTCAAACGTGGCAAATGAGGTGCGTTCGTACTATAACTAGTTTTATAATTATTTTTTGCACCCCATATTGTACTGAATGTATAATTTTTTGCACTTCATAAAGTGCATAGTCTGTAACATCATTAAAATGCACTTCCAATAATTTTTTACCCATTCCCCGTAATGTAACGGAACACTTTTGACTGTCCCTGTAATTAAACTATACATCCGATTTTCATAAAATTTGAAATGGCTCGACAAAATTTTGCAACAGTTATATATTTAAAATTTCAGACCATTCCGAAGGTTGTAACATCATTAAAATGCACTTGCAATAATTTTTCCCATTGGCCGTAATGTAACAGAAAATTTTGACTGTCCCTGTAATTAAACTATACATCCGATTTTCATAAAATTTGAAATGGCTCGACAACATTCTGCAACAATTATATATTTAAAATTTCAGACCATTCGGTTGGGTAGTTTTTGCTCTGTTACATGCGGACAGCCAGACAGATGGACGGACTGAACGACGACTATAGGTGCTACGTATTTATATAATTACGAACGCACCTAAAAACTGATCAATAAAGCTATATTTTCTCGGCCGATCCCTTAATGGCAGGGATCCAGATAGATTTTGCTCTGTTAACGAAGCCAATCTTTTCGCTGTTTTAAGAGAGTAGATTTCCTGATTGGTCAATCTTGTTTCACTAACAGCACAAAATCTATCTGGATTCAGGCCAATATCATTTCCGAAAGAAAAGGAATTAAGAATGTTTACTAAGCAGGGAAAAATAAAAATAATTTAGATATATCAATTTGAAAATTTCAGAGCATAAGTAGAAAAATATTTTACAGATGAGTATGTAATTTTTTGTGAAAATTGGATGGAAATTATTCTTATTAGCAAGAAACTTGTGGTGTCATGTCTGCATATATGATGCACCTTCAAAAGGTCCATACAAAGTTCATTTTTGGTATCATATTTTAAATAAGGGTAATACTTACTTTACTTAATCAAATAAGTTTTGTGATTATGTAAGTAAAAAAACTTTTTTTAAAAAGTGGTGACAATCCAAATAAAAATATGTAAGAGATGCTAGACCCGAAGGGGTTTAAGGGACTATTAAATTGCAAGCGCGAAATTTTAAAAAGAACATTCCCATAGGCTTAACATTAGCATTCCAGTTTCTTTGCGTGGCTAGTGTAGATCACAAGAAAACAGTTGCATGCTAATGTTAAATCTATGGGAGCATTCTTTTCAGAATTCTCGCTTGAATTTTAATTTTTTTTTTTCATATGATATATAATAATCTAATGTTGTGTGTTATTACTTTTTCAATTTTAGTTGTGTGATGACACCGTCTTGCACGGTCAATAAAATGTGTTTCTTGCAGAAAGCGATAGAGCTAGCTTTTTGCAGAAGCAATAGAGCTAGCATTTTGCTCAGCACTAAAAATCTCCCCTTCTGATCGTGGGGAGCCACTTTGAAATTATGAATATCAGAGAAAATTAAAAAAAAAAAAAAAAAAAAAAAAAAAACCAAACTCGAAAGAGTATAAAAGCACAACATTAGATAGATATCCACCTCAGGTATCCAATGAAAAAAAATTATTTTATGTAATAAAACGTAAGCGAGATATTTGTCAAGAATGCTCCCATAGGTTTAATATTAGCTTGTGAATGTCTTTGTATGACTAATATAGTCTCTTAATATTACAACTAAAGTAAAATCTGAGAAAATAAAATCAGTCTAACGGAATGCTGTCATAAATAAAAATTTTCAACAGGAAGAATATCAACAATTATATTTGCTAAGATGGAAACCTGTATAAAGTGAAATACTTTTTGGTTCTTTTTGATTTTGTTTTCAATGTTTTAATAAATCAATATTTGACAAAGCTGATTATGTAGTTAAGTATTATGTATGTTATGATTACATATTTTATATTTTAAAATAAATCGGCTATTAGAAACATTACTTGCAGAGGGTGTGCCAAAATCCTTGTTTGCCCTGATCACAAAAAAAAGGTAGTTTTGGCCCTGATAGAGTTAGCCGACAGGAAACTTTCCTCAGCAGCAGCTTTTATTTTTTGTGTGCCATAGATGATAAATAAGGCTTGTGTATAAAAAAATAAATTAAAAGTTTATATTTTAAATGATAGAATGCAGTACGAATGTTGCTGATGGAAAATAATATTCACCAATTTATAATTTGTACTTTGCTAACATAAAAATACATATGCTTCTTATAAAATGAGGTAACATTCAAAATACCTATATTTTAAAATAAATTTATAGAATTTTATTCATTATATATCTAAATAGAAGTATTTATTAGTCATTTTCAAATAAATAGCCACTTTGAAATTATGAATATCAGAGAAAATTTTGTTTAAATGCAAAATAGTTATTTCTTGTAGTTTAGCACTGAGAAAGAAAGTGATGATATATGAGTTTCTAATTGTTTCAGGTAAAAAATAAAGTTTAATAACTGACAATTTTGATTGATGTTCCTTTTAAAAACTAATATTCCTGTATTTTTTCAAAAGAATTTGGATTAAGGAAAATGTTAGGCCTAGTAACATGATACTTAAATAAAAATAAAAAGCTTAATTTTCAAATAATAAAGATATAATTTAATAAATAAGTAACCAAATATATAGTTAACATTCATCAGAGATTATTAAAAATACTTACCCTTTTTCTATGGACTCAATAATTAAAAAATAAAGTATGTAATAGTTTTGTTTATATTAATAATACTTCCACTTCAAGAATTGTGATACTTTGTTTACACTAAATAGATAAAAAGAATGCACCCTTCAGCTTTATTATCAACTATAGATACCAAAACTTGTTTTATAGTATTTGTAATAACACTCATGAGATGTATAAAAAAGAGATTAAAATTCAACCATTTTATAAATATAATATTAGAAGAAATACTTGTATTCTCTTATATTATAATGTATTGTCATAAATTCATATGTATTACAAAAACTAGTCTAGGTGGAAGCTTTGGGAAGAACTTGTGAAATCAGATATTTTTATTTTAAATTTCTGTAATTTAAAATAATCTAACACTTTACATATCGCACCTTAACAAATACATTTTATTTATTACACTGAAGTTGATGCATATGTTATATAGAATCAATAAGCTCGCATTCAAATTTTAAATACAAAAAGCACTGATTAATTTTATCAAGTATGCACATACACAAAAGGAAATAATACACAGATGGTGCTCAGAATTGTTCAATAAAATTGGACAGAAAAAGCTATGCTTACCAAACTTGAAATTGCATTGTGGATCCATTAAATGAATTTTTACAGCGGATTTTTTTGTGTTTGGCTAGCAAGCATACACCTTCAAGCAGAAGAAGAAATTTCACTTACTGCTTCAAAAGTGACACCAGCTGGCCAATTAATTCATAAACTGAATTAAAATAAAATGTTCGTATTTTCTTTAAATCTAGCATAAACAATCGTCCTGTTTCGCGAAGCACATGGCAGCTAGATAAATTAAAATTGCAAAACTAAACATAACTGCCAACTAAATTGTGACATTGATTGATTGATTATCGGAGCCTACGCTCGATTATGAGGTTTTTAGCTTCGCTTTAATTGGCGGCTTTTTCTTTTGTTTAATACATAATAGACAAAAAATATTTCATATAGTACAAGTAAATATTTCAAAAAACTAATAACACAACACTGGACTGAGCTTAAAAAGGCGCGATCGACAGTAAACAAGACAGGGAAGAAAGGGGTGGAGTTTTGGACGTCACTTTACAGATTAGCCAATAGCAGAGCTCTATTTTCCTCTGTACATGAATTCCAGTATGGTATGCTTATATGCTTCCAGGATGTAGGAGCAACAGAAAAAAAGCTAAAACTGAAGGCAGAAATCTTTCATTGTTTACACCGCCAAGCGTGAGTGTTTAAAATCTTTCTTAATCTTCTATTTTTTAACAATTAATACCAGAATATATATTTTCCTTGATTTAAAATTTTATTATATTCACTCCTAATTCATATTTTCGTCGTCTGTTGCAAAAATTAAATCTCTTTTGCATGTGAACTGTGTGGAAAGTCAGCTTGAATAATAATTTTTTTTTTTTTGTGGTTTATTTGTAATTATGACTTTTATAGTAGCAATTAATACTAGTATATTTATTTAAGCAAATATTTTTTATGCCATATTTTTTACTGAAAGGTATTTATGCTCCGATAAATTAATAAACCGTTTTGCATGTGAACAATGTCACCTTATTTATCTTTTTTTTTTTTTTAGTGTTAAAATTGTATACTGATGATTACTAATTGATAGATATTATTTCGACAATGGTGATTGTCCCCCTATTCAGCATGGATAATTTGTTTTTTTACCTATTTTGGGCTAATTAGTGTATTTGAGGATCGGTAAGGGGGTTACTGTATTACTTCCTAATAAAAATTCATGATATTGATTTTGTGTTTTAATGTTGTCTCCATCCTCAGCATGGATTGTATCTTTTGATTATGCAATTTTAATTCATATTATAAATCAGTGTTTTATAATTTGTCAGCTCTTACATGCGTTAAAAATTCAGTGTTCAGTGCCTTTGTGACACAAATGACAGCACAGCATAACATCCAGGGGTGTAGCTACAAATTTTTTTTTTCAGAGGGAGGCGGGGGTCAAAAATTTCCCAACGAGAAACAAATTGCTCTTTTCCAACTAAAATGATATGTTCAATGATAATGATACTTATACATAAAAAAAAATCTTTCCAAAGAAAAATGCTGAAACTAAAAACATAAAAAGCCATAATCGTACCTCATATAAAAATAGCCTGATATTTTTAGATGTTTGAGAAAGGAACGAAGTTTTGGAGGAAATGTATTAGAAACACTGTTGATGGACAACAGTAGAGAAATTCAGGTCTGGTAGATGTACGATATTTTCGTAGCAGTGAGAAACATAATGAGAAATTGAACCTGGCTGCTTTTTGTATTTCTTTTGATAGTTTAACTATTTTACTATTACAGAACTCAGAAAGATAGTCAGCAAAACAATATTTTTTTTTTTTTTTACTTTAAAAAAAAGAAAAAGTGTTTCAAAGTCGCTAATTTCCCAATTCTAAGCTCAAAGGAGGTGGGTTGATAAGGGCCATTTTTCGCCCATCAGCACCTTGATGTGACATACATTAACCCCTTCGCGACGGGAGCCTTTTACGAAATGTTTATTACTTTGCAACCGGTTTTAAAAAACAGAAGTTTGTGCCTATTCAAATCGGGAAAATGCTCAGATTAAATAAGGCAAATTTTACAGTAAAATTTTACCGGTGAGTATAAACGAGGATCCTTAGGCCTATTTCCGGCACGTATACGTGTCGCTCGTCCCCAAGGGGTTAAGTATATCTCATAACAAATAAGAAAAAAAATATCTTGAATGAAAGTTCTAAAATTGATGGGAAAAATAAAATATATAATTAAGTACATTAATGAACATAAACACTGTTGTCATTGATGTCGGAATCCGAAACCTTTTTTCTTGCGTGTATGATGGGCGAAAAACAGCTCTTATTAACCAACTTCCTTTACCAAGTTCACACATATTGGGGGGGGGGGGGGGGGGTGGCTCCCTCCCATAACCCCCAGATTTTTACAAATATCCCTTATGCATATACAGGAGTGGGGAACTTTCAGAAAATCTTACCGGCCAAGCATTTATTTAACCAGCCAGCAAGGAACAACGTACAGTTGAAAACTGTAAGCATTTACGTAACCAGCTTGCAAGAAACAGTGTACAGTTGAAAACTATTATGACAGAATTTACGCAACTCCAAAATTCATTGCTATTATTACAATGCATTTTCGTATTTTTTTTCTTCATAAAATTAAGAAATGTGTTTTAGTTTAGTATATAGGATAAAAGTTAGTACCATATTTAGATCACTGTAATGGAATAGATCATAAATATAGATAACAAGTAAAAAATATATAGCCTGCAGATTTTAAAAGATTGTATAACAATTCACTCGCCACGGCAAGTAAACTAAAATGATAAAATTGTGCATACATATGTATTAAATTACAAGATTGTATTTGTCTATTAATGTATGATAAGAAAAATTATCGTACTTAAAATATCTCTGTGTATGACAAAAGATAAACATATATCCACTGATGTCGAAAAATTAATGCTTTCAATTTTACGTGTTTTGTCAAATATGCTGAAATTCTTGATGAGTTGTCTTTGAACTTCTAAGATGTAAAGAACCTGTCTGGCATCATATTTTTCCATGCCGATTTAGTCATGAGGACAATTAGGAGGATAATAAAAAAAATATTCGTGATCACCTATCTTATTCCAGGGGTCTGTCCAGACTTTTTTCAAAGAGTCCTGTTTTTGTGAAATTGTGAAAAGCCTTTTACATAAATTTATGAAAAATCTACTCAATTTTGTGAATTTGAAATGATCATTATATTCAAGTTCTTGTTTATACCATTTTTTATGTAAAATACATATATTTTCTTTAATATATGTAAAAGTGACAGGTCAGATTTTACTTTTAAATGATTAAATTTGTGAAATATTCATTTTGGACATAGGAAATTCTTGTGAAAGACCTACTTTTAAGACTGAGAATTTTGTGAAGGGTCCTGTTTGGAATCAAAAAATTTTGTGAAGGGTCCTGTTTTGGAATGAGAAATTTTGTGAAGTATTCTTTAAAGAACCCAATTTCTTTCTAAACAGATTTCTGAACTTAAAATAGTCTATTGCTGTATTAAATGACTATGTGACCACTTTCTCAGAACAAAAAATCTTTAAACAACATGGGTAGGAGAAATATACTACAAAATTTATATTTTATAAATAATGGTGCCAATAAATATATATATATATATATATAGTCACTAGTGGCAGTCTTGTGAGCTACTTTTAGAAAACAACTCACTGTGTATTGTCATAATTTTTGTGATATTTGACTGAAATTCATAAGTTGCCCCAAATTGCTGACTTCCAAATTATGAAATAAAAATTTTCAAATGTTCCATGCTAGCACAGTTATAAATGATTTCATAGAAATGTCCATACCTCATAAATATTCAATATATTGATGTTTAATTGCAGTATATTGTTTATAATTGGAACTTTTGTGAAAAGGATAGGAAAATTAGGATTGTGGGGAGGAGTATATTTGGAGTTTATGAAATTTCACGAGATTTATATCAAATGAGCACAACATCAAATGAGCACTGGTCATCATGTATTTTTACAACTAGTAATACTTTACGTATTTATTATTTTTTATAAATTAATTATTTGGAAAATTTGACCAAATACTTAAAAAGTATTGGGCTGAAACTTAATATTCAGTTTGGACTGATTTATGAACAAAAATTAAACAAATTAAAACCATATAATGGTGAAAAACTTTTATTTTCACAGCATTATTTGCCTATGTTAAATTTTGATTACAAATAATAATGTATCTGCTTTTATAAATTATCATTTATAACTGAATAATACTAAAATAACATCAAATGAGCACTGGTCATCCTATATTTTTACAACTAGAAATACTTTACATATTTATTATTTTTCATAAATTAATTATTTGCAAAATTGGATTAAATAAAAGTATTTGGCCTTAACTTAATATTCGGTTTACATGCCGAATACTGAATCGACTATTCAGTATTCTGTCAATCTCTAATCATAACATGTATTATGTTACTTTTAAAATTACAAAAAAATACAGTAAATATTGACAGAATATATAATGCCTTGTTGCATTAATTTGAAAGAATAAGTGATATAAATGTCAGTGTTTCATCTTTCATTTGACATCTATTATTATTTTAAGTCAAACTTTTATTTTTCTGAAATAGTTTCTCTGAAATTTTATTTTACTTCTCATGTACTCAAGATCATTTTTTCATGTGTGGTATATATCACTGTAAACTAATTTTTTTTTAATCTATTATTTTAGAATGTTGATTTATTGGAAAAATGGCAAAAGGCAATTCCATTTCCCAATTTTGTCCTTGCAAAAAAAGACAAAATATGTCACCTCCATTTTAAGGAAGATGAACTAGAAAAGTTTTACATAACACATTTGCCAAATGGTGATATACATAAAATTGAAAGAGGCAAAATAGCCATCAAATTTGGGGCTATTCCATCTATCTTTAATGATATAGATGAACCAGAGCAAAAGAGAAAAAGGGCAAAAGATAACACAACTTTAGAAGAACAGATAGGCAATGATACGATGGAAGTAAATCACACAGAAGAAAACCCCATGGATGAAACTACCAACTTTGATTTTTCAGTGGAAGATAACACAAACACAATGACAGATGTTTCTGAAACCTATCCAGATACTAATCATCAGACAGTATCAACATTTGAAGAACTATTAAATAACGTAACATCAGTATTAATTCCTGTAGATTTGTGGGGCATAACAGTTACAAAAGAATTCATACTTTTTTCTAGGTGGACCAAAGAGTTCATTTGCATGAAAAAAGTTATTGTTGATTCTGATCTAAAAGTTAGAGTAAGTTTAATTTATTAATTATGTTGCTTATTTTTATAGTTACTTTATATTTTATTTTGTGATTCTTTACATGTATTCTGTTAATTTCATTACACATAATTGAAGTAATGTCTGTTTTCTGCTTGCGATACTTTGTCTTATTTTTAATATTACATATTTATTCATGCACAAATTGTAATATAAGATATTAACACTAGAATGGCCATCAATTTTACTCAAGTGTTATAAAAATGTTTCACATTAGAATTTTTATTTAACCTACTTCTCTGTGGTTATTTAACTTATTTTAGAAAGAAATTTGCGATTTGAATTGAAATATTTTTGTTTGGTGGCATTCAAAATTACCACTATGGTGGTGGTTCTAGCGTTAAAACTGCATTATTTGATGTATGTTTTAATTCTAAGTAAAAATTCAGAATAGTGCTTAATGGTAGGCGGAAAAAATCACCATTGAAAAAATCACCATGGAAAAAATCACCATGGAAAAAATCACCACCGGAAAAAATCCCCACGGTAAAAAGCTCCACCGGAAAAAATCCCCATAAAAAATTTAGCCCAGTTTTTTACAGCGTAGGGGACGGGCGGGAGAAGGGGGGGGGTGCAGAGTTAATAGGTTAGACATTTGCGCACGAGTAAACTTTACATACAAAGATGTAATGAAATATAGATAAATAAAAGGGAAGATTTTTCATTACCTATTTTTTGAGACGAGGGAGGGGTAGATTTAGGGGGGGGGGGGCGTAAGAATAAAATATGACATAAAATCTTGAGATTTGGTCAGGAGGGTGGGATTTTCTGTTGGGGGGGGGGGAGGGACAAGAGCTAATTTATAAGAAAATGCAGTTTATGGATTCTTTCACTTCTCTACATCTATAGCATACTTATATAAGTAAAGTTGCTCATACATATGTTACAATATAAGCTACTGATGTAGTGAGTTTACAGAATCTATAAATAATGTTTGATTTAATCTTATTTTATTGTCTCCTTCTATCCCTGCAATGATCATTGCTGAAAGTTCAAAGAAATATATATGTATCAAAATATGCATCTACATATCTGAATATTTTACCTATTATTTTCCCGTTAGCTCTTTAAATCTTGTCTCATTATAAAAATAGTCTAAGAGAGACAATTCAGGGACAAATCTAAGATTTGGTCCAATAAAACACAATTTTAAGCTGGGGTTTTCTACGGGGAGGGGGGGGGGGTATATATTTTTAGATATATATTATGTATATATATTAAACTTTAATTAAGAATGGCTTTTGAACATGGGGAAGGGGGAGAATTAAAAACATATCTTGTAAGGAGAATAAAAGAAAGACGAAGTGAAGAGGAATTTTCTTTAGGGGAATTTTTTTCATTATTCTGATTTTTTAGATAAGGGTCAAATTTGTGGGTGTAATAGAACAGATAAATGTGATATAAAATTTTGAGACAAGTCTACTGACATCAAAGTATGACATTTTACCATTCACTTATCTATTGTCACTGTTTGTGGGCGAATATGGATAACAGGGGCAAACTACACAAGTTTAAGTTTGGATAACAAAAGGGTTTAGGCTTGAGTAGCAAGAATGTAAACGTGTATTGTAATTTTGACAAGTTATACCACATTCTAAAGACCGTTGGAATAAAAAAATATGAACTTCATCCCTTAAAGAAAGGATCAAAACCCAGTAATTTATTCCTTGAATAGGTTTCAGTTCGAAACTTATTGCACCTAGGAATGCAATAAATGTTGAAATACCATGAAAACCTCCTTATTTGTCACAAAGTGTTCAGCTAAACGTTTTTCTTTTGTATTTTTCAAAGAGCTTTTTAACGAGTGATTTTCTAGTTCCAGTCCTTCGCTTATAGTCTTCAGAATATTCTTTTTTTCTATTGCGTTTTTTCTTTTTTTTTTCAAAAATAGTAGTTTTTGTAAAATTGCTTAATTGAATTGATTTTTAAGAAATAGTTTTAGCTATTGGATTTTTGCATTAACCTTGATGATATGGAAATAATCCCCCCCCCTTACAGAAAATCCCTCCCTCCTGACCAAATCTCAAGATTTTATGTCTCATTTTTCTGGTATGTCCCCATAAATCTACCCCTCCCTCGCCTCAAAAAATAGGTAATGAAAAATCTTCCCTCTTATTTATCTATATTTCATTACATCTTTGTATGTAAAGTATATTCGTGTGCAAATGTCTAACCTATTAACTCTGCACCCCCCCCCCTCCCGCCCGTCCCTTACTCGGTAAAAACTGGGCCTTTTCCACTTTAGTGAATGCAAGCCCTTTTCTTGGCGATTTTTTCCTGTGGAGCTTTTTACCATGGCGATTTTTTCCAGTGGTGATTTTTTCCGTGGTGATTTTTTCCGTGGCGATTTTTCCCGATGGTGATTTTTTCCGTGGCGATTTTTTCCGGGATTCTGCTTAATCCATGTCTCATAATGAATGTCATTTATTATTTTTTTTTCCCTGCTTGCTTTTATTATTATATTAAATATATTTGTTTCAAATATCGGTATTCTGCTATAAATTACAGTAGACTAAAAAATTCGCACATCATTTTTAATATAAGCAATCAAGTATTCATTTTAGAAAAAAGATAGCCGTAAATGATTTGCGATTTTAAAAGTTTGATTGTTTATAACAGTAAAACAACAATCAGTATCTCAGAGACACAGAAATTATGCATGGTACAATACCACTTTCAAAGCATTCGTCAGATATTTAATCAAAGGCAGTAAGAAGAAGAGACTTAATTTTGGGTATTTATGGAAATACAGTAGAACCTTGATTAATCGATGTTTCTGTTAACGAAGTCTTTTTGTGAATGAGTCTTGAAAAAGACCACACTTTTTAGTTCACTGTCCGTGCTACAAGCTCTTCTGCCCCCCAAAAGCAGTCAACTTCCAAGAAACATTGCATCCTGGGCAGTCAACAGCGAACAACGCTTTGTTTCCAGCGACCGTGTGGCCCTATTGAACACCAGGTGAAATGTGTTATCGGACAGTTATATCCCGCCCCCACTTGACTGGCGACAGTACAGTGTGGGGGGAAAAGCACTCTCACAGTAGACATTTGGGTTTCATGACATTCTTCTGTTTGCCCTTTCTTTCACGAATCCCCTGTTTTGTTAAGAACCTTTTCTTTAATCATTAATTTGCGAGCACAGCTAATTTTCATACACAATTTCTATTAACAGAGATTTCTGATATGTGAGGTACTGGCGATCCCAATTAGCTCAGATAATCGAGGTTGCACTGTAACTAGATTTTTTTTGGCATTTTTATGTTAGCTAGGCTCAGGTAATAAATTGCCTAATACTGTTCTAATTAACAACATTTGCACTGCATTCATTTATAGTTATGAAAATGACATTTATCAAAATTAAAGAGTTTTTAAATTATTTGTATTTTCTTTGATGTATAATTTTTTATCACGTATTATTTAGTATAATGGTTACATTATTGCATAATAATGTAATCTATTTTGATCATGTTTTAAAATGTTATCAAACAGGGTCGTTTGATTTAAATAAAATGTTAAAAAAAAAAAATCTTTTATTTAAATCAGTTATTTTAACATTGGTATTTATAGGCTAAATAAGAGTTAAATTCATCTTTTATTTTATAAGAAAAGTCATCATTCATGTCAGATTAAGAGTTACCTTTTAATAGCATTAAATAAAACTTTTATAAGTTCAAAATACTATTATTTTATGAAGGTAAATGGAACTGTAAAATATTATCTATCCATAGAGCATTCACCAAAATTACTGATAAATGCTCTCTCATTTTTAAATTGTTTTCTTTTTTAAATGATCACTTAATTTTGCAAGTTAGATGCTTCAGTTATAGTTAAATCTATTTAACATAAAAGTATTTAATATAATACAAGGCTCCCACTAGATCTGTTATCTTGGAAATGTAATGAAATTAATTGAAGTGTATAAATCTATACAGAAAAAACAAATACATGCATGTACGTAAATAAGTACATATATAATATTAATTTAAAAAATTCAATTCAAATCAAATAAATCAGATTTTTATTATTATTTTTTTTAATCGTGATTTTTATCAACCCTGTTATAAAGCAGTGATCCAGAATCTAAAGAATTTAGAAATCCACAAAGCATGTGGTCTCTAGCTGTATAGATTTTTGAGAGAGTATGGTATTTATATTTTGAACAGCTTAAAAAATTTATGCATATTCCATTCATTACAATCTATCTGTTTTCCCTCCAAAAAAATTTAAGTTGAGTTGTATGTGGCATATCACAAGACTGTGTAGGAGAGTTTCTCCTGGATGTAAAATTTTTAATGGTGCTAAATCATTTTTGCTTTAACAAATTCTAATAATCACTTAGAGGGAAACACAATGTTTTGAATTCCCCAAACTGTCAAAACCCTGTGTCATTATTTGAGTTTAGCAGCAGGCATTTGCTTGTAATTGTTTCTTTAATTTAAATACATTTTTTTATTACAGTGTTATAATATATTCTTACTTGTATTTTTAAGATTTTCGTCCATGAAAAAGAGATAAATGTAGCTGACTCAGAAAGAGTGAGTTCTGTTGATGATTTAATAAGTCTGTTGAATGCAACTGAGTATACGAAAATTTGCTTAGGAGCCACTGAAAAGTAAGATTTTATTTTTGCTTTAAATATATATATATATATTTAGACATATATCATAAAATCATGAATGTAAGCCTTCCCCTTTTTCAAAAGGAAAATCAGTTAAATTTGAGGGGGGGGGGGGGGGGGGGTTTATAATAGTTTTTTTTTTTTTTTTTTTAAGTCCTTTAAAAGCTCTATACTTTATTTAGAAGTAAATATTTTTTTCTCTTTTCTAAATACTGATGGAAATTTATTTCTCAATATTAAATATTATTTATTTGTTAAATTTCTAAATTACTTTTTATTTTGATATGTTTTGAAAATTTTTCTGGCACAGGAATTTTGATTTTTTAGTTTAACTTATTTCATGATTACAATCTATATTTTTTTAAAACATGCAGCCAAAGCTGCAGACCAAAGTCATATCCGTTCTAAAATCTTGTCCCTTCCTGGGGTTTGTACTGGTGGTGGTCATTCAACACTCTACTTATCTCTATAGGAAATATTTGAAAAAATTGCATAATTATGCTATTTATTTATTTCAGGAATTAACTGTTTTTTGTGGTTGAAGGTAGATGCTTTGAAAACCCACTCCCCTCGCAGGGAAAATCCTGCATTCTCTGACATACAGAATAAAATAAAAATTTTGAATAATCTTTCAAATTTTGAATAATCTGTGATCTTTTGATCTGATTCTTTATCTGAGTAATCAAATAATCAATTTGAAATTATTGCATTGGATGGTTCAGGTTCATCTATACATCGCTCTTTTTTTACTTTTTTAATTGCAAATAATTTTTATAAAGCTACTTTCACTTTTGAAACTGGTTCCAAAAATAAGTGTCATTCCAAAAAATATCTGCAACCAACAATGATAAAAGTAAAAAAGGAGCGATGTAAGAGATGGACCTCGGCTATCCAATGCAAAAAAAAAAAAAAAAAAAAAAAAGTCTAAATGCAAACAAGGTATTAGAAAATAATTTCCACGTAAGTTATAATGCCTTCACCTGCAGGAACAGGAGCCTTAATGACCAACTAGTTATCCAGAATTTATCTCACCCTAACCATTCTGGATAACTGGTTCTATACAGGAAATACATTTTTGTAATTAAGGTTTTGTCACATACATTTATATGTACATACAATGTAATTTAATCACTATATTATACAGTTTAGAATAAAATCGAAATTAAGTCAGTTAAAACATTTGTCATTTAGTTTATATGTGAGAAGATTATTTGGCCACATTTGTTATTCTATTTATGTACTGTATTTGATTTCTAATTATGTGCTTGATATATTATAGGTTTAAATTTTTTTACTGAAACCCATTTGATTTTTATTCAGGAGTTTTCATTTTACACTTGACCATGTGAATCCCTCCCAGCACATTTTTATTAAAAACTTTTGGTAAAAGTTGAAATCAAAGGAATTTATGATCAGGAGAACTGTTGCTAATTAGGTTTTGGTGCAAATCGCCCAACAGGTGGCAATGAAATGCTCCATTTTTCATGATTTCCACAATGACTCTTATCTCAAGAACTCATGCACAGATTTTCATCAAACTTTGGATTCAGTTAAACTTTGCATAAGTTGGTGCTGATTAGGTTTTTATGCAAATCGTATGAGAAGACTGTATGCTGCCTTTTTTGCGATAGCTATATCTCTGATACACAGAATTTAATCAAACTTCCTATTCTGTTACACTTTCACATAAATATATCCTTTAGTATCCACATGAAGGTCATAGATTGTCATTTCATTTTGCCACTGTGATGGCAAATTATGAAGTATTAACATGCGAGATAGAAGAAAGTTTTGGGATTGGCTTTGCAGCTGAGTTGTGTGGTCAAAAATCAGCTTTATTATAATGAACACATGAAAATCATTAAATGATGAAGTTTTATGCGCTTTTAAAACTATATAAAAATACTTTTGGGCCAAGATGTGTTTGGTGGTAAAATATTTTGCCTCATCTTTAATCTTTCATCATAAATCGTTTTGGATTGTTGCGTATGTGTATGTAGAGCTAGATTATTAGTTGAATGTTAGATTCAATAAATACTAGAGAATGTATACTAAGAAAGACTACGAAAGATTTGTCCAAGTATAGCAGCTTGCATGTTGAAGGACAAAATTAACAGAATGTGTTATGTATTCAGTCATCTATTTTTGGTGATAATGAAAATGCACAGTCTTGTGTAAATTAGTTTTGTAGAGCAAGGTTAGCTTATTTTCCTGCAATGATCAGATTTCTTATTTACGTAAAATCTCTGAATGAGGAATTTTAGACAACTGTTTTCAACTGGATGATTATGTACACATAAACACACACATATATATGTTATGTATGTTTATCCATATAAATATACTATTGCTGTTATCCAACAGAAAAATATATTTATGTGTAATAAATGGCATTCATGTATGGGGAGCAATGTAGATCGCCTCCCTGTGGTGCTCCCTGGATAACGCTAAATGATCTACACCAGTGGTCGTCAACCTTTATAAACCTCATGGATTGCTAAATTTATAATTTCAAATTTCACAGATCACTAAAAGGAAATTTTTATAAACATAAATTCATTTATATAATATTGATCAAATTCCATTTTATTAATATGAAATGTGTGTATTTAAAAAAAACAAAATCATAATTTTTAATTGAAAATGCCTATCTAATTGTAACAAAACAATTAAACATTGTTGAACGGAAACAAATTTATAAAATTAATTTAGTTATAAAAAAATAATTTGACATTCTTTAGGTAGCACACATTTTTCATAGATTTGTTCCTGCTTGTTTAGAATATGTTCGTGGATTTTTTATTCCAATGATATTACTGTAAAACAGAGTGATTATTTTTATTTGAATTTGAGACTGGTACAGTTTTACTTTTTGTGGCAGCTTAAATATGTTGTTAAAATCTCAAAATGCCCCCCTTTTTTTTCACCCAGTAACAAAAACAGATTTCTCTTGCAAGTTATCAAAATTTTATCATTGACTATTGCTGATCCATGGATCACTAGTTGACGACCGCTGATTTACTATGTAAGTTGCTTTGAGCTAACTTTTAAAATCTGTATATGTTTATTTAAATAAAGTTATTTGGAAGAAAAGGTGTTGTCTTTTGTTTATGTACATATTTAAAACTATAATAATTTTAATGTTAGTATAAGACCAATGTCAGATGGACGCCTATTTTGCTTAGGTATTATCCATTCACAAAGCATTGTGAATGGATAATACCCAAGCAAAATAGGCGCCCGTCTGACATTGGTCTCAGAATGTAAAAATATTTGGATTTCATTAAGCTATTTTATTTCATGAAATGTTCTTAATTCTAAATTCTGTGAGTTAATTTAAATGAAAGTGCAGAAAAGCTAGATAAAGTTTATCAAATGTTCTTTTTATTTTTTCAAAGATCATATGTTCTTAAATGAAATGTAAATTAGTAATATAACTAGAAAAAACTGCTTTGAAATTACATAGAAAATAATATGTGGACTTATATTAAGAGGTTAAAAAATATATATATCTATTTCAATTACAAGATGCTGTTTTACAAGGAGGATATGTATTTTAAAAAAAAAGGGGGGGGGGGGAAACGAGATTGTTACTTTTTCATATGCCTTTTTTTTAGCTTCTTCTGTTATATCTTTTAACAGCTTCCTTTACCAATAAAAAAAAAAAAAAAAAAAAAAAAAAAATTTCAAAAGATCACATTTTTTTTAATCTCATCATTGCATTTCACATCACAAAACTGTGAAAACTGCCAATCAAATTACATATAATTTATTATATTATATAAGAATATTTTCTTTCCTTTTGAAACTTCAAGATAAGTAAAAAGTTGATAAAACAAATCATAGTGATAAATTATGCCACGCCAAGTTTTTCGAAATAATAATTAATTGTAAAATGTACGAACCCGAGATAACTCTGACTAATCAGGGAAGCGGTAAAACATTAACCATGATGCATAAAAGAATTGAACTCAAATGTCATGTAAACTAGAATGGAGTTACCTTTAATGACTTCGTTAAATAATAATTGGACAGTATTGTAAAAACAATATTGAATTTGTACATATTATATGTAAAATGTTGTATTGCTGTAGTCAGTAAAACAATCATTTTCAAGAAAAAGTCGAGAAAGTCCAAAAATTTGTAAGAGGGAATCGCTATTACTTATCTGAACACTGTTATCATTTTGGATTATACGGCGGCTCAAAATAACTCAGATACTTACATTTTTATATTTTCTAGCTCAATTTTCAACAAGCAGTAATTTAAATAAAATGTGAAATAGATTTCATAAAGTAACGTTATGTATATATTGATTCATCATAAACAAAAGAGAAAGTTAATCACAAGTGTTTATTATTATTATTATAAAGAGTAAAAAGTAGTCTCAAAATAAGATAGCTTACACTTTTGTGAATTTTTTTCTCTTTAAAAATGCAAAATTTTTTATGTCTTTAAAGCTGTCAGTATCGAGATATTGATGAAGATGTATCTCTTTGCTTGCTAATTTTCGTTTTTATATTTAAGAATGAAGTCAATCCAACAGAGGTCTATGGAAATTTATGAGCTCATTAATAAAATATTTTAAAGATGGGTTATTCATAAGGCTAATGTCAGACTGACGTCTTTTTGCATGCTTTTTTACTCGCGTATTATCCAATACGTATGTAAAAAAGCATGCAAAAAGACGTCCGTCTGATATTAGCCTTGGAGATGTTACAAAAGTAGTAAAACTTATATAAAAAATCCCTGCCGGCTCGGGCCTACAGGCGGAGGTAGATTTCGATGTTAAGTACTAAATTCTCCAACAAAACTTAAATCAAGATTAGAGATAAAACCCAGTTTCTTCACAAAGAGCGAGCTGTAGGGAGCTAAACTTTTTGTGAAAATTGTAATATACACGAATACACACACACATATATATATGGAATAGGTTTAAAAAATGGCTACAAAAAATTCAGAGAACCTTAGTGTTAAAATATGTTAATATTTCCATAGTTGGGTTTTTATCATGTTTTAATACGTTTCTTCAAACTTACATGGCGTTACATATTCACCTGCTGAGGTCCATTATATTTCCAATATGACGCAATATACATATTTTTTTAATTTGTCAAACTATTTATTTTGAGTTTTCATGCTGAAATCTTGATCTAGGAAACTTATAACGTAATATTCAATTTGTTTTCAATTTGTCAAGCTATTTAATTTTACACGTGAAAATTTTGCAAAAGAAAAGTAATTGTTGTGGTGAGAATTTTATTTGTTTTTTTTTTAATTGTTGGCAACTGCTATAACGAAAAACTTTTATTTTTTTCCTGCCATTGTTGTGTAAGAGCTGGTTTTATCAGAATCATGTTAAGACAGTATTCAAAATTTTGAACCCTCCCCATTTCCACCCTCTTGGGCCGATTTCGCCCATTTTCAATCCCCGCCAAGATATTAGCCATCTCAAAGTTGTTGGCGAGTTTGAAGATGATTTGTGCATAATTGCGACTTTTATCGTGCGGACAAAATTTAGTACATACATACATATATATATATATATATATATATATATATATATATATATATAAACTTTTTAGGTGGGGGTGGTTTTGGGTTCCTGGGGTCCTATAATGGAAAGTTATGAAGGAATTTTTCAAAAGTCGCACCATGGTAACGACTGCAATAGGTAGTATTTCTTACGAAATCTACATAAAAACAAAAATAGTAAAGTCATTCAACTCTACATGATGTAATCAAAGGATTTAAAACAAACAGTATAAGCAGAAAGTTTGAGACAGGTGTCAAAGATTTTTTCTCTTTTGCTGATTCTTTTTCATCAAAATTTATTCTGCTTCTTATTATGTTTAGCTCTTTATTACTTAATACAAAAAGTTAAGATTATTATTAATAAAAATTTATAAAGTGCTGTAGGTAAGTGATTGTTTGATTAATTAAAATGCTTCACTTGTAAGAATATTTTACCAGAAGATTATTTTTTGTCCCTGAAGTATCTGTCGCAGACACTTGGAGAATTTTCTGATACTGGACAAAAACTTTTAATAACTTTCTTTTATTGAAAGAAATCATTTTTTAACCTTAATGCAAGACACAGAAATCCTCATTTTCATTTGATTATTCCTAATACTCGGAAAAGTTTTCAGTCTTGGCTTAGACAGACTTCTTGCACCCATGTCTGATAGGCAAGGAGTTTGGAGAAGGCCAAATGAAGAGGACAAAGGGGGGGGGGATTGCAACCTATTTTAAACACAGTAGTGGATTTGTAATGATATGGGGGTCAATGTCAGCGGCTGGACCAGATTTCATTTATATCATTGAAGGAATAATGGATCATTATATTTATTTGCAAGTCTAAATTTACAATTTCAGAAAGAATATGTTAGTACACTGTGACTTCAGAAATTTGGCATCAGTCATCTTTTACATCCTTTTTTTTTATGCTTCGGTACTACTTGACTATCCCGTCGAGCAATTTTGACAAATTATACAAATTGACATTTTTATTTTAAATAATGAAAGAACAAATAAATTAGTAAAACATTAATAAAAATATAAATAAAACATCAGAATTAAAAATCACTTGATGATGTAACAAACATGTGTATTACATGTTTAATGTCAAGTGAATGTGACATTTACGATCAGCCATTATTGGCAATTAATTTAATAGTTTTTTGATCGACGGGATAGTACTTATGCTTCTAAATTACGGGAGAAAGAAAAGCAGCAGGATGAACATGTGTATTTTTATTCTATGAAATTTTAAGTTTTTATTTATTTATTAGAGCTACTACAAAATCTTTTTCATAATCAGAATGCTGATTCTAAAATAAAGCATTTAAATTTGTCTATCGCAGAAAAAATGAACTTTGTTAGAAAGACTTTTTGAAACATTGTGGGCTGAATAATGAATCAAATTGTAGACGACAGTTTTTGGCATTGCAATACAGAATCTAAAAATACTGCAATTTTATACAAAAAGTGTTGTCCTGAAGGGTTAAAGAGAAAAAGCACCCATGAAGGGAATTTCACTGTTTTTAGATTTTTTTTTGTAACATAGAAAATTTCAATTAAAGTAAGTTTTCTTTTTAATATTTAGTTTTATCACATAATTATCACTTGGTTATGAATTAAATTATGAATAAAGGCATCATTAAGAATATCAGAAGTACTTTGGATATTCTTTCAGAAAGCCTCATATATTAAAACGCAAAGGTAAAAATTTAAGTAGATCCAAATCGACACATATGCACATGCGTCAACTCTTTTTCGAACTTCTTCAATTTAGAGGAAAGTAGAATGAATTCTTGCAGGCACAGCGGTCTAAAGCAGCAGTTTAAAGCTCCGAAGTTTTGTAGAGGACGAAGGTACAAGCACAACACCTGGCAAAAATGATTTCTGTAATATTTTTGGAGATAATTCATTTCAATAATGACATATTTTATTAGAAGGAGAAGTTACATGAGTTTTATTTATTATTGTTATTTGAAAGCTTTATAATTAAATAAAATTTAACACTGAATAATATTTTTAAAAAATAACTTTATATATTTAAAATATTTTGCATATGTATGTAATTATCAATCAAATAAATTGAGCTGATCTACAATTTTTGATATATTTTCTGACCATTATCAAGAATATATGTGTGTGTCAGAAAGAAAAATTTGCCATTCTTTTCCATAAAAAATAAAACGAAAAGAAAGAAAAATATTTGTACGAGAATTACCTTCATATTCATGGTTTAATATTTTTAAAATGTATAAAAAGTAATAAAATATATATATTATAAATCGTTAGCTAAATCAAGTTTCAAATTTATTCTTTTAGAGAATGAGACTGATAAAAATAAAATTCATGGAAGCTTTTAATGGTCATATAGTTAAAATAAATATAGATATATATATAAGATCGCAGTAAGTAAAAATAAGTGTTCTACCCAATATTTTTAGGTAACTTTCTGATAAAAAGCAAGCATTGGTTGTAAATTATAAATTTACAATTGTTTCACTTCATTGAACAGGTTAGACTGACAGCACCATCTATCGCCTTAAATAAATAGGAATCGCTTATATAGAAATTCGTCATGATTTCAATAATTAATTTAAAAGCAACTAATTAAAAATTCAAAAATTTTTCTAATGAAACATTGAATTTATTTACCGTTAAATCTTGACGGGTACTATCTAGTTGTAAATAAAGGTTTACCTAACAAATATTAAGCTTGGAATAAATAATTCAGATAAATGTAGTTAAGCTTGAAAATGCATACTCTAAAAATGTCTTTAAGCAATTTACACCCATTCCCAGACATTATTAAAAATTCTTTTGCATCTTTTGTATATCTAATATATAAAAACGAAAATTTGTCTGTCTGTTTGTAATTCAATACAAATCCACAGTTTGGAAGCCAAAATTGTGAAATGTTACGTACATGTGTATTAAAAGACGGCTGCAGCAACTAAAGTAATCTGGAATCGAAATAATTTAGAGTTAATTTTTAATTAATAAAAAAACACCCATTTAACAGCAATTTCCTATCAAATTTAAACATTTTTCGTTATAGCAGTTGCCAAGAATTAAAAATTCACAATAAAATTCTTATCACAACAAATACTTTTCTATTGCAAGATTTCCATGTGAAAACTGAAATAAATAGTTTGACGAATTAAAAAAAAAGTTAATATTACGTCATGACATTTTTATTGCAAGATTTCCACATGAAAAATGAAATAAATAGCTTGAAGAATTTAAATAAAAGTGAATGTTACCTCATAACTTTTTTATTGAAAGATTTCCACATGAAAATGAAATAAATAAGTTTGATGAATTTTTAAAAAAGTGAATATTACATCATGTTGGAAATATAATAAACATCAGCAGGTAAATATATAACATCCCATGAGTTTGAAAAAACGTATTGAAACATGATAAAAACCCAATTATGGGAATAGTGGCATATTTTAACACTTTAAGGTTCTCTGAATTTCTTTTCGCCATTTTTAAATCTCTTCCATATATATATGTGTGTGTGTGTGTGTAAGCATGTATATTAGAATTTACATAAAGTTTTAGGTCACTAGATCTTATCTTAGTGAAGAACTGAAATAAAGATGGCTTTATCGATTTCTTTTATTGTTTATTTTATACTGTATGCTTAGTTTTGAAATTAAATTTTCAAAATAAACATTTTTAAAATTCCGGGCAACGCTGGGTGCTTTAGCTAGTGGTCTATAAAATTCATGCATGCCATGTAGAATGCAAAAATTTAGTTAAACGGAAAAAAGCATTCCATAACTGAAAATACACTTTTAGCAATTATCCCTAATATACAACTTCACATACAGTATGAAAAATTTTTTGTGTGCCTGAATTGAACGATAAATGCAATTATATCCTATGCTATTTAAGTAAATCTCAATAAATGTATATCAATTTCATAATAGTTTGAAATAGTGCAACATAATTGAAATAAGCTGCTAACAGTTTTTCTTTATACACCATTATATAACTGAACTGTTTTGCGATTGATAAATGCTTTCCATCCCATATTCTACATAAAGTATGTATTAATGCAACCTCAGAAATTCATGTTTTGTTATGTTTGTATTGGAGTAACATATTTAAAATATGCCACAAAAAATTTTCTCCTCAGATCATAATATAACTGAATCCTTTTGAGTTCCCATGTATATTTACTGAAAGTGCTACACACAACATATTCTGTAGTAACATCTTCTAATGCACTTCAATGTTGTGTATAAATTTCATCTAAATAAATATTTTTTCGTCTAATGTACTGTGAGAAGATAATTTTGAAAAAGTCAATATTTAAAATTATGAAAAACTAAAAAGCATGGATCATGGTTGGAAAATGCAATAATACAAGATATCATTAGGCATGATATTTTTCTGCGTTCCATTAAATGAAATCAATTTTAAACATCAAAAGCGTACAAGAATATAAAATACAGAAAAAAAAAAACTCTACCAAAGATACAGAAAATCATAAAAGTTTTCAAAATTAGTTGCTGTTAGAAAAAGAATTTATAGGCGAAAGACAATAATCATTAAATAAGAATGAAGAACGTTTAAAACAAAGGAAATATGCTCCGTTTAATAATAAACGAGAAGAATACTTGTGATTTAAAGATATATATATGTAAAAAAAAAAAAAAAAAAAAAAAATCTAAAGTAGATTCAACATATTGAAAATAACGAATTTCAATATCAGTTTAAAAAAAATAAATCATTTTAATTTTCGAACCTGCAACGAACCAATTACTTTATTTTTCCGAATTATTATTTTCTAAACGTTTTAGAATTCCTTGATGGTATTACGAAAAGTATTTTTTTAAATTTAATTTATGAAATATTCACTAACGCTTTTACGCTTTTGGTAAAAGTTTCGGATTGTTTGTTTATAGGTGGCGTTACTCTAGCACGGTGTTTCCACGGCTGTTGCCATCAAGTCATTTAATTCCAAAATCGCGCTTCAAAATTAACAGGCTCGTGTGAAGTCCTTCTCCTTAAGGACCTTATGCACACGGCCTGAGGTCGAGGCTAAAATTCGTCTGCTGGCGGTATTTACTGGCGGTGTTTAGCATAGCAGTGTATGGAGTGTGAATTATTAATGCTTGTTTGTTAAAAATACCGCAAAAGAATTCTTTGATGCAGCAGCATATACTTAATATATTGTAATCTAAATTCAAAATGTTGTTCTGTATGCGAAAAAATTCCCTAAGTTTGCAAATTTTCAGTTAAAATATATGCACTCAACCTGGGTCAAGGCTAAAGTCGTCTGCTAGCGGTGTTTGCGCCTGCGCATTCCGGTATTCTGCCGGTGCAGTAACTAGAATAACAGATCATCATATACCCTGTTCACACTGCGTTATCGGAACTCTCTTAAACCTCCGAACTCTCTGAGGGAGTTCCACAAACTCTCTGAGAGAGTTTCAACTTTCTTCGGGCTAGAGACAGTCACGACCATTCACTCTCGCTGGCTGTAAAGGTGCGTTTTCACTGGTCGTTCTAACGACCTAAAAATCCTCAGCTACCCAAAACCTTAACCTAAGAGCGTTTTCACTGGTTACAGATAAACCCTTACGCCAACCAATCAAAGGCAAGTTTTTACTGCGCAAGCGTCTACAGTCTACAGATCGATCAGCTGTCTCAGTTATAAACAACACAAGATAAAATATAATTCCTCTTGTCATATTAGTAGCAAATATTTGATGTCAAGCACACAAGTTGTATGTGTTCAATAAAAAACAAAAGCAAACACTTTGTATAGAGCATAATCGCAAATTTTGACGGGTTTTCGCCGCTAAAGGGTCTTGAAAATAATGCCTCACAAATCAATGTCTATACAAGCTCTTGTTATGCATAATAAAAAATCAACGAAACTATTACCTTGTGGATTCAAACAATAATTTTTTTAAATAATGACTCTCGTGAATCTAAAGATTTAGAAATAATCCAGAAGGTCATTTTATCTGTCAGTAGTTTTGATACCATATAGCTCGCATCTAAAATTATTTTTTAGCTCTTCTTATGACAAATTAAAAGCCTAAATATGTGTTTCTGATGTTCATTTCAGTGCTGTGCTCATTCAGTGCTGTACATATGTATTTTGTGGCAGTGCAGTTATACACTGAAATAAATAAAATATTGTTTTTATTTAAAAATTACTGTTAATAAATCATAATGTTTTAATGATTAATTTTAAAACTCAGAGGTAATTTTTCACTTCAGGGATACAGTGATGAGTGATATACTTTACCCAAAATTGTTATTGTACATGAGGCTGCTTCAAAGTACATTTTAATTAAATATGTGTTGGTTGATTCCTATATTATGTTATAAGTACATTATCATATTAGAAGAGTTAGCAAAATGTGTAGTGCCTGCCCTGGGTAAATATTTAATTTTATTATTTGAAGAGCTAGATTGATAAAGGTGTTAAGTGATACTTTCAGAAAATCAACTAATAAATTGGATAATTACAATGTTTTTACTGTCAAATGCCTCTTTTATCAATTAAAATCTCTGTGAGTATTGTTTTTTTTTTTTTTGTTGTTTTTTTTTTTTCAAATAGTAATTTAACAGATGGTAGAGGATCATTAATTATCTTCAATCACATGATCAACTCTTTTCCTTTTTTTTTAAAATGTCATACACTGCTTTTATCATCTAAGCTCTTCAGTTATTAGCACTCTATAAAAATAATCAGGCTGTATTAATATCCTGTGTTAGAGGCAAATAATTTGATTGGCGATGAAACTGATATTTAGACACAATGGATATTTCTCATATTATATCATTACTACAATTAAAATTATCCAATGTAGGTACACATCTACCTTTTCTATGTAAAAAAAGAACTTCACAGAAAAAGGGCAAAATAAATTATAGATAACCATAATAAATATATAAAATTGTAAATTTTACTATAATTTTACATTAGGGGTCAATGGCAGTTTTTGTTTTTCTTTCTTGTGTTGGTACCCATTTTTTTTATTATAGATTTGAGAAAAATAAACTTTTGTAACAAAAAATCTGGCATTTAAAATTCCTTTGCCCTCCCCCTCTTTCTGAAGTTTACTTTTCTTGTGAGTTTGTTTTGTTTACAAATTACCCACATCTTAAATCCTTACAATTTTTTCCGTATAGTTTGAAGTCACTTTTATGGAAAATAATTTTGTGAAGAGTTTCTGTTTTTATTTAGGAGAATTTTGTGAAGGAGTCACAATGTTTGCCTTGAGCAATTCCCTGGTTCTGTCAGTAGGTCATAAAAAGGATACTTCAATGTTAGTTGGGTGTAAATCTTGCAATATTTTTTCCTTTCAGCAATAGAACCTTTTATTTTTCATTTGTGTGACTTAGAAACAACGCCTTGATGCTGAAATACTCCGATGCTGTTTGTTGTATTTAATTTCTTCTTCTTTTTTTTTTTTTTTTTTAATGAAATGAATGAAAATTTTATATTTCAAAAGAAATTAATAATTCCTGTAGGAACGATATTTAACGATTTATCTGATGTGCTTGGCTGACATAAAGTGCCCAAAAGTGTTGTGAATTTAAACAACAGGATCAAACGGCATAACAAGGATTACACTATTAAATATCTCTCCATCCATAACATGCAAATAAAACACATTCTATTATCTCTCAGCTAGTTTAAAAATTAAAATATGAAAAAAGTTGTTGCATTGTTACTGGACAAGTATAAAAGTAAAAATAGGGTACTTGTGTTTATTTGGGCCAGGATATTTATTTATCCGGGCCAGGTAAAGAGATTTCCAAAAATGGTTGTCAATTGCCAGTTTTGTTTATCATTGTGAATTGTCAATGTTGCTCAAAATGGTAATTTAATACAAAATATCGTTAAAAAGAATAAATAACATAAAAGCAAACTGGAATAATACAAAACAGCAATTTAGTATACATCTATTAAATACATAACATCAAAATGATGGCTTTTAGCAATAAATGATATTAACGATGGTAGTTTATTTTGAGCGATTAATTATGCTCACCAGAATGAATATAATATATTATGTCTATATATGTATATATATAGTATGCTATATCATATTATATAGTAATATGTATATAATATAAAAGTTTGTAATTTAATTGTTTTAAATTATTGATAGAAGTCATTTCTACTTTTAACACTTCATCTCAGTAGTCAACATGAGACATAATGAGCCTAGGTCATGTATCTATGCATGTAGAATGAAAATTCACATGTGCTGATGAACATATCTGGTACCTAAAGATTTTTCTTAAAACATGTGAAATTAGAAAAGATAAAATAGATAAATAATATTCAATGTTTAGCATAAAATATTTTCATTTAAAAAATTCATATTATTTACAGCAGTTAATAACAAAATACAATGATCTTTATAAGATTTTGATTAAGTTGTAAAAGAAAATTTTCTGGATTGGGATTGGGGAAGATTATCCTTAAAGAATTTAAAAGAGTAACTTAAGATATCAAATTGAATAACACAGTTTGCAAAAATTGAGTGCTAGTTATAGCATTTCAATAATACCAATCAGTCTTTCCTGTTAGTTACTGAATCTAATGGCCAAAAATGTTGACTTGGACACTTGGAGTTATCACTCAGAAAACAAAATAACCAGAAGTATGTGGATATTAAAAAAATAATAATAACAACCACAGAATAATATATTATATTCATGAAACTGCATTAAATGTTTATTGATTGATTATTGTATTATTAATCAAAGGATTCTTCATATGATTTTCAAGGTATCAATGTTTCACTGTGTAGAGTAGTTTACTTTGAACATAAGACATAGCTGTTACTAATAATGTTTAAATTGGAAATGATTTCAATTTTCTATATAATTAACTGTAATTATTTAATTTAAATATTTTCAAAAGTTATATTACTTATATAATATCCAGAAATGTTTATTTTATGAACAGATATGCATCTGTATGCAATAGGAAATTATATTTAAAAAAACCCGGTTTAAACCAAAAAAACCTGGTTTAAACCAAATAAACCGTTTTTTTTGGTTTTTTACAAAAAAACCGGGTTTTTTTCCAACCCTGCCCTAAAGCATTCAATATTTATAAAAATCATGTCTAATTTCAAGACTGCAAATCATGTTGGTCCAAAAAACTTGTTACAATACATGAATTTGGCATGACTCTAATTATTGAAAATTCACCGGTTTGATTTACACTTGATAAGAAAGCATGAATTGCCGAATTTATTAAAAAAAATTACACTTGCTCTATAATTTTTTTTTTCAGATATGACAACAGGAAAGGGGAAAAAAGCATTTTAAAAACTATGTATTCAGAATCTTTAAATTGTTTTCTTAACTTATAATTTACTTAATATTAATCTATTAACTGATAAAAGCAGATTTATAAAAATACATATTACTCATTATTTTTTATTTACATTTTATTTTCTACAATTAAGAGTTTTAAAATATTTTGTTGTTACTATTTCACAGCCAGTTGGCATATTTTGTTGGTGTGTTGTTTGGAGGATAATTAACTCTGTTGTTGTTGTAACTTGTAACTATAAAGAATGTTTGGTGATTTATCACCTGTGGCTAACTCAAAAATGCCGTAAAATTCATTTCTTATATTACAATAAAGTTCCTTAAAATATTATCGTCAGAAGCACACTTGTGTACATATTTTTTTATAATTCTGGACTATCAAGAAGTGAGTAAAAAATCTATTATATAATTCTAGCTTGACATATTTACAAGTTAAATAAAATAGTGTAAAAAGATTAATAGTTAAATAAGTTAATTAATAATTAAAAGACAAATTCACAGTTTAATGATAATACAGCTCACACTTCTTAAAAAAATACAAATGAATTCTACTAAAGTAAACAGTGGATTTAACAAGAAAAAGATATTGAATTGGGTTCAGCAGTGACCCGGAGCTGAACAATTTTTGATGCTCCAGCTCTGCTCCTGGATAAAATACTGTGGCTCCGGCAACTGCTCCAACTCGGCTCCGCACTTTTGAGTTACAGATTTTAATTTACACATTTAATTTTTTGCTCGCAAATTCTTTCTTCCTTCTTTACCTTCATTAAAGATCTGACAAAATGCATTTTTCTTCTCATCAAACTTGAAATGCTTGTTCAGAAAATATGACATCTTTTAGCTTTTGCTTTTAAACTAGAAAGTTTGGTGGAATTTTAAACACAAAAATCTTAAAATTCTTCCACACTTTTCAAACAACCAAAATTGTACAACTACACTTGTAAACAACAGGCGGCCATATTTGTTTTCAAATAGTTTTGTCACTTAGCTCAAGTAGAAAGAAGAAGTGAAGTAGTGTTACTATGTTTTTGTGAGAAGTTTTCCATCTCTAATAAAACAAAAAGCTCAAAAAATGATATAATTAAAATACTGAATAACGATGTAATTAAAATATTTTAAGACTGAAAAAAAAAAAAAGATTTAAAGGAATATTAAAAACTAAAGGAGCGTGGGGCAGTGGAAAATTTAGAGCTCCAGCTCCAGGGAAAACACAGCTCCGGAGCGCTCCGGGTTGTGTTTTCCCTGTGCTCCAGCTCTAGGTCCCTGGGGTTCGGTGATATATATCTTGATGTATACATGATATATATCTGATATTTATTTTCAAAATATCATGAAGTTTGATATTTTCATATATCTGACTGACACTAATTTTCAAAATATTGCATATGATATTTTCAGTCGAAAAAAGTGTAAATGAATTTTTTAACTGTTATTGATTGTGTCATTCTGTAGTTAAGAACTTTTGCTTTGGCAGGCTGTCTTTAGCTTCCCCACCTTCTGTAAAAAAGTCTTTTCCAAGCTTTATATTTCAAGCTGAATTTTTAAATCTAGAATGTAGAACTGATAATTATGTGAGACAATATTTACTATAAAAGCTATTTAAAGATAAACTGTAAAATTTAGAGAAGTTATTTATAGCTTCATTAGAATCTTTTCTGCTTTTGGTTTTCTTTAGTTTAAGGCTGTCCTTAACTGCTTTGCTCAACAAGCGCAAAACATTTTGACATAGTTAAAAATTCATTTTTTAACGGAAACATATAAAATTGGAAATCCTGGCCATGGAAATGATTTGGAATAGAACTGTTTTTCCATTTTTGGATCCATCCATTACCTATTGAGTTATAAGCAAATTCGATCACATGACAAACCTATTTTTCACCCGCTCTTGAGTGCTCTTTCTCCCTTCGCATGGAAATTCAGTTCAAAACGCCCACTTTGACACTCATTTCTGAAAGATCTATTGCGTTTGCAAAAAAAATGGAAAAAACAGCTCAATGACATAGTTTGTACATAACAACATGCTACAGTACATAAAATTCAAAATAATGCTAAAATCAATTAAGAGATGGCAGCACTGCACAACACTGGTATCATTCATACTAGTGATGGGCGATTTCGATTTTTTTAATCGATTTAATCGATACTATGGCCAACTCGATTTAATCGATACTATAAATTTTTTAATCGATGTCTCTAAAGGTCATATCATTTTCATTTTCCTTCAAGAATTTAAGGTCAGGTAGTTGGATGTCCAATCCCAAAACTTTCTTCTGTCTCATAAATGTTAAAACTTCAAAATTCGCTATCACAGTGTCAAATTTAAATAACCTATACCCATCATGAGGATCCAAAAGTATAGGTTCGTTGAAATATGTGTAGTTAAAAAATATATATAAGAATCCCATTTTCCTAACAAATCATTGAATTTCGGCCCACACCCTCTTAGATGCCCGCAACGGAAAATCCCAGTTCAAAGGCCATAAAAGCGACACCTGTTGGGTAGTATACACCCAAGCCTAATAAGGATCTATTTATACGACAGTGTAACAGAATATGAAGTTTGATTAAATTCCGTGCATTAGTTTTGAGATATGGCTATCATGAATATCATGAAAAAAGCAGTATAGCAACGCAGCCTATTACATGATTAACACGAAAGACTCAGAAACAACTTACGTCAATGACTAACAGAATATTAAGTTTGATGAAATTCCGTTCATTACTTCTTGAGATGTTATCGCAAACATTGTGTAAACCCCGAAAAACAGTGTTGAATTCAGTGGCTGGTACGGGTGGACCACCCCCCACCCTCCCCAGAACATTGAAATGTCCCATAGGGAGATTTGAGATTTTATGCTTAATGGACGAAAGTCCAATCCCCCCCCCCTCGTAACTCTAGAATGTTCCTCGCCAGAACCATAGAAATCCCCCCCCCCCCCGGAGAAAAATGTCTGAATTCAATACTGTTGATAAAAGCAGCATGGCAGCACAATTTGTTATATCATTTACACAAAAACCTAATCATGGATAACTTATGGCATTGCCTAACAGAATACTAAGTTTGATGAAATTTCGTTCATTAGTTCTTGAGATATTATCCCTAAAATTGTTTAAATCCTGAAAAACGTGTTGAATTCAGGGGGTGGCCCGGGGGGATGACATTCCTCCTCCCACAACAAAGCATAAAATCTCAAACTTTCTGGGGGCATTTGAGTGTTTCGGGGGGAGGAGAATGTCACCCCCCCGGG
Source organism: Maratus speciosus (assembly GCA_963932465.1). NCBI lineage: Eukaryota > Metazoa > Arthropoda > Arachnida > Araneae > Salticidae > Maratus > Maratus speciosus. Next base: position 443,038,523 of record OZ010787.1, read on the forward strand.
CCACCCCTGAATTCAATACGTTTTTGTACATTAAAAATTGATGAAATTTCGTTCATTAGTTCTTGAGATATTATCACTAAAATTATTTAAATCCTGAAAAACGTGTTGAATTCAGGGGATGGCCCGGGAGGGTAACATCCCCCCCCCCGCAACATTCAAATGCCCCCCAGAAAGTTTGAGATTTTATGCTTTTTGTACATTAAAATGTACAAAAGTCCAATCCCCTCCCCCTCTGAACTGTCCCTCCCGGAGAAAAATGTCTGCATTCAACTCTGCTGATAAAATCAGCATAGCAACGCCCCCTGTTGGGCGATTTACACCGAAACCTAATAAGCAGCTATTTATGCCAACATCTAACTGAATGTGGTTTTATGAAAATCCGGGTATTAGTTTTTGAGATAGAGCTATTGCGAAAATCGGGAAAAATGCAGCATAGCAGAGCCACCTGCCGGTAGATTTACATCAAAACCTAATCCTCAACAACTTATGTCAACGTCAAACTGAATCTGAAGTTTGGTGAATATTCGTGCATTAGTTCTTGAGATAGCAATCTTGCGGAAATCATGAAAAATGCAGCATAGCAGCGCCACCTGTTGAGCGATTTTCACCAAAAAGTAATCAGCACCAATTTATATGAAGGTCTAACTGAATCTAAAGTTTCAACAGATTCCATGCATTAGTTCTTGAAATAGACCGCTCATAATTTTTTTGTCAGAGACAAACAAATAGACAGACTGACAGACAAAAAATTTATAAAAATAGTCAAATCGTATTCCAGACAAGAAGTTCTAAAACTATAAATCCTTAGAAACCGGAAGTCAAAAATTTTCACGAAAACAACACTTTATTCTTCTAAAGACAAAAGAGAGCAAGAAAAGATGAACGCATCGATTCTGCCCTTGGATCAGAAACGGTGAATCGATTCAGTTCAGATTCGATGCCGATGTCGATCTTCAGATGCGATCTTCAGAATCGTTATTTTTTTGATTTACTTCAATTCTTTAGATGCAATGTCGAATCGTTATGTTTTGATTTACTTCAATTCAAATCGCATCACAGTCGATCCACGATTCGGGTTGAATCAATTCTTCCAAGTTTGCTGTTTTAGTGCCAGAATTGCTGTAAAATTTTGTATAAGAGCCTTTTTTTACTTTCTAGGTTAAATCAGTGTTGAATGCAGGTATTTTTTTCAGGGAGGGATTTATGCGACTCCGGTCGGGATTGAGGGGGGGGGGGATTTCAGAGTTCCGTAATGGGGGGGGGGTGCGCATTTGTCCATTAAAAAGCATAAAATCTCAAAACTTACGGGAGGGACATTTCAATGTCCCGGGAGGGATGTCCTCTCGGGCTACCCCCTGAATTCAACACTAGGTTAAATCGTTATACTTTTGTTTAGAAGCCTAGTTATTCAGGTTACTAGTTTATTATATTGTATTTTTCAAGTTCGTCCCTTCTAATTTCTCCCCCCCCCTCTCCCCTTTTCCTCGCTAATCTTAATTTACAGGGCCGTTTAAGATTTGCATGCAATTTTTAAAATGTCCAATTCTTGTTCTATTTTATTATAAAGCCACATTTTGAAACCTTGACCAAAGATACTTTTGAGGTCGCCCCTCCGACCGCATGGGGCTTACCTGCTCCCTCGGGGGGGGGGGGGGGGGATGGATATTTTTTGTTTCTTCCAAACCATATCGTATAACATATCGTTGGAAAGCTTTTAATGTGATCTTTTATTTTCTGTCTCTAGCCTTCCTTCTTTTTGGTAAGGGTCAATCGTGCTCCAACTTTTTTATTGATATTTTTTACAGTAATTTCAAAGGAATATATATTTATTCTTTCGGATTTACTGTTTTAAAGGCAGAACTGCTGTCAAATTTCGCATAAGAGCCTTTTTCTTTCTAGGTTAAATTGTTATATTTTTAGTTTAGGAGCCAAGTTATTTGGGTTACTAGTTTATTAAGCTGTACTTTTCCAGTTCATCACCAATACATCCCCCCCTCCCCATCCCAATTTTCTTAATTATGGTCCAATTTCAATGGGACCTTTTTTGACATTCTTCCCGAGTCATTTGTTTACCAACTAAACACTGATATTATATCTGCAGCTCTTGGTGAGCACTATTTATGAATGGTAATAACAAATTTCGTCTCTTTTTCATTTTAAACTTATCATTCTTGGTTTAAAGCAACGTGACTCACTGTTCTCGTTAGTTAAGCGGTATTTCACAAGTTTGTCAAAGTGTTTGTGTAAGTTGTATTATAAAAATTTCAGTCGTTTACAACCAAACTTACTGATTTATGATACTTTGAATTTTATGAAATTTCGAAGCTTTCCGAAACTAAAGGATCCCCTGTATGTTATTAATTTTTTTCAAGGGTGTAGGTATGAAAATACGTGCTAAAAGGCTTTAAAACCTTTTTTTTCAATATATTTAACAATTTAAACAAAGTGATTCCCGAGAATTTTGTACTGTTTTAAAAGGGGACCACATCTTGGAATGTAACTGGCGTAAAAATTCGAAACTTTGACAGGGCGATGCAAAAAAAAAGAAAAAAAAATTCTCCTTTCAGAAATTCGAAAAAATATTATCTTAATTACAAGCCGAGATATTAATTATTATTTCACTAATTGGTTTATTTCTATTAAATGCATTCTTTTTTTAAAGGCAGTCACGTGATTTTTTATAGCAGCATTAACGTTTTCTACCGTTTAGCGTGCGGTTCTTTGACGGCGGGCTGAGATAATTACTACCTTTTCAATATCAAAAATTTTATAAGTGTTCATACCACTATTTTCGAATAGTAATTTCACAAATATCTTGAATTCTTGCTTAAGACTACCACCCCCTAGACTAATGTATCTTCGGATAGGTTGTATAAAGGAGTTTCGTTTAGATACACTTTTGTTTTGAATAGACTGCGCTCCCTGGTGGTGGAATATAGAACTAACAGACCGCGATTTCATTTAAAGTAGAAAATCTAACAAGGCGATCTGTTCGAAACTTTAAGATAGTTTATAACACATAAGAAAAAGTTTTAAAAAGAATGGTGTGAAAATTTCGGGAGGAGGGGGGGGGGGGGGAAGGCCGCTAGAATTTTTTTTAAACCTTAGCGTTCCTTACCGTTTTAGGTGGGGTTTTTTGACGGAGTCCTGAGATAAATGCTACTTATTAAATATAAAAAAGTCAAAAGTTTAGTTACCACTATTTCCGAATAGTAATTTCGGCAAATAGCTTAAATTTTTGATCAAGATTGCCACACTCTTAAGTAATATATCTACTGATAGGTTGTTTAACGGAGTTTCGTTCACAGTTTTGTTAGGAATAGAGTGCGCACCTTGGTGGTGGAATCTGGAACTAACATAACACGATTTTGTTAAAATTAGGAAATCTAACAATGCGATCTGTTTTAAACTTTAAGATTGTTTATAACACATGATAAAAAATTATAAAAAAGAATGGTGCGTCACATTTCGGGTGGGGAGGGATAGAGGGGAGGGGCAGAACAAAATTAGAAAATATAACAGGGCGATTTGTTTCAAATTTTAAGATAGTTTATAACCCATAATAAATTTTTTTTTAAATGATGAATGTCAAAAATTGGGGGGGGGGGTGAGGTGAGCGCGTTTTTCCGACCCGGTGGGCAAAGTGGGGGGGGGGGTACACCTATACGGTGCTGTAGGCAGCGGGAACCCGGTTCGCGGTTCGTTCGCTTCGAGATTTCATATTAGGGAGAACCTGCTAGTTACTAGCTATATTGTTAAAGATTTCCAAGCAATATACATGTGCGTCCACTATCCTTCTAACACAGTAAAATTAATTGATTTTTATTTCTTCTGAGAAAACTAAATTTTCACGTCTTGCAGCGACGAATTTTTTTTTTTTTTTTTTTTTTTTTTTTTTTTTTTTAAATAAAAGAACTTTAATAAACTTTGCTAGTTACATTATTAAACTCAAATTGTAAGAATACTAAATCGGTTCTTATAGCAACGTGAATTATGTCCCTGAAAATTTAAATTTTAATTCAGGCTGGAATAAAATCACAATGATTTACATATGATTATGATACAGGGACAGTCAAAAGTTTTCCGTTACATTACGGCCAATGGAAAAAACTATTTCAAGTGCATTTTAAGGATGTTACAGACTTTCGAACAGAATGAAATTGATATGCACTTATGAAGTGCACTGTTATAGTACGAGCGCACCACATTTGGCGCGCAATTTCCAACTTGTATTTAACCGAGACCTTTCTTAAAAAATAAATTTAAATAAAATCTAAATTACAATATTAGTAAAATTACATCTTAAAACTAATAATTTAAAAGTTAAAAACTTTATTATTTGAGATTTGACTCAAAGGTCTGTAATAGCTTACGACTGGGCCCCTCACTTTGTCTACCCTTTAAATGTGAGGTATGGGAGGTGGTCGCTACGGCTCTGCTGATTCGCTAAGTTTTGAAATTAATATTTTTGAGCTTATCTGTGCGAATCTGTGACTATCGAAATATCGATTCAAGTATCGATTCTAGAATTTGGGAATCGATTCTTATTGTGATCGATTCAGTTTTATACGATGTCGATTTTAATCGATTCCTGAATTTTCCAGAATCGCCCATCACTAATTCATACTTGGAAAAATATCTCACCTGCATCAGAAGAGAAAAATTTGCTAGAAGCAGGGCATAGCTTTTTTTTTTTTTTTTTTTTTTTTTCATGAGAGAGGGGAGGGAGTGTATTCTAAACATTTTATGAATCTAAGGAGAAGAGGAATTAAAAGGTATTTCCTCATTCATTGGTTTTGTGAATAATGGAAAACATAATAATATAGTACTTTTGTATTTGCTTGTCTTCTAGATTATAAAAAGGAATTTTTTTTTAATGAAAAAATAATATACTTCCTCTTCGAAGAAGAGGATGTCTTCGATCTAAAGAAACATGTTATGATAATTTAGATATCTATATATGTATTATTCTTATTTATAAAATACATAATATATTCTTATTTATGAAAATATTTTAAATGGTATGAAAAATAAATGCTGTAATGAAAGAAATGTTTTAATTCTACATTCAAGGAAATTTTTCTAGAAGAGTATAGTCTTGTTTTAAAAAAATTCAGTTCTTATACTTAAAAATATGCAAAAAAGACTTTGCACTCCATCCATTTCTTTTTAAATTATTAAGAGTTGCAAAATTTAATTTCATTCTTCTTAGTTTTTTTAATTCATCAGTATGATCAATAGGTTAAGGCTTCCATCCTTTCATGCAAAGACACTCACAAGCTAATGTTAAACCTATGGGAAGATTCTTTAAAAAAATATTATTTACATTTCAATATATATATATATATATATATATATATATATATATAGTTTTTGTCATCAGATAGCTGTAAATTTCTACATTCGATTTTTATTTTTTTAATTTTGCTTGCAGTTTTTTTTTTTTTTTTTTTTTTTTTTTAATGAGGACATTTTTACGTTTAGAACAGGTTCCTAAAGTGAAAGAAAATTAATTAAAAAATCTGCAACCAAAAGTAAAAAATGGTGAATGCATGATATATTAATATATTGTACAGCCATTTATACATGCCTGCAAATTCTGAGCCAACATTTACATTCAGCGCAAAGTGGTATCCATCTAAAGGAAAAGAACAGAATATTTCTGTCAATGCCACATGCTTTTATAATTTGTTTTCACCTCCACATTATTTATAAATATTCTGTTCTATTTGAGTAGTCTAATAAAAAGATGCTTATTTTTTTTTAATGCTTGCTTATATTAGCATGTTTTCTTAAACAATAATCGGTTAGCCAGGTGCCAGTGTTATATATGCATAATATATATATATGTGTGTGTATATATACAACATATGCATATATGTATATATAACACTGGCGCTGCGGCTAACCGAAAAATACCCAATAATCTAATTTTATATTAAAGTCTTTATTTTAATCTAAGCGATTGTTCTAATTTACGTAATTTATAATTACTAAATCCTTTAAAAATTAATGTTTTGAATCAGAAAACATTAAATTGAGTTTACTCTTACATTGCAGTACATAATAGAACATAAAAAAAAATTTAAGCAAAAAGTGACTTACTTTTCATAAAGATAGGCAATAAAGCAAAATATAGGTAATCTTCAGCAAAATAAAAAAGAAGTGTAGCTTCCACATCCATGCAGAATATAAAATGTGTTTTAGCCTGCAAGTTTGCATCCAAAGGACTAAAGATTATTTCTAACCTAATAGTCCCCCAGGCACTTTCCAACGGGCCAACACAGAAGTAAGGAACCAACAAGCTGCAACTCTACTAGAAATTAGTTGACTTTGCTGCTTTCTGTACCGATCGTCAAAATGTTAGTGACAATACCTGATGAACAGATAATACTGCTTAACATCTATTCACACCATCCTTGTTGCATTTCTATCAACTGTAGCAGCTAAAGCAACTAGCAAATTAAAAGAGAAAATAATGTAATACATGCATACATATAATATTTAAAAAATGAAAGACAAAATGTAATAAAACAAATATTTGATTCAAACGTTAAATGTTAATTTTTTGTTAAATTACTACTCAAAATCAGACATGGGAAACTGAAAACAGCTGACTATATATGTATTTGTTAAAATAGTATAGTGTGTAACATTAACGAAAACCTCATAAAAGAATTTTATCCTAAGCAATGATTTAGTATAAAATTACACATGCTTTCACTTAGATTAGGCCTAAATTCCATCAACTGTCATGAGACTTTAAACTACATTTAAATACAAAAACAGTTATATTAATCCTTTAAAAGTTGATTGTCCGGTACAGATGTCATATTCGCCCCATATTGGCGCGATTTTTTTCGGTTGCCGATTTGGCGAAAACATCAACAGCATAAACAACATAATCCGGGTTACCACATCAAGCAAAATAACGACACTTTGGCATTGGCGTCAGAAAAAATTGCGCCAATATGGGGCGAATATGACATCTGTACAGATTGTCTTACCTGCACATACTTAAAATTGTTTTGGTGGACTTTAAAATCTTTCTGCAAAAGATTAAACTTATAAAACATACCTCTAATTATAAAAATGTTTGTCAACATAATTTTAATTTATGAAAGATTACCTTACCTCCATTAATTTTTTTTAATATTATTTGAAACATACCAGTTTATTTAGATACCTTATACAATGTGACAGTATTTTTATTTAGGTTTTTTTTTCCTTTTGCAAATAACATGCTTTAAAAATCCCTGCTTTCAATCTAAGTTTTAAAATTTTCCTAAAGATAAACAAAGACTTCACATTTAAATTTTTCTTTTTTTCTGCATTTATAATTATTAACAAAACAATAACACTACAAAGCAATCGAAGAATCAAAATTTAACAACCCTTGTTTATAATTTTAAGCTACTTTCTAATTGACCAATCAAAGTGTATAATTACAAATTCAATCGTATAACTTTCAGATTCATTAGCACACTTGGAGAATATCAAACAATTTCAAAACAAAGTTAAGGGAGCATTAATTCTGATCAAAGTTACAGGATTTATGGGTAAACTCTAGTGGAATAAAACTTAAATGCCTATCATACTATGCCTACATACGAAAACATTGCTCAATTAGCAACAAACCACACATGAAAATGCATACAAATTCTTAGTAATACCCAGACAAAAAAAAGCTATACATGATTTCAATTGATTTAAAATCTCATACAAAGTTATAATCCTTCATAGAATTTTCAGCATGAATCCAAGAACAAGAAGTAAGATGGCACATCTGTGGGGGAAATGCATTAAAAATAAAATAAAAAGTAGAACAGTCAGAGTTTTCTTTGTATGACAATGTTCACAAGTAAATCTCAGTAAATGGGTAAAGAGCAAACTCATTTGCAATTGAATCTTTCTTTCTTAAAAGAGAATAGGAAAATACAAAATACAGAGACTTATTTATTTTAAAGCTTTTCTACATCCTTGCATAAATATGCATAATCAAGTACTATTAACAAAACTGAATTGGAGCTTGCCTTTAACTAATTTTCCATTTAAAAACCGATATGAGCTACAGTAACAAATAATTCTTAACACAATTATTTTAAGTGAGCAAAGAGATGTTTAATTCGAAATTGATTAGAAATAGTCTATCAAATAACCAATTATAATTAATGAAGCATGTAATTAAATTTAAGAAACAAATATTCATATAAAAAAAATACTTTTATTCTTTGTACTGTTAACTTTCAATAAAATTTTGAGAACAGCGTATTATATCTTCATTATTACCCGAAATAAAATCCATAAACGAACTATATAATTAGTATTTTAATTTTAATAAAATGCATCTGAATAATTACCAAAGACAGATAGATATGTATCCTTCTACAAAGGTGCAACATTTCAACAATCCTTACCGATTACTATTTGTTAAAAGAAAACACATTAATAAAAGATGGTATATCCAACACAATTTAATAAAACGTACCATATTTCTCGAATCACAGAACATAGATTCTTGTTTGATTCAAAAACAAGAGTAATTCTAAATAAAACACCGATGTGAAATATAAATATTATTTTTAATACCATATTAAACCACCGCCATATTTAGCGAAAATCTCTTTTCTAATTGGCTGAGCTTAGGTTAGCCGTGCTTAGGATTGAACAGAGAGCATTCCTTCAAAATCACGTTCTAACGACCTAAAATCTTGTGCTTAGGTAAAAAGTTAGCTAAGTTTTAGACCTTGGGTAGACCAGTGAAAACGCACCTTAAAGCTTCGCATTAACTGATTGGGTGTTGCGGGCGGCTTTATCTTAAGCGCATGCGCAAACAACACAATGACGTTCACTGAGCTATCTTAAGTGAGTTTTTCCATGTGAACAGATTTCCAATTCCGGGGGGGTACCACCTCAAAATTAAGAGAGTTCGGCGGCCTAAGATATCTTAAGTATCGTAGTGTGAACATAGTCAGACGCCAGCTCTGGCGCCTGACGTCACCTGAATTCCTGAATACAGTCCATTCAAAGCTGACTTTACAATGGCTTGGAAGCGAAAAAGTCACGTGATCCAGATAGACGGTTGAACGCGCGCAATCCGACTGTAGTTGCTACTATCTCGCTATGCTGTGTGCTGTAGCTGGCTGCTAATTTACAAACCCTCAAGCTTTGAACACCCTTGGCGAAAGGGAAATGTAGCCAAATAATTTGGCGAGAAGAGATCAGTACGCGCATGCGCGTTTGGTAGGTGTCCAAAGTTAGAGGGTTTGTAAATTAGCGTGCGCATGCGTGTATCATCGTCGGTGTAGGTAGAAGCTTGAGGTTTTGTAAGGAAGAAGTTAATATTTTGATATTTATTGGATTAGATAGAATTTTCTTTTAGCGTATTATCCTTTGGAAATATTGTTAAATTAGCGAATAAACGTGGCAATTTTAAACCAAAAGACTTCTATTTGGTATGTAATGATGTTTTTTTTATATATATAATTATACATTTTGTATTTAAATGTAGTTTTATTAAAGTTTCGTAATAGTTGAAGGAATTTAAGTGGTAGCATGTGTATTTTTATAAATTATTGCTTTGAGGCAAAATTTTTATTATTTTTTTAAGGTTTTTATTAATGTTACAAATGATACTGTTTTAGTAAACATGTATAATTAGCTATTTTCCGTTTCTCTGTCCCTACTTTAGAGTACTTTAAAAAATCTGCGTTTATCTTTTGAATCAAACATTTATTCTTGTATTATATTTTGGTTTTCATTTTTTAAATATTAATATGTTTAAGGTGCTTTTATTTTTTAAATATATATAATTGTGCTTAAGATGTTTTGATTTAAAATTCTTAAGATGTTGAGGCTCTCATTTTGTGAATTCTTATAACTTTATCTTCAAATTTGATAAAAATGTAATGTAAACAAAAGAACTGTTCTGCCGTATCGTATCCTTTTTTTTAAATAGCAGAAATTTATTGTAATATTTATATCACTTTAAAAGTATTTTTTCATAATTAGCATTATGTGATAAATATTTACATGCTACAGTAGCATAATTATTTCTTTTTTTGTCTAATGGTTTCAAACAAGCATACTTACATTTCTTAGCTAATAAATAGTTATTCATTAGTAAATAATATTTGCTTTTCAAAAACTAATTTCTGTATATGTATGCATGTACCCATTAGATTTTTTTTTTTTTTTTTTAGTTTGCTACATGCTTTAGCTACAACAGTTGATGATGGAAAGGCAACAAGGATGGTGCGAGTAGGTGTTAAGCTGGGTGATCTGTTCATCAGTTATTGCCACTAACATGACAACGGTCAGTGCAGAAGGTGCAAAATTCAACTAATATCTAGTACAGTTGCAGCATCGCTGGTTGCTTATTTTTGTGTTGGCCCGTTGGAATGCGTCTGTGAGGCTATAGATTAGAAAGAATAATCTTTAGTCTTTTAGATTCAAACTTGCAGGCTAAATCACATTTTATATGCTGCATGGAAGCTACTTCTTTTTGTTTTATTGCCTATCTTTATGAGAAGTAAGTAACTTATTGCTTTTTAGAAATTTTTAGTGCTTTTATGTACTGTTCATATAAGAGTAAATTTATTTAATATTTTTTGATTTAAGACATTAATTTTTAAGGAAATTAATAATTATCAATTGTGTATAATCAGAACAATCGCATAGATTAAAATAAAGACTTTAATATACTAAGATTATTGTTTGAGGAAGTACCATGCTTAAAATAAGCATAAATAAAATGTAAAAAAAAAAAATAAGCACACTTTTATTAGTGTACTCAGATAGAATAGAATATTCCGAGCATTCCGGATTTGGGGTCCTATACTGTATTAATATCTGTAACTACTTTTTGAAATAATAAGATGTATGAGATCAAAGAAAGTTTTGGGATTGGCACGTCCAACTAGTTTTTTTTATTTTTATTATATGAACATCCTGATCCCCCAGCGTTGTCCAGTCTTGTAATCATAAGCTTAAAATATCTCATCAGTGTTGAAGGATTTTATATTTTCACACGACAATCTGTCTAAACAAGCCGAATGATGGAGGTTGCACTGCCTTTGGCAGTGTAAACTCTCGAATGTGTATGATTTTATATTTTTAAATGAAAATCTATCCAAACAAACCTAGAGTTGTTGGCCCCGCTGCCTTCGGCAGCTTGCACTAAGCCTATTACGTATGCCCGGTCTCTTTTTAAATGTATTTTTAAATAAAAGACCGGCATAACTCGAGATAACTTTACATATACCTAAAATCAATGCTGAATGATTTAAATGAAAATTTTTCCAAATGAACGTAGTGTTGGGGGCCCGACTGTCTCCAGTAGTGTAAACCCTCGAATTTGTATGATTTTATATTTTTAAAGGAAAATATTTTCACACACTGATCGCCTGTTTACCAATATCGCATAAATATACTAGAGGACTGAAGCGACCGAAATTTTCTGACCCTGGTTCAGACCTTGCCAGAGATATGCTATCTTGGGAACAGATGTCATAAGTTCCCCCCGGCCGCCATCTTGGAATTTTCTTGGCGTGAAAACCCTTTTTCCGCCAAGTAGTAAATGTCGCCAAGTACCGGTTTATACGCATGTTTGGCTTAACGAAAATAAAATGTAAATAATAAACAAAATTCTCTAAAATGGCAACCAGTAATCCTTGTATGTGCGCTTCGCGCACATTTTCCGAAAAAAAACATCACTGCATTCAACACTTCTCGAGGTGTAGCATTCTCAAAATTCAGCAGTTTTCGCTTTCTAGCAATCTCATAATATAAAAACTTTTAAAGCAAAAATACACATAAAAAACAAAATTCGCTAAAATGGCAACCAGTAATCGTTGTATATGCGCTTCGCGCACATTTTCCGAAAAAAAACATCGCCGAACTCAGCATTTCTCGGATATAGCATTCTCAAAATTCAGCAGTTTTCGCTTTCTAGCAATCTCAAAATATAAAAAACTTTTAAAGCAAAAATACACATAAAAAACAAAATTCGCTAAAATGGCAACCAGCAATCGTTGTATGTGCGCTTCGCGCACATTTTCCGAAAAAAAACATCGCCGAATTCAGCATTTCTCGCGATATAGAATTCTCAAAATTCAGCAATTCTCGCTTTCTAGCAATCACAAAATGTAAAAAACTCAAAAGCAGTAAAATACATAAAATTATCAACATACCTTAACAAACATCTGCTTTCTTGAAAGATCCAGCTCGAAATATTATCGCCGACATTTTCCTAAATAGGCTTATCAATACGTATTCACAAACTATAAACAAACCTTCTTTTCTTGTCAAAATTTCCTCATATTTCCTAATTATTTCAACAACAGCGTTTAAACGGACTACAGAAAACATAGTTAATCAAATACATTCAATAAATTTCACATAAAAATAAAAAGGCAGAACTATACAATACGATATCAAAATACATTCACAATATTCCAACATTAACTTCTCGGTTGCCAGAACGACACGTTACAAAAACACGTCACACGACATTCAACATATCGAGGTTGCCATATCCATAACAACCGTCAACACGCCAACAAAAAATCGCCAAACATTTCAAAACAACAACGGCGTAGGGAACATACGGCATCTAAGCCCTATCTTGACCCAGTGTAACAGCTAAAAGCTCAGTCCCAGTCTTAGCCAATCAAAAGTTATTATTCACGTTATTTTATTGCCACATTTACGATCTCAGAAACCAAATTAATGGAAACAGAAGCATATTCTTTCATTATTTAAGTATTAAATAATGAAAGATTTGATAAAAGCATAATTTGCAAAATTTAAATAAAAAATTTCTAAATGCAAGTTTAATTTACATAATTTATAAGGGAACCTGAATTTAAAACTTGTAATTGCACTCAATTTTATCAACATTGCTATAAACTAATTTATTTTAACATTACACTTCCAATAAACTTGATAGTTAACATGAAATTAATCTGAAATTAAACGAAAATTCCTTATATTATTCAGATCTATCTACATTTCTATCATTTCAGTAACAAATTAAACAAGTCTGAAATTGTACGTCAAATGTGGCAAATGAGGTGCGTTCGTATGATAACTGTTTCATAAATATTCAGATTTTGGTGCAATAGCTGTTGCACTCTTATGAAAAAAGGCACAAATACAAAATTTATTACGATTATATATATTAAGTTCGGCAGTACGGAAATAATAGGACTCGATCTTAAATAGGATGTCATCACCATGGCAACATAGAATATCATGACCTATCATGGGATATCATTGAATTAATGACTTAGGATAGTATTTAATTCAAGAATGAAGAAAACTTTTATTAATATCTTTTTCAGTTTTGATTCAATTTTCATAAAAATTTGAAATGACTTGACAAAATTGTGCAACGATTCTATATATTCAATTTTAAACCATTTGGTTGGATAATTTTTGCGTTGTTATATGCTTACAGACGATCTGACCAGAAAATGATTATAGGTGCTATGTATTTATATTATTATGAATGCACCTAAAAAAGTAGCTCTCTCTCTATATATATTTCACCTTCATTTATTAAGCAAAAATAAAAGCATAATCCTGTTTGTGCTGTCGTGTATATGTCATGCGAACATTTTCAAAAGGTGATTGTGTTGTGTGGCCAATTTAGTTGCTTTTTTAATTCAAAATAGCTAGCAGAATTTCTGAATAGTTACCTTCACTTCATTAATTACGGAATGTCTACCATTAAATAAAGCAAAAATTACTATTCAAAATTTCAGGCAAATTAATAAAAAATATGCTAAATTGAAAACATCGGTAGAAGGGGGCCTTGCAACAATTCTTGCACACAGCCTCGCTTTCGCTAAGGGCAGCTCTGATCCATATTCTGTGTATTGGAGACTTAAGAATCTGAAAAATGCTATACAGTAAAATCTTCTATAAGACGAAATTAATTAGGAAAAAAAAAATATGCGTTATAGACACGTTCTTTTCTTAGCAAGTTTAAATGTATTATATTCTTTTCTCACATATTATTTATATACTCATTTTGCTTGAATCAACACATTTTTCTGTTTAAGGCAGGATTCCGTCATAGGTAGGTTCAGGGGTGTAAAAATCTAGGTGCCAGCGGATAGTTTCTCACCACTAAATTTTAATAGGTTTTGTCGCTTAAATTTTATTACCATTCTTACAAAAAAATTAGACAAAAAATAGCAAATAAAATTTAGTGGTGAGAGACTCTTCGCTGGCGCCTAGATTTTTACATTCCTGGGAAGGCTGTTTTTCACATGTTTTATTGCCTAGAAATTGCTATTCTTTAAAAATAATATTTTTAAAAGTTTAATTATAGAATTATGGCGATTTAAAAAGTTATGCATTTTTTGCAAAAATTTTCATGAAGAGCCAAATTTTACTGATTTTTGCATGGAACAGGCCATGCTGAGGCAATAATCTTCATACTTGCTGGGCTGAGACCAGCACTTAAAATTTTGGCCCTTGCAAACCTTTGAAGAATGAACCCATTCCCGGTTTTTTCACTTCCAAAAATTCAGATACCAAAGATGAGAAATTTAATATTAATGAGATTTTTAAATAAATGTAAGCAAGCAGAAATTTTCAGACCCAGACGATCAAAATATATTGGTCCTGCCTGGGCTAAACTTTTAGCATTTATGCTAAAAATTTGACCCACCCAGCCAAGAAAAATCAACTAAATCAAGCCCAGAGTCTTAACCAGACTCCATTTTTGATAGAAAATCAGATAACTTCTTAATCAACATTATCCTATAAATAAAATTATTTAAGATATATTTTATACATACTCATGTAAAAATTTTGCAGTTGCAGCTTAAACTAGTATGTCCACAAGCTATGAAATATGGAATGACAACATTATTGATTACTCGGAGAAATTCATTTAAATGGACATTACTACATTTTTTTTTTCTAATGAGTCACCATGACTCATTAGGAAAAATAATGTAGTTTAAAATGGAAGAAAAACATTTAAGAAAAAATAATTTTGAAGCTCTATAAAGATTTTTTAAAATATATTTCTCTATAATTTAATAAAATGAAATAAACTTCTAAAGATTTCGTCGAACAAAGGAAAATTTCACTGTTATTTTCTCAAAAACCTGCCGGTCTAACACGGCCCTCCCAAAAAAATAAGTAGTACTCCAGTCCTGGTCTGGCAAGAGTCTGCAGATAAAAATTAAGCTTGAGCATGGTCCAGCCCGAGTCTAATAAAAAGAGATTAAAAAGGTCCGTGCAGATCTTAATATGTACATTTTAAGTAAAAATCCTATGAAAATGATTTAAAACAATATTCATAGGTTACATAAAACAAATTAGTGGATATAAATTTTTAAAATGTTTAATATTCCATATTTTCTAAGAAAATATTCTATTTGTGAAAAATGTATTTTCTAGAAAAAATCCCATTTTCCCCCCCTCTATCCATAAGAAAACAATAGCAGGTAAAATCAGGTTACAAGATCAAATGTTGGACTTTACTCTGATCTGCAAGGTCCGGATTGTATCCTATCCGAATCCAAAATCTCTGCTGAAAGTCAACTTGAGACCCGACAAGAACAAATTTTTTCAACAGAAATATTAAAACCCAAATCTAAAATGAAGGAAAATTAATCATATTTTAATGCATTTACGAAAAAGTAGTCTACAATTATATTTCTTGTATCAAGTTATTTTGGCTTTTACCATTTAAACAAATATTTAGCATCTTCTTTTTAAAAAAAAAAAAGTTAACTTGAACGAATCAAATTCCAACCCGAACTGAACATTTAAAACCAACCAGACTCACAACGGGGAAAAAAAAACAAAAAAAAAAAAAAACGTGCCAACCCAACCTGAACTTCAGTCGAGTTTGTGTACTATCCGATTATGCGACCCAATGCAGGATTCAATTCTGTACCAAGTGATTGAAATAAATATAAAATACAACTTTGAAATGTTCATGCAAGAAGTATTTTAAAAATATCTACAATAACGCCAAATATTCTTAGAAACGACCATAAAATAAAACATTCAATTGCATTGTTAAAATATCTTGTATTTAAGAAACAGCACAGTGATGGTTAGTATTTTTTTTTTTTTTCCCTTGGTAATCATTTCATGTATAAATGCTTTTAAAGCAAAATCTTCTAATTGAAATCTATATTTATTTCTTTGAGATTGTGACAGCTAAACTGTTCCAAACAGAGTGATAGAAGAAGGGAGAAAAAAGAGAAAATCATGAAATTTCTTGCAGATTGATTGGAATTAAATAAAAAGTTTTGATTTGTTTTTGAGAACTTTATTATAAAACACGCATACACACATAAATAACGGTTGTATTCACTATAAGTCATTTTTAATTTTAATCGTATAAAAACTATTGGTGCATTTATTAATACTTAACAAAATCTAATAGCATTTTTCAGTTTTTGATAAGGGAAAAAACATTTAGAAAATGCTGAAAGTTGATTTTTTGAACTGAATTTCCAGATAAGACAGCTCAGGGAAGGTCATCATCAAATAGCCATCGTTTATAACTTAAGATATAATACATTTATCGAAAATGGAAAAACGTATTCGATTTCAAATCACTTTGATAGATATGCCAGCAAATTCTATGCTTTTCCGTTTAAAATTACTGGATCTCGATGAATTATTGCACGAGGTTTCTTTTTAATCTCCCCCCCCCCCCCCTTTAAAGAAAGTCTGTATTTCCGATCTACAGATTCTTTTAGAAATGATTAAAATGAGAATTTTCATATCTTATTCAATTGACGAAATGGGATGTGATAATGTTATTTTATTTGTACATAGCACTAAATATTAAAATTAATATGTTTATTATCTATTTGTAAATAATTTTAATATATGGCACGGTGAAAATAAATGTCATTTTATCCCGTTCGAACACGCTATTTAAGATACTTGAGATAAAGTTGAGACTGCTAACGCCCAATCGTTCTCATGTGTCTCTTCAGTGTATAGAAAAGTTTACTCAATTTCAACGGGTTTTTTTTTCTTTTAAATATTATTTATAATGAATTATCAATTTTGAATATCATACTTATATTATTTATATCAAATTAATAATTTCATATTTTGGTACTTGTGGTTTCTAAAATTCAGTTTAATTAATTTTTTTTTGTTGCAGAATCATTCGTGATATACCAAGGTAATGATGCAATTTATCATCCGTGCCATATGCCAGAATTTAAGCTGCAGATTTTGTGCAATTTCAGTGTAGTTTTTCGTATTTATATTATTTAAACCATATTAATAATTTCGAATTTTGTATTTAAATTATTTACTTCTAATTAATAATTTCATTTTTATAATTTCTTAATTCAGCTTATTAATATGTTTCTGTTTAGCATGTCATTCGCGATTACTGCGGAAATTTCACATGCGGCGTTTCTTCCAGAAATTACAGTTAGTAAGTGAAATTTATTCCCAACAAGGGCAAGAATTCTTCAAAATTTCCTAAATCCTTCTTTCGGTAATTACCGCTTGTGATAAAAATGTCATTTAAATTCCCTCTCGAAATTTCAGTTTCCTCTTCTTTGTGCCACCCTTCCCCAATCACAACATTTTAAATTCTTAGATCTATTTTTCATTGATTTTTTTAGGGTACCATACTTAAAAAAAGAAAATGGAGCCATTATAAGTTAATCGTGTTCACATATTTATAGATTTTTAGCTATCCACAAATATTTAAAAATATATATATTAAATTAAAAAAAAATAGGGTGACTAAGTAAGTTACTTTATTTTTTTTCGGCATGTGTGTATCATGTTGGGTATTGTTGGAAAGATCTTGTAACACCGTATTCAAAAATATTTGTTTTAATTTTAGATATTGTCAAAAATGTAATGCAAAAGTATGTTCCCCCCACAGCCTATTTCCAAATCAAGTGAAACTAAAAGGGGCAGTAGCAGTTTATTCAAACTTTGCTGGAATGTTATGGTGATTATCCTGGGTGACATAATTTTGGAGAAAGTCGCATTTTCCGTTAAACACAAACTTAACTTTGCAGGGCTCAGTGGCAGCATTTTTAACTATAAAAGTTATAAAATTGACAGGCCTGACTACTCAGGCGATTTGGAATCAAATAGCAATTTCCATTTTTTAAATAAATAAATTGCTTATCAAGTAAAATGAGATTTTTGTCACATAACAACAGGTTTTTCTCCTTTCCCATGCTATCACGTACAGAAATTCGATTCAAAACTCCAACTTTGACAATATTTTGGCTAAAAATAGAAAACGCCATTTGATTACATAGTTCCTGAATAAGAACACCTGTCAATTTTACGTGTTTCTGAACAGCGAACAAAAATGAATTCAGTAATGTATCAGAAAGTTGCTTCTTTGTATTTGAGCCTTAATTACAGAGAAATATTTTCAAGAATCTACTTTTTACTATACAGCTTCAAAAGTTGTGATGTTTTTAACCCTCTTTTTTTATTTTATTCTAAATTACGTTAATTTTCTCATGAATGTCTAAGCGTCTAACATTGCTGTTGCTATTGTGTATTTTCTGTCTTGTGAACACATATAATCTAAAATATGCTGTAAAATTTTCCTATAAATATGTATACAGTATTCTTTAAAAAAATCTCAATCTTAATTGTATGCAGGGTTGGAAGGTTTTTGACGTGTGTCAGTTCATGTCGGGTTTAAATCATCATGTCAAAAACCTCAAATACAAAATTGATTTGTAAAAATTCACATTAAATGTCACACATGACAACATTACATGTAATATTTTAAATTCACTATTACTGTATATCAATAATTAGTACATAGTAAAGTATTATTGTTAAGTACAACTTTTTAACAGGCTAAAATTTTTATTTTTTGTAAAACTATTTTTTTAAAAAATAGACATTAAGCTCACCTGAGCTGTACATTTTTTCTCTTACTTAAAATCGTTTTAATTTCTCTTACTTTTGAGAGCTTAAAGCATTAGCTAGACTTTTTTTTTATACAAAAAAAACTTTGAAAAATGCAGATTTTTTTGTATATATAACAAGATAATGTGCATCAATGTTATTCTAGTCTAGGCAATAACCATTTCATTGAAAATTGAAATTGGATTCTTAAGCTTAAACATTTACAAAATAAGAGAAGTAATTAAAAAAAAAGCTTAAAGTCAAAATCTTTTTAAAACATGCTTTCTTTAAATATATAAAAATGTTTTTGATTTTAAAGATGAACAAAATTGGCTCGGTCTTCTAAAAGAAAATTCCTTTAAGCCTCATATTGAAAAAGTGCACAATAGAAACCATATCATTGTTTGGCTTATATTTTGTATCCCAACCATCAGGGGCAAGGGTTGACTGATTTAACAGTTGATTCAGCTCGCGCTTGAGCTACAGAGAGAATTCATGGATGCTTACCCATATTATTGTGTATGAAGCTAAAGAATCCCCTTTCCTGTCTTCTTATTTCAGTGCTATAGGAGGGACCCCATTTCTTGGTGGAAAGGTATCATTAAATGCAATAGCTTTTTGAGCCTGCTGCAAAACTTGCTCATCTAGCAATGCTTTTGCTATCAAGTCCTACTAGCTCAGCATCAATTAAGAGACAGGCTATTTTCTAACGCTTCATACACTCTAAACTCAGAAATCATCTGGGTGTAAATAAATGTGCTAAACACGTTGTGTGCTGCAGCATGCTGCATGGTAAAATTGACCCAGATTATTTAATTGTACAAAATGATTTTCTTCTGATTGAAAATTCCAAAAAATAAAAATATTTTATTGCAATTAATAATTTTTTTTGATTATTAAATTACAATAAATTTAAATAAAAGATCGCATAAATCCTTGACTTATTTAATGTTTACCTATTGTTGTTAAAATGTTTTAGTGTGTTACATGTATTTGGCGGTTTTTGACAGTTTAAACCAGTTTTTGATGCTTGTCATGTCAAAAACCCAACCCTGATTGTATGTTAAGAAAAACTGGAATTTTTTGTAGAAATTGAGCCGCGTCTGATTTAATTTAATTTTTTTTTTTTTTTTGCATGGGCCAGGACCGGACTGAACTTTTAATTTTTACATCATACCGGGGAAGCTTTCGCTTGGGCCGGGCTGGGTCTAGAAATCTGGTCTGTGTAGACCTCTAAATGAATAAATGTCATTTATAAAGCTATCAAGATTTTTTTCAGTGTCTGGGACATAATTATAACCAATGTATTAAGATATATCCACAGAGATTACATGCACAGCCTCCCTGTTCATTAAAAAAAAAAAAAGTGAAAGGACAGGATCCCGAAAATATCTTCTGTATCTGGTTTTAAATAAGGAACATTAAAAATATCAATTGGCTAAACTAAAAAAAAAATTATACGTAAATTATACTCATTTTAAAATTATCTGTGAACATTTTTACTTATAAAACAGAATCAAAATAATAATATATAGGCAAACAAATAAAGGATATTCACTTTATGAGGGAATTGACTGATGAGTGGACTGGATCACACCTGCAAACTGTATCGTTAAACGGAAAGAATGCAGTTGTTTCTACCCTTTAATAATCAGACTTATCACTGATTTGCACCATGTTTCACTGGCTGGCATGCATTTTTTTTTATTAAATTAGAGTCAAAGTCTTATTTTCACAACTGCAGAAAAGTTAGAAAAAAAAAATTCAGTGGTCAACTGGAGAAAATTTTGCTATAGCTGTTTCTTAAGGCTCCGCTGCACTGAAACTCCCCGATCGCGAAATCCCATGTTAGCCTATGGGAAAACTTTCAAGCGTGATTACTCATTACCTAATATAATTATTATAATACCGTTTTCACATACTGTAAGTAGATGTCAGATGCTGATGATGTGTGTTTTAAAAAATTATCTCCGTAAATTTTAAGTACGTAAAAAATTCCTATAAACTTTGCAATTTCCATTTGATTAAATTTTATCATCTTCTTAAAGATACTTAAAATTTACGTAGACAATTTTTAAAAACGCACATCATCTGCATCTGACGTCTACTTTCTGATGGTGTAAACGGTATTTTAATAATTATATTAGGTAATGAGTCATCGCGCTTGAAAGTTTTCCCATAGGTTAACATGGGATTTCGAGTTCTGGGAGTTTCAGTGCAGCGGCCCTTTAACATTGCGAAAATTTGCTATAAAAGGATAATTTAGCATTAAATACAATAGGAAAACGGCAGGACCAAAATGTTAACATCTTCTATTAATTTAAATTTGTGTTGTAATGAAAGCATAGCCTTAAAGAGAGAAATCCTGATGAGTTTAGGAAATGCATGCTATTCTGGACAGGGGCAGTTTTCAAATAGAAAGTGGTAACTCTGGTTTCTAAAGTCCACATGGGAAGGGAAAAAATAGTGCAAAGCAGATACTGGGAAAAGGGTCGGGTGCCTTCTCCATATCTAAAAAGAGCAGCATGCAGTGCCCTTTGAAAAATGTCAAATGTAAACACCAATTTAAAGATTAAGACAACCGATAATCATTTTCAGAAACACCAAAAATTCAAATAAATAACAATAATAGCTCAGATAATTTGAGACAAAAATCATGAGAAAAGAAATTTATACCAGTAGAAAAAAAAAAAAAAAAAAAAAAGATTGCAAAATTAGATATTAACATAATTAGTCTACTTTAATTAAATTTATAAGAATATACATTTCAAAGTTGAATTACATTATAGGAAAAAATTTTCTTATTTAAGGAACTGTAAACACATAATTAGAGATCAACTGAAAATTAATTTTCATTCAAAAATCAGACTTTCTCCGAAAATGCTGCTGGATCGAAACTATTAGTATTCCAAAAATCTCATTTCTTCCTTCAGAAATTTTCAACATTATTTAATGATTTGAGCTGTAATGGCTCAAATGAGACACTCTTTATTAATTACTATAAACTTCACTGTTTATCAGTCATGACTGACCCGAGACATGAATACAAATTACAAAGCAAGCAATGCATATATGACTAAACTTTGAAGGTGCTTTTCATGTGCTCATTAAAAGCTGCAGACTTAACAGTAACAGAACATTTTTAGTTTGAAACCACAGAAGTTTTTCCAATACTCCTTGAGAAAGTTCTAGTATAACAAATGATCATTTACATAATAAAAGATACATTGAGGTATGCATATCTAAAACATTTTTTAATTACTTGAAATTCATATCATTAGAAAATCATATGTGTAATGTAGATGAATTACATTTTATTTTATATGAAAATAAAAAGTTTCGGTCAAAGGCACACAGAGCCAAATTGGACCACACATATAATTAATTCATATTTTCATATATTTATGTATGTATTAATACCTTTAAAAAAATTATGTTTTCGTTTTTGGCCAAAAATAGGAAGCTTACCGAAATTCAGTTTCAGTCGATCCTTACACATACCTTACATAGCCCTGTGGCAAAAGTTTTGTAAACTTTCTGCTACGACAAGCCTCAAAAACAGCAAAATTTTTCTGCAACGTGGTATTTTTTAATAGTAGAAATGAATGGCAAATTAGTACATAATATAATTAGGAAAAAGACATTGAAGAACTAATATAGCTTAAAGCAGGTGTTATATGTAATGGTCTAATCTGTTTTTAAACTGCATGTAAAAAAACAACAAAAAAAAACTAAGTTTAATGAACCAGCATTAAAGGAATTGTTTAGCCTATTTCGAGTAATTTACAATAAATAAATTGTCCCAATACTTTTCTTAAGAATTATTTATTGAGTACGAGCTTAAATTCTTGTAATTTGTTGCATTGCACCATACATTTAAAAGCTATAAGATCAATTTATTGGAAGGAGGGAGAAGGATTGTACATACATACTTTAATTATGTCAAATAATTAAAATATTAAAAATAAAATTTAATAATATATTTCTAAATAAGTTGTCTGTCATACAAGCAAACATAATTTTCTATATTTGATATGGAAAGCAAGCAAAATAAAAAAGGAAACAATAAAGGATTAAGCAGAAATCATTTTATCGATTAAATTATTTTAAACTTATATATATATATATATATATATATATATATATATATATATATATATATATATATATATATATATATATATATATAAACTTGTCAAAAATAAAAAGATTTCTTTCAAGTGAACTGCAACATATAATTTAAAAAATAAAATATATTTTCTGTATGATGTAATGTAAAAAAGGGCTATATTTATTGTTTATAGTATGATAAACAGTAAGAGGAGACCATTTATGCATTTTCAATATTTCAGGAAAACAAACAGTGAATGAAGATTTATGTTACTTAAAAAATTTAACAATGAGAAGTAACATTAAAATGAGTTTCTCAAAAGAATATGATGAAGACTTATCTTTATGAAGATAAAGTTAGGCCTAATAATGCTTAAATAAAAACAATACTTAAGCCAAAAATTTTTAAAACTGAATAAAATATACAAATAACATTCTTGAGAAATAACAAAAATACTTGTTAATTATATGAATTTTTCATTACAATATACACAAGATATTTAAATTTCCTGTTCAAAAATTTTGTTTACACTAAGAAAAAACAAATATGGCTTCCTTTAGTTTACTTGTTAACTGCAGCTGTGAAAACCTATTTAAAATAGCTATAGTAAAGATCTAATAAAGCTTAAATAAAAACAATTCTTAAGCCAAAAATATTTATAACTGAATAGAATATACAAATAATATTCATGAGAAATAATAAAAATACTTAATTATAAGAGCTTTTCAATACAAGATATTTAAATTTTTGTTTACACTAAGAAAAAACAAATATGGCTTCCTTTAGTTTAGTTGTTAAAACTGCAGCTGTGAAAACCTATTTAAAATAACTATAGTAATATTCTTGAGGTGCAGAGGAAACAAATATCAAAACAATTATTAAACTATTTTAGAAGGAATGCTTATAATATATTTTCATAGACTATAATAACACACTGATGTACTTTTAAATTCATATACAAAGACTAGTCAAGTTAACAGCTTTGAAGAAGATATTGTTTTTCATTTGGCACACTAATACCTGCAGTTTTAAAACTGAAATAATCAAATATTTGAAAACATATAATCATTTTAAAATATACTTTATTAATTATAAAATAATAGACTATCCTACCAATATCAAAAGGTTTTTTTTTTTTTTTTTTTTTTTTAAATATATATAAAACACTGATTCAAAGATTAAGACAACAAACCGGTGGCCATCTTGAAAAACACCAAAAATTCAGATAAGTAACAATACCTGAGATAGATAATCAAAGACCAATAAAAAAGGAATTTTTACCAGAACAAAATAGAATATAGCGAAACAACACCGAAAACTGGCGATATGTAACAATTAAAATAATAAAACTTTGTAAAAAATCACCATAAAATAAAAAAAATACATAGGACGCGTTTCAAGCTAAAAAATATTAACAGCTCGTCATCAGCTAAAGTTCTTGTCCCCTTACAGACACGTGTTTTACTTTAGTTTATGACGAGCTGTTAATATTTTTAGCTCAAAACGCGTTCTATGTATTGTTTTTATTTTATGGTGATTTTTTTACAAAGTTTTATTATTTTAATTTTAACAAACTAGAATGTTATAAAATTCGATCTTAAGATAATTAGCTTGAATGCAATGTATTAGATTATGCATTTCAAAATTCATTCACACTTAGGGATTAAATTTCATAATTTTAGGAACTGTAAATACATAATGTGCAGTATTAAATGAAGAAAACAAAAACAGTCAATGTAATGTACTCAAATCATAAAAGATTAAGATGTAAAAGTTTAAGGTTATTTTTTATATTTAATTATAACAATTGAGTACTTACCACAAAGTTTACAATGACAGGATACGTACGAAAAAATATTTAGCTGGACCTGATTTACTTAAAGAAAACTTTGACTTAACAGTTTGCATCATCCTCAAAACAGCTTTCTGTAGAATGGTCAACTAACACATCCATATGGTCACCTAAGAGCTAGCAAAAAGACATTTAAAGGCAAGAAAAGCAATTGCATTTCAAGCCATTTGAATGCTTTCAACTGGCTGAATATCAGAGTCAACAACAACTCATCTAAAGTCCATAATTTTGATCTGAAAAAAAATTGGTTTTAAAATTAAGAAAATAATAAAAACAAATGGCTTAGATGTCTTATTAACCCGGGTTCTGCCATCTTGGATTTTTTTCTTGCATGAAAACTCCTTTTTCGCTAAGTATTAAACGTCACCAATGGTTAAATATTGTTGATAGATTAATATAATATTGAAAAAATTAGAATATAATAATTATAACTATTAATTGAAAAACAATTTTTAATTCACGCCAAGAAAAAAATCCAAGATGGCAGACCCCGGGATAATAAGACATCTGTTCCAAACAAATCATCATACACAAATTGAAGACTTACAATTTATATAAACAAGTCATGCATACACAAACTGGACAGTTTATAAAAATACAGTCTAGGGATACTTTGCATCAATCTTTTTAGTATGCAGATGTGCAACAGATTTTGTTTTAAAGGAGAGGGAATCGGAGAAGGCTGTAGATAGTTTTTTAATTTTAAATGCTAATTACATAACTACTACAGATAAAAGATGTAACGAATTGTAATTCGAATGCAATCTTTTTAAATTATAAACTAAAATAAAAATTGTATTTGTATGTTTAAAAATTTTAACAGCTTGATGTATATTTTGTAATATTTGATTACAGAAAAATTCGAACTGGATTTTACAATTCAAATAATTTTTTAGCATGACATGTTAGGCTTAAATCAACTCGCAGCAAGTATCGTAAAAATAAAATAACTTTAAAAAGTAGTACATTATTTTTAAAAAAAATCGGCATAAATTAGAAAAGTTATATTCAATAATATGTTTAACATAAATAAAATACATACCATTCCGAGAAGTATTTATTGCGGAAAATACCACATTGCAACAAAATCACCGTTCCCTTTCACATTCGGGATTCAAAACTCTCGTCAATTCATTGATTCATTCTCAAATTCTCACTCCATTCCAGCGCGCACTGATCTTCTCTCGCCAAATTATTTGGCTACATTTCCCTTTCGCCAAGGGTGTTCAAAGCTTGAGGGTTTGTAAATTAGCTAGCTGGCTGTCTCTGTTTGTACATCAGTGTTTAGTTAGATGTGATAAAATTTGAAAATATTTATTTTAAATGCTATTGATATGTGCTCTTAAACCGTTGATCATGGATTACATCGTGTACGGAGAAATTTTTAGCGCAGTAATTGGTTATTTTACTGCCAAAAAGAGCTCAACAGTTTAAGCCTAACTGTTATTGCATTATCGGAGGAAGTAATGTGAGTTCATATATAATTATATTTCTCTTTTTATTTTATATGTATGTTTAAAATGTGTTTTTATAAGCACTTATAATTGAAGTGTGATGTATACATATATTTCATTAATACAGTACTGTGGTATCTAGAAAAAGGTGTTCAAAAAAAAAAGTTTAGTATTGTTCTCAGTGTATAATCAGTAAGTGTAACCCTTCTTTATATATTGTGGAGAATAGTACTCATTTTCTAAGATATAATAACAGTGAATCAAAGATTAATATCTTACCCCCCCCCCCCTCTTTAAAAATTTAAGTACTCTTTTTCAAGTATCTCATTTTTTGAAAATACTCTCTCTTTCCAGCTCTGGGTTGTGAAGTGGTCTTTCTGTGAGAGTAGCGCTCAATTTTTATATAAACAAAAGTATTTATTTTTAAACAGCAAAATTATTCAGTTTAATGTATGTACATTTGTTTAAAACAATGAAAATGATAGTACTCAGTACTGGTTATTTAATTGTAGTACACATTTGATTAACTTCATTTTAATTTAGCAATTATAGATTGCTCTGATTACTTTTATAATTTCTTGTATATAACACTTTTCAGATACTGGTATAAATGAAAATATTTATTGAAAAACAGAACATTTTAATACTGTTATTATCCAAAAATGTACAATTAAAATAACTTTCCAAATCCCAAATGAATTTCAAATATTAACTTAATATGTAATGCAGTTATTGAAGATGTCATCTTTCTGCGGTCAAGGGATTGAGTCAAGAAGGATATTTTTGGATTTTTATGACAGCTGGGTGCACTTGCGAGGCAGGATCTTTATTTAATTTTCTGTCTGTGAGTGTACCTTGCTAGTTCCTTTATACTGGATGTTCCCACAAGAATATATTTCAAACTTGTCAAAGTACTTGTTTACCAACACAATGTCCACACCACGCTGGCTGATGATCTGGTTTCAATTACAGTTTGTTAATATTAAGTTCATTTGGAGTTTGAAAGTTATTTTACCTATGCACTTTTGGATAACAGTTGTATTAAAAGATTCTTTATTTTTATTTAGTGTAGGGGAGAGTGGGGATACTTGATCATAGGGGATACTTGAGCCATCCCTATTTTCTCTACTGTAGGTTAATTTTTCTTTCTAAAATTAGCAACATGATAATATTCTTATAGTTCTGCACATTTAAAAAAAAAAAAAAAAAAAAAAAATCACATATCTTGGAACCATTTTGAAAGTATATAGTGATTAATAGCTGCTTTTTCCCTATCTGAAATAAATATTTAGGTGAGTGTTTTTTATATTTTTTTGTAATCAAAGTTTTGTTTTAAGCTGCAACAATATAGATAGATTTAATAAGTATAATTTCAGTTGTATTTTGAATCTAAAATAATTCAAATAGATGCATTCATTACTTAGTAAAAGTCTGATAAACAAAAATGGTAGTAATGGGGATACTGAGATTGAGGATACATGAGCCATGCTCAACCATCCCTACTAGGAAATTAGAGATATGGGTGAAACAAAAAAATGTCTTTCATGTTCACAGATAGATTTTAATTTTAATTTTTTAATTTTTTTTTCTGGGTAAAATGAGGAAGAACTCTTTTTATTTATTTTTTTCTCATTAAGGAATTAATTTGAAAACATACGTTTAAAAATGCATATTTTGTTAATGAAAATATCTTTTTTTTTCATTTTGACTAACAAAATAGTCTGTCTAGATAAATGTAGGCATAGTTTTCAATTTAACTTTTTGACTAATATTAAAATCACTTTTTAAAACTGATTTTACTGGTCCTAATCTCTAATATTTTAACTAGTTAGGCCCAAAATATTAAAATATTTATTTTGTTAATGTAATATTTTAAGATTAAATATTGTATACTGAAATTGTAACCACTATTACTGTAACTTTTTTAAAAACTTAACCACCAACTGGGGATGTTGCTATCATCAATGAAAACCAAGTTGAAATGATCCTTCGACCACCAATTATCACCACAACAAATGATCGTGTTACTCGTTTTGTTTTCACAACTGGTTTCGAAGGACTTAGTGCATCTTGATTTATCACTATGTAAAACATTTATAAAATAATAAAAAGAAAAATATTATTTTTGTAGGTATTTTTTAGTATTGGCTCAAGTATCCCTTCACCATGGCTCACGTATCCCCCTCATGGGGATACGTGAGCCACAATGTAAAAGAAAACGTAAAAATTTATTAAACAAAGAAAAATAGTTCAAAATTAACTGAAAATGGTTTTCAATTGAAGAAAAATTATCAAATTTTCAACTACAATATTTTATTTTGTTCTAAGTATAAAAAATTTAAAAAAGTGGCTCAAGTATCTCTATCTTCCCCTATTTTTATTACAAATGCAATAAGAATTCTAAAATTTGTACCAACTAAATTAAAATGAAGTGATTCATATGAGTTAAATATTTTCAATGTTTAATAAAGAAACAAAGCACATGTTGTGAATACCATAAGCCAACGAAAATTTCATTTTTATGAAGTATGCGAAAATATTCTTGTCTACAAATAAATTTTCTTGTAAATACTGGTGTCATTCAACTATTTCAACATTTTATGAATACAAATACCTTGCCCCTGAAAGGGTTAAGTTATGTATTGTTATTATTAGGTATCCTACTTTTTTTTTTTTTAAATCTAGGTATGCTTTAGAAAAAGAATTGCTTCTTTGGCAAGTTTTACTCAATAACACAATATCTAAATGAAATATTTTAAATATTTTCCACTTAAACATTACCGGTTAATAATTAAATACTTCAATATTTATTGATAACACAATTCTAATCCATTTTTTTTATGTGCATATAAAAATATATTGAAATATGTTCAATATTTTTCCATATGCTATTTCACGTTTGTTATTTTTAATTGGAAGATTTATTGAATTTTATAAATATTTTTAAAATCAAAGTAAATGTATAAAGCATGGAAAATTCATTTAAATATTGACAAAGTTTTAATTTTTTACTTCTAAATATATACTTAAAAACATATTAGCTGAAATACCAACTTTCAGTTAATATTTTCATGTAAAAGAAATTAATTTTTTCCTATAAACTGTTTCAATTCATAGATTAATAGCTCCCAGTTTAGCACATATTTAGTTTATTTTTACAATCATTATCAAGATTCAAGAGTCCACATTTTATTAACCCTCTTCTTCAAACAACTATAGCTAAAAATAGTCAGAACTCTTTTTAATAATTTTAAATAAAAAAAATGACTTGTTTGTTTTTATCTGCTAATTTTCATGTTAAAAAATATTTAAGTAATTCTTTATTGCTTTTCATGTTTTGAAATGAAATGTATTTTCATAATGAATTACTTTTCACGACATAATTGATAGTTACAAGTTGTTTATATATTTATAAAGAAAAAAAAAATATTTATGGATTTTCACTGCGAGAAAGTATTCTTATTTTTCTTCCTTGCCACACCACCCCCTCACCTCATTTCCAAAGTTTGTAGGGACAAGAGTGGATGCTGCAAATGAGACAAAATGTCCAACCCTATCTAAGGCTGTTTAAACATTTTTTTTATATTGAGTATTATTGATATAAAATTGAAATTAAGAGGATTTTAGATAATTAAATTATTTAAATAATTCAGATCATTTAAATAATGTTTTATGACTACTCAAAATTTGCTATTGTTCAAATATTCAAAACATATTGTAATTTCAAAATGTATAAGGTGTATTACTATTTTCTGAAGGATATATTTCAAAATAATATTTATTATATATGTCATAGGCTGATTGAGAAATTCAACTTTTGCAAAGAGCCTAGTTTGCGAAGAAACATGCTAATTGTGGATGGGAAATCATACCGATAACACTGGTCGGCAACAAAATCCTCTGTAAAAATAATAGTTGATTCTTATTAGATTTCATTCTGGTAAATAAAAATATAGTAACGAAACTACTGTATCACAAACCATTTTTTTTTTTTTGGTAGGAGGGTTTGCTTTTAAAATTAAGGTATTTTATATCTTGCTAAAATATAAGTGGAAATTTTGTAAATCTTAAAATGTAGATAATAATATGTAAATTATCTGTAAATAAATGTATAAATATGATTACCCAAGTTACAGCGGCATAAGGAATGAAAATATATTAGTAGATAGCAAATAGTAAATTCAGACAGGAAAGGGGGGGGGGGGACATAAAAAGAAAAATACACTATACAATACAAGTATCAACAAATTAAATTTCCATGCTATATTTTATCAATTTCATATCTAAGACAGTGAAAACACTTCTTCCATGATTTCAATGATACCTGACTTCATGTTAGAAGAAACAGCAATTCTATGTTAGGTGAATAGTACAACTATTTATTTTGTTAAAAATACTCCAAATATTGATCATATTATTGAATCAATACCTCTGTCAATAAACATATGGGAACTGTAATTTGCAGGTCTAAGCAACAAAACATAAAACAAACTTCTGAATTCTTTAGAAGTAACTCTCCACTGAAAAATCTATTTGATTTAATACAATTGATTTAAATAAAACAACCCTGGATAGACATTTTAGCTTTTGTGCAACCAAGTTCTGAAAAGTTTTTTCTTTTCTTTCCTTTGTGGCTGATTTGTGATGACATGTTTTTTGAAATACCAGATTCCTTAGAGGAGAAACTGCCCCCCCCCCCCAACTGTAACTTCTCCCAAATGGAACCTTTGGGGGGGGGGGGGGGAGTAAATTGCCTCTCCCTAAATTAAAAAAAATAATAATGAACTTTTTTTTTTTCCTCTGGCGATTTAAAAAGAAAAATTAAAACTTATTATTTCTGAGTGATTTAAAACTGTTAAACATTAACAGAAAATATAATTAAGAAGTTTTCGTCGAAAAGAAGTGGCTGCCCCCCCCCCCCCCCCCCCCGTGGAAGTTTAATTATGTTTATGAAAGTATTTGTATTGTAATAAATATCGCAACCGGCGCCGAGCTAATTTTCAACGCAAGCAATGCTTCGACCATCGACTTCTTCGTCTATCTGGGTCACGTGACCTTCTAGTTTCGATTTCGCTTCCGGGCCATAGTAACGTCGGCTATGGTCCATTCTATGTTCATGATCGCAACGCTGCCGCCAAATCGTCCCCAGGACGGAGTGCGTTTTACCGACCCTCAACAGACGGCGCTGCAATCTACGGCTCTGATTGTTTCGTCTGGGACTTTCTAATTGTCTGTGGTTATGATTTTTTTTCTCACTTTGGATTCGTTCGTTTTGGTTCCACGGAAACAACGCCATTTTGAGAATGATAGAAGTCGAATGATAGAATATCTGTCGAACCGGCTAGGTCTCTTCCGTTTGGAGTGTTTAATTGAGTTCGTGCTATATTGTTGTAATATTTAAACTAATTTGTGACTTTGAAAAATCCGGTATGTATATTACCCTTAATAATCATAATAGTCTTAATTTTTTTCTGTATCATTTGTTGTTGAGTAAATTTAGTTTACTTTTCGTGACTGTGAGAACATGTTCTATGTTAGAAGAATTTCTATTAAACTTTAGGAGTAAACATATATTAAGAAATCATTGCCTAATAAACCATATTTCGTTATGAACTCGGCCTATTACTCTCAATGTTTTTCCATCTCCTCCTTTTTGTACGGCCGATGAGTGATGGATACCGTATTAATCTGTTATTTCTTTTAAATGCTTAGTTTTTGAATAAAAGCTTTAAATAGTAGCATTTTATAAAATTTATTTTTTTTCTTATGTTTAATTTTATATCTATGATAAATTTTTAGCTTAGCTTCATATTTAAATGTTCCAAACTTCCGGTTTCGGAAAGCCGTAGCGAATACCTCATAGCTTACAATTAAATTAAATCGTTCGTTTTCCCTCACTTTTTTTCTCAGAGTTCAGATTCAGAGGTTAGTTATTTCTTTGCTTTTATTTACACTTGGAATTTCTACGAACTTTTAAAACTATTTTCTGACTCTCAAATTAATTTACCATCCACTTTGCAAGATAAAGTATTGGAATGGAATTTTTAGCTTCTTATCTTTAATTTTCGTTGTTTTCTATGTTAAAGCTGCTCTTAAACCCAAACTAAAACTACCTACTTTCTGAGTTGGGAGTAGTGTAGCTATGCTGGTCCCCGCCAAGCATGGCGATGAAACAGGTTTAAGAAAGTGATAAAGTCTTGGGCATGGTCAGGGCGATAACTTGCTTTGGATGGTTGAATAATGCTAGCCAATAAGTATGCCAATAGATATGTCATTGTATTTCTGAACTTGGGAGGAGTAGAAGGGTGTGAAAAGCAAACATATGTCGTACAAGTCAAGCATAAGTGATGTGATTATTGACAACGATAAATAAGAAACATGAATTACAATCCATTAGATAGGCAGTTTTTTAACAACGAAAAGTTTTATTATGACAAGAATTTCATTTCATTTACTTTTAAAATTAAATGTTAAAACGTAATTTTAAAATGATCAAGCAATCAATATTCTGAAACAATTTTCATTTTGTTTATTGAAACAATCGGTTCCAACTTTAATCACTGTTTATTATTTTTTTTTATTTCATTTAAGTGAACTACCCAGTAATTGACCATTTAGTGAAAGTTTCTTCACATTTTTTTTTTCTGTGCTAAATTTAAGGAGATATTTCTTGAAGCTTTTTTTTTAAAGCAACAATCATTTATAAGGATCAATAATAAATAAACATTATTTGTCTACTTTTTTGAAATTTTATTTTATTTAATATAATAGTTGTCAAGTCAGATTTTGCCAGTAATTGACCACTTAATGTTAGAAAATGACCATCACTGTGTCAGTAATTGACCACTCTGAAGTTGAACTGATAAACCTTCTTAAAATTAATCATATGAAAAAATGGGGAAGTTTGCCAAGTTTTATTCTACAGAAACTGGATGTCTAGCCTCCTGGACAGCTAGAAAAAAAAAAAATTCAGGGAAATTTCAAATTTCTAAAAAAAAAAAAAAAAACTGACTAATTTGAAATTTCTGAGAAATTTTTTAGAAAAAGAATTTCAATCATAAAGCCAAAGATTTTTAAATTGCAGTAGTAGCAAAATATGTAGCTGTGCTCTTTATAAGGACTGTTCGAACCTCCTATAGATTTTTTTTTTTGCTTATCCTCTTTTACTCTTTCCTTGGCAATTAAGGTTTTTGGCATATAACATCACACAATCTCGACACCTGAAAAATTGTTGCCACCTGGCTAACCGAAAAGTACCAATTGTTTTTATTGGCATGGAAAACCTAGAAAAGTAAAGGAAATTCATCACTGAACTTGGCTAGTCAGTCACTCTGTATGGAAAATATAGATGTACATTCTATATAGGGTAGATGTGCCAGTAATGGACACCCTTCCAGTAATGGACACCCCTTGATGTTTTTGGTTCATAAAAAAATAACTAATAAATATTTAGCTTTAATTATTTTTTTTATAATTCCTCCTTGTATGTTCTAGAAAACTATGTTATTGTTGACCCTTTTAATCAAACGAATCAGGAAGCAGAAAATAATGTTTCAAAGTTTTGCTGTTTTTCTGTGAAAATCTTAATGAAGAGGTTAAGAGCTGGCTTCGTTTAATTTATTTATATATTATTTATTTTCTTGCAAAATTTGAATGTTTTTGTTTGAGTAGCAATAGAAAACTTTGAATTTTATATACTACTGGCTATTTACAAAATTTCATTTCTTTTTAAGGTTTTAAGAGGGGGTGTCCATTACTGGGATGGTTAATCAGTCATTTTCCAGTAATGGACACCCCATGTACATAGGTCAAAATTGGGAAATTTCATTAGCGGCCACTGGCCAGTAAGACTAATTTTTAAAGTGGCCACTTTCTTTAAACTAGTCAGCCACTTTTTTATTTCAAAATGCTAAACAGTAAAATTTCTATAAGTATTAATCTAAAACTGAGTAGCCCAAATAAATATGTTAATATAAATATACTGGAACCAAAAAAAGTAGAATCCCTGATGAAATGCAAGAAAATTTTATCTCCTTGTAAAAAAGTGGCCGGAAGGTGGCGACTGATAGACAATTTTTCACTAGCCACTTTTTTCCCTTTACTGGCCCTGTGGCCGGTGGCTAGTGCTAATTTTGACCTTTACCCATGTAGACATTGCTAAAAATGCAATTTTAGTAATGTTTATAGCGCATAAAATACTTTGGCTTAACTGGAAACCTAAATAATCAAATTTAATTTTTAAATTATACTTACCAAAATGTAATAACACCAAAACTTTTATAAATAGCTGCTTTTAAGTTATTTTATGTGATTAATAAAATTTCGATATTTTATTTTATTTATTATTTTTTTTTTATGTAGTACATATACCTCACATATTTTATAATCTGGAAATCAAACCAGCCAGGAAGCAGAAAATACTGTTTAAGAGCACAGTCAAAGAGGGGCTCATAGGGCTTAATCTCTCTCCGTTTAAATAAAAGCAATTCAGTTACAGAAGCTATTAAAAATCCATTTTCTGTCTTAAATGTTTCCTTATTAAAAAAAAAAAATGTAATACTATTAATGAAAGTTATACGTAATATTCATGTAGGGTAGATGCACCAGTTTTGGCCACATTGGATCAATTTGTCCAATATTTAGCCTGTGAATTAATGCTAACAAATAATAGGCATTCTTACATTTTAAGCTAACTCTCTTTTATCATTTACAATATCATTTGTTTATTTTTTGATAAAATATGATTTGCAAAAAAAAATAAATGTGTGAAACTGTAGTGTGTGCTTACATGTGCATTTGAAGATCATGGGGAAAAACCGGTCTTACTTACAATCTCGCTCATCATCCATGCGATCTCCGTATTAGCGATGCATCACGCAAGCATTCGAAGATCAGAGGTGAAACCGGTCTTACCCATCGGTCTTGTTCGTCATCGTACTGGCGTGATGCATTTGTATGCCGCGATTAAGAGCAAGAATCTGAGAGAGTGTCACACCTGTGATTCATGACATCTCAGATTTTCTCCAAAAAATTACCAGTTGTTACTTACCTTGTTAAAAGACAAAATCTAGAATTTTTTTTTTTCCAAAGTTGAGTTGTTCATTTTTTATGGGCCCCCAAATGTCACCGTGCAGTGCAAAAAATTGAGCGTTTTTTAAAGACATTAAAATTGCTATGACCCACAGTTCTTTGTGCAAACAACTTGCCACAAAATTCTTGTTATGTATGGGATGTAGGAGGGTTCAACTTTATATAATAGATGAGAAGTCTGTGGCAACTTGTTGCCGCAAGGTCACTGAAGGTCACAAACTTATGCATTTTCGTTGTTTTTTATCATTTTTAAGGCCCAATAACAGCTTGCGCGTTGAAGTTGCCATGGCAAAAGAAGTGTCATTTGAAAGACATGTATTAGCACTTTTTAAAAATGTACATATAATTGAGGCAAGTTGGATGCGCTTTTAGTAACAAAGCGCCAAAATGTGAAAAATGTCATATTTGACCGATATTCAAACTGTCATAATTTCCTGCGGCAATGACATTTTGAAATAATTATTTTGCCATTCTTTTATTCTATTATTGCTCTTTATGAAAAAGTAAACTCCACTGAGGCATGTACCTTTAAGAAAAAAAAAATGATTTTTTTAAACATACTCTATTCCGGTAGTCAGGACTTTTTTGCTTTTCAGAACAACTCGTCTGAATAACATTTTTTTTTTTAATATTTACTTGGCTGTATGAATGGAT
This sequence comes from Maratus speciosus, assembly GCA_963932465.1. Classification (NCBI taxonomy): domain Eukaryota; kingdom Metazoa; phylum Arthropoda; class Arachnida; order Araneae; family Salticidae; genus Maratus; species Maratus speciosus. Next base: position 443,074,581 of record OZ010787.1, read on the forward strand.
ATATTTTAATATATTGTGACACATATATGATAGATGTTATTTAATTTGACAATCAAAATTCTTGGCATTTATAATCTATATTGATAATACAAGTATATTCAGCTAACGCTAACACTATCAATAATTAAAAAAAAAAAAAAAAAAAAAAAAAAAAAAAACCCACAAACATATAATTGTTCCTTGTAAGACTCTTGAATATCTTTTAAGCATGGAACTGTAAAAAGATCAGCCCCAGACAATTGTATAGGACCAGAGAAGATGGTATCGCATGTGGGGTAACATGTTTTAATCCACAATCATATTTTAAAGTTGTTCCATAAGCAACATCTTGTAGAGAATCTGTTGTAAACAAAAAATCTAAAAAATGATCAACCTTACTCATGTCAAGACAGTTTATACTAATTTTGCGTACAAGAGCCATATTGCCAGCCCCAAATTGTGCTCTCAATTCTCTTGCTCTCCTTACCATTCTCTGTGAGCATTGGAATTTCTCTATAACTTCTGATTTTGTGTATTTTTGAGGATCCAATAAAGCTAGCTTCATCTTTTGAGATGGAGTGCTTTTAAAGGCTGCTACTATCTCTTTTAGACATTCATCTTCAGCTTCAATCTCGCTGCAGCTGCTACTGTCTGAAACAACCTTTCGAAATTCATGTTCTTGCTCTGGGGCCAGTTTCTTGGTTAACGTTGCTTTAAAATTATTGGTAACTTCAGAGTATTTTCGTTTCATACAGCGAAGGGTACTTGCAGAAAGTTTTGAAACAGGAGATTTCAACTGAAATTTAACAGGGCTTACAACTTCTGTTAATGATTTTATAAATGAATTTGTCTCGGTCTTATCAGTTTCCACTAACAGAGAATTACGTGGATCGCTGGAAGTGATGTCGGCTATCTCAACTTCATCGTTCATTTGATGTAGATCTTTTGAAAGAAGATAATCTCTATGCTTTGGACAAACAGTTCCTCCAATTGGAAAGTTTACAGAAGAATTATATTTACATATTAATTCATATGTTGCCCAACTTGCAGACCTAACACCTTTTTCTTTTCTTTTCCTGTTTTCCTTGTGATAAGGGTGTAAACATACAGCTGGAACATTTTGGAACAAGTACCAAAACCAAAACGATGCTTTGCACAAAGTTTAAATCCTTCAGGTAAAACTTTACCACTTCTGCTAGATATTAGCTCTTTTTCAGACACACTTCTATCAGGTGCTTTAACATTTATTCTTTCTAGATAATTTCTTCACATCTGCTGCCAAGTCCTGTTCTGAAAACAACTCATCCTTACGACTTTTGCCGTGTCTTCCACAGTTCAGTAGCTCATTATAAAAAAAAACAATCTGTATAAGGATCCGAATTAAGTTCTTCCATGTTTTGTAAAACAGTTTTTTTAACTAAGAATATATAAACATAAGTATGAAAATATCCAAATTAAAAATTCACAACTTTATTTTTTAAATGAATGAACAAAGGTAATTCTTATTTAACAGAAATATTGTTCTGATATTCCAGAATAGCCAACCATGTGATAACAGTAAGGCAAACAAGGGAAGAGCTGAGTTGGGTTTTTTTTTTCTCTGTGCAATTTTATTTTACTAAAATTATTGTTGCAAATGTAAAATATTTTATCAGTAATACTTTTTAAAAAAAATACCCTTTATAAACAAAAAACAAAATAATAATTTTATTTTTTAATGGATGAACATAAAGAATTCTGATTGCACAGAAATATTGTTCTCACGGTTCTAGAATATTTTACCAAGTAGTACTAGTAATACAAAAAAAAGAAGAGTTGAGATATTTTGTTTTTCAGAATTTTGTGTTGCTGAAATAATGTGATTATAAACTTAAAATATTTTATCAATGATTTTTTTTTTAAATACTTTACAAAAATTAATCTTATCATCAGATACAGCCTTTTTTTTAAATGAAGGAGCATTATAAATTCATTCATATTCCACAGAAATATTGTTTTGAAGTTCGGCATTTTTCACTATGTAGTAATAGTAATACAAACAAGGGGAAGGTTGGAATATTTTGCTTTGAATAATTTTATGTTCTGAAATTAATGATTTTAAATTAAAAATACTTCATCAATAATGATTTTAAAATGTACCTTATATTAAAAAAAAAAAGACTAATATCTTTATATATGTGCATTTTATTCAGTTATAATTTTGTACAAGTTTCAGGTGATTTTTTAACAAATGTTAAAAAATGAACAAAATATTCCAAAATATGTATAAAAGTATAAAACTTTGTAAACCTTTTGCTTTTAGTCTATTAAATGTGAAAAATTATAGTAAATTTTTAAACATTAATGAAAAAATCATATGCATTTCACAGGTATATACCAAATAGAGAACATATCTGTGATTTTTTGAATTTTAAAACTAAATAATTGTCCTCAATAAATATAAACGCAACAATATATAAAATATATCAATTCATACAGGCAAGTAAATGTTAAAAAAAATTATTATTCAGGCGAGTTGTTCTGAAAAGCAAAAAAGTCCTGACTACCGGAATAGAGTATGTTTAAAAAAATCATTTTTTTTTTCTTAAAGGTACATGCTTCAATGGAATTTATTTTTTCATAAAGAGCAATAATAGAATAAAAGAATAGCAAAATAATTATTTCAAAATGTCATTGCCGCAGGAAATTATGACAGTTTGAATATCGGTCAAATATGACATTTTTCACATTTTGGCGCTCTGTTACTAAAAGCGCATCCAACTTGCCTCAATTATATGTACATTTTTAAAAATTGCTAATACATGTCTTTCAAATGACACCTCTTTTGCCATGGCAACTTCAACGCGCAAGCTGTTATTGGGCCTTAAAAATGCTAAAAAACAGCGAAAATGCATAAGTTTGTGACCTTCAGTGACCTTGCGGCAACAAGTTGCCACAGACTTCTCATCCATTATATAAAGTTGAACCCTCCTACATCCCATATATAAAAAGAATTTTGTGGCAAGTTGTTTGCGCAAAGAATTGTGGGTCATAGCAATTTTAATGTCTAAAAAAAATGCTCAATTTTTCGCACTGCACGGTGACCTTTGGGGGCCCATAAAAAATGAACAACTCAACTTTGGAGAAAAAAACTTCTGGATTTGGCCTTTTAACAAGATAAGTAATAACTGGTAATTTTTTGAAGAAAATCCGAGATGGCATGAATCACCCCATAATGCTAGGTGTGACACTTTCTCAGATTCTTGCTCTTAATCGTTAAACGAAAGATCGGGAAATCGGTTTGACGATTTTTGATTTAAATCTATATAACTCGATGCATCGCCCAGCCCTAGAAGGCACGTCAGGTATTGCAAAGTTTTCTGAATTTTTTTTTTAAGAGAACATAACCATATTTTCCAATAATTTCCAAAGTTTTAAATGTTGTACTTGTGTTGTCTGTCACAAGTTTTACCTTGTGAAAGAGGATTCAGGGCCCAAAATTGAATTAAAATCTAAATTCAGAATTTTATTTAAAAACCCCATTCATAGCATTTGGTTGACAGCTGAAAAATAGACTGTATAAAAGATTAACTTTCTTCCTTTTTAAAAAACATTTTACATAATTATTCTGAGTTGTTTATTTAAATTGCTTCAATGGTATTTTGTCATGTCAGTATTAATGTAATTCTTTAAATAGCACGTAAAATAACAGTGGGTTTTAAAGATTTTTTTCTCCCTCCATTTATAAATGTTGGTAGGGAGACTCTCCTCCTAGGAAAAATTGAATTTCAAGCCCTGAAGTTGCAGTACTAAACTGTAAATTTTCCACATGTGAAGAAAGATACAATGCATAAAAATATTCTGTTTAGATAGCAACCTCCCTAATCCTGGTGGCATGTAGTTGACGGCACGTATTGTATTTTCCAAAAGTGAGAACAATCTAATGGCAATAGTACTCGTTTTCATCGCTCAAAAGAATAATCCTTTTCATGAATAAAGAATAACCCATTGTTCCCTAGGCAAAAGGGAGCTTTCACACTTTTCTAGGCATTTTCGTTCATGTTAAGCATCAAAATCTCTCATGGGGACATCGAGAATTGTTCATATTAAACGTGTTCATTTTAAAAGGAGAAAAAACACTAGAATCCATATTCATTTTGATGGGGACAGTGGGAACTGTTCATGTTAAAAGTAATTTATGTTAACGAGGTTCGACTGTAATAATAATAATAATTTTTAGACTTTCTGAATCAAACTTATCAACGTATGATTTTTTATGTCCTGATCAGTGGCATTAGTATTTTCAGATATTTATAGAACAAACAAAGAAAAAATAATAAGTAAATAAAATCTTTCTCAACTCAAGATACGCTTAAAATTAGAAATTAGCACAGTATGTTACTTTTTTTTATGTTAAAAAAGCAAATGATTAAAGTCGAATTTTTTGCAATTTTTTGTTGAAGATCATGGGATTTCCAGATATGTTATTCTAAACATTGAAACTAAATAAAATAAATTAGAATAAACATTTCTATAAGAAACTGGAATCACGGAAAAAAGCGCACAGGAAAAAACAAACCGAATAAAAGACCACTGGAAAGTATTGCATTTATTAAGTTGTATTATTTATTTATTGCTGACTTTGTCAAAATGACGCCTGACAATTCATTAAAAGAGTAAGGGTATTTGTTTCAGAAACTAATTCTTTTGGGGAATTTAAATGTGAAATTTACTGTTATCTTTATTTACTAAAAAAATAAATTTATAGCTTACTTCAAAAATATAATTGAATAAAATATTTTAAACTAAATAAATATGGCTATTAAGAAAAAATATAACACGTTTCATTTAAAAATGCGTACCACAACTGAAAACCAGTTATCAATAATTATTGTTCATAGACAGTACTGTAATCAAACTCATTTGAGTGTCTCTGCAAATGAACGATACATTGTATACACACTTTATTTATTATCCAGTAAGTGCCTTGTAGTGCTCCCCAGTGATATGTATCATTTTAAATATGTTTCAAATAGTGTAACATCATTAAAATACGTAGCAAATGATTTTTCCCAAGTGACCGTAATGTAACGAAATTCTTTTGATTGTCCCTGAAAGACACATTGCATTCAGAAAATGGGTCGATGCTGTTTTTAACGGACTTCAAAAAGGAGGAGGTTATCAATTTGACCTTTATGTATGTTTTGTCCATGTTCACGCATAACTTTCTTAAATATGAACCGATTTTGATAATTTTTTTTTGTTTGAAACTGTAAGACCCCCATTTGGTCCCATTGCAATTTTTATCAAAATCTGATGATTAGAATTTTTTAAAAAAATAACTTTAAAATTAAAATCCTTTTTGAAGCAGTCGCCCGATTATAAGTGCTCATCTTTGATACTGTTACTCTTACAAAGATATGAGATCTTTCAAAGTGCGAAAACTTAGCTGGACAAGTGAAACGAGATTGACCAATCAGAAGCGTGCAGTTTTGCGAACGTTTTGCTGTTTGCAAAAATGCAGGCTTCTGATTGGTCGATCTCGTTTCGCTAAGAGTGAAAAATCTATCTGTATACCGGCCATTCTCTCATCCACCAAACCGGAAGGCCCACATAGACACAAACCGATATTGGAAGTCGGTGTCGAAAAGTTGAAAGTCAACCTTTAAAGTTCCTTATGTATCAGAGCACAAGTAGTACAGCGCCTAGAATAAATAGTGTGGAAATCTGCTATCCAAACTACAGCACCTAGAAGATACAGTGTGGAAAACGGCTATTCCTATAATGCTTTAAAAAGTACTAAAAACTTGTATCCCATAAATCTCCAACAATGCTCATCGGCAATATGCTGATACGAGCGCCATCTCGTAACTCTTTTCAATATAAACACTGTGTTTTCAAAAATTATAGAATGTTAAATATCGGAAACTATAAATATAAGATATTTTGGTCTGTTATAAGCTAATTTAGTTAAGGAATGACATTTTTAGCACTATTTTGTAGCCATTTTCCACACTGTATCTTCTAGGCGCTGTAATCCAAACAGCACTAAAAAATTGTATCACTTAAATGTGCAATGATGCTGTAATCTAATGAGCCGATCGCAACGACATCTGCGTTTATATTTTTCAAATTTCAATGTAAACATTGTACGATAACAGCGTCTGGACCAAGTTGTCTTGGAGTTTTAGAAAATATCCTCAGATGTCGCTCAGATTGACTTTTTGGATTTCAGCATCGTTTTACATTTAAGGGATACAATATTTTAGTACTTTCTAAGTACTACTGCTACAGAGTCTAGAATATATAGTGTGGAAATCGGCTATCCGAGTAATACTTAAAAAAAAGTGCTAAAATATTGGATCCCTTAAATGTCAAACAATGCTGAAATCCAATGAGTCGATCACAGCGACATCTGCAGGATATTTTCTATAACTCCAAGACGATTTGGTCTAGACATTGTAATAATAAGTGTTTACTTTGAAATTTGAAAATATGTCGCTGAGATCGGCTCCCTGGATTTCAGCATCATTGCACATTTAACGGGTACAACTTTTTAGCGCTGTTTGAATAGCAGATTTCCACGCTATGTATTCTAGACGCTGTACTACTGTGATAGTAAGTCAGTATGTTCTGGATATCTGAATCTGGGGAAACAATGAGAACGGTTCAGGATCTGAACCCAGTAGGCATTGTGAACAAACATGCTTACATCATTTGAGCTGGACCAAATTACAGCATCTAGAATACATAGTGAGGAAATCTGCTATCCAAGCAGTGCTAAAAAGTTGTATTCCTTAAATGTGCAATGACGCTGAAATCAAGGGTGCCGATCGCAGCGACATCGCAATATATTTTCATATTTCAAAGTAAACATCGTATTATTACAGCGTCTAGACCAAATCGTCTTGGAGTTTTAGAAAATATCCTGCAGATATCGCTGCAATCGACTCATTGGATTTCAGCATCGTTTGACAGCTAAGAAATCCAATATTTTAGCACTTTTTTAAGTATCATGGGGGTAACTGATTTCCACACTATATTCTAGACGATGTAACCAAAACCGTCTTGGAGTTTTAAAAAATATCCTGCAGATGTCGCTGTGATCGACTCTTTTTTAGCATTGTTAGACATTTAAGGGATCCAATATTTTAGCACTTTTTTAAGTATTACTGGGATAGCCGATTTCCACACTATATAATCTAGATGCTGTAGTTATATAATAGAAAATGCCTAAGTTTGCTATAGTTTGGATATAGCGTCTAGAATATCTAGTGTGGAAATATGCTGTCCAAACAATGCTAAAAATTTGTATCTCTTAGATGTGCGACGATACTGTTAGAAAATAAGGTGCCTTGTCCTTGTGTCTTATCACCTTGCATATATTTTTATATTTATTAGTATACTTGCCCATAAGTATATGTGGCTTGTATTGCATGCATAAATACTCCTGCCTCTAGTCTTTCCATTGGTAACTGACTACTCCATTTATTTTTATTAAGTCTAAGTTATATTTTTATCTGTAAAGGAAGAATAAACTTACCTTTCATAATTTCTTTTTATAACGTTTCTTCTTATCTAAATATAAGGAAATAGTACTCTTACTTTTTAATTTCTTTCCTGTTTACAATGAAAGCTTACATCGATATTTCGCCGTAACTCTTGCATGTCCAACTCTATCATCTGTTTTCCTTAGTGGTTACTGACCAAATCGCGCCATAATCGTTACTGTTATTGCTGATAGATGGCGTTGAGAGATGACGTAATTGTGGCTTGTTCTGTGATTTACTCCGCTCCGTTGATATTTGCATATGACGCTCTGGAGACAGGTAGAAAGTAGTTCGGTCATGCGTATTGGCTGGTTTTCGGACATCGGCGGAGGATAAAAGGATTTACATTCAGTCTCTGTCAACCTTTGATGTCTCTGAATGTCTCATGAGATGTGAGCGGTCTGTTCGGCTACGTTTAACGATGTTGAGTTTCTTTTTCTAAACGTTTAACAATGTTAAGTTTCTTTTCCTGAGGTCATCTTTAAATATAATGTTTAATCTAAATTAAAGGAGCTTTTTCGGTGGAATATGTTTACAGCTATTAAGATAAAGTAATGAAGTTCTTTGAATAGTCGTGCTGTGTAAAGATGGATAATCGTCATCAAGTGTACTTTTGCTGGACTAAGTTTTTCATCTAAATCTGTATCATCATATCATCCCCGTCTTTTATTGGAAGTTTTGCCTGGAGGTCTCTCATGTAATTAAATCGTTTTTCTGTCTGACTGCGACATCAAGTAAAGTAGTCTTTTTATAAGGACTTGAATATCTTCTTGTGTCCAGTTAAAGTTATAAAAGTTATTTAAGTTTAAGGTTTCCAGACGTTACATATCTTTTTCATGTGATCTGTTACAAAGAGATATCATGTCCATCACGTCATGATTATCCTATAGTCAATCAGATAAGTCTAATGTTGTTTTCAATAAGTACTTGAGTAATCTTAACGATATATCTCCATTTGCTTTTAAATGTTAATAAAATATGTTACGTTAATTTAACTATGTCATCTTTGCTTTAACACCACCAAATTTATTTATTTATCTTTATTTCTAGCAATTTCTTTAATTAATATTTATATCTTATTTGGGGTTACAGATCAGCACTTAATGCTTTTACTGCATTAAATGCAGCTCTGCTTATTCAGGGCGGGATTCTCGCCCAAAACAATATCGTGGGTGGGAGGCTCCCGTCAGAAAAATTTCGCCCTTTTCCAGAAAATTTTACATTTTGAAACTACGATCAAGTCCCTCGAATGCCTTGCAAATTTCGTGATATTTTCATGCGATCGATTGACTCATTTTACGAGTTTTTTTTACCGCAAATGATAGTTGAAATTCATGATTTTTCCCCGCGACCGGTAGGCAAATTTCGCTTTTTTTTTCCCCTGCGATCCGTTGACAAGTTTTGCGTTATTTTCCGCGATCGTTATTTGGCGAATTCAGAATTCAGACATAAAAAATATCACAAATTTCGACAAATGATCGCTGAAAAAAATCGCCAATTTCGTCGCAAACGATTACGGAAAAACGCAAATTTAGTCAAAGGATCGCGAATAAAATGCCAATTTGGTCAAAGGAGGGTGGAAAAAACGTGAATTCCGTCAAAGGATTGCTAAAAAAACACTAATTTTGTCAAATGATCGTGAAAAAGTGCAAATTTCATCAAGGGATCGCGAAAAAACACAAATTTCGACAAAGTATCGTGGAAAAAATGTGAGTTTCGGAAACAGATCACGGAAAAAATGCGAATTCGGGCAAAGGATCGCGAAAAAATGCGAATTCAGGGAAAGGATCGCAAAAAAAAAAAACAAATTTCGTCAAATGAAAGTGAAAAAAACAAATTTCGGGAAAGGATCCCGGAAAAAACACAAGTTTTGACAAAGGATCGCGGAAGAAATCCGAATTCAGTCAAAGGGCCACTGACAAAAAAGGGAAATTTTGTCAAAAGATCATTGAAAAAATCAATTTCGTCAGTCGTTTGCACAAAAAATCGCCAATTTCGTCGCAAACGATCGCTGAAAAATGCAAATTTCGCCAAAGGATCGCGAATAAAACGGAAATTTCATCGAAGAATTGCGAATAAAACAGAAATCTCGTCAATGGAAGCGGAAAACGCGAATTTCGTCAATGGATCGCGCAAAAAAACAATTTCTTAAGGATTGTGGGAAAAAATGCGAAATTCATCAAAAGATCGCAAAAAACGCAAATTTCGGCAAAGGTTTGCGCAAAAAACACTAGTTTCGGCAAAGAATCGCGGAAAAAACGGGACTTTAGTCAAAGGGCCGCTGAAAAAAACGCGAATTTCATCGAATGATCACGAAAAAAAATGCGAATTTCGTCATAGAATCTCGAAAACATCGAATTTCACCAATCTAAAAAAAGTGAATTTCGTTAAAGGATCTCGAAAAAATGCAAATTTCGTCGTATCGCTAAAAAAACATGAATTTCGTCAAAAGATCGCGGGCAAAAAGTGAGTTTCGTCAAAAGATCGCGGGCAAAAAGCGAGTTTCGTCAAAGGATCGCACAAAAAACGCAAATTGCATCAAAGGATCGCAGGCAAAAAGCGAGTTTCGTCAAAGGATCGCACAAAAAAATGCAAATTTCGTCAAAGAATCGCGGATAAAACGTGAATTTCGTCACAGGATCTCGAAAAAAGCGAATTTCGTCAAAGTAAAAAAGCGAAATTCGTCAAAGGATCGTGGAAAAGAAACTAATTTTGTCAAATGATTACGAAAAAACACTAATTTCATCAAAAGATCGCGAAAAAATGCGAATTTCGTCAAAGAATCACAGGAAAAAATGAATTTCGACAAAGGATTGTGAAAAAACGCGTATTTCGACAAAAGATCACGAAAAAACGCTAATTTTATCAAAAGATCCCAGAAAAAAACGCGAATTTCGTCAAAGAATCACGAAAAAAACACGAATTTCGTCAAATGATCGCGAATTTTGTCAAAGGCCGGCAGAAAATACAGAAATTTCGTCAAAGGATGCCATAATAAACGTGAATTTAGTGAAAGGGCTGCTGAAGAAACGCGAGTTGAATGCATAGAAGCTTTCTAAATCAAAGAAAATATCAGGGACCCAGGTTTTGACTATAATTCCATTAAGGATATAATAAAACAATTTCGCTTAGAAATGGATATTGATGATGCCATCACCAAATATACATTGTTCATGCAAGTAGCTAAAAATGAAGGCAAGTCAGATATTGCAAATTTTTTAAGAGATCATAACCATACATTTCCAATAATTTCCAAAGTTATAATGTTGTGCTTGTGCTGTCTTTGTCTGTTATACATTTATATTGTGAAAGAAAATTCAGTGCCCAAAATCAAATATAAAATCTAAATTCAGAATTTCATTTAACAGGCCCCATTGTTAAGGACCCCTGACATTTGGTTGAAAGTTGAAAAATAGACTGAGTAAACGCTTGACTTTCTTCTTTTTTTTAAATAAAAAACATTTTGCATAATTATTCTTAGTTGATGATTTAAATTGCTTCAATGGTATTTTGTCATGTCTGTATTAATGCAATTCTTTAAATAGCACGTAAAATAACAGTGGGTTTTAAAGATCTTTTTCTCCTTCCCAAATAGCTCAACTCCCCTCCATTTATAAATGTTGATAGGGAGACTCCCCTCCTAGGAAAAATTGAATTTCAAGCCCTGTTATTCATAACCCCTGGGGAATACTTTTGTATTTCCCAATAGATACTGCTAAAATCCCAAGTGTCGACTGCAGCGACATCTGCGGGATTTTCGTATTACATTGTATACACTAGCAATATCTTGCAGTTGTAGAAAATATCCTTCAGAAGTCTCTGTGATCTTCATATTTCAGCAGCATCGTTGCACATTTAAGGGATACAATATTTTAGCGCTTTTTTAAGCATTACAGGGATAGCCGATTTCAACACTATATATTTTAGGCGCTATAGTTTGGACATAAGTTTCTCTCAAAGCACTTTGACGCGCTCTGATGTGTAAACTTTAATTGATGGATTGTCAGCTTTTCCTCACCCAATTCCGTTGTCCGTAGGTATCTATGCGGACCTTATAGTTTACTGGATGCGGTAACTTTCCGAAGTGTGTCTAGAAAAGATGCCACATTCAGAAAAACTCAAATATATAAAACGATGCTAACCGTCATCGAAAGTGGGGATCAAAAAGCTTACAATGGAGGATATTCCATCTACATTTTGATCACGTGGTCAAGGTAAAAACTTCTAGCGTAAAGAAGGGAAAGCTCCGTAGATACAGTGCCTAGAAGATACAGTGTGGAAAATGGCTACAAAATTGAATCCCACAAATGTACAACGATGCTGAATAACATACAGGGATGCCGCAGACGCGCTATAACGTGTAAATTACGCGAAAAATCTGAGACGGGACGCAAAAAAATCGCGGAAAAAAGCCGATTTTCGTCAAAGAATCGCAAAAAAGCGCAAATCTCACCAAAATATCACGCAAAAACAACAATTTTCGTAAAAGGGCCGCAAAATAATAATGTATTTCGTCAAAGGATCGCGAAAAAAAGCGAATTTCGTCAAAATATTGCGAAAAAACACTATTTTTGTAAAAGGCCGCGACAAAGTAGCGTATTTCGTTAAAAGATCGCGAAAAAATAGCGAATTTCATCAAAAAATCATGGAAAAAAGCGCAAATTTCATCAAAATATCGCAAAAAAAAAGCCTATTTTCGTCAAAGGATCGCGAAAAATAGCACAAATTTCATCAAAATTTCGCGGGAAAACGCTATTTTTGTAAAAGGCCTCAGACAAAATAGTATATTTCGTCAAAAGATCGCGAAAAAATAGCGAATTTCGTCTAAAAATCGCGGAATAAAGCCGAATTTTGTCAAAGTATTGCGGAAAAAACAAGATTTTCGTGACAGGCTTGCAAAAAATAGCGAATTTTGGCAAAAGGATCGCGGAAAAAACGCGAATTTCGTCAAAGTAATGCGGGAAAAAACGTGAGTTTAGTCAAAGCACCAAAAAAGATGTGCAAACTATACTTATAGGTAGAAAATTCCTAAAATGGGATTTAATTTTTTTTTTTAATGAGATTCTTAAAAATAAAGCATGATTTCAGTGTACTTTGATAATGTATTCAGTAGGTGGACCAGTGAGCTCCCCCTCCTTCTTACTGCATTGAAATGTCTCCCGCCTTCAGAACATTTAGGATTTGATGCTTATTAATGATTTAGATGTAAATTTTCCTTTGAAGGAAAATGTCTGATTCCAACACAGATCTATGCTGTCAAATAATTCAATGGGAAGTATAATGAAAGCACCCAAACATAAGTATTCTTTTTTTTCAGCAAAAATATCTTTTTTAAATAAACCCGCCTTGCCCATTTTTAAAAGAAATGGGAACTTTAGTGATACTTTTTAGTGGAACATGGTATCTTCTACTCTCAAATAAACATTATTTTACAATTAAATTGTATCTTGCATTTTTACTTTTAAAAAAGTAAATTTCTCTTAATATATTTTTTAAATATCTTATTTGAGTGCAAATAATACTGGTTTTAATTCATTATTTATTATTAAAACAATAATTAATGCATTTCATTTATCTTTTCCAAATAAACAAATTTCATTTATTCCTTTAAAATATAAATTATTGTTGATGGGGACCCGCTTTTGTGAAAAAGGGACCCAGATTTGTGGAAATCCTGGGTCCCGGGGACCCAGGTTTTTTCAAGTACAGCGGCATCACTGAACAATATGCCGATCGTAGCGCCATCGTAGTGATTTAAAAACGATAGTCATTCTAAAAGAGACTCTTTAACCTATTTCACGTCATTCCTTAACTAAATTAGCTTATAACAGACCAAAATATCTTATTTATAGTTTCCGACATTTAACATTCTATATTTTTTGAAAACACAGTGTTTATACTGAAAAGAGTTGTGAGATGGCACTCATATCTGCATATTGCCGCTAAGCATTGTTGGAGATTTATGGGATACAAGTTTTTAGTACTTTTTAAAGCATTATAGGAATAGCTGTTTTCCACACTATCTTCTAGGTGCTGTACCGTAGACGTGTAATGTAAATTCCCACTAGCCAATGAAACAGTTCACGAAGTACAGCAGTAGTATCTTCCCTTCTATCAGTTAGAAGTTCCTTGGGTAAATTACCGGTATCACGTGACTTTTTTCAGCCTCGAACCCATATTTGGAATATCCTCCATTCAATAGCAAATTGAACTTATACATCAGAGTATAGCACCTAGGAAATTGGCTATCCCTGTAATACTTAAAAAAGTGCTAAAATATTGTATCCCTTAAACGTGCAATGATACTGCTGCAATATGCATATCGCAGCGACATCTGCAGGATATTTTCTACAACTGCAAGAAATTGCTAGTCTTTACAATGTAATACTGGTAACAAGAAAATCCCGCAGATGTCGCTGTGATCGACACTTGAAATTTTAGCAGTATCGTCGCACATTTAAGGGATATAAATTTTAGCACTGTTTCGATAGCATATTTCCACACTAGGTATTCTAGGCGCTGTAATCAGAGTTTAGCAAAGTGTTTCTATTAGTCGGTACATTGCAAAGTGCCTCCATATACAGTACACATAAAAGTGCCTTATGTGTAGCAGCACTATCTTCGGTTATCAGATTCAGACTAAACACCTAATCATTGATGCTCATTTCTGATGTCTTTATTGCCTAAAGATGGGGAGTATTGGTATGAGAATGGTGACATATGGAAAAAAATATTTATTGATAGATTCTAGACAAAAGCTATCGCCATGAATCTTGAAGAGTTTGCCATTATTGCCAAACTAATGCTTGTTAAATTGTCCTCCACCCTAATAATCAAACTTGTCCAAGCAAAAATCGCCAAGTTCCGGAATAGAAAATGTCTAGTTTTGCTGTAGTGTAGGCAAACACGTATGTATAAACAGTCTGAGCATTGTATGTCACCACTCTCAAATAGAGGCACCTTACATGAGGAAACAATTGATGGAGATTATCGGAAAAGAATAATGTAGAATTATGGACCACGTGATTGGTTTATTGAATATATATGACCTGTGTGCTTGGCGTCAAGCGCCTGTTTATAAGTCATCGTCAATACACAGGAACGCGATAGCACAAGGAAATTTACAGCACCAGAGAATTACATCAGGAGCTCCACAAAGAGTGTGCAACGGAGCCAGCGGGATTCGAACCCACAGTCACCTACGCTCTCAAGCGATTAGCAGTGTGATGCCTTGACCACCCAGCCACGGTGGGCCCTTGACCACATTTTCAAACCTGATAAGTTTACAGCTTTTTGGATGCCAGTATTTTAATACAGAAAATTTTGTTTTATTTGACAGAAGAATTTTTGAAATTTAAAAGGACACACTCTATAAAAATTACAAGTTCGCCAAAAGGTAGGCTTCTGATTGGTCAATCTCATTTGGCTAACAGTGAAAAATATATCTGGGTCCTGGTCAATATACTTGAAGAGTCAATACAAATGTTACTAAGTCTGCATTTTTCTTCTTGACAGCGGAGTCATACAAAAAATAATTCTTGAATGTAGACCGTGGCTGAATGGTTAAGGCGCCACACCGCTAATCGTTTGAGAGCGTAGCTGGGCTGCGGGTTCAAATCCTGCTGGCTCCGTTGCACACTCTTTGTGGAGCTCCCAGATGTAATTCTCTGGTGTTGTAAATTTCCTTGTGCTATCTAGAACCTCCCCCCCCCCCCCCTCAAAGCTCAAAGTCCTTGATTAACAATGACTTATAAGCGGGGCCCCTTATGTCAAGCACACAAGTCAGGTGTATGTGATCAATAAATAAATGATTGCAGACTGTTGTGAATATAATGTACTTGTTTAAAAAATTTTCAGAAGTATTAAATGCTGATAAAGTCAATACATTTAATGAAATTATAAAGAATTTGTTAAAAACTATTTGTTTAATAAATAGTTTTTGTAAATTATAATTTCTTTGACAAATTATTTACTTATTCAGCAGATGTTGAAATCCAGATAATTATGTGTTACAGTATGAATAACTAAAAAGTAGGAAATAAAATAATCTTTTCAAAAAAATATATTAACGGACTTCAAAAAAAGCACTAAAAAGAATTAAATAATTCTTTAAACTTCTCTAATGACGAAGTGTTATCCAATAATCACACATCGGATATCATGTATTGACATAAAAACGTTAAATTTAATGTATATAATTTAATAGCTACCAAACATGGATTTTCTAGAGAATATTTTTTACAAAAGATTAATTTATATATTTATGATTTAATTTACGAATATATACATATAAAAAGTACTAAAAAATGTTTCACTGCGCATGCGCGAATGCAATCAAAATATAATGTGCATAATATGTTAGCTAAATGTATAGCGCAACTTTAGTAAAAGTCTCAAAAACATAATTTGAAAAGTCTGATAATAATCCTTTATAGAATAAGCTCAAAATCCGTTGTTCCCAAAATGAAGCAAAAACATGAGGGGTTGATTACATATATCCATTGATTAGTGTCAATTTAGCATACACAATATTGCACGTACTACTGTATTTGGATACAACCCCTCATCATTTTGTTTCATTTTGGGAACAATGAATTTTGAGCTTATTCTATAAACGATTATTTTCAGACTTTTCAAACTATGTTGTTGAGATTACAAAAGTTGCTCTATACATTTAGCTAACACATTATGCATATTATATTTTGATTGCATTCGCGCATGCACAGTGAAATATTTTTTAGTAAACCTACTTATTTTTCATCCAATTTTTATTATTTTTTAATTCTGACTGCAGAGTATTGTGTACAATATTCTTTGTCATCTTTTCTGAAAAAAACTTTTTTTATATTAAGAACTCTGCAAA
Organism: Maratus speciosus; assembly: GCA_963932465.1. NCBI lineage: Eukaryota > Metazoa > Arthropoda > Arachnida > Araneae > Salticidae > Maratus > Maratus speciosus. The sequence goes on from OZ010787.1 coordinate 443,090,952, forward strand.
TTATAAGCAAAAAACTTGACAAAATTTGGGACTGTTTTTATAAAAACCTTAATTTCTCTACGAGTATACATGCTATCCTCATAAAAATGAACACAGTATATTACAATAAGCCACTTGTTAATAATCTCGAGTTTAAACATTTTTGCTCCATTAGTTTTTACAGGGTTATCCAAAAGATATTCGTTCTTTTTCAATTTTTTGACGGTCCCCTATGGGGTTTCGGAAAAAAATATTCACGGAATTATATGACCTATACTATACTGTTTACACACCTGCAGTTTCAGGTTAATTCCTCATGTATTTTTCTAGATATTTAACAAAAAGTCAATCACAAGTCGCAGGGATGAGAATTTTCCGTCTTTTGGCTGATTTCCGCTTTTTTGTTATTTCAAGGAATTTCCGTTTTTTCCCCTCGAAATTCCGCCTTTTTCCGAGGATTCCGTATTTTTTCTCCTGCAAAATTTTGTTATTTTCCGAAATTTTCACTTTCCTATCGATTCCGCTTTTCTTCCGATTTCGAAAGAACATTCAAAGGTGATAAAAAAACGGCAAATTTCGTCAGAAGATCTTGAACAAATGGGAAATTTCGTCAAAAGATCGGGAAATGCGGCAAATTTTGACAAAAGATCGCGAAAAAGCGGTAAATGTTGTCAAAAGATCGCGAAAAAGCGGTAAATGTCACCAAAAGATCGCAAAAAAACTACAAATATCGTCAGAAGATCGCGAATAAACGGCAAATTTCGTCCAAAGATCGCGATAAAAATAGCAAATTTCGTCAAAAGACCGCGAAAAAACGGCAAATTTCGTCAAAAGATCGCGAAAAAGCAGAAAATTTTGTCAAAAGATCGCGAAAAACTACAAATATCATCAGAAGATCGCGAATAAACGGCAAATTTCGTCCAAAGTTCGCGAAAAAACGGTAAATTTTGTCGATAGATCGCGAAAAAGCGGTACATTTCGTCAAAAGATCGCGAAAAAACGGTAAATTTCGTCGATAGATCGCGAAAAAGCGGTACATTTCGTCAAAAGATCGCAGAAAATTTTGTCAAAAGATCGCGGGAAAAGCAAAATTTTGTCAAAAGATCGCGAAAAAGCAGCAAATTTTGTCAAAAGATAGCGAAAAAACTACAAATATCATCAGAAGATCGCGAATAAACGGCAAATTTCGTCCAAAGTTCACGAAAAAACGGTAAATTTCGTCAATAGATTGCGAAAAAGCGGTACATTTCGCCAAAAGATCGCGAAAAAGCTGCAAATTTCGCCAAAAGATCGCGAAAAAGCGGCAAATTTCGTCAAAATGGCGCGAAAAATACATGTATTTAGTGCTTTTAGTGTATCCTCTCCCTCCTGATTCAGAATTTACTTTAAGCTGACTGTATGTCCGGTTCCAATTAGCCCGTGTGACCAAAAATAATTAACCATTGTGATTTTCACTAAGTTTTTCATATTTTTTGCTAAAAAATTTACACACAAAAACTCTATTCTTAATTATTTCATTTTCAGGAGTGGCCATGATTCTGATAAGTCGAGCATTTCATATGACCTACGCTCAATGTTTTAAGAACTGTGTGTAATTTGGCTATTTTCACTCCTGTAATGTAGTATACAGGCTTGTGCGCTTGTCTCCATTTTCCCGGAAATCAGACCCTGGTTTTATTTCTTAAAGTATCTTTCACGGATAAAATGTGGTACAATTTTTTGTTTGCGCGTGGTTTCAGTCTTTTTGCTTTTTTGCAATTCTCATCCCTGCAAGTGACCGGTCACCTTTGGCCATATGGTGTTATACTACTATATTATACTTATCTCATACTGGTTTCATATGTTCATTTCTAAATCATCTTTAGAGCTTTATCAATTTCTTCATATATTTGTGATTTCAAATTTATTATATAATCTATATCTTTTTTTTTTAGTAATGTTACCATTAGAAATTTTGCAAATAAAAAAATCCCGGCCTACAGGCGGAGGTAGATTTCGAAGTTAAGTATATTAATTGCACCAACAAAAACTAAATCACGATTAGATATAAATCCACTTTAACATTTTTATCTGGCCACTTTTGACGAGTTTTAATTTCATTTTTATATAATAGCTGGTTTTATCAGAATCATGTTAAGTCGGTATTAAAATAAAATAATCTTTAAAAAAAAAAAAAATATTAACCGACTTCAAAAAAGTGCTAAAATGAATTAAATAATTCTTTAAACTTCACTAATGACGAAAGGTTATCCATTAACTGCACATCGAACATCATGAATCGACATAAAAACGTTAAATTTAATGTATAGAATTTAATATCTACCAAACATGGATTTTCTAGAGAATATTTTTTACAAAAGATTAATTTACATATTTATGATTTAAGAATATATACATATAAAAAGTAATCAATTACTTTTTGAAGTTGGTGCCAAACATTCACAATCGATAATGATTAAATAAATAATTTGCTGGAGAAATAGAGCATTTTTTAAATTTTGCATCATATTTTCCATCGTCAATTTATTCATGGTAATAGCTACAATATATTCACAATTTTACTATGCTTAAGATAGGTTGGCACCAACTTCAAAATGTAATTGATTACTTTTTATATGTATATATTCGTAAATTAAATCATAAATACATAAATTAATATTTGTAAAAAATATTCTCTAGAAAATCCATGTTTGGTAGATGTTAAATTATATAATTTAATGTTTTTATGCCAATACATGATATCCGATGTGTGATTATTGGATAACACTTTGTCATTAGAGAAGTTTAAAGAATTATTTAATTATTTTTAGTGCTTTTTTTGAAGTCGGTTAATATATTTTTTTGAAAAGATTATTTTATTTACTAATCAAGTCTAGATAAATATCAATGTGAAACATGCGAAATTTGTGCAGCAAATTTTTTTTCCCCCAAGAGAAACTGAAATTTCTCATGTAATACTACATGAGAAAGTACCTCATGATTTAAATGACATGTAATACTAACATGTTTTAATCATATGATTTTTAGCAACACAAACAATTTTTCTTTAAATAGAACTTTATTTTATTTTTATTTTTTTTACATATTTTATATCAAGGAATTATTATATAGTGAAAGATCAAAATCCTGAAAATTAATTACTTTATTATTTCGGTTCATTCAAATTTTCAAGTTTTAGTCAAAATAACAAAATTAGGACTTTCTTTTTTCATAACTTATCACCAATATATCACTACACAAATATGCTATTATCAAAACTGTTTCGCCAATAATAATGGTTTTACGAAAATTTTTTACTAAAAATAGAATTTAACATAAGATTTTTAGTTTAATTCATATGAATTATTAGAAAGTACCTCATGATTTAAGCTCGATACGATATCAGAATCGGTATGTTTAACAATTAAAACCAAATGATTTTTTTTCTGAAAAATAAACAATTTTATTTTAGAACAACTAGGGGGCTCTGCCCCCTTCGAGCTATGCTCGCCAACCCCCATTCACAGACACTCCAGACTCTAAAAGCACGCTAATTTGATCGGCTTTAAAAAGATTTAATTATAATTAAAAAAAAAAAAAAGAGGCGATCTCTCTGTAAACAGGTTTCCATTCGTTTTCCTTTTATTGGGGATTTTTAAGACCAAATCAGCTACTGTTAGGATACGATGGCTGTTTTTATCTTTGATTAAAAAAAATTAGTTAAATTTGGAAATAAGCTAATGTAAAATTAAGTAAACAGAATCATTGTCTCCCTATAATTTTTTAACCACACTAGAGAAAGTTCCTTTAAAAAGTAATTTTAAATGTATCCTTTTAAATCTGACGTAATTTTCACCAAAGTTTTCTTTTTTCTTATCAATATACACGTGAAAATACTTTTGTTGTTAGAAAGGAAATATTATTTGTGATGTCTTAGAATTAACAACAATAGGTGAAAAGATTATCTCAAAATATTAAATAAATGTCTCACGCAAATATATTTTTTAATTAAACTGTTTTGCATTATCATTTGGTCATTTTGAATAGGACGCAATTTTCTCCATTTACAATTTATTTTAAAATTTTCTTTCTCTCTTAAAATTCAAGTGTAAATATAGTTCTTATGACGCAATTTTCGATATTTTCCTGCTTTTAATACGTAATCATTTCATTCTAATTTGAAAGTTTTTTTTTCCGTTTATAATAGCCATGTGTAAATAAATTTTTAATTTGAAGGAAATCTTACTATTTGCACTGTTTTTAAAATTAGCAACAATTTACCCTTATCTAAAATATGTAAAAAATATCTCTTGAAATGCTGAAAATTTGAATTTAAAATGGAAATAAATCCTCAAAAAATGAATCAAATTAAAAAAATAAATGCAGTCTGCACACAGGGAACTTCTAATGTTTATCTTCAGAAAAAATTACATTCCTATGTATAGTATTTTGCTCCTATAAAACTTTTTGAATGGAACGATTTTGACCCACTATAACGTTAAATATCACTTAAAATAATTATTAGATTTAAAAATTGTCTGCATCAGCGTGTTTATCAAACATTTCTCTAATATAATTCTCTCTGTGTGAAAGATACAATTTTTTAATTTAAGACTTTTCTTGTTTGTTGACAGCTTTTTTACATTCAGACACTTTTATTTTTGAAAAAAACTTTTGAAATTAAAAGTTATTCGCATTAAAAAAAAAAAAAAAAAAGCGACCCAAATCGAAAAAGTGAAAACGCACAACGTTAGATATCGATCTCAGGTTCAGGTATCATATATATATATATATATATATATATATAAAACTTTTTCAAATATTAAAATTCAAGCGAGAATTCGCAAAAGAAAACATTCCCATAGGTTTAGTGTCTAGCGTAGATTCTTAAGAACCTAGAGAAGTCACGCAAAGAAACTGGAGCGCTAATAGACTGGGAGCCGGCAACACAGACAATCCCCTCATCGAGTTCATGGATCAAATTCTAGGATTAGTTAAATCTTGATTCGCATATTAAAACGCAGTCGGTCTGCCAAGTCATATCTTGGTGGAAAACAGCGGGTTGTGTTTATGACGGCCAATTATCAACACGAGGGATATAGGCCCTAAGGGAGGGGGGTGCCCTTCGTGGTGGTCTTTCTAAGAAAACCCAACTTGTATTTATGCTGGAAAACACCGAAAAATCAGATTTTAGCGGCTGACTCGTAGATTTACCATTGTTTTCCTGCACCCAAAGGTATGAAAACATTGGAGGACTGGGAGCAGAAAAACACAATGGTAAAACCCACGAGTCAGCCGCTAAAATTGGCTTTTCAGGTGTTTTCTACCAAGATATGACTTGGCAGACCGATTGCATTTTAATATGCGAATCAAGATTTAACTAATCCTAGAATTTCGTCCGTGAACTCGATGAGGTGATTGTCTGTGTTGCCAACTGCCAGTCTATAATGTTAAACCAATGGGAGAAATATTTAAGATTTCTTGTTTGTAATTTAATATTTTAAAATATTTTTTTTTCTCATGTTGATATCTGTTGTGGTGCAATTGTACTTTTTAGGGTTTCGTTCATCAGACAAAACCCTATTCGTCTCGCTCCTCTGTCTGTCTTGTCCATCACAGAGCCTGTTCTCAGACACTATATATGCTGGAAACTTAAAATTTTGCATACTTATAGCTGAACACCTCACATCAAACAACAAATCATAAAATTTTGAAAAAGTCTTATATTTAACCCTCTGGGCTCTAACTTGTGTATTTTAAGCTTTTTTTTCTAACTGAGTCTCTATTTAAGTTTAAGACTTGAAATTTTGCATATGTATAGCAGAACACTTGCGATCACAAGAAAAATCATAAAAATTTCAAAAAGTCTTATTATTTACCCACCGGGCTCTAACTTGTGTATTTTAAGCAATTTTTCTAATTTCCACCCATTGCTCCTGGTGGGTACTTTTCTAATCTTTGCGGAAACCACTATGACCACTCTTTTATATTATACACATAGCCTTACATATTTCAGTTCCACTTTTTACCGCCAGAGGGCGCCTACCTATCTCAGGTGCTATAGACCCGATCCCCTCGACTAATATACCTACGAATAGCTTGTAAAACAGAGTTTCGTTCGGATAGAGATTTGTGTAGAATAGAGTGCGCCCCCTGGTTGCGAAATGTGGAACTAACAGATTTTGCAAAAGGATAAAATGTTTTGAAAGGAATATTAAACGAAACCCTTTGTGCAATCTGTGATCACTGTTACCCACTTGTTTTTTTATTTATTTCGGTTATTGTTCTTTTTTATATGTGGACACTTTAACTTTTGGAACCGGTTCTGAAAGTGAAACTATCTGCATATAAAAAGCTGTAATAAAAATTGAAAAAGTACAAACACACAATAGATATAGACATCAGGTATCCTATGCAAAATGAAAAATTATTTAAAAATATTAAAATACAAGCGAGAAATTTGTGAAGTTTTATCCCATAGGTTTTTACTTTAGCCAGAGCCGTCCTTAGCGAAAGCGAGGCCAAGGCCCTTCCTTTCCAAACTAGCTAATTCCCTCCCATTCCGACAAATGTTGCCAATTAAGCTGACATTTTTTTATTCATCTACCAGAAATTTTGATTAGTAATTTTTGCTTTATTGAATGGCAAATATTCCCATGATTAAATAAAGTGCATGTATCTATTTGGGAATTCCGATAGATATTTTTCAATTAAAAAAATCCGATAAATTGACAACACTACCTTCTACAACGTAATCATCTTTTGAAACAGCTCGCATGACATACAGTGGGTGCACACAGGATTACGCTTTTTTTTTTTGGAGGGGGGGGGGGATATGTTTTAGTAGAGGTTTTACAGACTAAGGCCACATTTTCTTTCATAATACTCCGACTGCAGGTCGGATAATTAACTTTTGTTTTTGCAGATTTCGGGCGGGACACAGATTCATTCCTGCCGTGGCATTTCTTTCTTTCCCTCTCTTTCTTCTTTTTTTACTTTCTTCTATCTTTACAAGAAGAAAGTATTGGAATCGTGAAAAATTTCGATAGATTTATACGTTTTCATAGCTGCCAACTTGTACGGTTCGGCCGTACAATGTACGGATTTTGTACTAAGTGTACGGTTGTACGGATGAGCAGTATGATTTTACGTTTTTGCGCATGGAAAAAACGGTTGCGGGAAAATGGCAATTTCGTGAAAGGATCGCGGAAAAAACTCAGATTTTGTCAAAGGAGCGCAGGAAAAACATAGATTTCGTGAAAATATCGCGGAAAAAACGCCGTTTTCTTTAAGGGTAGGGGTGATTCTGATCCGAATTTTCCGAAAATTTAAGGCATTCTTTTCTGAAATTTTCAAAAATTTGGACATAAAAAATCACGAATTTCGACAAACGGTTGCCGAAAAAAATTAATTTTGCCAATCATTTTCAGGAAAAACGCAAATTTCGTCAAAGGATCGCGGAAAAAACGCAAATTTCGTCCGAGAAACATGAAAAGACCGCAAATTTTGTCGAAAGATCGCGAGAAAACCGCAAATTGCTTTAAGAGATCGTGAAAAAACGGCAAATATCGTCAAAAGGTCACGAAAAAACGGCAAATTTCGTCGAAAGATCGCGAAAAAATGGCATATTTCGTTGCAAGATCACGAAAAAACGGCAAATTTCGTTGCAAGATCGCGAAAAAATGGCATATTTCGTTGCAAGATCACGAAAAAATGGCATATTTCGTTGCAAGATCACGAAAAAACGGCATATTTTGTTGCAAGATCACGAAAAAAACGGCATATTTCGTTGCAAGATCACGAAAAAACGGCATATTTCGTTGCAAGATCACGAAAAAACGGCATATTTCGTTGCAAGATCACGAAAAAAACGGCATATTTCGTTGCAAGATCACGAAAAAAACGGCATATTTCGTTGCAAGATCACGAAAAAAACGGCATATTTCGTTGCAAGATCACGAAAAAAACGGCATATTTCGTTGCAAGATCACGAAAAAAACGGCATATTTTGTTGGAAGATCACGAAAAAACGGCATATTTCGTTGGAAGATCACGAAAAAACGGCATATTTCGTTGGAAGATCACGAAAAAACGGCATATTTCGTTGCAAGATTGCGAAAAAACGGCAAATTTTGTCGAAAGAACGGAGAATTTCATCAAAGGACCGTGGAAAAAACACATAGTTTGTGCCCTTGAGTAGATTTCCCCATCCCCCGCCCCCCTTGCTATAACTTTTCAGAAAATTTGAGGTGAATTTCAGAATTTTTTTTTTTTTACTCTGAATCAACCCTGGTCAAGGGAATATAGTATAGAAATATTATTATGAAATATTCTTTTTTTCAATGCATATGCATTTGTTATGTACTGTTTTAAGTACGGAAGAATACGTCGCAAAAATTGTAAGGTTTTCAAAAATGACATGTCGGCACGTATGCGTTTTAGAATGCCCAGAACACTATTTGATGGTTTTTAGAAAATGTCTGTCTGTCACTCTGCGAGTCTGTATGTGACAAATTTTGTGGGTGCTCTATCTCAAGAACTAATGCTCGGAATTTCGCAAAACTTTATATTTAGTTAGACCTTGATATAAACTGGACCTAATTAGTTTTTGGTGAAAATCGCCCAACAGGTGGCGCTGCTATGTGGCATTTTTCACGATTTCTGCAATAGCTATATCTCAAGAACTACTGCACGGATTTTCATAAAACTTCAGATTCAGTTTGTCCAGGATATAGTTTGGCGCTGATTACTTTTTTGTGAAAATCGCCCAACAGGTGGTGCTGCTATGCTGCATTATTCATGATTATCGGAATAGCTCTAACTCAAGAAAAAATGCACGAATTTTCATCAAACTTCAGATTCAGTTAGTCCCTGATATAAATTAGTGCTGTTTAATTTTTGGTGTAAATCACCCAACAGGTGGTGCTGCTGTGCTGCATTTTTCACGATTGCCACTAGAGCTGTATCTCAAGAACTAATGCTTGGATTTTCAACAAACTTCAGATTCAGGTATACCTTGATATCATTTAGTGCTGCTTATTTTTGGTGTAAATCGCTCAACAGGTGGCGCTGCTATGCTACATTTTTCAGAATTTCTGCTATAGCTCTATCTCAAGAACTAATGCACGAATTTTCATCCAACTTCAAATTCAGATATGAATTGGTGCTAAATCGTTGTTATTTCTTGTACTATTTAAATGATTTAATTGACGTGATTTATATAGAAGAAAGTTTTGTGATGGCCACAACATACTAGTTTAAATTAATGATATTGTACAGTCTTGAAAAAAAAATCCCTCCCGACTTGGCCTACAGGCACAGGTAGATTTCGAATTTAAGTACTAATTTCAACAACAAAAACTGAATCATGATTAGAGATAAACCCACTTTAACAATGTTATCTGTCAGCTTTTGACAAGTTTTTAATTTCATTTTTATATAAGAGCTGGTTTTATCAGAATCATGTTAAGGCGGTATTAAAAAAAATACTTTTCCATGCTCAACATATATAATAAATTCATGTATTCATGATTTTATATCTTGTGAATTGACGAAGTTATGGATTTTATTCTTATTCACACCCCCCCCCCCTTTTTTTTTTATTTTTTTTTTGCGGTACGAATTGGTCCTATCAAAAACTTGTCATTATAAATGTTGTAGATAATATTAAGAACATTTATAATAAATTTAATTGAATTTGATATCTTGAGAATTGACGAAGTTATGAATTTTTTTTTTCTCCCTAAAACAGTGTTTTTTGCACCCCTTGGGCCCATTTTTAATTTTATCAAAAATTTGTGATACATAAATTTTTGGCCCTATTTTTAGAAGTAATAAGAACTTTAAACTGATTTGATATGTACAAAAATTAAAAAGTTATGGGGTTTTTTTGGTTTTCACAAAACCCTCCCTATTTCCATCACGTTGGACCGATTTTGCCCATTAACGAACCTGACCGATATTTTATGCCCCTTGATTTTATGTATCAGTTTGGAAGAGATTTGTGCAGAATTACGGAAGTTATAGTGTCCATAAAAAAGTGATATAGATAGATGTTTTTTACTGAGGGTGGATTTGGGTTCTAGAGGTCATGATCGGTGCAGATCTGCAATTTTTTTATTTTTTTTTTTTTTTCCAGAAATTTTAACATAGGAGTGATCACAATAGGTAGTATTTCATACGAAATCTACCTAAAAGAGAACATCTCCATATTTTTCAATCTACAAATTGCCGTAGAGAGATGTGAAAGTTACTGTTGAACTGGGAATCGTGTCTACTTTTCGAATTTAAATACGAATTTTGAAATAGAGGTAATCTACATATTACAAATTGTATCGACTTTGAATTTTTTTTAATGGTAACACACACATTTTACACCACATTTTAGTTCCTTTGAACAAGATAGCCGAAAAAAAGGCTCCTATTGCATACTTTTTCTAAATCTTCATAGAGTTAGATGATGTTAACATTAATTTAGTGAAAAACTTTTATTTATTATCTTCCCAAAAAACCATCCGATTCATTTTTTTAATACGATGCAATACATAGGCTCAAAGATATTTTAGGAATTTTTTTTCAATTGGAAAGCAAATCTTTAATTATGAAAATTGTTAATAAATTCATGGTTAAAAAATTCTGAAATGTGATCTATACAGAGCTGCCAACCATTACGGATTCTGCGGAATTATTCCGCATTTTAACTTTAGATTACGGGATTACGGACGTCTCTACAAAAATTACGGAAATAATAAAAAAATCCGGAAATTAAAGTTTTGTGATTATTTGAGATTATGTGATAATTTTAACTACTGAAACAGCTGTTTATCCATATTTCGATAGCATATTAAAGCAGAAAATCAAATTCAAGCTGTAAGTGACGCGTTCGCAAGCCGAATTAGCTACGTAGAAAGCAGAAAATGAAAGTGCAGAACATAAACAAGCTCATTTCTTCCTGTATTTGGCGCAGTCACTGAGCTAACAGCTTATTGGGCAGAGCTAACTGCAGAAGGCGTGGCTTATGACGCTGCTTATCTGACGGAAGAAAGCAAAGCAAGCAAAGGGTAAGTACAATCCATGGGCAACGCTGATTCAAGCCAGTTCAAAATTTGCTTTTCTAAATTGGCAACAGCTTCACATTTCGCACGCGCATCGCCTATTATGATAGTTGTTGCACGTGCACGTTGTATTTTGTTAAAGTTTTGCGACTGATCATAGAATTTCATTGATGGAGCCGGAGCCAAAGAAAATGAAGATTTTGCAACGATACCATGTTGAATATACTAAGGAGTGGCTGTGTATCCCAAAATCAGAAGAATCTGAACATTATGTGTTTTGCACGGATTGCCCCAGTGATTGAATCAAAGAAACATGAGAAAAATGGACTCTAAAAAAAATATTCGCCTGTTACTAAATTTTTTGCTGAACAGAGTGACAAAAATGCCATCATAAAAGCAGAAATGCTGTTTACACGTTTTATGATTGAACATAACATGCAGATTGCTAGTATCGACCATGCTGGCGGAATTTCCGGATTCTAAGATCGCGAAAAAGTACGACTGTGCACAGGCTAAAACATCTGCAATCATTCAAGACATGGTGAAATCAATGCAATCCGAAATTGTGAACGATTTGAAAAATCGCCCCTATTCCATTGCTACCGATGGCAGTAATGACAATGATGATAATAAACTATATCCTATCGTAGTATTGTATTTCGACGAATCTGCCGGTAAAATCGATACCGTATTATTGTCCTTGTTCCAGACGAGTATTAACACTGGGAAAGGCATTTTTAATATTTTAAATGAGGAACTGAGCAAGAAACAAATCCCATGGATATGGTTTATCATTTTCGTTAGATAATGCATACACGATGACAGGTCAGTATAAGGGTGTTATTGCCTTCCTTCTGAAAGTGCAGCCTTCTATTATTCAGCTAAAAAAGCTACTAAGTTAGCCCTTATGGGTAGTGGAAGTTAGTCTTAATAAAAATATTTTGGAAAGAAATTCATTTTTATTGTCATATACCATGTTTTATTTTATTAAAAAGAATTCATGTACAAGTCAGTATTTTTATGGTAAGTTAAGAATTTTTGTGATATGTTGAGGAATTTGATTAGGTGAGTGAAAGAGTTTTTCTCAGTTTCAATTATTGTTTCATAAATTTCAAATATGTTTAATTCATTAATTGCTTTATTATTTTTAATTATTAGACTAATAATTATCTATAATTTAATTGTTTCAGTTTTGATTACGTTATGTTTGTATGTTAAGATCTTGGTAAGGGTGTAAGACGGTCCATGGGTGGGTACGGCTGATTACTGATGGCTTCGGTTAAAAGTTGGCACCTCTGTCTATATTAATTTTTACAGAAAATGAACCACAACTGTAAAATAAACGGGTATGTAAGTGTACAGCTGATTCCAATCATTAGTTTTCGAGATAAATGTTACATTTTGAAGACCTCAGGGATGCCACAGACGCGTTATAGCACGTAAATTACGCGAAAAATCTGAGACGGGATGCAAAAAAATAGCTCTTACGTGTCCCGTGGGACGCGTAATTTCATTAAAAAAATCGCAGAAAAATGTCGATTTTCGTCAAAGAATCGCGAAAAAAAGCACAAATCTCATCAAAATATCGTGCAAAAACAACGATTGCGAAAAATAGCGAATTTCGTCAAAAAATCGCGGGAAAAAGCCGAATATTGTCAAAGGATCGCGAAAAAAAGTGCAAATTTCGTCAAAATATCGCGGGAAAAAGCAGACTGCCATCAAAGGATCGCAAAAAATAACGTATTTCGTCAAAGGATATCCCAAAATAGCGAATGTCGTCAAAAAATAGCGTAAAAAAGCAGATTTTCGTGAAAGGATCGGGGGGGGGGAAAAAACGCTATTTCCGTAAAAGGGCTGAGACAAAACAGTGTATATCGTCAAAAGATCGCGAAAAAATAGTGAATTTCGTCAAATCTTGGAATAAAGCTCAATTTTGTCAAAGTATGGCAGAAAAAAACACGATTCTCATGACAGGCTCACGAAAAAATAGTGAATTTCGACAAAAGGATCGCGGGAAAAACGCGAAATTCGTCAAAGTAACGCAGAAAAACCGTGAATTTAGTCAAAGCACCAAAAAAGATGCACAAACTAAACTTATAGGCAGAAAATTCATAAAATGGGATTTAATTTTTTTTTTTTTTTTTTTTTTTTTTTTTTTTTTTTTTTATGAGATTCTTAAAAATACAGAATGATTTCAGTGTACTTTGATAATGTATTCAGTAGGTGGACCAATGAAAAATCCCCCCCCCCCCACTTCTTCTTACTGCATTGAAATGTCTCCCACCTTCAGAACATTTAGGATTTGATGTAAATTTCCCTTCCAAGGAAAATATCTGATTCCAACACAGATCTATGCTGACAAATAATTCAATGGGAAGTATAATGAAAGCACCTATTCATTCAACAAAAAGTACACCTTTACTTAACATAAGTATTCTTTTTTTCAGCAAAAATATATTTTTCAATAAACCTGTCTTGCCCATTTTTAAAAGAAATGCGAACATTAGTGATACTTGTTAGTGGAACTTGGTATTTTCTACTCTCAAATAAACATTATTTTACAATTAAAATTGTATCTTGCATTTGTACTTTTAAAAAAGTAAAGAAAATTTCTCTTAATATTTTTTAAAAATATCTTATTTGAGTCCAAATAATACTGGTTTTAATTCATTATTTAATTATTAAAACAATAATTAATGCGTTTCATTTATCTTTTCCAAATAAACAAGTTTCATTTTCCTTTAAAAGATAAATTATTATTGATGGGGACCCGCTTTTGTAAAAAAGGGACCCAGATTTTTGGAAATCCTGGGTCCCGGGGACCCAGGTTTTTTCAAGTACAGCGGCATCACTGGACCTAAAGGGACCGTGCCCTGTTATTAAAAATTCACAGAAAAGAAAATGATTAACTGAAAAAAATATATACTGTTTCCTATATATATATATATATATATATATATATATATATACGAGTATATAAAGAGCTTCTTTTACACTAAAAAATTATATATTCTTGTTTGGGTAGCTAATCGAATGTTCCCAATATATCTCAAGGTATTTTTATTTTTCTAAATTTATGGGTAAACCTCTTACACATTCGCTTTTATAACTCTGCAAAGATTTAAGAAAAAATATATAAAGACTACCGTATTTTATGGAAGAAACGCTGCACTGTAGTCGTAGTCGAAGGTTTGATTGAAGTACTCAGTCCATTTCATATTATGGAGTAATGAATGTTAAAAATGAAATTTTTAACTTATAAACTCGATTCTTTCTTTAATTGCAATATTTTTTTTTATTTATTTAATTAACAAATATTAAACATGTTAATATTTTTAATTTAATAAGATAATCTAAAAAAAGGAAAAAAAACTGCGTCATCATCAGTATTTCCCAAAATTTTTCCAACTTCAAAAACATTAGCCTTTCACAACTTTTGAGAGACTTTAAATCTTTAATGGGTTTTCAGCTCCTTTGCCTCCCCGGCGTCTTTACATGACATACGCATTTATGCGGACAGGAACAATTGATATTCGCGTAATAAAGAGAAACTTGATTACAAAAAAGGAAAACAAATCTGTGTTGTTACATTAAAAATAGTCACTAAAATAGTAGTGAGCAGTTTAATCATTAAAATAATGTTGCGCAGTTTGTCAGAATCATCATCATCATCAATCAACCTCTTAATAATTAACATTTAGTTCATGCCAGGGCCAAAACTAGCCTTATTTGCACCATGGATTTGCTCTCCCCCCCCCCCCCTTCCTCTACAAAGAATTTTTTTCGGCAGCAAGCTTTCCCTGGCGCGAGGCCCTGTGCGGCCGCACCTGTTGTGCACCCCTGAAGACGGCTGTGACATTAGCATTTTAGTTTCTAGTGTAGAGAGCCTACACTAGTCATGCAACGAAACGCTCAAGTTAATGTTAACCCTATAGGAGCATTCTTTACACATTTTTCGATTGCATTTTAATATTTTTAAATGATTCTGCTTTGCATGGGGTATCTGGGGGCGGGGGAGGTCGATAATTTTATTGCGGGTTTGAACTTTTTCGATTTTGATTATAGTTTTCTATATGAAGATAATTTCAACTTCTGAACCGATTCTAACCAGTTCCAAAAATGAATGTATCTGCATATAAAAAAAGTTACTAAAATTGAAAATTACAAACGCACAATAAAAGCTATCAACCTCACATACCCTATGCAAAAGAAAAAAAAATCAATTGATAATAATTAAAATGAGAGCAAGAAATATGTAAACAATGCTCCTATAGGATTAGCTTGAGCATAAGCGTCTACACTAGTCACGGTAAGAAACTAGAACGTTAATGTTAAACCTATGGGAATGTTCTTTTAAAAATTTCTTGCTTGCATATTAATACTAGATTAATATTAACACAATTATTCTAATTGGTAAACAAATCTAACATCTAATTGCATATTAATAGTTTTAAATGATTTTTTGTTTAGAATAGTGCTGAGGTTGAATTCTAACCAAATTAGCGTTTACTTTTTCGATTTTGGTTGCAGATTTTTTTTTAATTAATTTATTTGCACTTTCAGTGGCAATTTCGAAAGTAAAAGTATAGAAAGGCTAAAGATGAATCTCAGCTGTTCTAAGGGGGGGTGGGGGGATCATTTTAAAATATTAAAATGCACGTGAGAAATTTGAAAAGAACACTCTCATGTGTTTAACATTTGCTTGCGAGTTTCTTTGTATTCCATATATATATATATAATATACTTTTGTATAAAACGATAAACAAAAGTTTCGCTTTTTGTTTTGGCGCCCTGGGCACATCTCCCTCTAGTTTCGGCCCTGGATATTTTACTTTATTTGAATAATAAATATATTATATCTCCATTGCTATGTCCATTGTTCTACATAAAAAATAAAATTGGCATTACAGATAAAATTAGATTTCTTTTCATACATTAAAACATGAATTAATTTCTTTCATTCCAGGTTCGGTCAGTACAAATTGTGCAGCAGTCTAGACCACCGACAATATGATAAAAAAAAAAAAAAAAAAAAAAAAAGTTATTCATGAATTTAAAACATACATGGAAAAGGGAAAAAAAAAATGTCAAAGCTCAGCACGCATTTTAATATTTACATAAAATATGTATTTTCTTATTCTGTACTGAGATAAAATAATAATTATATCAATATTAATATTCCTTGGCTAAATATATATTTTCTTATTCTGTTCTGAGATAAAATAATATATCAATATTAATATTCCTTTGCTATTCTAGAGAATCTAGTATTCCTTTCTTTCTGTAAAAAGAATCTTCTAATTATGAATTTTTATATATTTGTCTGCATTTTATATTTTTGTATTATTTAAGAAACAGAAAATTGTATTAATGCGGACGAACTCATTCAACACCTCTCCCCTCCCTTTCGATCTTTTAAATATATATTTAATGGTACTAATTTTCAGAATGTTACGTTTTTACCGTATTACTTTTGAGATTATAATTAAATATATATGTAAAAATAAGTATATTAATAAATTCAAAAGCTTATACTGTTTTAAAATACATTATTTTTGTGTTTATTTACCCCCCCCCCCCTACATATTTGGGAATGGAAAAGAAAATCAAAACTGCTTAAAAGTGGGGGGGGGGGGGCTTACAAAATTGGTTTTTTACTATAAGCAATTTATAAAAAGAAAATTAACATTACCTCTTGTGCGACTGATAATGCGTGAAAAGGACTTCCAATCAGGTGACCTTTTTCTGTCTAATCTCAAACAAACATTGTTATCTTATTATGAAAGAGCATAAAATTACATGGAGCTTATACCAACATTTAGTTTAATAAGTTATTTTTTGACAAAATGGCAGTTATGTATAAAAAAAAAAACTTTTTCGCTTTTATTTTAATTTTTGACAAGCTCTAAAAAATATTTAATCAATGAAAATTATACTTTTTGGCAGGGTTGGGTTTTTGACGTCAAAAACTGGTTTTTGACATGACAAGCATCAAAAACTAGTTTAAACCGTCGAAAACTGTCATAAACTGGTTTAAACCATCGAAAACTGCCAAATACATGTAACACACTAAAACATTTTAACAATAGGTAAACATTAAATAAGTCAATGATTTATGTGATCTTTTATTGAAATTTAAAAAATATATTATTTATAATAAAAATATTTTTTGATTTTTCAATCAGAAGAAAATAATTTTGTACAATTAAATAATCCGGATCAATTTTACCCCGCAGCATGCTGCAGCACACCATGTGTTTAGCACATTTATTTACACCCAAAAGACTTTTGAGTTTAGAGTGTATGAAGCGTTAGAAAATAGTCTGTCTCTTAATTGATGCTGAGCTAGTAGGACTTGATAGCAAAAGCATTTCTAGATGAGCAAGTTTCGAAGTAGGCTCAAAAAGCTGTTGCATTTAATGATACCTTTCTACAAAGCAATGGAGTCCTCCCTATAGCACTGAAATAAGAAGACTGGAAAGGGGATTCTTTAGCTTCATACACAATCAGTATGGGTAAGCATCCATAAATTGTCTGTGTAGCTCAAGCGTGAGCTGAATCAACTGATACAACAGTCAACCCTTGCCTCTGATGGTTGGGATGCAAAGTATAAGCCAAACAATGGTATGGTTTTATGATTTGATCCCTTCTATTATGCACTTTTTCAATATGGTGCTTAACGGAATTTTCTTTTAGATGACCGAGCCAATTTTGTTCAGTTTTAAAATCGAAAACATTTTTATATATTGAAAGAAAACATGTTTTAAAAAGATTTTTATTTTAAGCTTTTTTTTTAATTACTTCTCATTTTGTAAAATGTTTAAAATTAATAATCCAATTTCAATTTTGAATGGAATGGTTATTGCCTAGACTAGAATAACATTGATTTATATTATCTTGTTATATATACAAAAAAATCTGCACTTTTCTTAGTTCTTTTTTTTTTTTTTTTTTTTTTTTTTCTCATAAAATAAAGCTAGCTAATGCTTTAAGTAGGAGAAAAAATGTACAGCTCAGGTGAGCTTAATGTCTACTTTTTAGAAAAACACAATTTTACAAAAAAAAAAAAAAAAAATTAAATAAAAATTTTACCCTGTTAAAAAGTTGTACTTAACAATAAGACTTTACTATGTACTAATTATTGATATACAGTAAGAGTGAATTTAAAATCAGGGTTGGAAAAAAACCGGGTTTTTTTGTAAAAAAACCAAAATAACCGGTTAATTTGGTTTAAACCAGGTTTTTTTGGTTTAAACCGGGTTTTTTTAAATATAATTTCCTATTGCATACAGATGCATATCTGTTGATAAAATAAACATTTTTGGATATTATATAAGTAATATAACTTTTAAAAATATTTAAATTAAATAATTACAGTCAATTATATAGAAAATTGAAATCATTTCTAATTTAAATATTATTAGTAACAGCTATGCTTTATGTTCAAAGTCAACTGCTCTACACAGTGAAGCATTGATACCTTGAAAATCATATGAAGATTCCTTTGATTAATAATATAATAATCAATCAATAAACATTTGATGCAGTTTCATTAATATATTATTCTGTGATTGTTATTATTTTTTTAAATATCCAAATACTTCTGGTTATTTTGTTATCTGAGTGATAACTCCAAGTGTCCAAGTCAACATATTTGGCCATTAGATTCAGCAATTAATAGAAAAGATTGATTGGTATTCTTGAAATGCTATAACTAGCACTAAATTTTTGCAAGCTGTGTTATTCAATTTGATATCTTAAGTTACTCTTTTAAATTCTTTAAGGATAATCTTCCCCAATCCCAATCCAGAAAATTTTCTTTTACAACTTAACCAAAATCTTAAAGATCATTGTATTTTGTTATTAACTGCTGTAAATAATCTGCATTTTATCAATGAAAATATCTTATGCTAAATATTCAACATTATTTATCTATTTTATCTTTTCTAATTTCACATATTTTAAGAAAAATCTTTAGGGTACCAGATATGTTCATCAGCACATGCTAATTTTCATTCTTCATGCATAGAAACATGACCTAGGCTCATTATGTCACATGTTGACTGCTGAGATGAAGTGTTAAAAGTAGAAATTACTTCTATTTATGATTTAAAACAATTAAATTACAAAAAAGAGAAAATATTATATTAGATTTTTTCTAAAAAAACCAAATGGTTTTTTTGACAAAAAAACCAATTGGTTTAAACCGTGGTTTAAACCATGGTTAAAACCACTTGGTTTAAACCGTGCCAACCCTGTTTAAAATATTACATGCAATGTTATCATGTGTTACATTTAATTTGAATTTTTAGAGATCAATTTAGTATTTGAGATTTTTGACAGATGGTTTTTGACATGACTGTTTAAACCTAACATAAACTGACACATGTCAAAAACCTGCCAACCCTGCTTTTTGATAGTATAAGCTCCAGCAAATATGATTATCTTTCTTTTAAAAAAAAAAAAAAAAAAAAAAAAAAAATCTGTTCGATACTTCTCAAGCAAAATCAGTTTCCAAGTATATTCAGTTTCCAGTTTGAAAAACAAGTTTAAAATTCTAAATATCATTACATTGAATGAGTGGTATTACATTCAGTGGGCAAAAAATACAGTAGACTCTCAAATCCGCTCACCATCATCACAGGTGCACACAATTAAACTTTCAGTTCAGATGTAGAGGCAAAATTACTGAATTTTTTAGTTTTCTATCATTCCATATGTATTTTAATATGTAATTCTCGATAATATGACTGAACTCGTGGTTTTTCATGAAAGAAGTATAAATTTATTTCAGAAAAAATTAAAGATATTCCTGATGTGGTACTACTTGCAGATTCACCCGGAGTCTTGCCATCTTGTTTCTTTGTTGATCATCGCCAATTTTAAATTTCCTTATTTGGATTTCTTTATTAACTATTTGGAAAAATGGTTATTGTCCTCGTCAGGATAGGAAATCAAAAGCATATCTGAAGCGTTTTATTGGTTTAATCTGCATTTTATTCGTTTTCTGATTGGTCTATGCACTAACCTTTACTTTTAACAGAGATGAATACTTCTGCTGCCACTATGACAAAAAAGTAATAAAAACTACAAAAAAAAAAAAATTAATTACTCAGAAACAAGTTGAGATACAGCTTTCAAACAAATTGCATTTAAAAGTACATTTTTTTTTTTCCTCTATACGACGGTGTAAAAAGTAATATTGTGGGATGCTTAGAAGTTTAAGAATGAAATTTCATTTAAAATGGGTCATCAGATTTCTTGGAAATCTGACGATGGAAAAGCCTTTTCTCGAACAGCCAATGAAATGCTTGGATAATATGTAAATTTCAGGTGGTATGTACAAGTCGCAGGTGATTTTTGTCGCTTTCAATTTTTACGTGTAATAACACTATTAATGTTTAATTCATGACGTACGTAATGTATGATCAACTCCGTGCGATTTTTTGTCTTAAATTTTAGTCTTCGAAAAAATTATTTTCCAAATGGTCGTAATTTGTTAAATTGCTTTTATTTATTTATTTTTTAATGTTTATGTTGTTAAATTAAGCATAAAGTAGTTATAAATGACCAACAAAGAAACAAGATGGCGAACTCCGGCGAATTCGCAAGTTTTTCCTCTGATGTCACTGGTAATTATAATCTTTTTACCAAATACGAGGGTGTATCAATAATTCATGAAATTGCTACATTGTATTAGTCCTTTTCTATATGGTCACCGTGTGCAGTAACACATTTCTGTAAACGGTATTTAAAAGAGAGGGAGGAGGATGTATTCCAGGAGGCACGGTGGTAGACCCAAAAAGGGGCATTTTTCTAACTTTTGCTGACCCTCACATGTGACATATTGCTGGAAAGGCCTGTGACCACTTATTCATATTATACACTCCTGAGCCCTTACCCCCAAATTTCCCCCCTCCCCCCCCAGGGAGCATGAATGATGTCTGCAAAATTTAGAAAAGTGTCCCCCAGAGGGCAAATTTGGAGGGAGGGGAAGCAAGGGAGGTACAGAGCCTGAATAAGTGATCACACGGCCTTTCCAACAATATGTCACATGTGGGGGGTCAGTAAAAGTTAGAAAAATGCTCCCCTTTGGGTCTAATATTGCTCCTCCTGGAATACATCCTCCCCACCCCCCCCCCCCTCTCTTTGAAATACCGGTTGCACAAATGCGTTACTGTCATGGTGACTATATAGAAAGGGATTAATACAATGTAGCAATTTCATAAATTTCACTCAATTATTTCTATATGAAGGCAAAAATTTACTGATACACCCTCGTATGTTTCTGTATTAATCAGGCTTTTTTAAGGTTTCGTTCATCTGATGAAACCCTATTTGTCTCGCTGCTCAGTCTGTCTATCCGTCTGTCACAGAACCCGTTCTCAGAAACTATATATCCCCGGTAACAAAGTTCGAGACCGGAGACGACCATCACAGATTTTCTTTCCTCTTTTGCAGATTCTTTTTCATCGACCCTTTGCTTCATATTATGTTTAGCTCTTTATTACTTAATTCAAAAGGTTAAGATTATTACTAATAACAATTTATAAAATGCCTAAAAATGCTACAAGTAAGTGATTATTTGATTAACTAACGCTTCAGTTGTAAAAATATTTTACCTGCTGATTATTTTTTGCCCCTGAAGTATCTGTCGCAAACACTTGGAGAAATTTCTGCTGCTGGGCTATATATGTTGGAGACTTGAAATTTTGCATACTTATAGTTGAACACCTCACATCAAACGACAAATTATAAAATTTTGAAAAAGTCGTAATTAACGGATGTTATTAATTAAAAACCCCCAATTACAAGATTGGAAAGGCATTCATAATTCAACAAAAGCATGCATTTTTTTATCAAATTGCAAAAACGATCTTTTCCACAGATTAAAAACAGGTGTCATCATTATCTGCAGACGTATTGGCACCCAAGCAATTTAAGCAGATTACGTGGTTTTTCGTACTAGGATTTTTTTAAACGAATTTTAAACTTTTAAATTATTAAATTTTTTTATTAATTTCTTTTACATCCGGATGTAAAATTTTTCGCTGATTTCATCAATTTCAATCTTCTATCTTAATTACAAGCTGATATATTAATTATTATTTAACTAATTGGTTTTATTTCTATAAAATGCTTCTGGAGATTTCTGTCGCACTATGGGGAATCTTGATTTGTAAAGACTTATAATGGAACCAGTTCTTTTAAATATGAAAATTTGAAAATAATTCCAACGATCTTGTGTCTTAAGGGATCTTATGCTATCATGGCTGTTTTCATTGTAACCCTTTGAGGCCGGCTTAGCACTTTAAAACTTAAAATTATTATTACTCTCTTCTGCAAAGAAATCCTATCTTTTTTGCACATTTCCTTAAATATCTAAGTACCTATTGGTTGTAGAGCTTAGATCTTGCACCAAAATTGGGTCCAAGCAAACTTTCCCCAACAAATATTTTACCGTCTTCTGATTTCCTCTAACTTTATTGGGAGCCTGGGTAAGGCCCCTTTTAAATATTTTTCGATAAGTATGAAATACTGGTTTGCACCTCCCCCCCCCCCCTTCAACCACCCAACATACACTTTATTTTAAATGTAAATAAATTTCCTGTTAGCATATTTCAATAAATTAATGTTACAAGGCACCCCGCAGGTACTCCCCAATGTTTGGGGCTGTTTTTTCTTTGTGCCATAACTTTGCCCCTAATTGAGCCAATTGGTGAAATATAATTGAGAAGGCTTCAGCAAAGCTAACTTTTCCCTGCCGATCAAATGGCAATCTCCACTTTTCGATAAAAGTCCATCCCCCACTTTGCCCCCCAAGGTGGCCTCTTTTCTAAATTTTGGTGATACCCATCAAGTGATATATCGTTGGAAAGGTCTGTGACCGCTTAATGATATTATGCATCTGAGGTGTCCATCCCCATGCTTGATGAGATAATATTACTTATTCAATATAAAAAATTCCATAAGTTTTGATGCCACTGTAGTAATTTAGCAGATATCTTAAATTGGTGCTTAAGACTGCCAACCCCTTGACTAATGTATTTACGGATAAAGTTGTAGAAAGGAGTTTCGTTCGGATACACTTTTGTTAAGAATAGAGTGCTCCCTGGTGGTGAAATGTGAAACTAACAGACTGCAATTTTATTTAAATTATGAAATGAAACTTTGATGGTTTATAACACATAATAAAAAGTTTTCAAAAGAATGGCACAAGAAATTTCGTGGGGGGGGGGGGGGCACAATTTTTTTTAACATTAGTGTTTTTTACTTTTTTATTTTTGGTTTTTAAGGATTTAATTATAAATTATATCAATCTGGCTTTATTAATTAAAGAATAAAGTGTTTTGAAAAGAATATTAACAAAACCCTCTGTGTGATCAGTGATCACACTTTACCCACTTGTTGTTTATTAAGATTGACTAAACCTAAAATAAAACTTCCTTACTTTATGATTTTGAAGTGAATGAATATGATACCTTTATCAGGAAAGTTTCATTGAATAATTCAAGGAAAATATGTCATCTTTATTATGCATATTTAATTATACATTATTAATTATTTACTTGACCTTTACTTTTAATAATTTAACCCTTTTTATAATTATCTTACTTTTTATCATTTTAGTTTATTAATTTACTTAATTATTTTAATATTTTACTGAATTGCATGTATTCATTATTATTTTGATTGCATTATTACATTCAAATTATGTTTTAGTAAACAAAACAATGACCAGAAATTTGCAAAGCTCTAAAATCTGCACAACCTGTGGTCTCAAGCTGTGCGGATTTGAGGGAGTCTACTGTAGAGGTCTGCACGGTCTGAAATTTCTACCCCCACCCGATACAAAAATGTTAAAGATTGGCTCAGAAAAAAGTTAAAATCTCGGCCCGGCCCGCATGAATTTCTACAAAAGTGATTTTTACATGGATTTGGTTAAAAATTTGTCTCGTGCAAGGAGTTCTGACCAAAAATATTTATCTTAACTTTTTTTCATGCTTATAATCTTCATTTTTATAGAAGTGCCACATCCTGTGATATTTATTTTTTTATTGAATCTGTATTTCTTGTATGTAAATGTTTCACTTTTCATATTGTTAATCCATATTCCATGTATTGAAGTGTTAACAATCTAAAAAATGCTATACAGTAAAATCTTCTAAGACGGAATTGCATAGAAAAGAAAAAAAATACGTTATAGGCAAGTTCTCTTCTGAGCAAGTGTAAATGTATATACTGTATTTTCGGGTGTATAGCCCGCACCCCTAAATCGAGCAGTACCGTAAAAAAGTTTGTGTATAAGTCAGAGTTGCATCGTTGTATAGGCCGCGGGCCACGATCTATGAATGTATATTTCGACCAGGGTTTACGCCGCATGTGAAATTTCCGCGGTAATCGCAGCTGCTAATGTTGGGCTAAACAGAAACACATTAATAAGCTGAATTAAGAAATCATAAAAATGAAATTATTAATTAGAAACAAATAATTTAAATACAAAATTCGAAATTATTATGATTTAAATAATATAAATACGAAAAAC
Organism: Maratus speciosus; assembly: GCA_963932465.1. Classification (NCBI taxonomy): domain Eukaryota; kingdom Metazoa; phylum Arthropoda; class Arachnida; order Araneae; family Salticidae; genus Maratus; species Maratus speciosus. The sequence continues at coordinate 443,115,510 of OZ010787.1, forward strand.
TACAATAAAATTGCGTAAAATTTGCAGCTTAAATTCCGGCATATGGCGCGGATGATAAAATGCATTGTTACCTTGGTATATCGCGAATGATTTTGCAACAAAAAAATTAAACTAAATTTTAGAAACCACAAGCACCGAAATGTTAAATTATTAATTTGATATAAATAATATAAGTACGATATTCAAAATTTATAATCCCATAACATCCCATTTCGTCAATTGATAAGATATAAAAATTCTCATTTTAATAATTTCTAAAAGAATCTGTAGATTGGGAATACAGTTGTTTTTTTTTACGGGGGGTGGGGGGGGGGATTAATAAGAAACCTCGCGCAATAATTCATTGAGATCCGGTAATTTTAAACTCAGTTTTCAATGGAAAAATATGGAATCTGCTGGCATATCTATCAAAGTGATTTGAAATTGAATGTGTTTTTCCGTTTTCGATAAATGTATTATATCTTTAAGTTATAAGCAATTGCCATTTGGTGATGACCTTCCCCAAGCTGTCTCATCTGGAAATTCAGTTAAAAAAATCAACTTTCAGCATTTTCTAAATGTTTTTTCCCTTATCAAAAACTGAAAACGCTATTCGATTTCGTTAAGTATTAATAAATACGCCAATAGTTTTATACAATTAAAATTAAAAAGTGACTTATAGTGAATGCAGCTGTTATTTATGTGTGTATGCATGTTTTATAATAAAGTTCTCAGAAACAAAATAAAACTTTTTATTTAATTTGAATCTGTTTTAATTCCAATCAATCTGCAAGAAATTTCATGATGACCTTCTTTTATTATTTCTTTGCACTTGGAGCAATAAGGATTATAAACATCACATAATTTATGCTAACCACTATGAAAAGATATCATGTGCGATCCTAAAGCTATTTTCTTCCCCCCCCACCCCCCCACCGTCTTCTAATGCTCTGTTTGAAACATTTTAGCTGTCACAAGTAGAAGAGCTAGCTGTCGGGTCATTCCATGTCAAATCAACCACAAAAATAGGAAAAAAACACCTACCATCACAGAATTTTATGAAACTTGGTATACTTCTTTTCTTTGTGGTTATAAGCAACCTCCTAATATTGTTTTTCTCTATTTCAATAATTTTTTATTTTGTAGTCCTTTGAAATTTTGTGATTTTGCGTCATTTGTCTTTTCCGAGATGCTCATATTCAACTGATGTTTACAAAAAAATTTGTCAACTGCTAATGTTGTAATCTTTTTGAAAATTTTTATATAAAATGTTAAAACATTAAAAATGCAAGGAAAAAATATTTGAACAGTCTAAATGTATATTAAATAATTTTAAAAAAAATTAATAAAATTGAATTTTTAAAAAAAAATTGTCAAAAGTAATTTTCAAAATTTTGAATTTTCAACATGAGGGTCTAAATTAAACTCATGATTTCTTTGTTGAAAATGATCATAAACATGTGCTTTAACTTACCCAATAAAAAAAATTGTGGCACTTTGGGGGGTTCTCCCCCCCCCCCCTCCCCTATTTGAAAAAATTACTATCATGACACAATTTTTTTCATTTACTTCACTAAAAAATGGCATCATTTAATGAGTTTCTTTTATCAAAATGATCACAAATACATCCTTTTTTGTACCCATTAACAAATTTATGGCTTAATATTTTCATAATGAATCAAAATTTTTGCTATATTAGGAAAAAAAAAAAAAAAAAAACCTCGCACCATTGATTACACAGCCAGAAATCAAATGCAGTGTTTTTTTGCTCAATATTTAGTCAGCCAAATAATTATATTTGGCTCCCTCTTTTATATAAGGAACTATTTTATTTTTTAATGAAATTTAGAGAGAAAATTATTTGGAGAAAAATTTTTATTTAGAGAAATTTATTTTCTGACATTTACCATATGACACTACCACATGTTTTTTTCTTTACCTATGCTTTGAATTCATAATCACTTACCCTAATTTCGCACGTATCCGCCGCACCTCAGATAATTAGATTTCCTACCAGAATGTATTTTAGATAAAATGTGATTTGGTTCTTCTTAGCACTTATTTCACTGAGTTTTTTGAATAATATTTCCGGTTTGAAAAAGACTTAATTAAGACGCGGCGGATACGCGCGAAATTATGGTACTCAGTTAAATATCATTTTTATCATTAGATGAAAGAAAATATTAGGCAGAACATATAAGGGGAAAGGAGAAGATTTTGAAATTTAGTTCGTATCCTAAATATTATTTTTAATTTTAAAGATTAAATTCAATATTTTTTTTTCATAAAAGATGCCTAGATCTACAAGTATCAAGCTAAAAAACAATATTCAACATTCAACTAGAACTTCTTTAAATCTAAACTAAAACTTCTGTTACCTGACAAGATTTAGCTTCAGATTTAAACCATAACTGTCCTTATCTAGAAAGTTTTGGTTTAGATCTAAACCATAACTTTTACTTAAAAAGTCAAAGCAAAACTCTCACGTGAGATATTATTGGATGAAGAGAGGAATAAAGAAATAGTATCTATCTGATATTTCATTAGATGAGTAAAGCAAGATGAGAGATGCAGCCTAGTAGTTTCTATCTTTTGAATTTGTCTTTTAATCTGTATGCTCTTAAGTTATTTTTTTTCCAGTTTCTATATAGTGAAATCATTATATAACAGAAGTTATTTACTACTTAAGTTTTTAACCAAACTTTTTAAAGTGGTTTGAAATGGAATATCCTATATGTAGTATAGGACAATTAACTGCAAGAGAACTCCATAAAATAACTTTTTCTCAGAAGAAAGGAATAAAGAATGTTAATTCCTTAAGTGAAGAAGACAAAGGATTATTGTGTTGAAGAACTGAAACTAAATTAGATTCAATTCAAACTATTTGCTTCCATCATGAAAGGTTATTCTTGAAGAAATTTGAGTTGTCACAAAACCTGCAGTGATCCATTGAAAAAGCATAAAGGACCAATTAAAAAATCCTTGCGACCTGTTACATTGCAGCAATCTAAATGTTTATCAGAAAAAGGATTTAAAGTTAAACCAGGAGAAAAATTATGTCCTAAATATAGAGAACTCATTTACAAGAGTGATGAATACCTAGTCAGTAATATAGAAGAGGAATATAACTACACAGGGCAGGCAGATTCTGGTTTAAGGATAGAAGAAAAACACAATAGAGAAGAAGCTATAGAAAAGCTCAATGTATCCCTTAATGAGATGGAATGTTCACCTTTGAAACTGCATGGCTTAGGGGAGACCAGTAAAAGATCTTATGGAAAAAGAAAATTTGAAAAATTACAGAAAAATATCAAAGAAAATTTTAGAAAAGTACTTAATGTAGAAGTCTCACCTACAGTAAATGAAACAGAAAAAATTGTATCTGAAAAACAGCTGATTTGGATAAACTGGAGGAAGTAATGAAAGAAAATATAAAATGTGCCCCTAGGAATAAGCAAATACAAATGCTAACAATTCCAGCTGCCTTGTCTTGGCCAAGAAAAATAATTCAACAAATATTTGATGTCTCAGATTATTCTGGTCGCCAAGCCCAAAATATTTTTAAAGAAAAAGGATTTTTAGCTGAACCAGACTATCGACGTGGTAAAAGGCTTTCACCAGAAACCGTTGATGTGATCAGAAACTGTTACCAAAGTGATGAACAGCCAAGAATAATGCCAGGTATGGAAGATGTTATCAGCATAGGAAAAAATGAATATCATCAAAAAAGGTTGATACTAAGCAATCTTAAAGAACTATATTCAGCTTTTAAAAAGGAGTATCCTAACATTAATGTGAGTTTCTCCAAATTTTGTACATTGTGGCCAAAATGGTGCATTTTAGCTGGTTCTAGTGGTACCATAGTGTATGTGTAGGCACAATCCATCAAAATGTGATATTGCTTCTTTATGCTGCCCAAATCAATGATACATATAAGGACATAATGAAATTCTTATTGTGTGAAGAGCCAACAAGAGAATGTATGCTCAGACATTGTCCTGCATGCCCTGAAAAGCATAATCTTATTGATTATTTAAAGTCAAAATTTAAAGAATATGATGAAAATGAATCTATCGAATTTTCGCAATAGGTATGTACTGATAGAACACGGATGATTAAAAGCACTGCAACATTAGATGATTTCATTGATGATTTAACGAACAAAATTGAACGACTGATTCCTCACTCTTTTATAGCTAAATCACAATCTTTATTTTTAAAAAACCTAAAAGAAAATCTTCAATTAAATACAGCAATCATTCTTCTAGACTTTAGTGAAAATTATGCATTTGTCGTTCAAGACGAAGCACAGAGATATCATTGGACTTCTGAATCTTGCACTTTAGATTCAGTGTTGGTTCATTATAGAAATTCTGAAGGAGTGAAGATGGTCTCCTCTCATTGTATCATCAGTGATGATTTGAAGCATGATGGTGTATAATGTATGCAGTATGGTGTATAAAAGTCAAGAAAAAGTTTTGAAATTTGTTAAAGAAAATTCTCCATGTTGAAGAAGTACATTACTTTAGTGATGGATGTTCAGCACAGTATGAGAATAAATACAATTTCCTTAATCTTTCCCACCATGAGAATGATTTCAACTTAAAAGCAGTGTGGTCCTTTTTTGTTACAAGCCATCGCAAATCAAAATGTGATGGCATTGGTGGGACTGCAAAACGGTTAGCCCGAAGAGTCTTAAGAGACACTTAGATAATCAAATTGTATCACCAAAAGCATTTTTTGATTTCTATGTTACACATATCTCAAGCATAAATTTTCATTTCGTTAGTAGAGATGAATTGCATATAATGCGTTCATTTCTGGAAGCATCCTTCAAAGATCTTCAGACACTTCCTGTGACTCGCAATTTTCATAACTTTCGACCACTGGATTCCGTAGGCACCATAGAAGCAAGGAGAATTAGCAACGATGAAGGACCTGCTTTTACTTTTAACTTAAAAAATATTCCACAGTTTCCAAATACAGATAATTTATACCCTGGATGTTTCATTGCCTGTATTTATGATGATTTGTGGTATTTCGGAATGGCATCTGAAGTTAATCAAGATGAGAGGGATGTTTTAGTGAAATTTCTGCATCCAAGTAGACCTTCGCTATCATTTTACTGGCCTAGCTCTGATGATATTTGTGGAATACCATTTCCTCATGTACTAAGTGTTGTAGAACTTCCTCATACAATAACTGGAAGAGCATATGTCTTTTCTAAAAAGTGTATGCTCTTAGTAGAAAAGATGAAAAACAGACAGTTGTATGAAAAAGGAGATAAAAAACATTGAACTGGTAAATTACTATAAGATTTAATAATATATTATAAAAGTTGTATAATTATGAATCAACCTTACATAAAAACTTGATTTTCATGTTTTTTTACTAAAATCTGTGTATGTAAATTGCTGCAGGCAAATTATAAATTTTACATTATCCTATTTTTGATTTGTTTATTATTTATTCATGTTTAACTATTTTCAAATAAAAAAAGCTTACATATTAAAGTTTAATATGAATTCAACTTTTATTTTTAATGTGTTTTATTGTTTATTTTTGATATTTATTATTAATAATTCAGTTTTTAAATATGTGTAAAAATCTTGTCTACCTTATAAGTCATTTTTGTGAAAATGGGGGGATGGGAGAGAGAATCACTAAAAGTGACATAATTTTTTTTATAGGGTAATTTAAAGCACATGTTTATGATCATTTTCAATAAAGAAATCATGAGTTTAATTTAGACCATGTTGAAAATTCAAAATTTTGAAAATTACTTTTTTGACAAATTTTTTTTTTTTTAATTCAACTTTATTAATTTAAAATTATTTAATATAAATTTAGACTATTTAAATATTTTTTCCTTACATTTTTAATGTTTTAACATTTTATATAAAAAATTTCAAAAAGATTTTAGCATTAGCAATTGAGAAATAATTTTTTTTGTAAACAGCAGCAGCTGAATCTGAGAGTCGCACGAATGACAAATAATGCAAAATCAAGAAATTTTGAAGGGCGATAAAATTAAAATTAATTGAAATAAAGAAAAACAATATAAGGGGATTACTTATAACCATAAACAATAGAAGTACACAAAGTTTAATGAAAATCTGAGATGGTGGTTTTTGGGGCCTGGTTGAATTGACATGGAATGACCCTGTCTTCAATTAGAAGATTTTGCTTTAAAAGCATTTATACACGAAATGATTACCGATAAAAAAAAAAATACCATCACTGTGCTGTTTCTTACATATAAGATACAGTAAACTCTAAGATGGCATCAATCGGGACCGAGAAAATTTTCCGTAGTAGACAATATTCTGTATTAGATAAATTTTACTCTATGTCTATAGATTTGCAAGGACTTGAAAATCTTTCCAAGCTAGACAGATTTCCATCTTACACACAATCCGCCTTACACAGAGTTTACTGTATTTTAACAATGCAATTGAATCTGTTTTATTTTATGATAGTTTTTAAGAATATTTGGCGTTATTGTAGATATTTTAAAAATACTTCTTGCATGAACATTTCAAAGTTATATTTATTTCAATCACTTGGTACAGAATTGAATCCTGCATTGGGTCGGGTAATCGGATAGTACCCGAACCCAACTAAAGTTCGGGTTGGGGTTTTTTTATTCCGTCGTGGGTCGGGTTGGGTTTAAATGTCCAATTCTGGGCGGAATTTAATTCGTTCGAGTTAACTTCCCCCCCCCCCCCCCAAAAAAAAAAAAATGCTGAATATTTGTTTAAATGGTAAAAGCCGAAATAACTTGATAAAAGAAAAATACAATTGTAGACTACTTTTCCGTAAATGCACTAAGATATGGATTAATTTTCCTTCATTTTAGATTCGGGTTTTAATATTTTGGTTGACAAAATTTGTCCTTATCGGGTCTCGTTGACTTAAAGCAGAATTTTCGGATTCGGATAAGATACAATCTGGACCTTGCAGTTCAGGATAGTCCAACATTTGATCTTGTAACCTGATTTTACCTGTTATTGTTTTGTTATGGATAAAGTGGAAAAAAATGGATTTTTTCTAGAAAAATACATTTTTCACAAATAGAATATTTTCTTAGAAAATATGGGATATTAAGCATTTTAAAATTTATATCCACTAATTTGTTTTATGTAAACTATGAATATTGTTTTAAATCATTTTTATAGGATTTTCACCTAAAATGTACACATTAGAGATCTGCACAGACCTGGTTAATATCGTTTTATTTGACTCGGGCCGGACTGCACTCGAGCTTAATTTTTATCTCCAGACTCTTGCCGCTGCGGGCCGGAACTGGAGAACTACTAAATTTTTTTTTTGGGGGGGGGGGGGGGAGCAATGATAGACCGGCAGGTTTTTACGAAAATAACAGTGGAATTTTTCCTTTGTTCGATGAAATCTTTAGAAATTTATTGAGTCTGGTTACGCCGGACCCAGACTTGATTTAATTGATTTTTCTTGGCTGGGTGGGCCAAATTTTTAGCATATATGCTAAAAGTTTAGCCCAGGAAGGGCCACTATATTTCGATCGCCGGGGTCTGAAAATTTCTGCTCTCCCACATTATTTTAAAATCTCATTAATATGAAATTTCTCATCTTTAGTATCTGAACTTTTGGGAGTGAAAAGAAGAATTGATTGCACATAAATGCCACATCGCTTGAAAATTCAATTAAAACGCGTAAACACCATGGCGTTTCTTCCAAAATTTACGGTGCTAATTTTTTTTTTTAATACCATAATAAAACCAGAATTTTAACTTATTTATTATTTTTTATTATTATTTTTTTTTTATCTGGAAAAAAAATTCACATTTTTCCCCTTTAAAAATATCAATATTTTTGTCAGAGGTAATTCAACAAATATTTTCATTTTTCTACGCCCCACCAGTGGCCGAGAGGTTCTGCTCTCAAAAGCTGGTAGACAGGAGGTCCTCAGTTCGAACCCAATTGCGCCCGTCGGCCTAATCATTCAAAGCTTTTGCGCTGTTTTCTTCTAAACTTGGATTTTCTTGCGTAAATACGGGTTAGGTTCCCTTAGAAAGACCCCCACAGAGGGCATCCCCGCCCCTTCGGGCCCATTTCCCTCGCGTAGATAATTAGCCATCATAAACAAGCAATTTTTTTTTCATGTCAAACAGTAAATGTAATTATTGTGCTAACTACGTACATTTCTGGCAAACATTAAATGCCATTTATCTCAGTTTAATTTTTTGCATTGCAGCAGCAGATAATAGGAAAAATGATCACAACAGTAACTTTGAGAGAACATGATTTAATATACAACTGGAACCATTAATGGCATTTTACCACCTAGAAAATATGTTATTATTATTTTAAATATAAGTAATATAAAACTATTGTATAAAAAGGCACGTCGTAATTCGCTCAAAAATATTTATTTTAATCACTGGAATCTGGGAAAATCCTTCAAAATCTGAAGTTTCAGAGTCCATCATAAACAAACCAATAATATCGCTATTTCCAAACATGGAAATAAATAATAATAGCATTTAAGCAATATAAACACATTACAAACATGGGAAAATTCTTTAAATTTCGTGGCATAGTGAAAAAAATTTCACAAATTTCGACGACTTTTGAAATTTTTTGAGATTTAAAAATTACAGAAAAATCATGATTTCAGTTTCTTTTTTTAAAAAAAAAAATCTTTGTATAATCCACAGCGGCTATTCCAAATGTTTTTTCCTTGTATAAGCCACAGCGGCTATTCCATATGTTTTTTCTTGTATAAACTGCGAGCTATACACCCGAAAATACGGTGTATTATTTTCTTACTTATTAGTATATTAATTGTGCATGGATCAACACGTTTTTCAGTTTAAAACAGGGTTCTGCCAAGACAGGTTCTTTTTCACACATTTTACTATATTTTAATAAATGTAGAAGCCTACTATTCTTTAAAAAGAATAAATTTTAATGTTTGAGTGTAGAATAATGGCGATTTTAAAAATGTATGCATTTTTTGCAGAAATTTTTGGACCAGGTTTAATTTTACTGACTTTTGAATGGACCGGGCCATGCTGAGACAATGATTTTCATATGGGTTGGGTCAAAACTAGGACAAAATTTTGGGCCATGAAGACTAAGAATGAAACCAGTCCCAGCTGTGTACAGAAAAAATAAGTTAGGCCTGGCACGAGCCTACAGAAAAAAGTATGGCCCTGGCCCGTCCCGAGTGCCGTGAATGAAAATCGGTCCGAGCCTGGCACTGTATCACAAAACTGCTGTAGGCCAACAATCTACACTTGAGGAATGCAAAATGAAAGAAATCAAATTTTTACCCAAAGAAGTAAAACCTCCCCTTAATTAACAAAACTGTTTGCTTTTTTGTATTCTTTTCCAGTCTGAGAAATTTCATGAATCTGTCATAAAAATTAGCTGAATTTTTTTTTTTTTTAATGAATCGCAGGTTGTTCTGCTAACTTTGCTGCAAACACTGTTTTGTTTTCAAAACAGAATTTTCAAGTTTATCCTTTTTTCTCAAATCACAGAAACTTCAAGAACAGGTAATCTCAAATTTCACTAAAATTCAAAGCAAAAGATGGAAATTTCCTCAAGTACCAAAATAATTTCTTGAAATCACATGGGTATTCTGGCAACTTGTTCCGAGTTATTTTTACTTATTTTTAGATTAAATTCTTTTGAGAGTGTACCAAAATTTTATCATGTCTTACTTTCATGTGGTAAAGTTCTTTTAAAAAGGAAAACATGGCAATTTTTCACTTAATTCAAACAAATATTCAGGTTTTTGCTAATTTTGAATTAATGGGATTCCACTATGCAATTTATTTATATATAAAACTATCACTTTATATTCTTATGTATATTTTTTTCTTTTCTAGGTCTCCAGTACTCGACACGTAATGGGATAACATAGAATTACAGTACAAAGAAAATTGCACAAACAGATATATTTGCTGCTAGACTTCATAAAGCTTAAAGATATTTTTATGAATAATTAAAATTTTCAGTGTAGTTGATAATGAATTTCTTTCCAACACTTGAGCACATTGCTCTTCTTGAAATAGCAACAACCCTGTGGAATCAACGTGATGTTAGGAATTTAATTCAAATATTCTCAAATTCACTACCGATTTCAGGAGCAACTTTGTTTTCCTATCCACATAAGAATTATGTGAAGCGAAAAGAATGGAAAAGGATTGAAGATAGAGTAACAGATAATGTGAGAGAGCTCACAATACCATCATCTTTGAAAGTGAAAGTATTAGGATATATCCAACCAATAGGCATACAAATATTAAGATGGATGGAGTGCCTTTTCAGATTTGGCAGTTTTGATCTAAGCCTACTGAATAATCTTTGCTGGACACCACATGGTACTCTTGATAGAAAGAAAACCGCAGAGGTGTTAATCAAAGATGAAGCTATAGATATTAATGTACGCTACAAGTTGGCGTGTAATAACTGCTTAGAGGATGCTATTCCAAAATTAAGGTTCAAATTACCTGAAAGGAACAAAGTATCTTTTCATAAGGAAAACAATTTTGAAAAGGAATTGGTGAAATTTTGGGGGCAGTGTATGAGTCGAAAAGAAATTAGCAAGGACAACATAGCTGAAAGATTGTATTGTATTCCTTATTCTGCTCGCTATATGCTTCGGTATGCAGCACAAGCTGGCAATCTAGCAGCAACTAAATATTTTTTGCAGAAACTAATCAAGCAAAATCGTTCTTTGGATGAAGTCCTGTTGGAAACAGCAACATACGTAGCACAGAAGCGTCATGAAATTGGTCTTCACCATTTTGACCCACCTCAAGAACACTGTAGTGAAGTTTTCTGTTTTTTACTTTCACAAATAAATGAAGAACAGCAAGTAGAGCTATTTAAGGAATGCCCTATTCCAGCATTGCTATGTATTTTGGATTGGCCATGGCAAAGTTTCTTTGTAGAAACAGTAATTCGCCTTTTTAGTTTTATTCCAGATATGTATGATGTTCTGAAAATAATCAAAGATAAAATAGACATTGGCTATAGTAATGATATTTATAAAAAAATATTTCAGGACGTTTGGGAGCTAGTGACTGAATCTCAAAAAGTGGACATTGTAAATGGTGGCAATTTTCATAGATTATTAAGCATATTAAAAATGAAGAAAAATGATGATGGGAAATGATGGGAACAGTAATCACACTGAGAGATTTGATAATATTGAATTTAAGAAGTAATGAAAAGTGCAGTGTAATGGATTATGTTAAAAGCAGCAACAATATATATTTTTGAAGTGACTTTATTCAAAAACGCCAAGTGCAGGCATCATTTATCACAGTTATCATTTATAATATTATAATCCTGTAATCCCAGTAGGGTTTGTTAAAAACAATTTGTGCCTTAAATTGTGATTGAATCATCTGCTCATTTAAATATTTTCTTCTTGGTCATTTACTAACAAAGCGTATGTTAAGCTGTTTGGATGTAAGAATGTTTAATATGAACAACAGAAAAATAAATTGAAAGAAGATACTAATTTTGTGAAGCTATAAATTAAATTTTTGTGATTTACCAAATACAACTGGGGAGATACAGTGACTCTAATATAAAGGAAACAAGAAATTAATATGAATACATGTTCTGTTATGAATAACTTGCTATCATGCATTCAAATATTTTTCAATGCTTACCTGTATTCGTGAGGTGCTGCCTGCAAAACATCAGTAATAATTGCAAATTTACTTTGTGATCTTTTTTCAATTATATATTTATTCCAGTCCTGTTTTACATTTTCAGTCAATTGATATGACTTTAAGATAGTGTAATTTTACTTTTTAAATGTTTGAATCAGGGCTTGAAATGTACTGGAGAAAACTGGAACAATATTCCAGTTCAAGAAATTATGGTAAGTATTGTTGCAGTTTGTGCAACTATTAAAACAAATTATTGCAGTTTATATCTGTAAATAGCTTATTGTGCTCTCTGTAGCTTTTTTTTTTATTATCATTTAGATTCTTGAATGCATCTTTTTAATTGTTTTTGTATTGTTAGATATAAATTTGTTTATAATTAAAAACAAAAAAAATTCAGTCAACTCTTTAGAAATAACGTTCGAGCCCTGGTTTGAAATATTTTGTACTTTCATTTAAATTCTACAAATTATTAAACTTTGCCAATTGATGACTTATTTATTTTGTGAAGCATGTATATATTTAATAATGATTCTGCAAAATGAATGTGGACATTTTGTGCTCTCACTCTGCTTATAATTTATTGGGAAAAAACTAGCTTTTTCTTTAAGAGTGACTTTAAACCTCTAACAGTTATGGAATATCAGAATTATTTTCCTGTATCTGCCTCTATTAGTACAATTAATTCCTTACTAACTGTAATTACTAGAAGTTTCTTTAAGACGTGTTTATTTAAGTGTTTTTAAATTTTATTTTAAAATTATTATTTTAAAAATTTATTTTAAAATTATTAACAGTAATCATTGACAAAAAAGCTTTGCTTTTTTCAAAAATGTTGACAGATTCCATCTATCAACTCCCTTTCTAAAATAAAAAAAATAAATAAAATAAAACTAAATGTATAAACTGGTATTTTGTTTTTATACTTATTTAAGCTTAAGTAGAATTTTAGATCTCTATTTTCAAAATGCTATCGTTAAAAAAAGTTATTAATATTTATTATAGTAAAGTTATTAGCATTCATATTGAAAAATAAATGAGTTAGATTAACAGCAACAGTTATGATAGATGGAAATGCTTATAGTTTCCTATCATAGCAAAAATTTTATCTGAAATATTTCACTGATACTGTTTAAATTATGCATTCACATAGCTAGGCAATATTTTGAAAAAGTGAAGTTACTTTTGAGATATTCTTTAGTGTTATTCTATTTAGTTATTTTTACATTTATAAATTCTATATTACAAATGACACACAGATTGTTTCCACATGTCTATTATATAAAAAAACTGAAGAGTGCTGTAGTTATACATTATATTACTGATAACAATTAGGGAATGAAGAAGCAAACAGACTTATATGTTTATGTTCAAATTTTTCAATTAAAACAAAAATATTTTTACTTGAAATTTTCTTGATACTTAATCCTGTAGTTTGTTTTTTGATGAATGTAAAAAGCAAAATCTTTATTTTTTTTCAATTAGTCAAGCTTCAACTTTGTTATGTAAGTGAAAAGCGAAAGAAAATAACGTTTAGAATTTAGTTTTATTATTGTATTTTCAATTATGCAGCTGAAGATTGTTATGAATATTTTTGTAAATTCTATATTTAATAAATAAAAGAAAAAAAATTATTTTGAATCTGTCTGATTATATAATTTGCATTTTTTATTTTTAATGAGAGACACTTATTCGGAATATACAACAAGAACATCCTTTTTCATAAGAATTTATACTTTGTAAATATTACTTTTTTTTTGTATCATTTTGAAGGATATATACATTCAGAAAATTCAGAATTCATACATTCAGAAAGAGAGACTGGAGAAGTTTGCATTCATTAACCCTCCAGCCACGGGAAATGCTATTTTCGCATTCCAGTGGGCTACTTTTTTAAAATTCAGATTGCTTGATTCCCATCACTTTTTTAAAAGCATATAATTCGGCTTATTCTCACATTATTAAATCTGTAATTAAATAAAGTGAGTATTTCTACTTAAAAAAAGTGGTGGAAATCAAACAATCTTAATTTAAAAAAAGTAACCCACTGAAAAAATCTCCCGATGCTGGATGGTTAAATAACATTTGAAGGGACAAGGGTAAAAATGTTGATAGTCCACTTTTTGGGAAATTTAAGATGATAGTACAGTTTCATATTTAGCATGCGAGGCATATTACCGTTTGACAGACTTATATTAAGGGAAAAAGGAAGATAATCCTTTGAACAGCACAGTAGAAGGTAAGTATAAAAAGGAAAGAATGGTAAATTAGATGTACATAATAGAAATAACAATAAATAACTATCATCTATCTGTTTGTGATTAAGTACCAGCATTTTCATAGCCATAACGTGGGCTTTCAGACTGGTTCTGGGGGCAGGGCAAAAATCTTGAGCCCTTTTGTTCAACCATACATGAAAAAAAAAATAAAAAAAATTGCACATTTCTTGTTATCAAAGGCATATTTAAAAATAGTAATTACACAACTGTTATATCTCTGATTAGTGATGGGCGATAACGAGATGTTTTTCTCGATTGTATGGACATCTCGATATTTTTCGATTGTGTAAATTTTTTCTCAATGACTCCAGTTTGCCAATTGCTTTTATACATCATATATTATATACATCATACATTTATCAAGAATCGCCTGTGGGTGAACTGGAATGAGTCTGTGTTAATAAAGACTACGTGACTTTGCCCGCTAGTGGGCCCCTCCTTTAATCGGGGCCCCTATGTAATCTTGTAATATGGAATCACGAACAGGTTACTCGCTATATATGATACTGTATAGCAGGCGTGTGTACGCACTACAAAATCTTGTAAAAATATATCTCTAAACGAACAAACCTCGGACCAGATCTCTTGGGGGAGGGGCCAAAGTGAGCGGAGGGGCACAGTAGCTGCATAATATGAATAAGTCGTCACAGGTCTTTAGGCCTTTCGAACCATATGTCACATGAGGGGTCTATCGATATGGGTTAGGAGGCATAGTGGTTTAAGTTATCAGTTCGGGTTTCAGTTGTTGATATAGAAGTTTTCTAGTGAATTTGGCGCCAGTTTGTCTTTGATTTTCAATGTTTATCTTATTTTAGCCCTCCTAAGTTGTCCCATATCTCTTAATATTAGAATGCTATTGTTAAAACAAAACTGCACTGCAAATTATGTGTTTTCAAGATTTTAAGTGTCGCCTCAGGAAAGATGATTTTTCAAAATTATTTTACCAGCTCATGTAATATATTATAATAAGGGTAATCTCATAACCTTTCTAAATCTACCTTTCTTTTGTCAATCCACCGTTAATTTTAGACCCCTGGGCTTAAGATGCTCTAAAGGAATATACTTAGCAGCGGGTTTTTTCGTACTCTGGTACGGTATCTTCCACTCATAGGAAAGTTATAAGACTAACATCAAATTGTGTCTAAAATCGAATAAAAAATATGGACATATGTTTCTTAATTTTAACTCCATTCTTCGCCTCAAGAGGGCGCTTTAAAGTTTTGTTTCTTCAAACCTTTAGTATACTGTTTGTCCAAAAATTATAAAATTCACAAAATAGTCTTTCCACTCTCCCCTATCTTCTCGTATCAATTTTATTTTTACTACCACCAGGGGATGCCACCCAGTGAAACATTTTACTTTTAGCCTCAGTGTATTAGTATTTTTCATCTGTTTTTCATAATATTTTGTCTCATTGTTTTTCTCCATTCTAGATACCATTCTCGAAGTTATTGACCCATTCTGGACCAGCTGTGGCCCATCAGGCCCCTTCTCATTTGTCTGGCTCTAATCACACGCTTCACTTGTTCTTTTACCATTTTTTCTTTTTCTTCAATTTTTTTTCTTATTCAATGGTTTTTTTTTTTTTTTTACCATTCTCAACTTCCCCTAGTCCTCTCACATCAAGTTAACTTTCAGCCTTGGTCTGCCCTACTGTCAATTTGGGGCATTTCTTCTACCTTTTCCAGACCCATCATCTAATACCACATTGGTAAGGATTGGAAGATTAAAATTATCCGAAATACCAAAAATGAAGTCCATTGAAGTTTTATTTTAGTTATAGAATTCCCTATTAGTGGGCATATTTATTTGTTTACCTTTCTATTTTTCGATAACACTCCTTTGTTTTCGATAAACGGAGAAATTCAACAGCATTAGACACACTTTAGCATTTAGGGAACTTTAACTTGTATCAAACCTTCTGCCTTTATCGAAAAGAGCAAAATGCTAACCGATTCTAACTAATGCGCCTAAAATAAAAAATAAATTTGTAAGTGTGTCGGAAAGTAGCGCTTTTGGATTTCGATGCAGACTTAGTCATGTTGGAATCGCTAGTCACTAGAAAACAATTCCCGTGTTAGACAGGTTGCCTCTAAACAGGTATATTTGTCTGGTTGTCCTTATGTTTTTCGATAAAGCTGTCTTGCTTTTGATAAATAGAGTAATTCCACAGCATTTGACACACTTTAGACATTTAGGTAACTTTAAGTTCTATAAAACCTTTTGTCTTTATTGAAAAGAGGGAAATGCTAATCGATTCTAGCTAATGCGTCTAAAATAAAAAATGAGTTTATAAATGTGTCATAAAGTAGCTACTTTAGATTTTGATTCAGACTTAGTCATGTTGAATTGCTAGGCACTGAAAAACAGTTTCCGTGTTAGACAGGTTCCCTCTTAGCAGGTCCTCTTACTATCCTTACGTTTTTCGAAAGAAACTTTTGTTTTTGATCAATGAGGAAATTCCATAGCATTTGACATTTAGGGGAACTTTAAACTGTATCAATCTTTTTGGAATTATCGAAAAAGTAGAAAGGTTATTTGATTCGTCAAATGCACCATTGTTGTGCGATTTGGATATTGCAGTTTCATAAAGAAGAAAGGGGAATTTATTCCAATGCAAAGAAAATCATTTTAAAATACTGAAATTCAAATGAGATATCTTTATAAATTTCTTCCATAAGATTAGCATTAGCGAGCAGATATTTTCACTTGACCCCTTAAGCCTAAATCAGGATCAAATAATTGCGATAGCAGATTATTGAGCAAGCCCTATCACTACTATGAAATTTTCAGCCAGAATAATAGCTAAGTTTTCCAACAACTGTTTTTAGCTTCTCTCGTTATAATAGATTGTAAAACATCTCGATTGTAGATTCTAGGAATTAATCGATGGCTCTATCGATTTTGATTTTTTACGATGACTATTTTTCTCGATTGTCGAATTCTCGAGAATCGCCCATCACTATCTCTGATATCTTATGCAATGTTCTATAAGAAGAGTATTAAAACAAATTTAATGAAAATTTGTCCAAACCTTTGACTTTAAAAAAAATTTTTAAGGTGAGAGAGGTGATTGAGATGAATATGTTTAAAGCCTATGATAAAGATGTTCATTCAGGGCAGCAAAAAATGAAACTGTGCTGGTCCATTTTTTTCTAAACTAACCTTCAATCGAACAAAATTGTTAATTTGATCTTGTATTTTAAATCAATATGGACCTTCACCTGGAATGTCCTTCTGCACTGCTGAAAACGATGCGAACATCACCATGCTATTATATCATAAGCGTTTGACAAAATTTGTACTATTAAGATTCAACTCTTTTAGTTGATCATTTATAATAAAGTTTGGTAGCGAAATGAGGCCGTTACAACAACAGGGATTAAAATGTTCCCTCGTTACCACACTACTAAAATAGGGAGTACTGCAATGATTGACCATGGAACTTAACTAATATTTCAGCGATTCATTTTTGTTTGTTATCTCTGCAACTCTGAGCCTCTCACCTTGGCATTGTGTGTGGTGCTATTAGCTTAAATACAATCTCACTCTACCTTATATTTTGCAATGTACATCCTCTTCTAGCAGGTCTACTATGGTTTTCCATCTTTGGATTCCAGCAGAGTAAATGCAGTCAAAAATGTAAAATATTTTCACACGAAGTATTTAACTTTCATAATTAAAAAAAAAAAAATGTGAATAGTAAGAGTGGATTTTGAAAGCTGAATTGATTAAATAAAATTAAATTGGCGTCATTTTCACTGCCTTTTTTCATATTTTAGACCAGTTGCAATCACATAACCATTAATTGGGAAAATCTTTAATGACTGATTCTGGTAGAAAAATAAACCTAATTTGCATCCAGTAAAATCTTCCTAGGGTTCATACATACTCATGAGGGGATAAATTTCGATCATAAAAATCAGGAGATAATGTAAAAAAATTTTCAAACCTGGCAAAACGATTGATTACTCTGGGAAATAAAGGCAATCACTGCTATTCACATGCTGTGCATTGTCATAATGAAATCAAACCAAGACACATATGTATTTAGTCTGAGCTCCTTTTAATATCTGGTGACATCCATTCATACACTTAGATATACCTTCTAATATCATGAGTCGATGAAAGCAAACATGTGTCTCCTTCCTCTAAGATGTTCTTTAAATGGTTCTGCCCAGAGCATATTTTAAGGAATTTTCACTGGGCGACAAAAGGTTTGGCTTGTTGTCTCAAGCAAATGTCCATAAATTACCCATCCCCCGTACCCCAATAACCACAAACCAAATAACAAAATCGACTGTCTGGGAAACTTCTATACCTTATTATTTATGTCTATTGTACTTCTTCTGTTGTTGGTTTGGTTAACCACTAGTTATAAACTACAAAATCTTCATTGAATCATGAAAACCGCCTCATTTATAGCTAGCTAATGTTAAAGAAAGGTTACATTCTCAGTTCAGACTAATTGTTAATCGTTATGTTAGTAATGAAATAAACATATTTAACCTACTAAATTCGTATAAATTAAAACTTAATGTAAGAAAGTTTTCTTCTAAATTCATGTTACAATGTTGTTTATCTTTTATTAGATTATACACTTTGCTTTTGTTCATAACCATAATGAGACTAATTAGGCAATTGAAGCCCGAATAAATTCTGAAATTGAAAAGTAAATTTGAAGTGCACCATTAAATTTTTTTTTAGTGAAATAGTACCGTAACTATAGTTTCAGACACAAAGTGGAATGAATCAAAACAGATTCTCCTCTTCATGTTTAAAAACATGAAATTTAAGTATATATATATATGTTAATTTTATAACATGTTTCCAAAATGCCAAATCAAAAATAATTGTAGTAGTTAAACGTGTTTTGACTTTTACATGCTATTGTAATGTTTCTTTTCGGAAAGCAAAACTCTCTGTGCTTTTGCACATGCGTCAGGTCTGCTTTGATGTTATCAAAATAGGGTTGAGCGGAGTTTGTTTAGCTGCATTTGGCTGAGTGCCAATCTTAGTGACAACAAACAAGTGAACGCCTATGTAGAACTTCGGAAAATACCCATCTCACAAGGAGAGGTTCCGAGGTTGGTGTCACCGAATGCGATGAACATTTGTGTTTCGATAGAGTATAGTTAGTACATAAATATATGACAGTCATTAAGCGCAACCCCCTGGGGGGTCTTGGGAAAATAAGTCGCAAAGTTTAAGCTACGTTTTATAATAGGGTAAATTTCCTTCTTTGGCAAGCGGCTCCATGGTGTGGTCGGCAGCATGCTGGATTTGAGTTTTTTCTACCCGACTCGGACTTGTTTTTCGGAACGAAAATTTTTATCTATCATTTTCGAACCGCAATTGAGAAAATATGTATAATAATTGAAATTTATGAAAAATATGAATTAAATGTATGTTTTGTAGCATATAAGTGCTTTTTTAACTACGAAGTTTTGCATGTTTAAATATATAATGAAAAGAAAGAAAAAAAAAATACCCGCATATTTATGTCTATAGACCAGAAATTTTTTGTTGTTATTTAAAACTATTTACAGTTATTTCAACGAATATCTACAAATTTTAACAGAGAAATAAAGTAAATGAACAAATATATTATTTTCATTTTGTTTCCTCATTCAAATATTTCATGGTTTATTAAAAATATGTATTTTTATATTAGGTAGCTTTCATTACAAAAAGCTACCTATTGCAGCCGTTCGGAGGAAGGCGATTTCAAAAAATTTTGGTATATTTTCATCGATCATGACCCCCAGACCCCGAAACCACCCTCCGTTCAAAATTGATATATATATATAAATATCTGACCACTGTAACTCTCGTAATTATGAACCGATTTCGATGTAATTTGGTATGTACATAGTACATACCAATGTCTCAACCGAGTTCGTTGGCCAGCTTCATCTGCCGTTTTGTTTCAAAATGGCGGCCATTTAAAATTTAAAAAAAAATTTAAAATTTGAAATGTGGTACCAAAAAATTGAAAATGGAAAAAAAATTTTTCTTATGTATTTGGCCCTTATACAAAGATTTCGGAGCAGTTTTTGTTTCGTCTATATCTTAAAAGATGGCTGAGTTATAGCATTTTGAATTTCTAGCGTGGCTGACATTTTGAAACGTCCTGAATTTTGTCATGCGATAAAAGGCGTATTTATGAACCGATTTGGATGTAACTTAGTTTATACATAGTACATACCAATGTCTCGACCGGGTTCGTTAGCCAGCTTCATCCGCCATCTTGTTTAAAAATGGCAGCCATTTAAATTTTTAAGAAAAATTTAAATTTGAAATGTGGTACCAAAAAATTGAAAATTGAAAAAATATTTTCTTATGTGTTTGACCTTGATAAAAAGATTCGGGAGCAGTTTTTGTTTCGTCTATATCTTAAGAAATGGCTGAGTTATAGCATTTTGAATTTCTAGCGTGGCTGACATTTTGAAACGTCCTGATTTTTCTCACGTAATGACAGGCATATTTATGAACAGATTTGGATGTACCTTGGTGTGTACATAGTACATACAAATATCTCGACCGAGTTCGTTGGCCAGCTTCATCCGCCATCTTGTTTCAAAATGTCGGCCATTTAAAAAAATTTAAATGACATACCAAAAAATTGGAAAATGAAAGATTTTTTTCGTATGTGTTTGACCTTAATACAAAGATTCCGGAACAGTTTTTGTTTCGTCTATATCTAAAAAAATGGCTGAGTAATAGCATTTTGAATTTCTATTGTGGCTGACATTTTAAAACGACCTGATTTTTGTCACGCGATAACAGGCGTATTTATGAACCGATTTGGATGTAACTTAGTCTGTACATAGTACATACCAATGTCCGGACAGAGTTCGTTGGCCAGCTTCATTCGCCATCTTGTTTCAAAAGGGTTGCTATTTAAAAAAAATTAAATTTAAAATGAGGTATTAAAAAATTGGAAAATGAAAAAGATTTTTTTATGTGTTTGGCCTTGATACAAAGATTCCGGAGCAGTTTTTGTTTCTGAAAATTTGTTCTTTTGTTGATATCTTAAAAAATGGTTGATTTATAGCACTTTGAATTTCTAGCATGGCTAACATTTTCAAACGATCTTGTATTTGTCACGCGATAACACACGTATTCGCCTATTTCGATGTAAGAAGGCATGTGAATAGTATACATCAACACCTCGACCAAGTTCGCTGGCCAGATTCATCAGTCATCTTGTTTCAAAATGGCGGTCATTAAATTAAAATATATATATATATTTAAAGTGAAGTGCAAAAAAATTAGAAATTGAAAAAGGTTTCTTTCTTAAGTATTTGACCTTGATATAAGGATTCAGGAGCATTTTTTGTTTGTCTTTACCTTAGAAAATGGCTCAGATATAGCAGTTTCAATTTCTATTGTGGGTGACATTTGGAAAAATCTGATTTTTTGCATGCGACAGCACTCGTATATGTCAACCGATTCCGATGTGAGTGAGCATGTGCACAGCAATTACTAAGGTCTCGACCAAGTTCACTGCTTAGCCTCATCCACCATGTTGTCTTAAAATGGCAGGCACTTTAAGAAATTGCCGAATTTGGCAGCCAAATATAAGTTACTTAAAAGAAAAGCAGCTTGGATAAAGCTGACTAATTTCGCAAAATTCTCATTCACTATATTGATAAAAATTAGTATTGAATCTCCTATATTCGGTTTCCACTAAATTGAGCTTCGTGTGTTTGAATGATATAAGTTGGCTTTTTAAAAATAAGGAATATGAAAGCTACCTCTTCCTCCCGGCACTGGCCGGAAGGACTTTCTTTAATATGATTTTTTAAAGTCTGGGATTCTTGATTTTTAATTTGAATAAGTGTCTACGTAGTAGTTTCTTTTGGAAATCATTTTTTTCTTGTTTAATATTATGTCAGTTTAATTATATAAATACAATTTTAAGTGCGAATCTTTGCATGTTTATATATTTAATGAAAAGTAAAGACAAAATAAATAAATAATAATAATAACAAACTAAAAAAAAGTCAATTGGAACTTTTATAGACCATAAAATTAAGCTAATTTTAAAATTTATTTACTGTTATTTACATAAATAAGCTACTATTTTTCACAGAGAAATAAATGTATCATTTTTTACCAACTAGCTTTTTAACTTTTGATTTTTTTAAATCTTGGATTCTTATGATTATAGCTAGAATAACTGTCTTTGTACTTAAAAATAAGTTCTAAAAATATACTGAACTGCGGAAAATAGTTATTACATAGGTAATAATTACAAAACAAAAAATCCGAAATTAAAAAAGTCATATTAAGACTTTTAAAAAGGGTATTAAAAAAAATGATCAAATATTCGAAATACTTTCATATAGAAACAAAATTAAAATAAAAGAATCATTCATGCATTTATATCATGTGTTTTAATTTATTTCTCTAAAAAATAGTTGATTATTCATTGAAATTACTGTAAATAATTTTAAATAACAAAAAATTTCTGGTCTATGGACATATAAATATGCAGGGTTTTTTTCATTATATATTTAAACATGCAAATTTTCATAGTTAGAAAAAGCACTTATATGCTACAAAACATACATTTAATTCATATTTTTCGTAAATTTCAATAATTATACATATTTTTTCAGTTGCGGTTCGAAACTGATTGATAAAAATTTTCGTTCCGTAAAACAAGTCCGAGCTGGCTTTGAACCCGGGTAGAAAAAACTCAAATCCAGCATGCTGCCGATCATGCCACGGAGCCGCTTGCCAAAGAAGGAGATTTATCCGATTATAGACTGTAGCTTAAACTTTGCAACTTATTTTCTCAAGACCCCCTGGGGGTTGCGCAATATGGCTGTCATATATTTATGTTCTAGTTCTAACTATACTCTATCGAAACACAAATGTTCATCGCATTCGGTGATACCAACCTCGGACCCTCTCCTTGTCAGCGTAACACCCCTTTGGATAGTAGAATTGTCTCAGAGTACTACGCACGTCTTTCGAAAACGAACAAAAGAGTGGAACTATACAAGGAAACAGATTTTGCTCTTTGTGTTTAAAAAATCTTTCTCCATTTTAACTCTATTTGTAAAATATTTTCAAAATGCTACAACAATAATGACAATGGTTTAAGATTTTTATACAAAGGACTGTTTTATGCAAATAGCTGAATTAAACAGGCAAGGAAAACGATTTTGGTCTTTACGTATTAAAAATTAATTAATTTTTAGGGCTCAGTGCTTAAAAAGTAAAAACGGAACCATTACACTGGTCAACAAATTTGAACGAACTTTTGCTCTGTCCTAAAACAGAAATTAGTTGTTTTTTATGCTGATTCCGAATCTAGTTTAAATTTACTCCAGCACGTCAAGTTCGAGATATATTTGCATATTTCAATTTATGCAAATTTAGTAAATTTTGTACAGTTATCTGCAAATTCAAGGTATAAAGCAATATCAGACAGGATTTTTTGTTTTATGTTATGATTACTACCTAATTTACTTCACGAAAACGTTGTTTCTGAGATTATACTGACATGCGAGTGTGAAAAATTGTACCTAATTTGCATATTTTTCACGTTTTTCTAATAATGTTTCTTGACGTTCAAATGTTTTTGCCGCACGAGTATGCTAATATGTTTCTAAACAAGTTTTTTGAGCTCATTTCAAATCTTGTATCTGTTTTCTTCTATCACATCTAGATTTTGAAAAAAGTGAAATTTTAGTTTTTCGTCAAAAAAGGCCAGAAATAGCTTTTTATGATACTTTGTATGATAAACTTCAACTAGTTAGGATAGATTCTACTACTTATTTTTTTTCCGATTATATAATTTTTTGTTTATGTCTCTGATATGAATCTGACCCTGTTCACCTTTTTGTCAATCAGTTACACACCCCTAAAAAAGCATCTTATATCAAACCTGTGTTAATGCCGTGCAAAAGTAGAAATTCATCTTACTCAAAAACTAGACATGACATAAGAAAACAGACTGCAGATTTGAAATCAACATAAAAATCTAGTCTAGAAAAACATTACGTCTATTCTGTGGGTACTATTTTAAAGTTGACAGTGATGTAAACATTACACCATTGAAAAATATGCAAATTAGGCTTAATAACTGATAAAAAATGTTAAGAATATGCAAATCGTGACATTTATCTGAAGAAAATAGTCAAGTAGTTATTATCTAGATAACGTAATTAGATGTGACATATATTGTATCTAAAATTTGCATAAAATAGCACAAAAAGCTTAAATTTGCATAAATTTAAATATGCAAATTTTTCAAAACCTGGACCACCTAGTGATAAACGGAAAGCATATTCGGAATCAGCTCCAAAAACTGATCTTGAATCAACTAATTTTAGTTCTAGGACAAAAACACTGTTGTACAGTGTTATAAGATCACCCCTGTGTCTGTCTGTCTTTCTGTCACAGCCATTTTACTCGTAAACTATGGAACGTGGAAAGTTGAAATTGGGTAAGTAATAAAGACTATTGACCCACATATTTACAGATTATTAAACATTCACAAATATTTAATAATGAAATTAGGAAAAAATGTAGAGGGCTAATTAAGTTACTTGAAAAAAAATCTTTTATTTATATGTCGTGCGGGGTATCGTGTAAAAGCTTTTGTAACGCTTGTGAAGAATCCAATGGGATTCACAAAAAAAGTCCCATATATTTTCAAATAGAACTCTAGATAGGAAGAGCAATGTATAAGCATAACAGCTCAAAATATTTCTAAGTCTCAAGGTTCTGCAGGAAATGATAAAAAGAATCAATCCATCTAAACCAATCTTAAAGGTTGACGGAAAAGTAGAACGGCATGAAAAAAAGAGGAGTTATGGAATCCCTTTTAAGTAGCAAGTTTGCCGATATTTTCCCAGGACAATTTAAAAATGAAACTAGATGCGAAATTTTCTCACGCTAGCAGCGAGGGTCTCTCTTGGCCTATGAGATTGAAGCTTGTTAGTGATGTCATTCAACCTACACTCTGACTGGGCCATAGATAGCCTTTGTTTTAGAAAAGGTGAATTTGAACGAACAGAGAAAAGAGGGAGATGCGTTTTTGAATCCCAAGGAGAGAGCTGCTCTCTGAGTTGGGAGTTGAGTTTTCGGATAGATCCGAAGAGATAGAAGAATCTGCCGTTTCAGGCTGGGTAAGATTTCTCCAGTGGAAACCGCGAGATATTGTGTAGTTGACAACAGACTGATATACACCAGAAAACAGAGGCAGCTGTTTCTTACCAGACTATCGTGACAAGATTTTGGATTTGTATCGAGAAAGAAGTTAATAGAATTTGAATGTTAATCGTATACACTGAACATTAAGTCTTTAATGAACATTGTCATCAGCTGAAAGTACCCAAAAATATAATGTAGTTGTAAATACAAGTAATTAATCAAGAAATATTCATTTATCTTATGCATTTAAATAAATTGTTTGATTTAATTATTACTTGGGCCTCCGCTTGACTGAAGTTCCACGCTACCACTTCCTCCTGTTAGTCGAAGGTTTTACACGCTGCACCCAAAAATATATTTTTTAAAATTTTCGATATGATATTTTCAGAGATATCGTCGAAAATGTAGTGCAAAAATATATACCCCCCCTCATCTCTATTTCAGAATGAAATGGAGAGTTTCAGTTATAAAAAAATAGAGATAGTAGACGTTAATTTAAACCTTGCAGGAAAACTATAGCGATTACCCTAGGTCGCATAGTTTTTGAGAAAAGCACACTTTTCCGTTACATACAAATTTCGATTTGCGGGCATTCAGCAAAGGTGTTGAAGAGCGCTGAGAGTACATATTGTAGCAGAAGTATAAAAGCATTATTGATAATGCTTTTCGAAAACAATCGTCCGTAATTAGCGGAGGTATTAACCCTTAAAGACACTGATGGTTTGGACATACATAATGGCGGGGGCGGAGTATTCTATGTACCATCGGCTTTTAAAGCCCAGATGACAACTTTTAATTATATATTTACGTAATGCAATGTCCAGTAGCAGTATAAAAGCAATAAACGTCAAATTGTTAAAAACAGACTAATTTAATTAATCACATAAATACTATGGGATTCGATACTAGTTTGCATTGAGTGGATCTCTCAATAAGCCTCCCGTGAACTTAGCAGTGAATTAAAAAAACTATCTGGAAAAACGCGGCATGGACCAAGACAGCGTTGCAACTTTGCGACCTCCTTTCGAAGCGTGCTTAGCACAATGCCAAGTTTAAACTTTGAACAAGGGTTTTATTTTAGCTACACTGTAAAAAGAAAAGATTATTACTACGCTGAATTTAATTTTATGAAATGCCAAATTAAGTTTAAATAAGCTCTACTTTTATTGTCTGTACCGACTTAAGTCCATCGTAAACAGACTAGGATAAGATTAAAAAAAGAGTTATACAGAATAGCAATATTTGATATTATTTAGGCTTCATATCTCTTTGAACTTTTATGCTATACCCATTCATACTTTTCTAGTATATACAGCTATACCCAACCCTACGTTGTATAGTTTTTTACAAAGCCGTAATATTCCTTTAGCAGATTTTTTTTTTTAATAATGCAGTTAATAATTCATATATTTATTGTATGGAACCCTCTGAGCGCGAGTAATACTCGCACTTGACAGTTTATTAATAATGTTTCCAAAATGCTACAATAATAATTACAACCGTTAAGCTTTTACAAGCTTAGCAAAGATTTTTTTGAGAAAATCATGATTCTGATAAGTTTCTTTGTCTGGAAGCTTTCTGCTTCTTTCTTTGATCTTTAGGAACATTGCAACAACAGGTCTTGGATCATAAAACACTATTCTAATTCAATTAAGAGCAATGAACATCCTTCAGTTTAAAGTTTCTCTTGATAGTTCCGACTGTTTGTTGGATTTAAGCGTTGTATGTATGGTCACATATCTTTCTGTGCCAGCACTAACAGGTGTCAAAAAAATACGACTGCACCAATTTGTTGAAAACAGAGTGAGGTTGAGACGACTTAAGGCAGTAAGAGATTCTTGCTGTTGATGAGGTCATCTATGAAGAAAGACGTGACCTCAGCTGCGTACAAAGTTTTTCAGCTGTGTACAAAGCCTTTAATTACATTATCAGTAAAACAGGCGACTTTGTCTTTACCAAAAAGGTTCTCGACATCAAAACGGTCTATACTAACAACCTCTGTTGGTCTTCTTGTATTTCAGAAAAATATCTTTCCAGTTGATTATTTGATCTTCTTCTAAAATTTGGGAAATATATTCTTTACAACTCAGTACAGTTTCTTTTCTCACTGCAGTTAGAAACTAATGAGGTGTTAACTTTACGTCTTCGAGGATTTTCTTCAACATCTGAATCACATTCAGATTCCTTAGTGCCTTCATTCATTTCCATCAGCTGTTCCTCGTATCCAGAAAGATAACACCCATCTACTATAATTTCTTACTTCAACTTCTCAGACAGTGCAATTTAAGACCTTAGACTGCCTTTCTCAGTTTTTCAAAGTGTTTCAGATGATCTAGCATTAGGCATGACATGCGTTGTTGTTCACTATGTTTCATCTATAATCGGAGGAACCCGCAAGTGATGAGTCAAGAGGTTGATGACTCACAATCTTTTCCGAATGAATTTGCACAAGAGGAAGATTGTGCCATACTGCTTTTGCTAAGTTTTTAAAGTATTCTACGAACCATACTTCAAAATATGCAGGGAAACGAAAGGCAGTTTGGATTTCTGTTACAGCTATTTTTTTCAAGTTCTTCAAAGTATAGAGCAACAGCTCATAAAATGTTGCTTGAGATTTTATATTTGATTTTCAATGCTAAACTTCGATTACTGATGATTCCAAATCCGACATAGCTAAGTCGGATCTGTGAGCAATGCACCAAACACAAAGCAAATCTCTGCCTATCTTCTGTTTCATATGAACCCAGAAGCAGCTGTTTTTGCCTGTATTTGAACTTTCCCCAATTGTAGTGAAGCCTGTCAACTTATTTTTTACGACCTTCTCAATGCCCGAATTATCAAATACAATACTGACAGAATCGATGAGGCCTTCTACTCCTCGCTTTCTTGACTTACATTCTCCTGGAAAAACGTGTTTCATTTCTTGTTCATCTGTAATAAATCGTGCTGTAACAAACTTGTTATCAACTCCATATTTCTCAACAAAACCATCTACTTGGATAGCAAAACAATCAGCATTTTGTAACTGTGCTATAGTTTTTTTTTACTGCTATAACAACTGTTGCTATTATTATCTCCTGAGTCACAGAATCAGCTTATGTTATGCACCAGTTTTCAAATTAAAAAATTGCCGGGACCACCTTCTGCCACTGGGCGACAATAGCTTGGTACTGGGCGACACTAATGTCGCCTACTTTATATGTTATTTTATGCTCTGGTTCTGCCAATTTAGATTTATAAAGGACTTTAATTTATACTAGCACTTGTAGCTTTCATTTTATTCATATCATAATGCTTTTCAGAGAGATAAAATCGCTAAGTGGAAATTAAATTCTTGCAGCAGTCTACCGAATTTTTAAGGATGCAGGCTTCAGCTCTGTTACAAATTAATGTTTTTCTTTTAAAATTATAGACCATCGGATACTATATTGGTCATCGATATGACCTATGCAGATTAGAGGGAGTGTACTGTAATTGTTTTTATGATTGTATTTAGAACCAGAATTTAATAAAAGCATACAATAAAACCAAATACAGTATAGAACCACTTATACAGAATGGTTGGGGTCAGGTGTATTCCGGATAACTGGTTGGGCATTAAAGCAACATCCATTTGATCAGATTGGTAGAGTATACGTGGCTGTGGCATTGATTCTGATTTCAAATTGACTATTACATTACGCAAGTTAAAATTCAGTCCAAACAAGATCAAAAGTTAATTGAGTTTTAAAGAAAACAATTTATGGGAATATCTTGGAAACAAAAATTCTTATGTTTCCTTTGCATACAAATCAAAATGTCAAATATCTAACTAAATATGTCCTATTCTAAGTACTAGATGTTGGCATCAAGTTATACTATGCGTATTGTATTGTATCAAGCAATGCACAGGTCAAACTGGCACTATATGGCATTTTTTTCTGAAAAGATTCTGAAATCAATGAATTGGAAATATCATTCTGGATAACTGGTTACATACTGTAGTTATTTTCAAATAAATTTAACAATTAGGATATCAATAATTAATAAAATATTTAATAACTATTCATTAAATTGTCATTATCACAAGATCAATATTTTAATTATTTTAGATAGATGATTTAAAATACTAAATGTCAGAGAATTACAATTATCAAATTATTGAGACAATGGAGATTTTAAAGGGCTTAATTAAAAAGAAAGTTTGAGGTCACTGATTTGCAGATTTATTAGTTTCATTATTGCTATAAATTTAATTGATATTACAGTATTTTCTTATGTGCAGAGTAGTTTTGTTAGAGATGAATAATCAAACATATAAGACAGAAAATAACATAATTAAGAGCTTCTGTAACTTAAAAAATTGTGTTAATTTAATGGGGGGGGGGGAGGCTTGAACCCTATCAGCCCCCCCTTTCCTTATACCTTTAAACAATATTCTCTGCTTCCTGGTTGATTGCCACATTATAAAATGTGCAACACAGAGAGTTATACAAAAAATTAATTTTATCACAGTATTAAAAATTTTATTAATCATGAAATAAATTAAAAGTGACTATAAATTTTTTGTTCTAATTACATTCTGGTAAGTGCTATTTAAAAACAAAATTTGATTAATTAGGTTTTCAGTTAGTCAAACGATTTTATGCATTATGAACATTAATAAAACTCCACTTTTAGTAATGCCCATATGGGGGTGTCCATTAATGGAAATTGGCTATTTAAGCATTCCAGTAATGGACATTGGTCTTAAACCTTAAAAATAAATGAAATGTTATAAATAGCCATTATTATATAAAATTCAAAATGTTCCACTACTACCAAAACAAAAACATGCAAATTTCGCAAAAAAAATATAGAATATCTAAATTTATTAAGTGAAACCAGCTCTTAGCATGTCTATTTTAAGATTTTCACTGAAAAACAGTGGAACTTTGAAGCATTTACTGCTTCCTGATTGGTTTGATTACGAGTGTCAACAATAACCCAGGTTATAAAACATGAAAGGGGAAGTTACGGAAAAAAATTTTTAAAGCTAAATTTTCATTTGTTATTTTTTAATAAACCACAAAAACTTTGAAGGGTGTCCGTTACTGGCACATCTAGCCTATGCTCAAAATTAAATCATGCTATATACATTCCAGTTTCTATAAATCGCAAATTTGATTATATAAGAATTCCACATTAATAATAACAATAAAATATAAAATAATGATAATTCATGAGTAATATTGCATGCTGAATTCAAAAACAACCTTTCGCAATTGTAAGAAAATTATAAACTTATCAAAATTTAAATTCTCAAAGATATGAATTCAGACAAAAAAAAAAAATAAAATGAGATTTCCTAACAGAACAAAAAAATAAATAAAAATTAATAAAATGTGGTACATTTCATTACAGAGTTCGTGCAGTCTTTCAAAGTGTTTAAATTTTTAAAAATTGTTGGACTTTAATTTTTCAGCTACTTTTCAGCAGTGAAATTGTTGGTCTTTCAAAGTACTTATTTCTATGCAGAATCTCCAAAAAGTCCTCAATTTTAATCTTGAGTTATTTCTTAATCAGGATTGAAAAATTTCTGTGTTTCTTTACATTTCTGATTTTAAAAAAATCATCTGAATCCCCTCTTACTTACCCTTCGTCCGAAATTTTGTTTCACTCCTTTTGCTCCCCCCCCCCCCCCCGCCACCACCACACACACACACCTTAATTTTTTAAAAACTTTTTCTGCTCTATTTTTTACTTTATAGTGATAATAAATGATTAATCATAAATATAATTAACAGTTCATTTCATCACAATCATTTCATTCAAATTTCATCTAAATTCCCCTTTCCCAAAATTTCACTTCCCCTTTTGCTCCCCTAACCACAATACCCAAAGTTTAAAAATTATAAAACTTTTTTTTAAAATGAATTTCTGGCCTATTTGTTACTTTATTGTAACAATAAATTATAGATCTAAAAAAAAATTCCTCCCCCTTCACCCGTAATTGGCGTTTCCCCTTTACCGCCCCCCGCCCCCCTCCTCTTAACAGGCTCATACAATTTCAAGTTTTTACAACTTTATATTTTATTTATTTTTTTACCTATTTGTAAATCTTTTGTATGTTAAATAAATCTAATAAACCATCGCACCCCCTCCAAAAAAAAAATAATAATCTGCTTTCCCCTCTTTGCCTCCTCACCTCACAAAGTTAAAAAAAAATAATAATCTACTCTATCTGTTACTTTATTGTAACAGCAGTGGTGTAGTCATAAAAAAAAACAGAGGATATATGCTCTAAGCAGAGGGTGTATACACTCAAAGCAGAGGCTGTACACTAGAGTGTATGAAACAGAGGGTATACGGTGTTCCTCAAAAAAATCCAGAAGGTATACAGCATATACCTCCCCATATAGGGGAGACTGGGGGCTAATGGGACAATTTTGACATTTTATGATATAAATTGAATAATTAACATTTTTCAAAATCTCTTTCTACACCATTATTGTGTAATTAGTTAGCTATTAATACATAAAAAATCTAAAGCTTACTTTAATTATTAAATGAGAAATAGTGATATTTTGAACATGGTAATTTTGTCCCATTAGACCCCAGGTCTGGGGTCTAATGGGACATTTGAAAAATATTTTTGATGCAGGTATATAATTGCACATTTATTATTTTTTCCTGAAAACTACATAATTGCACATTGTGAAGAAAATTAATTAACATTATACAGTGTCAGACTATTAGAAAATGATATACAAGATCGGAATTATATTCTGGAGTCAAAATAATTTTTATGTCACCGAAATCCACCCAAGAACTATCAACTTTATCTGTGTAAATGAATTTCATGCAGTCAGTTTTTTTTCTTCAAGAAATTGACATTTATTTTTATCTTACGAATTTGATAATGATTTCACATTCAAAGAATTTGAACTAGTATTGATGCGCGACAAAGAATCAGGATTTTCCAGCGAGGGCTTAGGTCAGTCACTAACAAACGATGACAGGAAGTCTTCCTTAATATGTTCCTATTAAGAGGGTTATCTGTAGCTTCAGATCCAGAAATGATATTCTTTGGTGTAAGTATTTCCATGAAAGCTTGGTTCACAAGACTTGGAATTTGGTGATAAGTTAACATTTTTTGCAGGGTTGGAAAGAAACCAATCATTTAAAGCCCTGTTTTAACGCTTCATTAAGAGACCATACACAATAATGTCTAATGGTTGAAGCCTATGAGAACAATTAGGTGAGAATGTCAATAAAATCACTTCATTTTCTTAGGCAGGTTGTATTGTTTCCATCACAGTAACATGGCCTTCATGATTAACGAGGAGAAGCAGGGGAGGACTTTCTGTTGAAGCATTGGTGTGTTTCACTATATGTGACATCACTTTATGGAAATTGTTTTTGGTCATCCATCCAGTTTTGTGTGTCAAAGCAACATTTCATAGTGGTGCTCCTAACAAGAGAAAATCAGAAACTGATGCTCATGGCAACTCGAAATGCAGGTGGTAGAATTGTTCCTGAAGCGCTTACATATTTTATATGGCTAACCTATATTCTCAGCATTCTCTATATCACATATTCTACCCATTAAATCGTTTTATATAAGAAATAAAATGACTTGGGGTCAAATGGGACAAGTCCCATTAGTCTCCATTGGGTATGTCCCATTAGCCCCCATACTGTCTTGTACCATATTAAGGCTTACTGTCAATTAAATATTTACAGTTTATTAAAAGTGATGATTGAAATCATATAGAATGGCTATAGAAATTTATAATTCATAGCAAAATGTTTTAAAAGTTACTTGTCAGTTTATGAAAATCAAAGAATCATCAATATCAAAAAATTTTGAAAACTCGATCACCTTGATGACAAAAAGTATATTGTCCTGTGATCAGCAAACAGCTATTTGAACAAAATAGTTCAAAGCAGACTGATGTGAAGTACTATTGATGACATCTATTGACAAAAAAAATCATCTCTAAACTGCATCTGTTTTTAAGAAAATCCATTTGTCCCATTAGCCCCCAGTCTCCCCTAAACTCCACTACATCCCTGTGTAACAGTAAATAATCGATCATATAATTTTACATCAGTGCTGTAGTTGGAAAAAAAAATATTTGTAGGAACTCACCTTTTCATAGAATAGATGTTGATGCTACCGGATTTTTTCTAAGCCAAAAGCCAATTTAAAATAGTTAGCCAAAATCAGACTTTTTTTTAATTAGTCGTTATAATTACTATATTCTAGTTTTTATAGTATTGTATTTGTATAGCATTCACCTAAAAGCAATATTTAATAAATCTCATAGTAAGATTTTCTATTATGAATCAAAATTTAATTGAAATAACAGAAATAAATCCACATATTTACTGGCACATCTATCCTAGAAGTTTCCATAGAGAACGATAATGGGGGGTGTTTTTTGTGCTCGATGATTTACGACAAGCTGTCTCGCCTGCTAATCTTCTTCCTAATCGTAACCAAGATTTCACATATGATTCAGGACAAAATTCTTTTAAGGGAACGGCTTATGAATATAAGTGAACTGGCTCTTTCGGTGAATTTCTCGCATAGGTCATGATCGTATTCATACTTTGAAATGGGTATCGTTTTCACAGTCTGGAGAAGAGTATTTAACTATCTAGGCTTATTTCCAGTATCAATAAACTGTCTGAAAGCATTCATGAATTTCCATTTTTCTGGGAAATGAAAATACTGTCTTCACCATACCTCTGATGTCTAGATCTGATAGCCAATTCTTCTTAAACAGTACATTTATATCTTGTATAAAATCATCATCAAATTTTTGGTGAGTGGAAACGGATCTTCTTAAAACTAGCATAAATTATCGTTTCGCTTGAAAAAAAAAGTTTGTGCTCGTACGTGATATATTTTTTTACAGTAACAAATCAAATATTTCTGGGAACAGCATTCCCACAAGTTCCCACCCAACTACAGCACTGCCCCCCCCCCCCCCCAATCGAAATTCACGTTCCCCCTCCACCCTTCACTCTTTACCAAGCTCACAAAATTTAGTCTTTAAAACTCTTATATAATACATGTTTCCTTTCCTCCTTCCTGTAGTTTAAAAGTTGAAGCTCTTTAATATTTAATTAATTTTATGTCGTATTTGTAACTACACTGCATGTAAAAACTTTAAGGACAGCAAAAATTTTGATAAATTGAAAATGCGACAAGTGAAATGGTAATTTAATGTTGATCATAAAGAGAAAATACTAATATAAAAGTCAACAGAATTTATCTGTGTCCTTTATATTGCGAAAAAAATCATAATTATG
The DNA here is from genome assembly GCA_963932465.1 of Maratus speciosus. Classification (NCBI taxonomy): domain Eukaryota; kingdom Metazoa; phylum Arthropoda; class Arachnida; order Araneae; family Salticidae; genus Maratus; species Maratus speciosus. The sequence continues at coordinate 443,149,897 of OZ010787.1, forward strand.
CAAAAAAAAAACTATTTTTGACAGTGTAAAAACTTTAAGGACACCAGTATTTTTTTTATAGAGATATTATATATAATTATTATCAAGGATCGACCGAAATAGGTTTTTAATACCGAAATCGAATTTCGGAGATCTTCCTATTTTCGGCCGAAAACGAATATGTCCAAAAACTTTTTTAAAGTAATTAAATTGTATGTATTAAAGTAATTAATACATACATAAATATATTATTAATTAATTATACGTATTTATTAAATATGCATAATAATTAATTAATTATGCGTATTTATCAAATATACTTAATTATACGTTTGGCCAAAAATCCGAGTTTCACCAAAGTCCAAACTCAGATTTTGGACCGAAACTATCGGTATTCCAAAAATCTTGTTTCTTCCTTCGGAAATTTTTAACATTTCTCATTGATTTGAGCTTTATTGGCTGGCTCAAATGAGGCTATTTATTGCTAAGAACTTTGTTGTTTGAAATTATCAGTCATGACTGACTCAAGACGTGAATGCAAATTATAAAGCAAGCAATGCATAATATAACTAAACTTTTTCACGTGCTCATTAAAAGCTGCAGACATAACAGTAATAGAAAATTTTCAGTTTGAAACCGCGGAAGAATTTCGAATACTCTTTGACAAAGTTTTAGTATAACAGTTGATCATTTACAGAAATCATTATAAAAGATAAATTGATGTGTATACTAAAACTAAACTATTTTTTTATTAAATGAAATTCGTATAATTTGAAAATCTTTCTGTGCCGTTGATGAATTAAGTTTCATTTTATATGAAAAAAAAAAGTTTTGGGTCTAAGGCACAGAGAGACAATTTGGGCCACACATATAATTAATTAATAATTATATGTATATTTCATAAATACGCATAATTAATTATTATGCATATTTAATAAATACATATAATTAATAATATATTTGTGTATGTATTAATTACTTTAATACATACAATTTAATTACTTTTAAAAAGTTTTTGGTCATATTCGTTTTGGTCACAATACCTCACTCCATTTATTCCACCAAAATTGCAATATATTCAGTCAAAATTTCTGGGTGTGCAACTACAAGCCAAAACTGAATTTTCGTTCACAACTTTATCAGTAAATGAAGATATTTTAGCAAAATTTGTTTCATATTAATTTAGTTTGTATTAAATGTGATGATATCATTGAAAATGACTGAATTTTGGCCATTGACACAGTATAAATACTATAAATTGCATTCTGAATAAAGGAATGTCTACCTCATAGTTGTTTAAATATGAAAAATGGCAATTTCCAGCACTTCTCATCATATTAATTTCACAGAAATCAAAGCAAGTTTGTTGTTAAAGATATAGCTATGATATCTTTGTTAGGGCTAACAAATGAAAATCCAAGTTTGACCTCGAATGAGATGAGGTACACTTTATTTATAACTGAATAAGTGGATTGCGATTATGGTTTTCTGAGCAAAAATTGTCTTTCTTGATGTGCATTATCAATCCTGAAAGTTTTTCTGTTTTGATTAGAAGCACCATTTTTTGTGAAAAAGCAAGAAAAACAGATTATTTACTAGAAAAGGTTCAGGAACTTGCATTTTTACATTGTTAATTCCTATGAAAATCCCCATTAATGGTTAATTTTCTTAAGTAATACTTTACAAAAAGCAAATAACGTAAAAACATTCTCTTTTACTTAAATATGATTCTGTTTCTAATTATATGAATATCTTTATAAGTTGACAGTTAAAAGTAGAAATTATGTAAGATTTTTAAAAATGTTTTAAAAGTTTTTTTTAAGTATTCGGTTTGGCCGAATATCTTGATATTCAGCCAAACCGAACATTCGGTAACATGGCCGAATACAGAATAGATACCGAATATTCGGTACATCCCTATTAGCTACTATTGTATAATGGTATATTGTATCTTCGAAAAAGTAAAAGTTTCTTGAAAAAATTATTTAAAAAAAATGCGGGAAAAAAATCCTTAAGGGTGTTCTCAAATCAAAAGAGCTACTTTCTGAGAAATTTCTGAATTCATTTTTGTTCGGAAATTTGCAGGTGTTGTTATTCAGAAACTATGTAGTCGAAAGACGTTTTCAATTTTTTGGTAAACGCAAAAGATTTTTCAGAAAAGATTATCAAAGTTGGCGTTTTGAACTGAATTCCAGACACGACAGCTCGAGAAAGGCAAAAAACTTGTCGTCATGAGACCCTCGCTTATAACGCGATAAGTAATTTTATCAAAAAATGTAAAACTAGTTTCCATTGTATTCTGCTTCAACAGTGAGGCCTGCCAATATGCTTAAAAATGAGACAGAAAATTTTGCGTTGTTCAGTAGGAAGCTCGAGAGACGCTTTAAAGAAAATAATAAGATAGAGAACTATAAAATATTGTATTTTTTCCTTTGAAATTTAATATAAACCGACGATATGTTTTAATATCTGGATCTGTTCTTGTCATGGGGTAGTGGAGGGCATACCAGTGGCGTACCCAGGATTTTATTTCGGGGGGGGGGGGGAGGGTGACTTAAATTTCCATAATGTTCTAAATCTTACAAAACACGTTGAATTGCATTGTAAACAGAAATCATTTTTGACAATAAGGCCAGAGGGGGGAAAGGGGGGGGGGGGCAGTGGTGATTCTGTTCCGAATTTTCCGAAAATTTCAGGACTTAAAAAATAAATCGCGATTTTTGAGAAATGGGCGGCGAAAAAAAATCAATTTCTTCAATCGTTCGTATAAAAAAATTTCCAATTTCGTTAAAGGATCGCGGAAGAACCCGAATTTTGTCAAAGGGCCGTGGATAAAATGCGAATTTTTTCCAAGGGCCACGGATAAAACGCGAATTTTTTTGAAACGCTCACAAAAAACGCGAATTTTGGCAAAGAATCGCGAAAAAAAGTCAAATTTCGTAAAATGGTCGCGGAGGAAACGTGAATGTCGTCCGTCTAATGACCGCTGAAAAAACGTGAATTTCGTCAAAAGATCGTGGAAAAAACGCGAATTTTGTCAAAGGATCGCGGAGAAAACGCGAATTTCGGCAAATGATCGCGGAGGATAAGCAAATTTCGTCAAACGACCGTAGGAAAAAACGCGAATTCGTCAAAGAGCCGCGAAAAAACACGTATTCTGTCGAAGGGTCGCGGAAAAAACCCTAATTTCGACAAAGGATCGCGAAAAAACGCGAATTTCTTCAAAAAAGCCGCCGAAAATACAAATTTTGACAGAGGATCGCCAAAAAACGCGAATTTCGTCAAAGGGCCGCCGAAAAAACAGGAATTTCGTCAAAAAAGCCGCGGAGAAAAAATCAATTTTCGACAAAGGATCGCGGGAAAATGCATATTCCGTCTAAAGACCATGAAATTCGTCAAAGGATCGTAAGAAACGCGCAAGAGCCATGGAAAAAACGCAAATTTCGGGGAAGGATCGCCATAAAAACCCGTAGACCGTGAAAGGGCCACGAAAGAAAGCAAATTCCGTCAAAGCACCGCAAAAAACCGCGAATTTCGTCAAAGGACTCCAGAAAAAACGCTAATTTTGTCTAAGCGCAACGGTTAAAATGGAAATTTCGACAAAGGATCACGAAAAAACGTGAATTTCGTCAAAAAAGCCACGAAAAAAACGCACATTTCGGTAAAAGATCGAAAAAATACGAATTTCGTCAAAATGTCGCGGAAAAAAATGCGAATTTTTACAAAGGACCGCGATAAAAACCAGTAGGCCGTGAAAGGGCACAAAAGAAATCAAATTTCCTCAAAGCATCGCAAAAAAACCCGCGAAATTCCAGAAAAAAAAACGTGAATTTCTTCTAAGGGCCACTTAAAGAACGCTAATTTCGACAAAGGATCGCGAAAAAATGCGAATTTTGTCAAAAAAAGCCGCCGAAAAAGCGCAAATTTTGACTAAAGATAACAAAAAACGCAAATTTCGTCAAAGGGCCGCGTAAAAAAAAAACACAAATTTCGACAAAGAATCGGTCACGAAAAAAATGCGTATTCCGTCAAAGGGCCGCGGAAAAAATGCAAATTTCGTATAAGCATCGCATAAAACGCGAATTTCGTCAAAGGACCGCGGAAAAACGCAAATTTCTATAAGCATCGCATAAAACCCCGCGAATTTCGTCAAAAGGCCGCGAAAAAACGCAGAGTTCGTCTAAGGATCGCAAAAAAACGCGAATTTCGTCAAAGGACCGCGTAAAAACGCGAATTTCGTCAAAGAACAGCGGAAAAAACACAAATTTTGACAAAGAATCGGTCACGAAGAAAATGCATATTCCGTCGAAAGGCCGATAAAAAACGCAAATTTCGTCTAAGGATCGCAAAAAAACGCGAATTTCGTACAAACATCGCATAAAAACCCGCGAATTTCGTCAAAGGACCGCGGCACAAATCGAAAAATTCGCCGAAGGGCTGCGGGAGAGAAAATTAATTTCATTATAGAATCGCGGAAAATGCGAATTTCGTCAAAAGGTCGTGATAAAAACCTGAATTTCATCAAAGGGTCGCTGAAAAAACAGCACACATACAAACATCTATGTTTATTATTATAGGTATGTATTTTAAACAGAAATAATGTACTGAATTAGCTTTTTAAAAATCTAATTAACCAGAACCTAACTTGCAGGGATGTACTGTCAGTCTGAAATCGTCCTAAAATGAATACAGTGTTAACCCAGCCTGCAACAGAAATAATTATTGCTGGGAAGGGATTTCCCCCTTCTGCTGTAACGTTTCAGAAAATTTTCTGTGAAATTTTAGATTTCTTTTTTTTTTTTTTTTAGAGGAGGGGGAATGGAGCTGTAACCTTGTAATCCCCGACCAAATCGCCTTCTTTGGATATTGTATGTTCGGCATCACTGTGCACTAATATATGGGATTAATGAGAATGGCTGTATGACTCAAAAGAAAAAAAAAATCAGGAATTTTTTTCGTTTCATTTTTTGATTATTTCGAGAAGGGGAGCTGTAACCAGAGTTGTAAAAAAAATGGGTTTTTTATTTTAAAAAACCCAGCCCAGGTGGGTAGTTGTGTGGGTACCCAGGCAGCTACCCACTACAACCTTTATGGTTAAAAAAAACCCAGACCGGGTGGGTAGCTGGGTGGGTACCCGGACAGCGAACCACTACAACCCTGGCTGTAACCCAATCAGCCCTTCCCCTTCTTTGGAATCAATTTGGACTAATATGAGACTAATGACAATAGCTAATCCGCTGTATGACAGAAAACTAAATTACAAATTTATCTAAAACAAAAGAAACAGCACTTTTCTTTTTCGACTATTCTGGGAGGGGGCTGTAACCCTATTAGCCACAGCTGGTTGGTTATACTGCGGTACCACTAAAGAGACTAGTCCCTATGACCTAGTGTGGCTAGTCCGCTGAATGATAGCGGTCAAAATTACAAATTTCTCTCAAAAAGAAAGGTTAACAAATCAACGTTTTTTTTTTTCATGTAATTTTCGACAATTTTGGGAGGGAAGGGGGCTGTAACCCCATCAGTATCCTTCCCCTTCTTTGAGTATACTGTAGTGTCAATGTGAACTAATATGGGACTAACAATAATGGCTAATCCTCTGTATAACATAAAACAAAATTACAAATTTATCTCAAACAGAAGAAAAAAAAAACGGGCCTTTTTCATTTCATTTTTGACTGTTTTGAGAGGAGATCTGTAACCCCATTAGCCCCATTCGACCTCTTTGGGCAACTGTGCACTGATACAGGACTAAAGAGAAGAGCGTGGCTAGTCAGTTGAATGATAGGAGGGAAAAATTTTACAAATTTCACTCAAACAGAAAGGGAAAAAATATGTCATTGCTTTTTTTTTTCATACCATTTTCGACTATTTAAGAAGGGAGTGGCGAACTGTAACCCACCAGTCTCTTTCCCCTTCTTTGGGTATGCTGTGGTGTCTATGTGATCTAATATGGGACTAACGAGAATGGCTAATCCGCGGTAAAACAGAAAACTAAATTACAAATTTATTTCAAACAGAAAGAAAAAAAAAATCATAATCTTTTTCATTGTCAACTATTTCGAAAGGAGTTCTGTAACCCCCTCATTGGATATACTGTGGTGTAAATGAGAGCTGATATGGGTCTAATCAAAAAGGCTAGTTCGTTGTATTTCAGAAAAAAGTTACAAATTTATCTCAAAAAAAAGGCAAAAATGCATTTCATTTCCGACTAATTTGGGAGGGGGCTGTGACCAATTACCCCCCCCCCCCCTTCCACTTTTTGAAGTATAATGTGGTGTCACTGTGCACTAATATGGAACTAAAGAGAAGAGAGCTGCTAGTCTGTGAAATGATAGGGGAAAAAATACAAATTTATCTCACACAGAAAGAAAAAAGCATTATTTTTTCATTTCATTTTCAACTATTTCGGAAGGAGGGGGCTGTAATTCCATCATGGATTAACATGGGGCTAACAAGAATAGCTATTTCACTGTATGGCAAAAGAAAAAATTACTGATTTATCTAAAAAAGTAAAGATTGCAGAAATCAAAATTACAAATTTATCTCAAACAACAACAAAAATTAGCATTGTTTTAATTTCATTTTTGACTATTTAGGGAGAGGTCTGTAACCCCATTAGCCCCTTTCAACTCTTTGGGTATAATATGGTGTCACTATGCATTTCTACGGAACTAAAGAGGGGAGAGCAGCTAGTCTGTTGAATGATGGAGGTAAAAAGGCAAATTTATTTCAAACAAATATAAAAAAAAATAATTTTTTTCATTTCATTTTTGACTATTTTGGTAGGGGACTGTAACCACTTTAGCCTCTTTCACCTCTTTGGATATAATGTGGTATCACTGTACACTAATATGGAATTAAAGAGAAGAGAGCGGCTAGTCTGTTGAATGATAGGGAAAAAAAATTATCTCAAACAAAAAGAAAAAAAATCAGCACTTTTTTTCACTTCATTTTCGACTGTTTTGGGAGAGGGCGGTAAGCCCATTAGCCCCCTTCCACCTTTTGGGTTTAATGTCATGTCACTGTGTACTAATATGGAACTAAAGCGAAGGGAGCGGCTAGTTTGTTGAATGATAGGGGAGAAATTGCACATTTATCTCAAACAGAAAGAAAAAAAATCAGCACTATTTTTTTCATTTTCGACTATTTTGAGAAGACATCTTTGGGTATGCTGCGATGTCAATGTGGACTATTATGGGGTTAGCGATAATGGCTATTTCGCTCTATGACAAAATAAAAAAATGCAGATTTATCTAAAAAAGTAAGGAAAAATCACATATTTCCTTTAATTTTCGGCTATTTTTGGAGGAGGGAGGGGGGCTGTAACCCCATCAGCCCCTTTTTCTTCTTTGGTGTCAATGTGGGCTAATATGGGATTAATGAGAATGGCTAGTCTGCTTTATGATAGAAAAAAAGTAAATTTTTTTCCAAAAAAGAAAGAAAAAATCAGCACTTTTTTCATATTACTTTCGAAAATTTCGGGGGGGGTGGCTGTAGCCCCATCAGCCCCCCCCGCCCCCCCCCTTGGGTACGCTCATGGGGCATACAGAGATATACGCCGTATAACCTTTCTTTGGATTTTTTTAAGAAGCTCCGCATAACCTCTGCTTCTCAAATAAAGCATTAGCGTATACTGTATAGAGCGTACTGTATGACTTTAGCGTATACCCTTTGTTTATTTACGACTGCAACACTGGTTCTTGTCATTCAGTACCAAAAGATATTTTTTGTTTATGTTTTTGAACTTGTTTTAAAATCATCAGTTGTATTGATATATAAAGACAAGTGCATTGATGATAATCATTAATCTTTCTTTTACTTGGCGTTTTGAGACATACATTTACTTTCTGTTGCAAAAACTGAAAGCAATTTTTCCTTTGTTTTCTGAAATGAAGGGATCTCAAAGTTAATTTAAATTAATTAAAAAAAATCCTTTGACTTGAATCAGGCTAATTCATGTAACAGAATCAATGCTACAGCTCACAAAAAAATGCAAGCAAAGTAATTTTGCAGAAAATAAAATAATTTTCCACACTGTCTACCCTCTCTCCCCTTCCCCTTCTCCATCGAAAAATAATCTTTTTGTGTTCAACACTTTTTTTTATTATTGCAAATTAAAATAACAATACTTAATTTTTTTATACTTATGCTCAATTGCTCAACATGATATTTGACTATTTCAATTCTGATAACTTTCTATGTTACGAGTTCCAGTATAAAAATTCAACAGAAAAAATACCCTACAAATAAAGTGCAACTTTTATTAGCCACATTTTGTGGTTTTTAAAAACTACTTAAAGCTGTTCTGAAATCGTAACTTGCATCTTTTTTTACACTTTCGTGAAGAAATTTTCATTTTTAAATGTACGAAATTTCCAGATATTCTTTCTTATTCGTAAACGAATAAGAATAACGTCTCTTTTTCCTATAAAGGTAACTGGTCTTTCAGAAAATGGTGCCAAAGTTGACGTTTGGAACAGATTTTTTTTTAAACGTGACAATCGGCAAAAAATCATTATGAGGTAGCAATTGATTATAACTTAATATGTAATACATTTATTATAAAATTTAAAAGTGCTATTTGATTTCAAAGCACTTTATGCTTCATGCCTGCTGATTACATGCTTCTGGATAAAAAATGTCTACTTAAATGTATCAGAAAATTTAACATTCTTGAGAGGAGTAAAAATAAGTTTTTTTTTTTTTTCATAAACGTGGCATTTAATACGAAGTTAGAAAACGTTTTAGTTATTTCAAATCTGAATCCGTGTATGGTGTATTTGATAATTTTGATCATATTTGACAGAAAAATGCACAATATAAGAATAGGAGGGTTTGGATTTTATTTTTTATTTTCTTTTATTTCTTTCTCTTTTTTCTATAAATATTTATCCAAGTAAAAACGTTCTGTAAAAAAGTTCCAAGTAAAAAAATTCTTCTGTCCGGCTTTATGCAACATTGTCTACTAAATGTTTCCGTCGTTCTCTGTAGTTTGTTTTTGGTCCTTTGATCTGCTTTGAGGGACAGACAGCTGAAATTTTCTCATTGAAGTAATCTGCAACAATTATCCTTATTCTAATTACCAGAGAAAATAAAAATTACTAATTAACCAATTCTCATATTTTTTATTTAATTTTTATTTATTTTTTTAACTTACGTTTTCACTTTGATAAATATTTATGGAAAAAGAGAAATAAATAAAATAAAAAATAAAATCCAAATCCTCCTATTCTTATATTGTGCATTTTTCTGTCACATATGATCAAAATTATCAAATATACCATACACGGATTAAGATTTGAAATAACTAAACAATTTTCTAACTTCGAATTAAAAGCCATGTTTATGAAAAAAAACACTTGTTCTTAAAAAATATTTTTACTTCTCTCAGGAATGTTAAATTTTCTGACACATTTAAGTAGACATTTTTTTTAATCCAGTAGCATGAAATCAGCAGGCATGAAGCATAAAGCGCTTTGAAATCAAATAGCCTTTTTAAATTTTATAATAAATGCATTACATATAAAGTTATAATCAATTGCTACCTCATAATGATCTTTTGCTGGTTGGTTGGTTGGTTGTATTTATGACGGCCAATTATCTGCACGAGGGATATAGGCCCAGGGGGGAGTGCCCTTCGTGGGGGTCTTTCTAAGGGAACCAAACCCGTATTAACGCTTGGAAATCCAAGGTTCGAAGAAAACCACGAAAACTCCGAACGATTAGGCCGACGGGCGCGATTGGGATCGAACCCAGCACCTCCCGTCTACCAGATTCGAGAGCAGAACCTCTCAGCCACTGGATCTTTTGCTGATTGTCACGTTTTAAAAAAATCATTTACAAACGTCAGCTTTGGCACCATTTTGGCAAAATATAAATTAGGCCTGACCAGGCCTAATTAATGTTTTCTGTACCGAGCCGGGAATGGTTTCATTCTTCCAAGTCTTCACGGGCCAAAGTTTTCAGTCCCGTTTTTCACCCAACCCGTATGGAAATCATTGTCTCAGCGTGGCCTGGTAGCAAAATACAGCTAAATTAAAATATAGTAACATGTGTGAAAAAAAAAACCTGCCTATGACGGAATTCTGTTTAAAACTGAAAAATGTGTTGATCCATGCAAAATTAATATAATAATTGTGAGAAAAGAATAAATAATACATTTACACCTATTAAGAAGGGAACTTGTCTATTTTTCATTTTTTTACTTTACTGTGCGATTCCGTCTAAGATTTTACTGTATAGCATTTTTTAGATTTTTAAGTCTCCGATACATGGAATATGGATTAACAAAATTAATGATAATGAAACATTTGCATATAACAAATAGAGATTTATTTAAAAAAAATAAATATCGCAGACTACAGCATTTCTATAAAAATGAAGATTACAAAAAAAAAAAAAAAAAAGAAGAAAAGAAAAAGAAAGAAAGAAAAGAAAGAAGATTCGATCAGAATTCCTCGTACAGACAAATTTTTAACCAAATCGACGTAAAAATCAATGTTTTGTAAAAATTCACTCGGGCTGTGCCAGGTTCGGGTCGAGATTTTCATTTTTTTCCGGGCCAGGATGGTCTCAGGCTGAACTTTCAACTGTTATAACGCCGGACCGGGCCAATAATTTTTTTCGACAGGCCTGGCCGACTTCAGGCCTACCTTTCATAATGGGCGGGGTTGAATTTTTTTCTATGGGTCGGCCTTGCCCGGGCCTGAAAATTTCTGCCCGTACAAACTTCTAACTTAAAATTTAAAAAGTATTGCAAATTTCAAACTTTGAGATATAAATAAAAGAAAAAAAAGAATTATTTTTTAAATATTTTCTGTTAAATTTATTTTTATTGTAATAATAAAAAATTTAAATCTGTCTTTTTACACCTCACCTGCTTTTACCTTTGCCCCCTACAGGCGCCTAAACATAGCGGTTAGCATTGTTTTGATTGGTTCTTCTGATTCACATATCGTGACCATACTGATTTTTAAGGTCTAGCAATGGTTGCGATTAAATCATGCAACGCGCATGCGCTAGCGGTTTAAAGATAGAATTTTTTTTTTTTTTTTTTTTTTGCATTGTGATCAAAGAAACGAAACGAAGGGAGTGAAAAGGCAATTCTTGTTTGCCGTGCAGGCATGAAATAAAGCTGTTTGTTTTTAAATTATACACTCTTATAGTTAGTTATGAATATGCTTGTAATAATTTACCAAAAAAAAAAAAACAGTTGTATCAAAAGGAACTTTTAAATAGGCATTGTATTAAATATTAGACAGCATACTATCAACCTTTGCTATCAATTTCTTCTTGAAACCCTCTTTACTTTGTAATCACTTAATAATAAGTGCCATTACTTTTAAAAATTTATTATTTATTATACCTTTTAATCAAGGGTTCTATGGCAGGTGCACTTGCCCTCTATTTCTGTCTGTATCTGTTTATTATCAAATGGATTATTTATTTATTATCAAAGAGGTAGAAAAAGGGATAAGACATTAATTAACCCCAGGCAAAAATTTTAAAGGTCCTCTGACTATGGCCCTGTATTAATCCAGTAACGTATTTTAATCATTACTAGATTTTTTAAATCATTTAATTGTCATGCATAACTTTCCTGTTTTTTTTTTTTTTTTTTTGGGGGGGGGGAGAGGGGGTGCAAGTATACTTTTAACAAAATAAACTAATTTTGTTATCAATTTTGATGTGGTAATAGCTGATTAGAGACAGAGTCGCTAGCCTCATGGCCTAAGAATTTCAAACATATCCAATTTCCAAATAATAAATAGATTTCTCATTAACGTGTTGTTATTTTAATAGCAATATTTATTGAACAAAGCTTTGTGCTATCTACTGAGTGAGTGTATAGTTTAATAAACACATTCAATTTAGATGTTTTGAATAATTGTTATAGCTTTATTACAATACTAAAATCTGTTTTAAAAATAGGCAATGTGATTTAAAATATATATATATATATATTTTTTGTGAAAATAGTATTTTATCGGTACTTCTTAGTTATCCTGTCGCCAAATTGTAAGATTAAATGCCAATAAGGGCCAATAAAACCATTAATTTGATGTTTTATTTGTATTTTTATCAGTGATTTACTAATTTATTTGTTCTTTCGTTATTTAAAATAAAAATTGTCAATTTGTATAATTTGGCGAAATTGGTCGACGGGATAACTAAGTACCATTTTATCATATTGATTTTGAGAATGTCATCACTTTTGTGTAGTATATGAAATTAGTATAAAAAGTTTTTAAAAAATCATTAGTCGGCACAGATGTCATATATGCACCACAATAGCGTGATTTTCTTCTGAGCCAATTTGGCAAAAACCTCTTTTTCGAATACCAGTTACATATATATATTTAAAAAGGGAATAACAATAAATAAAAAAAGTTTAATTAATAACTATAGAGCAAAACAATTTATGTAATTTTAGAAAGAAAATAAAAGTAAATAAACAACATCTGGGTTATCATACAAAGCAAAATAATGACACTTTGGTGCCAGTTAAGTACCCCGGTGCGTATGTGACATTGTGTCAGAAAAAAAATGAAGCCAATGTGGTGCATATGTGACATCTGTGCCCATTAGTGTAGTACTGTTATCATTTTTAGCTTTACATATTTTGATTTTAATGATATAGGGGAGAGCGGGGTACAGTGGACCACCCCTTATATTTTACTTATTTTTAAAGCTTTTCTTTTAGACTAATTGATAACAGCACTGGATTGATTACTTATAGCCTTTAGAACACATCGTTAGCTCAGAATGAACCCTTTTATCCAGACTGGTTGTTTTGAGCTCCCAAAAGTAAAATTTTTTATCATCATACTTTTCTTTATTGAGTAATTAAAGGTTATGGATAAATAAGAAAAAACAACTTTTTTGAAAAGGTAAGACACTGGTCTTTATTTAATTAAAAAGTTTATAAGCTTAAAAGAAAACTTTAAATAATATTTTTACGAGCATGTATTGAACTTCAACATAAGGCACAGTGATCCACAGTAAATACTGCTCCTGTAATGAAGAATTTTCAAAATATTTAGTAATTGCTTATTCTCTATAAAGAAATATTGTTTTAAAATAGTTATTTAACTATAAAATAAAGTAAACAAAGAAAAATGACAATTTATTTAATCCTACAATGCATAGTGTAGCGGTAGCCATTTGGCACATTTTAAATTTCATATTATATGTTGTTCAGAGTGTAATATAGCCATCTGACACTTTCGTTTTCTCCTAAATTATGGATATCAGTTCATGTGTGATTTTTAAAATAAGTTTTATTGTTCAATATAGCAGTTGTTTTTTTTTTTTGGGGGGGGGGGGGGGGGGGAGAGAGAAGGAGAAAAATGAAAATCATGCATTATAGAGTTAACATAGTAAGAAATATTTTGTTTTGTATTTATTGCCTTTGAAAAATATAACTGTAGCCTACTAAGTAATAGATGACCTCACTGGATTGGTTATTTATAGCTTCAGAGCACATGGTTAGCTCATAATGAACTATTTTATCCTGACTATTTTGAGCCTCTAATAAATTTTTCATCATCATATTTGTCTTAATGTTTGCTTATTTTTTTGTACTTAATAACTTATTTGCAATCACTCCAGTATCTTATATTGTTATGTTCAAAATATAGTAATTTTTATGATAATTCTTTAGTTTTTTGTTTCAAAATGCTATTTGCAAATTTGTATTATTATATTGTTTTGGAGGTAAAGGAGAAATAAAAAAGAATTAGATTAATTATAAATAGTATTGTATTGTATATTGTATTTTAGACAATAACTAATAGTGAACCACTGTGCCACAGTGGTCCCCGCTTCCGGGGCACACTGGTCCACTTTACGGGTGTATATAATTTTTTTTTGTTTTTTGAAAAATGTATGGGAACTACTGCGAAAATTATGCAGCATGTAGAAAGGTTTAAAGAATATTCAAAAATATTTTCAGGTAGATTGGTCATCACCGTTAAAGAGAAAAAAAAAATGTTAACTGCAAAAGTTGTGCACTGTACCCCGGTCTCCCCTAAGTGATTTTGCTTATATAATTGTATCATTATTTATTATAAAACAATAAAACTCATTCAAGTTTTATGCATTTAAATTTGAATTATTTTTACCTGTCATAAGGTAAAGTGCCCTAAAGCTGACATCTTAAAATAAAACAAATATTTAAAGCATTACCTATTTTCCAAATCCAAGATATCTTGGGTTTAAAAAGTGCTGCCATTCAAGAAAAAAAAAATCATTCTAAATTATTTTAGAAAATTGGTAATGCTTTAAATATTTGTTTTATTTAAAGATGCCAGCTTTAGGGCACTTTACTTTATAGCACAAAGCATTAATGTTAACATAAAATCTGTAATTGTGTAAAAAAAAAAAAATAATCATCATTACGAATATGTTAAAAATACATGTAAATGCAATGTGCTTGAATGAGATTTTCTTAAAGCGAGGACTTTCATCTTTTCTACACCAGACCGTTATATTAAAGTGTTTGAATTGCCAATTGTTGAATCTAAAATATCTTATCAATCTGAAATAAATTAATTTTATTTGTAAGATTAAATTTCTGTTTTTTATATTAAAATAATACTTATACTGCAAACATCTTGGTATTCTATAATTTTTTGGCCATAGCCAGAATTTTTTTTTTTCCAAGAGAGAGATTTTTAACTTATAATGCCTTACTTTTAAGTAGGGAAGAGGGGGGGGGGGGTTACCTTTGAACTGGGGGCACCTTTAAACACTGTAAATATTTTCCCTTAAATAAATTATATTTTTTAAATATATATGGCAGCACAGTACTACTGCTTCAATGTAACAAGAATACAAAGCTTTACTAATTTGCATGGACACTACTGTCTAAGCAAGATATGTATATTTTGCTTTCTTGAATCTAAACTTATCAAAATAAAGTTGTAAGCTTTTTGTTGATAATCTTGTATCCTTAAAATTATAATTTACTATTTAATACCTAAATAGAGATGTTAGCTTTAACTTATAAGGTTTGTTTTATTCAAATTCTCAAACCTAATTGAGTAAATAATTGTAATGCTAAACTCCATGTGATGGGGCACCATTGAACGGAAAAGTTGGGGCACCATTGAACACCATTAAAACTATGAAAGATACAGTATATATGTATCTAGATATTATTATTGTTTAAATTTTTTTTAAACATGGAATTTAAGAGATTAATTAAGTGTTATTATACTTAATATGAAAGATGTACTCATGCAGGGCTTCAACTGCAGGCAAATTCAGGTCACACAACAATAATTCATGATTTACAAACCCTATATTGTTTCATTTACAATGGTAAACATTATTTCTGGATTTCATAAAACAGGGTTTTATCCATTTTCTATAACAATTTGAATGTAAATGATTTCATTTTAGTTCAATTTCATGCAAAAAGAACTCTTCATTACATTGGTCACATTAAATTGCTTAATATCAGGTTTCTTCATAAAAAAGAACATACGATATATTTTACAGAGGCATCAGATATCAATTTGGTTGATTTTAAGGATATTATATAAAAAAGTTGCCACAATTAAACATAATTGGGGGATACTCCGTTCTGTCTCAATAATGTGCTTTGATGGATACAAATTTGGTTAAATAATAAAAAAAATACTAGTAATTTCAGTTAAATGTAATTGTGTAATTTTACTCTTATTATTTTATATTTTGGAAAGATACAGTTTTTAATAAAAACTTACAATATTTTCATATTTTGTTTATTTGTTCAAAGGCACCCCTAGCTTGTTCAAAGGTACCCCTACATGGGGCAGTTTGAACAGAAAACTTTCAGCTTTTTAAAGCCTCACAACATGTTTAATTTATCGGAAAAACTGTAATCTTTTATTTCATATCATGCAGAATTACATTCTTTCTCTCATGAAATATTTAAAATTCAATAAATATAATTCAAGTAAGAAATACGTGGATTTTTTAAAAAAATGTTCAAAGGTGCCCCCCTCTCCCCTACATGAATGGATCTTTCTCAATTTATTTTGGGGGTGTGGAAGGATGTTCAAGGTTTTGAGGTTACTAATCTGGCTGCAGGCCACATAATTTTTTTTGCATGTTTCGGTTAGCTGGGCACCAGTGTTATATGTACACACACATAGATATGTATACATATACAGTACAGAACAATTTATCCGGAATGTTTGGGGTCAGATGTATTCCGAATAACTGGTTTTTCCGGTTAACTGGTTGTGTATTAAAACAGCATCCATTTGATAAATTTTATGGAATATGCGTGGTTGTGGCATTATTTCTCATTTTAAATTATTAGATTAGTTGGATTAAAAATCAATGCAAGAAAGATAAAAAATTAGCCAGAGTTTAAAAGAAGGCAATTCATGGGAATCCCTTAGGAACAAAAATTCTTCTGTTTCCTCTGCATAAAAATTAAAACATCTAAAATACAACTAAATGTGATGACGAAAAATACTAGATGTTGTCATCAAATTATACAATTGTTTCAAGCAAAGCCTATGTCAAACTGGCAATGTATGACACCTTCTTCTGCAAAGATTCTGAAATCAGTCTATCAGAAATATCATTCCGGATATCTGGTTTCCGGATAAATGGTTCCATACTGTATGTGTATATATAACACTGGCGCCTGGCTAACCAAAAAATATCTTTTTTTTATTAACTTCAATAGAGATGTGAGATTCATCTGATGTAGATAAATGTATATTTATGATAACTTTTGAATAGATTTTCTTATTTTCTCTGTACTCATTTTTATTAAAATAGAATGATTATTTGTTTCCCTATTTTCTGCACACCTTAACTACTGTAAAATCTCACCTCACGAAATATAAATATGTCATTGACATTCAACAAGTTAAATGCATTTAATCATACTCTATAAAAAAGGGGCACAATGCTGTGGTTGCTAGGATCAAGAAAGCTGCTATGGGTAGATAGTTTGTCATTGGTGAAGATCAAGTTGTTGGGACTGCCAATCTTTGACCTGACCTTGTCCTTAAAAAGAATAAGGACATTATTGTACTTGATATTACTGTTCCTTTTGAAAATGGACTTGAGACCTTTATTTGAGGCAAGAAATAAAAAAGAAGAGAAGTACAAGGACCTCGCTATTGAACTTTCTATTACCAACTGCATTGCTAAGGTCGAAGCTATTGTTGTTGGCTCCCTGGTATCCCAAGAATGATCGAATAGTTAGAAGACTGTGCTCCGACAAGTATGCGAAAATTATGAGATGCATTATTGTTAGTGAGACTACCTCATATTCCCAAAATGTTTATTCTAAGCATACTAGACTTGTTCCCCAGGATTTGTGGGGCTGACATTGGCAGCCATGCTATATTCTTTTTCCTGTATTTTTATTGTATGTTTAACCCCATCATTTTTTGATGCAGTTTGTAATTTTTATACTTTTTTTTTTTATATATGTAAATAAAATAAATATATTGACAAGGATCTGAGATAAAGAACCATAGATTGACTTAGGCCACATGGACACACACTCTTATCTATAGGTTACTTTTAATTGTAAATTCCAGACTCGCACTTTTTAACATTTTCCATAGTAATCCATAATTTAAACTAAGCCTAAAAGCAGCATTTTTGTTTATACAAGAAGTTTAACATAAAAGAAGGTAGTGGGAGGAATGGGACAAGTCCAATTCCTTCTTTTTAATAAAAGGAATGCAAGTTGCTAATTCAGAAATATTTTTAGAGGATAACATATTAATTTACTTAAAAAAGTAAATAAATTGAACTGATAATTTTTTAATAGGGATGCAACAGATATTCGGCAAATATCCGGCTGATTTTTCAATATCCGAAATACCGTCGAATATCCGAATCACAATCACCGGATATCCGACTTCTCTTTCGGATATCCGGCAGAGTGCAGCGAAGCGAATGTATAAGGATAACAGAAATCGTTTGACCCAAAACAATGCCGAACAATTTTGTTTACAATGCAAAATATGAAAGTAAGTTCACTATTCATGAGTAAAAGGTAATTCTCAAAAGTTTAAAGAATTGCCAGCTTTCCTAACATTGATATTTGAACTCTATATGATAAATTTAAGAATTTACGTTTACTTCTTTTAGAAAATTGTACCTTTACTTTCAGAATGTAAAACAAAATTTGAAGTTGTTTATTAAAGTATGACTTTATTAATTTTCTTTCTTTAAGTTTAACAATTAAACAGGCCTATTTTTAGAAAAAAGTATTGTAATAGAATTTTTTTTTCGATTTCCGGTTTTCGACAGATTTAGATGATTTAGGTGTCAGATATCCCAAAACATGTTTATACAAAATGTCTGTCCGTGTATCGCCATCGTATCATCAAAAAGTGAATGAAATTATGCATAGAATTGAACCAAATTTTTTGTGAATGTCTTTGGCTATAGCCAGGCGTTCCTTCCAGTATTCCTTCAATATGGAAACATTCCACTGGAAGGGGGCACTGTAATCGCGATTTTTGTGCCATTTTCATTATTGTACCATCGAAAAGTGTATGAAGTTATCCATATAATTGAACAACATTTTTTGTATTATTATTTTTTTTTTTTTTTTGGCTATGTCCAGCAGGTTCTCCTTTAAATTGGAAGTATTCAGCCAGAATGGGGCGCTGTAATAGCGATTTTTGTGCCACTTTTATTCTTGTACCATCGAAAAGTGTGTGAAGTTATGCATAGAATTGAACCAATTTTTGGAAGGTATGTTTTTGGCTATGGCCAGCAGGTCCTCCTTCAATTTGAAAATATTCTGCTGAAAGGGGGGTGCAATAATACGGATTTTTGTGTTATTTTCATTATTTTACCATTGAAAAGTGTATGAAGCTAAGCATAGAATTAAACCAATTTTGTGTGTATATTTTTGGCTATGGCCAGCAGTTTCTCCTTGAATTTGGAAATATTCCACCAGAAGGTGGCACTGTAACAAATTTTTGTAAAATTTTCTCGATTTTTCGCAATTTTTTTTGTATTGTATATTGGCGGCTCATAAAGCGAAGGGAACTTCGCATCCTGCTAAGCTGGATATTCACAAACAGCTGATGTACAACAGAATAATGAAAAAATTATTGATTTTAATAAATATCATGATCGAGATTAACTTATTCTGATTAATTGACTGGAGCAGAAATTTTAGATCAAAATCAAAGTTGGTATAATATTGAACTAATAATATTGAAGTATTAACAGGGCTTAATTTCTAACAAAAAAAGTACCGGAGCCCTAATATTCTGCGGTGCCGGTCCAACAACCTACCGTCCCCCCCCCCCCTCCAATCACTCCAATCTGCATATTTATATTTCGTACATTATTTTCAAAATTTAAAGCATTTTTTTTTTCTGTAGTAAAATAAAATTTTTAAACACTGCTCAATTGCTTTCTATCAGAATAACAATACATGACCATTATATCTACTTACAAATGAAAGTGACTTCGTAAATGTGTAGAGCAGAGTCTTAGCATGGGTACCATTAACGATACAAAATAAATAGAAAAATCACTAACGTGATTTTTATACTCCTATGTAATAGAAGACAAAAAAAAAAAAAAAAAAAAAAAAAAATCTCACACAAACAAAGCTTGTTGGCTAAAACATAAAATATTCTTTTCAGGTTAGATATCTAAATAAAATTTAAAAAAAAACAGCCAATAAAAAATTATCCTACTGTCACAAAAGAAAATCGAACTGAAAGCAAATTCATTGTTCAGTCTTTTGAAAGACGCCGTATCAACACGTTGTCAGCGACATAAATTTGAAATAGAAAAACACGATTCCTGTTTTTCCTTCATTCTGATCAAAATAGCATTAAAATGATTTAAAATAGAATATAATACGTAATTTTAAAAGAGAAGAAAATTTCTATTCATGAATAAATAAAATTTTGAATATAAGACAGATTGAGCTCGAGTCTGTCCAAGCCCAAAAACTGATATAAAAACTGAGTCCGTTTTATCTCCATCTCTTACGTGTGCGACACATTACGTCACATATAAGTGTTTTGGTAAAAAAGATTGCAAAAGCTTGGAGATCGGAAGGAAAGGAAAAGGTAATTTATGCTTCGGTCTTTCGGAAGCACTGGGCTCCGGAGCCCTGTATTAATAAGCTCCGGTGAATTCCGATCAAAACTTAAATACATGCTAAAAACAGAGAAGTACCGGAGCTAGGCTCCGGTGGGCTCCGGCGCAATTTAAGCCCTGAGTATTAACATTTGGAGCTACTGTTTGAAATATTAAGATGTATGAGATAGAAGAAAGTTTTGGGATTAGCAAATCCAACTATTTATTTTTGTAACTTCCTTATAAATATTTAAAAGTAATTTTCTTTTTACTTATAAATATCAAAATAATTTAACTTAAAATAAAACTAAATGTGACTTAGAGCAAAAACAATATTAAATAATTACAACAGAAAAAAGGCATCAACTAAACCTATGTTTGGAGAAAATAACTCTTTAATCATGGGTATATTAGTAGATATTTTATGTTTAAATTATAAAAAGAAAGTATGTAGTATTTCTTTGTGAAAATACTCTACAATTATACGCATATGGTTAAAATTTGTTGTACAAACTATCTGCATTTCATTGTACAAATTAATTAATTATTAGCAATTATCAATATAGTCAATCCCATATCCAAATCCAGTAGCAATTATCAGCATTTCATTGTACAAATAAACAGAATATTTTAATGTTTAAATTACATTTTGTATGCAATATTATTAATATACATTACAGGGCTTGAATTTCGAGACGGGATGGCAGGATTCGTGCCCTAAAGATTATTATTGTGCCCTATTGTGCGCGGTCGGCTCCTGTTTCCAAAAAATCATTTTCCGAAAATGTTTCTTTGTAAAACGACGATCAAGTCTCAGGACCGACTGACAAATTTCGTGATATTTTCTACTATCGATTTGCAGATTTCACAGTTTCTTCTTACGACAGATTAACAAAATTCCTGGTTGTTTTTCTGCATCTGACTGAAAAATTTTGTGCTTTTTCTCCACGACCGACTGACGAATTTCACGATTTTTTCTGGTGAATTTCATAAATTTTTTTCTCGTGATCAATTGATAAATTTGGCAATTTTATTCTGTGACCGATTGGCAAATTTCCCTGTTTCTTCTTGCGACATACTGATGAAAGTAACGATTGTTTTTCTGCATACAATTGAAAAATTTCGCGTTTTTTCTCTGCGACCGGCTGAGGAATTTCACGATATTTGCTCGTGACGGGACTGGCAAATTTCACGATATTTTTCCATGATCGATTGACGAATTTTGTGATATTTTCCCGCTGCCGATTTCCTATGAGCTTCAGTTTTCTTCTTGCGACAGGTCAACAAATTTTTTTATTTATTTTCACCATGATTGACGAAATCGGCGATATTTTTTTTTAATGACCGATTTATATATTTTGCGATGTTTTTTCCCTGTGCTCAAAATAGGAAATAACTAAAAGGGCAGTAATGGCCACCGGAGACAGAGCCCTACCAAATTGGCCAATAGTCAGCACTCAACAAAATGAGATTACACTTGTGGTGCACATGAGGAAAAAAAATTTGGTAACTTAAAAAAAACATTTAGAAATAACAAACTACTTGATTCTTGCAATTCACAGAAATTAGAACATGACTTTTTGAAATCAACCTGTTATCATGTAATAGAAGAAATCAATGGACTATTTCCTTTTCAAATTTTGGATACGGATTTAAAATTCCAATGCATAGAACATAGTTCAATTAACAAAAATACCAGGGATTATAGTTTTGAGTATAATTCCATTAAGAATATAATGAAACAAGTTTGTTCAGAAGTGACATACAATCACCGTAGGATATTGACAATAGAATCACCGATATGCATTATTCATGCAAATAAGTTAAAAATTAATGCACATCAGATTTTGCAAAGTTTTCTAAAATTTTTTAAGAGAGCATAACCATGCATTTCTGATCATTTCTAAAGTTATAAAAGTTGCTCTGTTCTGTTTGTCAAAAGCGTAACTTGTGAAAGAGGCTAAATCACACAAAATGGAATAAAATCTAAATTAAGAAATTCATTTAGCAACTTTTACTAATTGCCAATAACATATATGGTGAAAGTTGAAAAATAGACATGGTACATATAAAATTTGATTCTGTTCCTTTGTTTTAATAAAAATAAACATTTTGGATAATTATCTTGAGTTGTTAATTTAAAATATTTCAATGGTATTTTGTCATGTCTGTATAAATGTGATTCTTTAAGTGGCACATAAAAATAAAAGGGGTTTAAAGATTTTTTTTTTCTCTAACAGTTCAACTCCCCCGCATTTATAAATGTTGTGTGGGAAACTCTCTCCTCTTGGGGAAAACTTGAATTTCAAGCCCTGATAGTCAAAGATATATTGTTTTTGTAAATTATATTTCAGTGCATCTAAAATGTTTTAATGATGTGTGAAACATGTTTGTAATTTATTGTTCTGAGATGGCGTTATATAAAGAAATAATTCACCATATAACTAAAAACATATCTAGTGCCGGATATCTGAATCCGGCAGGCAAAGGAGCTTCGGATATCCGGCAAAATCAATATCCGGTGCATCCCTATTTTCTAATATCATCTGTGACTGGCAATTCTGAATTTACCTTCCAGTGAAGCAGATACTGGAATTTGATATTGTAGCATAGACATTAGCAACCTACAATCTTTGTTAGATTATATGTAGCCGACACTAGACTATTTGTGCATTATCATACTTAGTTTTATAGCTGTCCCATACCTCCCTGTTAGTTTGGGACACATTTTGAAACTTAAATTTTTTTTAATTATGAAACTGTGTCTGCAAATTTTGTTTCTATATTGTGTTCAAGGACATTAGAAAATGTTTCATTTTGAATTCGATAAATTGAAATTTTTGAGTCAAAGTAGATATCTTATTTTTGTAAAAAGTGTCCCATTCCTCCCCACTTCCCCCTAACTGCTGATGCAGATAGAGTGATTTGTTTTCAATACTGGAAAACACTGAAAATACTTCATTGGTGTGCTAGGAATTTACATGATTTTTTTTTTTTTCACTTTGTGGGTGTCCCACTATATAAAGAACTATGGATGGTAAATTTTTTATACGTGTTTTTTACCATCACTTTGAAATTAAAGCATTCATAACAAAATGAATAGCTTATAATGATATTCATTAAAGGGATAACGATAATTACGATTGATGATATTATAGGCATGCAGGAAAAAAGTAAGGTTTAAAATGCGAAAGAAAGGAAAATTTTGACGATGAACCAGGGCTTGAAATGTACTGGAGCAAACCGGAACGATGTTCCAGTTCATGAAATTGTGACAAATATTGCTCCGGTTCGGGAAAGTATGAAAAATATGGTTCCGGTTTGTCTAATTGTTAAAAAATATTATTAGTTTCATATATGTAGCTTAAAATGCTCTCTGTAACTTTTTTTTTTCAAATTACTTAGAATCTTGAATGCATTTTTTTTAATTGTTTTTTTCTACGGTTAAACATAAATTTGCTATACAGTAAAGTCTCGATTATCAGAGTTAATATGGACTAAGCTCATTTCGGATATGCAAAAAACTGGTATAAACTAGATTTACACAAACCGTCACCAATTAGGAGATTAAATATAAATTTTCACTTAATTCATTAATTTTTATGGTACTAGTAACATTTCTGTTACTTTTAAGAAAAATAGGGAATGAAATTGTTTATTTGAGAAAGCCCTTGATAGTTTTTTGTTTGCTGAATGTCCATTTTGCTGCAGTATTACGCTACCAATTTCTAAGATTTTTTTCTTACCCCTAAATCTTAACAGTAAATTTTGCTTAATTCAATCGCCGAAATCTAACAATTCTCAACGATTAAATACGGCAAAAATTTGTATTCAATTTTAGAGATAACAAAACCATACAAATTGGCAGCTATATGACTCTATAGTGTCATGAAAATTGCAGGTGTAGCCTCTTCTTTTTGCTCAAAGTATTAAATAGTTTTTTACAATCGAGCTTATACCTTTGGAATGGATCATTTTCTTCTGATGGACTGATGACTTCCATTATTATGAAACAGCCGTTATAATTGAAGCGTTATGTGAAGATGAAAGAGCAGTCGTAAAAAGTTAGAACTCTGATTTTCTGGTCAGAATGGAGAAAAAATGGCCATAATTTTTTTTGAAAAAAAAAAAATTATGAAATTACAAAACTTGAAACTACGAGGAAACGTTATTGAAATTGATCGTAATTATGAAACTATGAGGATATATATATTGTTATTGAAATTAAGAGATTGAGGGAAAATTCGATTTTGTTTCCTTCCCAAAATCTGAATTTTGGCGAAAATGCTGCCAAAAATTCGGCCAGACCGAAACTATCTGTATTAAAAAAATGTCGTTTGTTCTTTCAGAAAATTTCAACATTATTCATTGATTTGAGCTCCATCGGCTCAAATGAGAGACACTTTATTTATTGCTATGAACTTTACTATTTATAATTACCAGTCATGACTAGTGTTATCAGGTGTTCAAAGACCTATTCCGTGGAATCCCCTGCACAGGATGCCAAATGTCCCGATTTTTCACGATGCATAAATTCCTTTTAGTGCCATGCTATTCGTTAGGTTTTTCCTGGGAACCCGTTTTGTGGCATATGGTTAAGACAAACCCCCAAGCCTAGGGTAACATAGGTGAAACTAAATAATCCTGTCTATAAAGGAACATTTTTATGGTTCTTCTGAAAGGAATAGTGTACAAATCTATTTGCTAAAATCTAGCCCCTAGCCATTTTGTTTTTATAGATATATATAAAACCAATGCATTTTGATTAACAGAACTTGTTAAAACGGAACCTATGTATAACGGAATCTTACCTGAAACGTAAAAAGTATGTTTCCTTGCAGAAGCAATACCATACAGTTATAACTACTCAATCGGAACCCCCCCCCCCCCAAAACGGAAGTGTGTTTCGATCTCTAGCGATTACACTTTCACAAATCTTAATATACAGTCGAACCTCGTTATCCCGACACTCTAATGACCAGAAAAAAGTGTCGTCATAAGCAGGGTGTCGCGGTAACTGGAGTTAGAGAAAAATATGTTTTTAAAAAGTCGTATTTTTAAGTAATTTAAAACAATTTTAAATTAATAACTGTTCTTGCAGTTTTAAGCAAAAAAAAAACATTATTATTAAACAAAATAAACACAAAAACAAAATTGAAAATGATAAGAATCAGAGTTATGATGACTTGTTTTTTATTGTTACATGAAATATTGATGAATTAAAGTTTGCTTATCTCTAGATGTGCTTCCTACAAATCTTTTTTCAATATTGTACATTGAATTGTAATCGATATTCGTTGTTACAGAAATGGATGTTAAATAATTCCCGATCGTTTCAATGCAATGCTTCGGTTTTAGTCGAATGAAAAACAGCGTGTAACCACAAGAAAGCGCCGCCCGACAAGAACAAAAAGACCGCAAGTAGACTGATACTGGTCTATCTGGAGCTTAAGTGGGTCATTCATAGTGTGTGGTTTTATTTATTCAGATAAAAGATTGAAAAAAAAATTCTCATTTATCTCAATGGGTATTTTAGACACTTTGTGAAAAGTTTGGCTAAGCCATTTCTTACTGCTTAATTTTCGTTTTTATAAGATGGGTTATGAAAAATGGACAATTTTACTAAACCGTTGGGATATCCGGAGTTGAAAATTATTCAACGACGCAAAATCCGGAGTTTATTTACAATAAAATCATATACAGAAAATCGGGACTTTGAAAAACTGTCGTGATAAGTAGAGTGACATGAAAACCGGGTGTCTGGATAACAAGGTCCGACTGTATAAGATTATTGTGTTTGTTTAACATAGTAAAATTTTCCAGATGAAATTTTAAGTGACCAAAGAAAGGTATATTTGTTTAATTTTCCTTCTATAAGGAACATGATTATTTTCCATTACAGACAGGTACAGTTTTTATAGGGTTTACTGAATTTTTATGTGCCAATTTAGGAGCCACTATCCCGCGTTTTTGTGACAGTGGACCGGGCAACACTAGTCATGAGACAAACTCAAGACATGAGAGCAATTTATAAAGCAAGGAATGCATATATGACTAAACTTTGAAGATGCTTTTCATGTGCTCATTAAAAACTGCCGACTCGACAGTAATATTCTACTATTTTCAAAGGTCCTCTGTTATATAGTCTGGCCAGAGCTGTAGTTGATGTCTGCTATAAGTTCTTTTATCCTAGTTTTGAGCTTTCTATTTCTCATTCCTACATAAAATTGCACTGTTCCATCTTCTTTGGTGAAAGGTATTTCATATACCCCTGACAATTGATTTGTGCCTATTTTCTTACATATTATGTTTTTTTAATTTTGCAGATGGTTTTGCAACCTTGGATTTTTGTATTTTGAAATTACTTTTCTTTTTATTCTATAAACGCTTAATTAATTTATTTATTGTGCTTTCTTTATAGCCAGTGCTTCTTGCGATGTTATATATCTTACTTATTTCGTTATTAAAACTAGGATCATAGAACATATAGCAGACATCAAATACAGCAAGAAAACTACAGCTCTGGCCAGACTATATAACAGAGAACCTTTGAAAATAGATTTTAAAAATAGTAGAATAATTTATCCATCAAGATCTTATTTGCCATCCATCATCAGAAGAACCCTGTAGCAAAAAATTCTCCAAGTGTCTGCAACAGATACTTCAAGGACAGAAGATAATCTGCCAGTAAAATATTTTAGAATTGAAGCATTAATTAATCAAGCGATCACTTACCTTTGTTATTATGCATTTTATTAATTTTACTAATAATAATCTTAAGTTTTTGTATTAAGTAATAAAGAGCTAAACATAATATAAAGCAAAATAAAGGTTCAATAGAAAAATAATCTGCAAATGAGAAAAGAAAATCTGTGACGCCTGTCTCGAACTTTCTGCTACCGGGCAGAGGAATAAACTTAATTTTTCTCAAAGTTTTTATTATTTAAATAAAGAGAAACATAGTAGAGTACTACTAATTTGCAAGTGCCTGTAATTTGTATATTGTACATATGAGGACGTGAGTTTCAAAACTTGCTTTATCTAAAATTTAAAAAATCAAGTTTTCTCTATCAATCTTGAAAAAAAAAAAAAGAAAACTAGTTTCATCATCTATTTCTGCCATTGTAAAATCTTGGTTTACAATAAAAGCCAATGGATGCAGTCAAGAGGTTTTTCGCTATTTCCCAAAATTTGATTTTCTGGATAAGGCGACTTTTGAAACTTACATCCTCATATGAATATGAACAAAAAGTTTAATTCTGTAAAAAAAAAAAAAAAAATTAACGGCAACAGTTTTTAAATTTTCTTCTCCAGCTTTAATCTTATTTCAAATACCTACTTATTATAAATAATCTACTTTTGTTTTTATGATTTAAAATGATTACATAAAAATATTTATTTGAATTACAGTAAATTTAAGAAATTCTATCTATTAAAAAATTTATTCGGTACTTACATATTATCCAGGCCAGGTCATATTCACTGTGCCAACACCGGTGGCAAACATATTAATTCACTAACTATTACTTTATTTACTTTCAACATTTGAATGCACAGTTAATATTATAGAGTTGCCATATTAAAGGTAATGGCAGAAATATTTAAATAAATGCGTATAACTATATCATATGATATAGCATAGATATATCATGGATATACAATAGACTCCCTCAAATCCGCACAGCTTGGAACCACAGGTTGTGCGGATTTTAGAATTTTGTGAATTTCCAGTCATTGCTTTGTTTACAATTTTTAAACAATAATTTGAATGTAATAATGCAATTAAAATTATATTGAATGCTTGCAACATAGTAAAATATTGAAATACTTAAGTAATAAACTAAAATGATAAAAAGTAAGATAATTTTAAAATTGATTAACTTATTAAAAGTAAAGGTCAAATAAATAATTAATGTATAATTAAATATGCTTAATAAATATGAGATACATTTTCCTTGAATTATTCAATGAAACTTGCCTCATAAAGGTAACCTATTAATTCACATCAATATCATAAAGTAAGGGAGTTTTATTTCAGGTTTAACCAGTCCTAATAACCAAAAATGCTTGATTGATATATAAATATATTCAGTAAAAAGATTGTAATTACCAGTGATGGCAGCGATATCTTCATTTTTTTCACAAATTTATACTTGCTTCATGAAAAACCATGAGTTCAGTCATATTACCGAGAATTACATATTAAAATACATGCGTAATGATGTAAAACTGAACAATTGTGTAATTTTGCTCGTCAATCTGAACTGGAAGTTTCATTGTTTACATCTGTAATGATGTGCGGATTTGAGGGAGTTTACTGTACTAAGTATATTTATATTATATTCATTCTTGTGAGCATAACAAACCACTGGAAATAAAAATTACCATCATTAATATAGTTTATTGCTAAAAGTCATCAAATTGGTGCTATATACTTATTTAATAAATGTATACTAAATTGTTATTTTGTATCATATCAGTTTGCTTTTATATTATTTATCATTTTTAACAATGATTTGTATATTAAATTACCATTTTGATTATGATTGACAAGCCTTTTTGGCAAACAAGATTGATGATTGACAAACCTTTTTGGCAATCTATCTATCTGCTCTGGATATGCAAGTATACCATTTATTCTTTCAAAAATATATTTGTGCTGAAGAATGATTGATTACTCATGCAATAAATGTAATCTCTCATCTAGAAACAGTTACAATTTATATAATAGAATTTAAAGTAAAACAATTAGGAACAGATGTCATATTCGCCCCATATTGGCGCGATTTTTTTCTGTCGCCAATATCATATAGGCAACAGGTACTTAACTTGCATCAAAGTGTCGTTATTTTGTTTGATGTGGTAACCCGGATTATGTTGTTTATGCTGTTGATGTTTTCGCCAAATTGGCAACCGAAAAAAATCGTGCCAATATGGGGCGAATATGACATCTGTACCAACAATTATTTAAATAAAGACCAACAATTAATTTCTTAATGTTAATAAATATAAAAATCAATGAGTTCTTATTTAATCTTTACACAGCTATTTAAAATATTTGGCAAAGGATATTTAAATTTCTAAAAGCAAAATTTTGAGGTTTAGCATACAATAAATAGATACTTTTATGTTAACTAAGCACAAATCTTGTCAGGGAGAGAGAGAGAGAAAATAAAAAAAAAGATTGAGCTATTGGTGAACGAAAAATAAAAAGTATATATATATATATAACCATTACAAAACAACACAAATTTTATATATATTATTATTACTATTAGGTTTGGCTCACCAACAGCAGCTTCTATTTTCTTTGTTTATGTGAAAATTAGAAACAATACTTTTATCATGTTTTACAAATTTCTCCGATACTCTCACCTTAAAATAAATAGAAATACTTTACAGTTAGCAAGACTGCAATCATTCCAGATTAAGATTTAAAACAGTTTAATATTACAAAAAAGCAACAACCAATAAGCAAAGCAAAAATATAAACAAATACATTTTATTAATTACAAGCACATGAAATATGCAAAAAAATGTTCAAAATCTTATATTAGCTTCCGATATTGCTAAAATTCGCATTATTATTATAAATAATAATAGTATCATCGTGAGTGAAAGCCAGAAACATTTTAGATTAACAAGTTTGATTAATAATTAGTTATAATACGCACGCTACAACTAAAATCACTTGATACATGTATTGAGTTGTTAATATAGGACTTGTCTCTGAGCAATAAATGAGAAAATGATCATTATGTAATGTTATATCTCTTATATTTGCACATCTTCTGATTAAATTAAGAGCTATTTTGTGCCGTTTCAAATTCAGTCCTTATTTGAGTCAACATCAAATTGTTTGGTAACAGATTTTGTTGAATATCTCCACATAAACGAGGTGACTCCTTTTTAATAAACGGAAGCCTCAAAAGATCAATTTTATGGTTGCGCCAATGCACTAAAATTTTGAACGAAGAAATTTCACAAAACTTTTTTCAATATCAATAAAATCCGTTTACGAACGACGCTTTAAACCACTTTAAACTTAACGACTTGATTTACCGTTAGATATACAAACATCGTCGCGTCACGTGACTTTTTAAGCTTACCGTTAGATATGCAAACATCACATCTTTCCTGTCAGAAAAACTTGATCTGAAGAGCCAATCAGAGCAATGCTAACCGCTATATCTAGCCGCCTGTTTGCCCCCTCCCCCCTCACTGGAGTATCGAGTACGAAAAGCTTACGACCTGATAAAAATGCAACGGTAGACTACCAATCAGAGAAGAGTTCTCATTTCGTAGCCAAACAAGAGTTCGCCAAGAGCGATAAGCTGTAAAAGCGAAAGCCCAGCTGGTAACTGCTATGAGGTCCCGCGTCCCGCTCATTTTATTTTTGTTTACCTTTCTTTTGATGATGATCACGCTTCGGCACCACTTTAATGAATCATGTTCACATACATTGTAACAAATGGACAATATATTTCAATATTTGTTCGATAGCATTTTTAAATATAAATGTATGTAAAAGACTTGAAGAATAAAAAATTGTATACCAAGTTCTTAAGAGCTGACGAACCAAGCAAAAGAAACTTACCAATGCTTGTGGAATATATACCAAAGTAAAAATTGAAGATTTTAAAGAAATGATGAGCCCTCTTTAAATGAATGAATATTGCTTGTGATGTATGTTATAATTCACATCATACACACTAGCAATATTTCTTCGGTTATGCTGCACGAGATAATGATTCGAAAATTCGACATTCTGGGAAACTATAGATGGATTCCTGAATTCATTTCAAGAATCATATTGCTTTGCTAAAATTAAATTACATTTAAGTAAGATAAGTTTTTTTTAATACAGGTATTTTCATCCTTTTTTCCTTGCTGTTTAAATGTACATAATGTTATACAGTGGTTTTTTTTTTCTTTTGTGCTGCTTACTAATTAATATTTTACTATATTTCAGCACCAAACTATTTATTTTTTTTTCCATAAAAGTC
Organism: Maratus speciosus; assembly: GCA_963932465.1. Taxonomy (NCBI): domain Eukaryota; kingdom Metazoa; phylum Arthropoda; class Arachnida; order Araneae; family Salticidae; genus Maratus; species Maratus speciosus. The sequence goes on from OZ010787.1 coordinate 443,180,964, forward strand.
ATTTTAAAGAATGCGGCATGGGAAAAAATGGATAATTGATGTTAAATAAATAATGGAAAAAATATATTAAATATTATATAGTATTATATGCTGGTTTTATGCATATCACTTTTTATCACTCTTAGTCACTTAAAAAAAAAACATTAATTAATCAACCATTATTAAGTATTCTTTCACTATTAAATTTGAAAAATATCTCTAATAATTTATTATTTCCTGACAATAAGAATGCTTAGTTCATTTAAAATTCAATTTAGAAATAATTTTACTTTAAGAAAATATTTTAATGCAACAGAAAGTCTTTATCTTTACCGTCGAACAGGGCTACTTCGGGGCACTTTTTCATGGTTCCACTCACCTTTCCATTATTAAAAAATATTATATATGATTTTTCAACGTTGAAAATGAATTGTGATCAATTAACAGGAAATAATGAAGCAAACTGTATGGTTTTAAAGAGACAATTTTCTATTTTTTTATTTTTTAACTATTTTAAAATTTTGGAACAAAGTAGCCCCTGCTGGGGGCCAATAGGATCTGCTAATGTATTAACGCCGCAAACTTGATAAACAAATATATTTTTTTAACATTTAAACTAGGGATGCACTGAATATTTGGTATCTATTCGGTATTCGGCCTATTTGGCCATGCTACCGAATATTCGATTTGGCCAAATATCAAACTATTCGGTATGCCGAAAAGCAAACTGTTTGGTCTGTTGAATATTCGGTTTGGCCGAATATCGAAATATTCGGCCAAACCGAATACTTAAAAAAAACTTTTTAAACATATTTTTAAAAACCCTATAAAACTTCTATGTTTAACAGTCAACTTATAAAGATATTCAGAATAATTAGAAACAGAATCATATTTAAATAAAAGAGAATATTTTTACATTTTTTTATTTGCTGTTTGTTAAGTATTATTTAAGAAAATGAACCAATAACGAGGATTTTCATAGGAATTTATTATGTACAAATGCAAGTTCCTGAACATTGTCCAGTAAATAATCTGTTTCTTGCTAAGATTTTAAGAACAATGTTTACAATCTGTGAAAATGATTGCCCACTCCAGATACCGATCTAGGATGCATTTAAAAACTTCCTTGCTTAATTAAAGGGAGTAGAATAGTCATTCTTGCTATGTTGCCACCGTATAAAATTTGAATAGATTGTATTAATTATTTACTTTTACTTTAGTCTCTTCCTGACAAACAAATAATGTACGATCCTGTGCAAATTTTCTTCCAATTCTTTCACAATTTCTCTTTGATTTTAAAATGTTCGCTTTAGAATTTAGGAATATTTTATTCATTTGTTTTAATTCTCAGAAGAAGCCATGAAATTTAAAATTTTATTAATTAAAAAAGTTTTATAACTATCCTCTTCTTAAATTTTTTTGCAAATTTTTTTCAGCCTAAAGTTTACTTGAAAAAAGCTCTTGTTTACTACAATAAAAGTTTGTTTTAAATATTATGTAAAATTGTTTTAAAATTTAACATTTTAATGTCATTAAACTTTGAAATATAAAAGTATTCGACCGAATACCGAATATTCGGCCTAGCAGTTACTATTCGGCTAGCCGAATATTCGGTATTCGGCCAAAATCACTATTCGGTGCATCCCTAATTTAAACACAATAAACCAAATGCTAATATTAAAGACACAAGAAACAGTTTTTATCATGTTATCCTCAGCAACTGGAACAAAAATAATTACTGTAACATTTTGCTAAAGCAACATTTGAAAGAAATGTTACTTAAAATACATTTTTAAAGAGATTTGATTGTATGAAAGGCATTTCTGAGTAACTGGGGCTATTTCCGGATCCAGACCAAAAAAGGCCTGGTACAAAGTAGCCCCAAAAAACTAGTTTTCATGTTAGCTTTATGAAAACATAAACATTTTCTGTCAAAATAAAAAGTTAAAGTAAAAACTATGATCACACATGTGTTACAGGTTAATAAAGGTAATATTTTGTCACTTACATTATTTATATCTCTTACCCAGATTGTCTCACTATAGAAAGTTTGGGGAATTAAAATCTACACACAAAAACAGTTGTTTACAAACACATCTTGTGTTGCCGCTAAAAAAATTTAATTACCCCCAAACTATTCAAATACCCTATAGTAGGATCTAAAATATTTTTCAAGGGCAAAAATTCCGAATTATCTTGCATTATTTGTTCAATACAAATAATAAAACCTTTTTTTATGGGCTGGAACAAAGTAACACTGCAAGGATCAAAGATCGACGATATAACTTAATTTTGAATGTGATTCAAGTTATTTTTAATAATGTACATCTCTTGGCAATTATCAGGGTTCACATGCACAGGTGCGGTAAAAATATATTCAAAAATGTGCTTCTGGTTATGTACAATTAAATGAATAAACACCGAGGTTTGACCTTATCCAGCTATTTGGTAGGAGATTTCCATCTAAAAAGAATTGTCATGTACATTAGTATTTAACTTGCAAGTTCACTGGAAAAATATTAATATTTTTTAATATGTTGCTCGAATTAAAATCCAAAAGAAATGAATCTCACTGAATTTTGTTCCATTTGTCATAAGAAAATTTTCTTTTGAAACATTTATGTGATTGTAATAAATTAAAAAAAAAAAAAATAGGCATTTGCATTATTTATTAATAAGTGCTGAATAATAATAACTGCGAATTTGGTGCATTTAGAAAGAAAAATTAATTCCCGAATACACAGGGAATCACTTTTTTGAGAGAAAATTGATTATACCTATGCCTTTTATGATGAAGGGTTGCAGGGGGCAGGTTGTGTTTTTGGCTCCTGTGTGTCTGTTTTTGCTAATCTTTACTGTATTTTCAAACAAAATAATTTTGTCAACGAAGGAAGTTTTTTTCAGAGATTGAAGAACAAATAAGCATGAAAATTGATTGGGCTTGAAGAGCAAATTATTGGGTGGGCTCAGGCCCATATAAGTTGCTGCTGCTGTCAACATCTTCGAGTTTCACTACCAATGCACCCTGTAACAGACACACTGCAACATAGATTATTAAAATTTGCAGATTAATTTTTTTAAATGCTCTTTAAAAAAAATTATTAAAATTTGTTTTGTTTCTACACTTTTGTACACATTGTATTTTCATTGCAAATGCAAAATTTTCTTCTTTTATAGATTTCTATTATTTACTATGATAATAAGCTGTTTTGGCAATGTTGGGGTCAGCAATAAGTTTTTCTTTGCTACAAATTGCCATACATAAATCTGCATCTGGAGTAATGCATATTGATCAGTAAAGCGACTGAATAAAACTTTTTTCATGATGTGTTATAAAATATTGTTGTGGTACTGACAAAACTGCTTTTATCTTTGTTGAGATAACAGCTCTTGCATCAAGCAAAGGGGGTTGTTAGATAACCGTCATTCTAATTTTATTTATTACTTAACTAGCTGGGTCATGGATACCCATAATCAAGGACATGCTATCCACAATCAATTGAATTTCAACCAGATTATCTATTTTTTTCCATGATTTTAAAAAGAGAGTAGCATTTATTCTTCTCAGGTGATTAAGTGTATTAACATTAAAGTACATTAATATTAAAAAAAGGAACTAATACTCCATTCAGATTTAAGATATTTTAAGCTGTCATTTCGAAGGTGGTATATCCCCGGAATTGGAGCACCTGTTCACATTGCAAAATTCATCTAAGATAATTCATTGAATGCCACTGTGCCTGAGATCTGAATAAATGGAAAGTGTGTGCATGCACATACATTAAAATCAGCTTGAATAGCCAATCATTTAAAACACAGCTCCAAATCCAATCAGAGTTAATGGTAGTGGCTGTATGTAGCCAGCCATAGAAAGTTCAAATACACTGAGAGAGTTTGAGGAACTCTCTTTATGAGTTCTACAGTCTGGACAAGGTATAAGGATTTTTCATGATCCCAATCCCCGTGGGAGACAACTTTTAACTTTGTTTTCTTTTACATGCTTTTGTGTTAAAACCTTAAACTGGGGATTTGGAAGGATGAGAAAAAAAAATTCAGTTCTTTGAATAAAGCCGGAGAAACCTATTTTCAGATTTTTAATATGTGTTACTACATTTCTGTATTGTTTTATGCTAGTATGTTAAAAATTGCCTTGCATACCAGGTTCTGACAAAAAATTCTTAGTTTATTCCACGTTTACATTTTTCATTCGAAAAAATTGCAGCCTTACCCTTAGAAGATTTTTTTTATTAAAGTTGTTTTCAAAACCAGTTGCCACAGTGAAAGTACATTTGTTAAAAAATTCTGCAACCTAAATCAAAGAAGTAAAATTGACCCTATTAAAGATCGACCTCAACTATTGTATGAAAAAAAAAATCAGTCCAAAATATTCACATTTAAACGAGAAATTTGAAAAGAACCCATCCATCCATTTAATATTTGATTGGGAGTGTCTTTGCAGCTGAAGAATCCCTTTAAACTGCCAGTACTCTACCACCTGAGCTATTCTGGACAAATTCACTGATGACATTTGATCTGCTAATTGAAACAGTTCAACAGAATAAATTGCATTTAATGGAATTCCAATAAATATTGGTCAAGTAAATGTTGGATATGTAGTTACATTTTAATAATTCAGTACAGTTATTCTTATTCTAATTGGTAAATAAATAATAAGAATTGTAATTTTTTTAGCTTAATGGAAAAGTGTCCAGGCTGAAATGTGAACCCAAGACCTTGGCTTAAGCTGCCAGTGCTCTACCAACTGAGCTATGCTGGTCAAATACAGTGGGCACAATTCACTCAGACAACCTTTTGATAATGACACCCGGTCCGTTATCTGACACAGTGCAACAGAATAAATTGTAGGTAATGGAACTCCATGTAAATGTTTGATACTTGATTACACTTTATTAATTCAATGCAATTATTCAAATTGGTATTATTTATTGGTGTTATTCACTGGAGTTGCAATTTTTTCACTGAGTGAAATGTGTCTATGCAGGAATTTCTACCAGTTAGAAAAACTGTACCGAATTAACAAAGTGTAATTACATATCCAACGTTTACTTGAGGTTCCATTATCTGCTATTTATTCTGTTGAACTATTTCAGATACATATCAGATGTCATTATCAAAAGGTTGTTGGAGTGAATTGTGTTCACGTATTTGTCCAAGATACCTCATGTGGTATAACATTGGCAACTTAAGCCCAGGTCCTGAGTTTAAATTCTTGTCTAGACACTTTTTCACTCAGTTGGAATAGAGATACAACTTTTATGATTTATTTATCAATTAGAATAATAGTCCATAAATAACATTTACTTATATGTCTCTCATATTACCTGTGATTTATTCTTTTGAACTGTTTCAGACAACAGGCCAGATGTCACTATCAAAAGCTCGTCTGGGTGAATTGTGTCTACTGGATTTGTCCAGTATAGCTCAGTTTGTAGAGCATTGCAAGTTTAAGCCAATATGCTGGGTTGAAATCACCTGGACACTTTTTCACTCAGTTGGAAAATTATAATTTTTATGATTTATTTATAAATTAGACTAATTGTGCTGAATTAAATGTAACATAATTATGCACCCAATGTTTATTTCAAGTCTCATTACCTGTGATTTATTTTGTTGAACTCTTTCAGATAAAAGACCAGATGTCATTATCTAAAGTGTATCTGAGTAAATTGTGTCTACCGGATTTGTCCAGGATATTTCAGTTGGTAGAACACTGACAGCTTAAGCCAAAGTTCTGGGTTCACATCTCAGCTTGGACCCTTTTCACTCAGTTGGAAAATTAGAAATCTTATCACTATGTATAAAATTTGGTCATGTTGCATTAATTACAACCCAAGTATTAGTCCTCTTAATGTGTTGGACACATATTACAATTACGATCAAATTTGGGCAGGTTTCGAGAAAAATAACTCATTTTTTAATCTTTGTTTTATATTTACCAGTACAAATAAATGACAGGACTGCTTCAAGTAAAGCCTGAGTTATGGTCTGAAAAAGTCACTTCTTATATTTATTTTATTTCAAACTAGCTGTACCCGGCCACGCGTTGCTGTGGCTCAGTCTGGCTAAATGGAAAAGAAAGAAAAGAGAAAGTGCACGTTTCTATAATATGTTTAATTTTACAATACTTGTGGGTATACAATATTTTTTGTTTTTACATTGTCTGTGCACATATAGAGATTGTCCGATTTGCCGATTCTAGGACACGAAACATATAACTGCCCGTGTGAGAAGCAATTCATGTCTAGATCTAAACCGCAGAATTTTAAAGCTTGGCCCTAAGCTTTGTTGATGGAGATTACAAACGCCAACCAAACAAGTAATTGCAATCTCTTAAATTGAAATTTCGCATCCTTTGAAATCAAAGGAATGCGAGGAATGAGGACATCTTCACCTTTGAAAGCTCCTGTCAAGATTGTTGCTTCTACAAAGTTGCTCATTATTTTTTTAGTGCAAGCCACGTGCCGTTGCAAAGATTTGGCTTGTGAATATTTCGCAACATCATAATTGGCTGGCCGATTGTCAATTGAAGTACGTACGGTGGCATCCCTTGCACATCGAGTGAATTAAAAAAATATGTGCCGAGTTAAACTTAAGGCACTGAGCTCACAGGCTAATCACACATATTATATATTATACTCTTATTTCAAAGAATAATACCCATTGAAAAATAAATTAAGGGGATTACCCCCCGTGTCCCCCCTTTATACTTGACCAATGAACCTAAAATCTAATCAGGGAAACGCCTTATGAGAATAAACCGGTGTACCGAATTTGAAGCAAATCGGATAATTAATTCTGCATGAAAAACCCATTTATCTAAATTGAGAGGAGATTATCCCCCCATTGCCCCTTTTAGGCCTAACCAATGAACTCCCAAAACTAATCAGGGAAGCGTCTTATCAGAATGAACGTATTTACAAAATTTGAAGCAAATCGGAAAATTCTACATAAAAAACCAAGTTATCTAAATTAAGGGGGGGGGGGGGTGAATTGGCTCCCCGTTCCCCTTTGCACAACCAATAAAACACCAAAACGAATCAGGGAAGCACTTTATCAGAATGAACCTATTTACAAAATTTGAAGCAAATCGGAAAATTCTGCATGAAAAACTCATTTATCTAAATTAAGGGAGGATTAGCCCCCCGTTCTCCTTTTAGGATTAACCAATGAACTCCCAAAACTAATCAGGGAAGTGCCTTATCAGAATGAACGTATTTACAAAATTTGAAGCAAATCGGAAAATTCTGCATGAAAAACTCATTTATCTAAATTAAGGGAGGATTAGCCCCCCGTTCTCCTTTTATACTTAACCAATGAACTCACAAAACTAATCAAGGAAGCGCCTTATCAGAATGAACTATTTACAAAATTTGAAGCAAATCGGATATTTCTATCAAGAGTTATCGCATTACATACATACGTACATACAGAACCTGCAAGCACATTAGCTCTCAGGCTTTATAGCCTGTGAGCTAAAAAGAAAAAAACACGAACTAAAAAAACAAAGAAAAACAAATATCATAAAAAATACTGACAAAATATTTCAGTAATGTGTCCCTCCGGAGGGCATAGTGAGGGGAGATGCATAATATGAAAGAGTGGTCAAAGGGCTTTCTAATGATATACCACATAATGGGTGTCGAAAAATATTTAAAAAGTGCCCTGGGGGATGAAATTGGGAGAGGGGGATGCGAGGTTCATAATAGTAATATTAAAACACGCGTATTCAAATGCCACGTAATCGGTGAATTTCGAAGAAATCGTTGAGGAACTTTCGGAGGTTTAATATTTCGTACAAACGAACATTTACATTTTTTAAAAATATAGAAATGTGTCCCCACAGGAGGAAATTGGGATGATGGGGATAGTAGGTGCATAATATGAAAGAGTTGTCAAAGGGCTTTCTAATGATATGTTATATGACGTGTGTCTGAAAAAAATTAAAAAGCTCCCCCTGGTGGTGGCAAGGAAATTGGAGGAGCGAGGTTCGTGATAGGTTACACTATGACGCAAAAGTTTAGACAATGAAGAAATTCTTACATACTTTGAAAAATATTTATTCAATTTTCAAATCACTGCTTGAAATTAATGTGCTGTACATATAAACAATATTTATAACAAAGAAAAGTAGAATTGTGCATATTGCAATAAATTAAATGGTAACAAAAATAAACTGCTGTCTCAAAAGTTTAGACACAAATTAAATAAAATCGAAATAAACAATTTTTAAAACCTGGTTGCGCATCCATGCTTATGTATTACGCCATATACACGAGATTGCATGGAAGAAACTAAATCTTGCATAGTTTGTGGATCGATATCGTACCATGCATTCTCAATAGATGTCTTAAGTTCCTTTTCAGAAGAGTATTGTCTAGCGTTGCTATAAACTTTGCGACACATGATGCTCCAAAGGTTTTCTATAGGGTTAAGATCTGGGCTACATGCTGGCCAGTCGAGAACTCTTATATTATGGGAATTAAACCAAGATTTTGAATGTTTTACAGTGTGAATTGAAGCATTGTCTTGCTGAAATTCCCACTGAGGACCCCCTAGAAGCTCAGCAAATGGCAGTAGGTTTTCTTCTAATGTGTATAATGCTGTGAAATTTGACGACCACTGGTGAAGGTCAGAGATACTTGTCCATTATAGCAAAAGGCTGCCCAAACCATCACCGAGCCCCCTCCTTGTCTGCGACTAAAAAAACGTCGAGGTTCCTTCCGCAAGTCATGCCAATACGATAAACAACCATCTGGACCATCCAGATTCCACTTTTTTTCATCGCTAAATATGACTGACTGCCATTTCTCTCCATATGACATATGCTTTCGAGCCCACATAAGTCTTTGTAACTTATGATGTGGTTTCAGAGCTGGTTTCTTCTGCATTTTGCTATAAACGATTGTTCCTTTTTCCAAAATTCGTCTACGTATCGTATCCTTTGATACAGAGAGTCCCGATGAGCTTTGAACTCCACGTACGCTCATTTGTTGAGTACTCGCTAGTCTTTGTATCAGGCAATCCTCTCGTACATTTGTCACACGTGGCCTCCCAGACCGACATTTTGCTTTATATTCGGAACCACTCGATAAAACTCGATAAATAGATTTTTTTGACCTATTAATAATAGCAGAAATTTCAGAAACGCTCTTCCCTTCACCTTTCAACTGCCAAATCCTTGAAACCTCATTCACTTGAATTTCTTTAGCTCTCGGCATGTCGACTATGAAGCGCAATCGTTTGCAGAACTTAACTACTCCAAATTTGTGACATCATCGATTCTAAATTTGCATATGCCAGCGAATATTCAAAGAAATTTAGAATAGTGTCTAAACTTTTGCGACAAGCACATTTGAATTTTTATGAAAAAATTAGTATTATAGCAAATAAAACGACTGTCTTTTGTACATAGCATTTTAAATCAGTTTTTGAATATATTTACAGGTTTTTGTAATTCTGACGTCATAATTCTAGATTTTAAAGCTGAATGACGTCATTGTCTAAACTTTTGCGTCATAGTGTATATAAAAACCCGTGTGTATTCGAATGCAACGCAATCCGTGAATTTCAAAGCAATCGGTGAAGAACTTTCGGAGGTTTAAGATTTTGTACAAACGAACATTTATATTTTTATTTATATAGAAATGCGCCCCCACGTGGGGAAAGTGAGGAGAGCGAGATGCGAGGCGCATAATATGAAACAGTAGTCCAAAGTCTTGCTAATGATATATCACATGATGGGTTTTGGAAGAAATTTAAAAAGCGCCCCCTGGTGGGGGAGCGATGTTCATATTAAGTATATAACAACACTTCCGTTTGGAATGCAACTCAACCCGTGAATTTCAAAGCAATCGGTGAAGAACTTTCGGAGATTAGCGATTTTGAACAAACGAACATTTATATTTTTATTTATATAGATTTAGTGGTGGCTCGGATAAGAAAAGAAAAATTATAAGGATTATGTATACTCATATAATATTTGGATGAAATAATGACTTCAGATGTTTTTCTTAGATGGGGGGGGGTGGGGGTTGCAGCTGGGAAAGACATTTAACATTAATGGTGTGCCGGGGTGAAATTTTAATTTTTGAGCCATTACCAAATACAAAATCTTAAATCTTCTACTGCGTGTGTGTGTATAGGAGCTGGGGGATGTCTGCCGTTGGGCCACCAGCTGAATTCAGCACTCTTTGTTAATAGACCAGAACATCACCTCATCGAGTTGATGGCTGAAATTCCAGGATTAGACAGATCTTGATTAGCATATTAAAATACAATTGGTTTGCCAAGTCATATCGTATATCTTGGTGGAAACTACCAGCAGATTCGATTAAGTGGTTGATCGGTAGGTTTATCATTGTGTTTTCCTCCATCCAAAAGTATGAAAACATGGAGGATTCGAAGCAGGAAAACACCATGGTAAACCTACCAGTCAACCAATAAAATAGGGTTTAGGTGTTGTCCGCTAAGATATGACTTGACAGACCAGTTGTATTTTAATATGCGAATCGAGTTTTAACTAATTTTGGAATTTCTGCCGCCAACTCGAGGTGATTGTCTGTGCTGCCGCCTCCCGATCTAATTATTAAAACACTAATATTTTATGGAAATGTTAGCGCAGTCACCTGCTGTAAAAATCGATTATAAGGCTGGGATTACGGTGCCTCGCTATCTTAAATCTTACGCTCAATCGTAGGATGGGCGTTCCTGCAATCGATCGTAACTTGGTATTACGGTGCCTCAGCGTAAGTCCTCGTGCTTCGGCGTAAATCCTCCTGCAGTCAGCCAATCAGAGGCCACAGTTACATTTGTTGTGGTTGCGCGCGCATCCACTTGCGTCTTATATTACGGCTGCTTCCAAGCTGTCGTAAGATCGCGAGGCACCGTAATGCCGTTTACGTTTTGTTTATATCGTAAGTCTCTAAGTTGATCTTAAGTGAGGCACCGTAATCCCAGCCTAACAACCTTACGCTGCTCTGTGACCAATTTCTTGTACTAGGAGGTAAAAGATGAATGTGTGAAAGAATATTTATGAAAAAATCCTCAAAAAGCTCTGTGATATATGTGCTAAGATATAATTTGCAGCTGATTAATGCACCATACATAGCAGGTTACATTATTCAAATCACTGTACTAAAATATCTTTAAAACTAATTAAATAAAAAAATTACAACAGCTTCATAAATGAATATGATTTGTAAGGCTTTGAACAAAGCCATCCCAAGTAAAAGTCTACCATTTTGTTTACCACTATGAAATCCACCAGAGATTACTTTGAGGCCTATAGCAACAATGGCTGTCACATCGAATGATCCTTATTTATACACATAAATTGTAACACAAACCAGACATAATAATTTTTATTTCGCTACATTACATATATATATACTTTGAAAATACAATCAGAATTATATCCATGTTTTACCCAGGGACTCGAAACCGGACTCACAGCGTGACAGCAGCCTCCACTTACTGACCACGCCACCGGGCGACTTGTTTACCTCACATATATAAACCAAAGAGCCAAAGCATTATGACCTTCCCAACATTTTGCAATGAGCGCGTCTGGATGACGCTGAGGGCACATGATCAGGTAGGAATGCTATTTAAATGTTGCTTGGGAGTTTGAGGAATCATTCTTGTCCTTACTTGAGCGTTTGATGTGAAAGGCTGTTGATTTAAGTGACTTTGATAGATGGCTGATTGAAATGTCCCAAAGGCTCGGAACTAGTATCTCCGAAATTGCACTACTCGTGTGTTGTTCGCGACCTGGTACTGCAAAATGTTGGATATGGGACTATGCAGCAGTCGTCCCACTCATGTGCCTCTATTGACCAAGCGTCATTGCCATCTACGCCTACACTGTGCCCGGAAACATCATGACTGGACCATGGATCATTGGGAGAGAGTCGCCTGGTCGGATGAATCACAATTCGTCATTCATCACGTCGATGATCATGTCAGGGTAAGCCGTATTCCAGGCGAACAGTTTCTCTCTCAATGTACAGCATGTCATACAATCGTCGGTGGTGACGGGATTCAGCTTTGGACGATGTTCTCATGGGCGTCTTTGGAACCCGTGGTTATGGTACAACAGACCACGAAAGCAACGGACAATCTAAATATCATTGCGAACCAGTTGCACCTTTACATGGAGTCTGTCTTCCCAACTGAAAATTGAGACTCCCAGCAGGTTAAGCAAGCTCCATGTGACAAGGCTCGAATTGTGCTTGAGTTGTTCCAGAAACACAATGCTGAATTCCAGTTAATGTCATGGCCACCTAACTCACCTGATCTTAATCTGATAGAACACATTTGGGATGTTCTGGAACTACAGTTCAGATCTCAAAAACCACCATTTCGGATTATCCTGGATTTGCGTGACTGCTGCTTAAACATCTGGTACAATCCGTCTCCTGCCATCTTCCAAGGACTTGTGGTATCTATTCCAAGGCAGCATGCATCAGCTGTTTTGCGGGCCAAAGGTGGGCTAATGCGTTATTAGGTAGGTGGTCATACTGTTTTAGCTCTTCAGTGTATATATTTAGCATTGTTTTCAGCCTCAACCTCATATTATTAAATTTAATAGCGAAAACGAATAGTAGTATATGTAAAATGTCAAAAATGAACAAAAATAATATGTTGCTGTCCATAATTTTTTACAGAAAAAGATATATTGCACTCATTAGAATTTTTACAAGCGAATGGTAAACTTTTGAAAAGAGAATATATTTTATTTAAAAGTGCAATTCATAAAATATTTGTGCGCTTTGTGTTTATTTATTGAACACATACATCCATCGGACTTGTATTGGTCGGCACCAAATGCTCGGTTATCAGCAGTCAACCGCGATCAACGACATACAAGGCCAACTCATGACGATTAAAACGTTACACGGAGTGGATCATCTTTCCACTGTGATTGGTACAAAATTGCCGCACCCATCGTTTTGTGCCAATAGCCGTGTAAAGATGATCTTCTTCATGTGACGTTTTAATAGTCGTGAACCGGCGTTGTATATGTTGTTGGTCGCTCGTCCACTCTGTATGTTTTAGGCTACAACTTCTAAATTCTTTAAAAAAAGTCCGCAAATCAGTTAACACTAGAACGCTCGGAAATTTTACTCATGTTTCATAAAAATATTTGACACCAGAATTTTTATTTAAAATTATTTTATTGATTTATTTAACGTGAATCTGCGTTGTTTAACTTTAACTTATTTTATGAAAGAATTTCTGGTTCCAGTTGACAGTTAATTATATGGTCGGAGTCGGATTGACTCCTTCCGGGCGTTCTAGTGTTTTAAAAAAAGAGCGTTAAAGATTAAACTCTCAGCATTTGCGAGAGCCTCCCTTCATGCTCTTGCTATCCCACTACGCTGCAGCCTTGCGCTTTTGTCCAAAATGGAGGATATTCCATCTACGTTTTGATTACGAGGTCAAGGTGAAAACTTCTAGCGTAAAGAAGGGAAGGCTCCGTAGACGTAATGAAAAACCCTCGCCAGCCAGTGAAACAGTTCATGCGGAAAGCAGTAGTAGCCTCCCTTCTTATCAGTTAGAAGTTCTTTGGGTAAATTACCGGTATCACGTGCCTTTTTTCAGTCTCGAACCCAGATTTGGAATAAAGTCTATCGTCTCAACCATAGAGAAGAGATAGGGGTGGAGAGTGCTTTGGTAACCCTAAAGTGGAACCAACATAATAGTCACGTGTTTACTATAGTCACGTGAATTTTACCATCAATGGCTAGCATATGTTTGCGAAAGGAAAACAAATAAATTACCGTATCGTTAAATTAAAGTGAGAATCTTCTTTTACTTATTTAAAACAGATTTTAAGTTGCTTTGTTTTACTTTGTTTATATTTTTGCACTACTTCACAGTATTCTGAGTATTTTTATTATTATTTTTTTTTCGCGACCGGCAATAATTTTCAAATGGACAGTATTCTCGTGACGTCACAGTGGGAATCACGTGGTGTAATAATAGCGGCTATCGCGTTTGTTTACCTTATTGCGTCATTGGATGCAGCAGAAATATAGATAAATACACGAGTAAAATACTGAAGATTTATTTTGTACGAATTATTTTCGATCAATACTTATATACATATTAATTAAAATCCATATATGCGCATTAACTAAAATTTAAAATTTTTATTTTATGAATAAAGTGAAAAATATGCATGCCATTAATTTAAAATAGAGAAAAGAACTCATGCATAACCCATACCTGCCACTGAAAAGGTCTAAAACTCCTTATAAAATAATATATAAGCATAAATTTTTTAAACACAATGCTTTTCAATAGTGTAGTTTTGAATGTTATTCCCAAGCAGATGAATTTTTGTAGCCTCGAACCAAAGGGGAGAATATGGTTCATTGCCAAACAAGCGATAACGAGCGAAATCTGGAAACCTTTACATGAGTAGGGCCGGTCATGTTGATGACGCTTTTCAAAGGAATTCTCTACGGAAAGCACACTCCACCCCTATTTCTTCTCTGTGGTCTCAACCAAATCAATGGACTTTATTCCAGATCTGGGCTCGAGGCTGAAAAAAGTCACGTGATACCGGTAATTTACCCAAAGAACTTCTAACTGACAAGAAGGGAGGCTACTACTGCTTTCCGCATGAACTGTTTCACTGGCTGGCGAGGGTTTTTCATTACGTCTACGGAGCCTCCCCTTCTTTACGCTAGAAGTTTTTACCTTGACCACGTGATCAAAACGTAGATGGAATATCCTCCATTTTATTTCTTGTATGTGCTAACTATCATATAGAGACATTCTAGCAATAGGGTGTCTTGATATGAGAGTGGCGACATACCGGGATTGATTGAGATGATTTTGGACAAAAGTATATTGCCAAGCATCTTGGCGAGCCTACTCGCGACCAACGACATACAAGGCCAGTTCATGACGTTTAAAACGTCACACAGAGTGGATCATCTTTACACGGCGATTAGTACAAAACGGAGTGCCCATCGTTTTGTGCCATTCGCCGTGTAAAGATGATCCATTCCGTGTGACATCTTAAAAGCCGTGAACCGGCCGTGGATTTCGTTGGTCGCGTCCGCCTTATTTAGCCACGTCTTGCACTGCAGATTGGACTGTTATCGGCCAAAGTCAAATATGGTGGGCACAGCAGAGCGGGAAAGAACTCGTTTTAAGGATTCCAGGATTTCCGCAGTGGAAGATTAATATGTCTGTTCCTCTCTTTTCATAGCTTTATGTTGAAAGTTTTTGTCAACAATATGACATTCCAGATTGTGGAACTTGGAAGTAATGGAGGATATTCCATCTCCGTTTTGATCACGTGGTCAAGGTAAAAACTTCTAGCGTAAAGAAGGGAAGGCTCCGTAGACGTGTAATGTAAATCCCCGCTAGCCAATGAAACAGTTCATGAGGCAAAGCAGTAGTATCTTCCATTCTCATCAGTTAGAAGTTCCTAGGGTAAATTACCGGTATCACGTGACTTTTTTCAGCCTCGAACCCATATTTGGAATATCCTCCATTTCCTAGACAAGTGGGATTAGATAAGTTCGAAAATGCAGTAACCATTTAGCTTGATGATAAAGAGACGCTTACCCATAGACCTTTTATTAGAATTTGACTGAACATTACGCAACACTTTTGCCTATATCAGCAGTAACGTTGCAAAAGGTGAAATAAAACGGGTTTAATCCCAGGAATGAACCCTGATTTTGGTGGGGAGATAAACTTTCGAACATTCTTGAAGTTTTCAAAATTCCTGAGCATTGATTTATTTTTAATTTTATTTAATGATTTTATTTTTTGTTTCCTACGTATCTTAAATGGATCTTTGCACTTTTATTTAGGAGAAGTATCTATAAAAAATACAATCACGATCATTGCAATTAAAATGAAGTATATGAATTAAACATTTAAAAAAATTACAATTTTCAGTATGAAATAGAATATACTTAATTAAATATAAAGTTTAAAATCAATTGTTTTGATAAAAAGTTAATCTTTGCACGGAGGCACGGACAACATGTCCGGCGTAGCTCGTATTCTATGGCAGATGCCGTCCGAGCCCGTGTAAAGGTTGAAAAAGCAGGTAGCAGGAAAAAGGCAAAGTAACTATAAATGTATTCTTTCCAAAAATACTTTGAATAGTGTAAATGGTACCACAGGGAAACATACGTTAAAACCCCTTAATCGTCGCTGTTTTCCTTTCACGTGCAATTTACCCGTGAATGTATTGGATGATTAAGGGGTTAAAAATGGTATATGAGCTACCTTTAGATATTATTTGATGCATTCCATGTATTTGCCCTAATGTTTTTTTTATTACATCAAAATCCCAATATTTCCCAAAGTTCCGGTTTATTCTTCAAATTTTTGGAATTTATTTGCGTTCCTGGGAAGCTGTCGTTATTTTTGCAAACTTTAATGAGCAGTAGTCAAAGTAGTCAAACATCAGTAGTATTTCCAAACTATACATGATAAGCAGGATGATGACAGGCAATATACAAGATTCTCAAGACAAAGCAAAGGGTCCCACTCCCTGGTACTTGTGCCCCCGATCCAGACAGCTCGAGGGCGCCCTTCACGAAGACTCCGGTCTTGGCATGAGCACGGCACAGCGCACGTCACGCAGCCTATCTCCCAAAAGAAGCGACGACCGGTCGATAGCGACAGTTCTCACCACCCAGCAGAAAAAGAGCTAAGCGGTCCCTTCGCTTGGTGCACCCCTCACCCCGGTTTGCATATAAGCAACCTTTACATGGATACGGACATGGGAAAAAATCCTGTGCTGTGATTGGCTGATCTGTTCTGTTGTCCCTTTAACGGGGATTTAAAGGGCGCTGTCTTTCGCCCCTTTAACCGGAAATAAAAAGGCGTTTGTGTCTCCCTGTTTTGTTGATACATGTAGAAAAGTCGTTTTTCGGATCGGTGTTATAGATAAACCTACGTTGTATTTCTAAAATGAATTCATCTGTATTAAATTTTGATGAAACTGATTTGTCGAAACAGTTTAATAATGAAATAATTCAGAAAAAAGACATTGTTATTATTAGAAGCAATGCTAATAATATCGAAGAAATCTCCAAGCACATTCCAGCTGGATTTTTTTTTATATAAGTATAGTATTATATCGAATAAACTTAGTCTCATAAAGCAATAATTCCATATTGTTGTAGCTACGTTGTAAAAATGCAGATAAAGCATTTTAAATATTCATCCAACTAACGTTGGATTTCTGGAGATCATTCGATTTTGAGTCGCTTTAATCATACAATATTACGATGAACGAAATGGAAATGGATAATCGTTCAAATATTGATATTTTTTTCTTTGAGATTCTACATTTGTTATTTTAAATACTCTTGTGTATCGGACATCATAAAAACATGCTGGATTGTTGTTCTCTCTTTCCTGCACTACGGCGAAAAGCGTGGTCGTGCGTGACCACAGACTCATGACGATGCTTCATAACGTTAGCCAATCACAGCGCAGGATTTTCCCCCATGTCCGTATCCATGTGAAGGTTGCTTATATGCCCCCGGTTTACCCCAGAATCCCGCGGGAACCAAACACTTATAAAGGAGTCGGACTCACGAGCCAATGCCGAGGATTCCCGAGGGGGAATTGCTTTATGGAAACTTTCCAAGATCAACTACTATTATGAGTAAAGGCATATATGGTCGGCAACAGATAGGAAGAGAAGGTGACTCTAGCGAACCCCGGAGAGTTGAGGAAACTCTCTCCTGAAGGTACAGACACCGTCTCGCGCAAGCCCCGGCCCCCGCTAACTTACCTCACGATCGCCCTAGTACCTGGGCACGAGTGCCTGCCCCTCACCGTGCAATGGCGACCGCTTCCAGTTAGTTGCGTGAAAGTTATTTTCAGACACTGCTGAGTCCTCACCACTGGGCACAGAAAGCTCCAGTTGCGCACAGACACGCAGGACTTAAGTCGAACTGAGACTTCGTCTTCGAGTCGAATAGCCACCGCATTAGCCAGTGAGCCTTCGGCCCGGTTCCCTGCGGGGTGGACCTGTCGGCCGATTCCGTCCCAGAAGAAACGGCACGACATCGAGCAGCCAGTACCGCACTTGCTTCCCTCCGCGACCGCCGTCTGGTTGAATTGGGGCACCTCCATTCACCATTCACCTAGGAGTCGACTCACAACTGCCCCAGCTACAGACGACTCGGGGGATAGGTCACCTGACGAAGGGAGCATGCCAAGCGCCATCCTAAAACCTCTCCCGACGGTAACTCAGAAAGATCCTGCATGGCGATCCCGCGAGTCCCGTCGACACTAGTAAGTCCCCGAGACTGGTTCTACTAGGCCCGCTCTCTTCTCTCAAACTCCATTTCGGTCGAAAAGTTGGATGAGGTCCTACCAGATTTGCTAATCGTTGTCCAGAGTCACGATCTGGCTCTAGGATTAACCTATGGATGTCTCTACCCTGCTTACCTGAAAAACCGAGGTACTGGGGATGTCGCGTCAGATGCTCCGCCGAAACGGACCCGTTAATTCGGGCACGGCACCCATGCACAACGTCCATTACCCGTGGCTGCCGGACTCTAGAGTATCTCGTGGAGGTTGTGGTTTGTCCTCATCCGGCCCCCTCGCATTTGTGTACTACGAACTCAGCCAGGCTCCATGTCTCCTCCCCCACTAAAGAGGTCGGTTTCAAATCACCCGTAGGGGCAGCCACGATTTTCAAGACAAATCAAACATTTTCAGTATGATCCGCTATGGTTGAGAAACGGTCATTTTCAGAACAAGAATCGTGCCCACATGGGCGGTTTAACTCTGAATGACTTATAAGCTCACCATGTTTCTGTCACAAATCTTCTCGATGAATAAAATTTTAATTAGCATTGTACTTTTAGATTTAAGCTTTGTTCACCTGAAGGCGATCGGGTCGCCTGCTGGCTGTTCCAGTGCCTAGCAATCAGGGCCATCGCTAAGATTTTTTACTGTGACGGGAAAGGCCTTAAGTCAAATTCCAGTATTTGCCAACTCATTGAGAAATAAAAATAAATAGTTCTCGACGTTTGCCAAATAGTTTATAATTTTGCAAAGTTACCACAATTAGAAAATGTAATATAGTTCTTATTAGTAAAAAGTTTAATAATATTCTCTATTACATTTGTAACTTTTGTCAAGTCTATCAAAAATAGAAAGTGTATTACAGTTTTTATTAAAGTTTTAAACAAACTTTCCAACTAAGCTTGTAAATTTTCCAAGTGTAACAGCATTCACGAACCTTTGGAGGGAGCCCCCAGCGAGGACCCTGCGACCAATCAAGGGAAGCCGGCGCTACATCCAAAAACCTTTGGAGGCCTGGTCACTCCGATATCAACACCTTGGACAAAAAGGTGTTACCGTGCTGATTAGGGTGCCATCTCCGGTTCTTCCAACTTCCTATTAGCTGGGATAATTTGAAGAGACAAAAATTGCTGCAGCACACCGATCAAGGCTGCTCCCTCGACAGTTTTCCATGCATTTCATAGGTTGTCCCGGGCGGCATTGCTCCGTTGCTTGCACGCACAGGGCGCATGCTCAAACATAGTTATACAGATGTTTTTGTCCAAACTATAGCGAACCTACATTCCAGACTTCGTGATACTCGCTTTAGTCCAGTCATTTGGTAGAAAATAGGGGAAAGTTTTGGTGTAGTTTTGATATTTGGTGCCTTTATGTTTTTTGGGTCGCTGAACACGAATCTGAATTTTGCCAACAAAATTTATCCCGGGAAACACTTTTTTTGGCAAAAAACTGGAAAAAAACGGGATTTTCTTTGTTTTTTCAAAATAACTTCATAATTATGCATTTTACGCAAAAGCCCTCAATACATAAATTAAAGAGGATAAAATTTCCTACATTTTACGTATTAGAAGTTTTTTTCTCTCATCAATGGTTTAGCCGTGACAACGCCGCAAAAATGGGTGTGAAAAAAACATTCTGAGAAAACGGGAATTACGGCAGTGCACGGTGGGTGATTTACCGATTCTAGCTGGCCATAATTATTTTTGGCGTCAATATAGTCGCATCGCCATGAAATTGAAAAATGTTATTGATATTCACTATTGAATGTTAGGCATTGTAAAATGTTGCGTGTAGCAGTTATAATTTCGTTACAGGAACATTGAAAAGTATTTCATTATATTACGGCCTACGGGGAAAAATCGTTTGTGTTTTTTTTTTTCAATAATGTTTCATAATTTCAAAAAATTTGAAATTTATATACATATGTATGAAGTGCACTACAAGATGATTTCTTATACAATATGGTATGGGTAGTATTTATCGATCATTTACAGGGACATTAAAAAGAATTATGTTACATTACGGTCTATGGAGAAAAATTGTTTGTGGTGTATTTTGTTCATGTTACACCTTTTCAAAAGTATTTAAATTGATATATATCTGCGAGGTGCTCTATAAGATGCTTACTACTGAATATGATGTGCCATTGATCTTTCATATACAGGGGCACACAAACTAAATCAGTTATATTTTTCTCTGTATGAACAATAATTGATGGAAGTGCATTTTCAGTTGTGGAACACTTTTAAATTTTAAAAATTGCATACTATTTAGCGTGTATAAATTCTATAAATCATATATAGGGCTGCACAAGACATCTATATACCCGCTTATTGCCGGAAATTGCTAACGAGGAATTTTCAACTGCGCTATGCGTTCACTAACAGTTCTAAATTTTAGCATATTGTGAATTATATGATAAATCTATAGTTCATATACAGGGATGTACAAAATTTTCAGCTATTTTTTCGATTTCGGTTGAAATTGTGTTTTCAAACGTGTTATATGTTTTACAAATTATTACTTAGACATCGTTTTTCACGTTATTAAACTATGAAGTTTTATTATAGTAGCCCGAATGCGTTCAAAAATGTTCCATAATCTCATTGACGCATGATTTTACGTTCTTCTTGATAATTTTAATGATACTTTCTTAACGGTAGGGAAGCTAAAGTGATAAAACTATTTTTCTATTATTATAACAAATTCTAAAATTTCTTTTTCTAAAATTTAAGGTACGGGACAAACATTCGACAGCATTAATGAAAATTGCTGTGTTGCATATTCTGTTGTATATTCATATTTATTTCTGCACAAACTTTACAGGAAACCTAACAGGAACATTATGTAAAGATAGGGAATCATAAGATATCATGATTAATATATCATGAGAAAATGCTTACATTATGTTTTGCATTGTATCAAATCTGAATTTGGAGAATTTGTCTGGATCAATTTTGTAACCACTCAGAATTTGCAGCCAAGTAATATATTTTAAATGATTTTGTCCCGATATATCTACATACAACTGGCAATTTTTATCCAAATTTCGTCATAAATTTAAACATTTCGCTCTTGCAAAATTTCATGTGCTCTTCATTGTAATTTTCTTCTATAAACAAAATATTTTGAACCAAATTCACATTTTCGTTACATTTTAAATCTTGTTGCCGTTGCATAATGGTGCAAAAGTATATTTATGTGACTAACTTAAATTCTGCTGTCTTTGATAAAAAAAAAAAAAAAAAAAAAAAAAAATGAAAATGGTACTTGAACTAAAATGTCAAGAAAAAGTCATGCCAGAAGGTGTCAAATATTTTTATTAAAAAAACATTTATTTTATACTGTTGGTAGTAATAAAAAACACCCACTAATTCTAGACGTCTATTTTCTATGCTGTAGATGTCGGTAAAAAGCAGGGACCCTCAAGTAAAAGAAAGTATAATATTTTAAATAATATTTTTTTTGTTTTTTAAATAAATGTACTTACTAATGTACATGTTTATTTATAATTAAATAATGATTCATAATGAGTCGTCCTATTTATTATCAGCAACTTCATTGTAAAATGTAGTCATTCATATAATCTTTAGTATAATTTACAGTCAATGCTTGTGTAAAATTGTCAGTTTTCATGTTAAATCTACGTACAGCGGCGTAATTCCCGTTTCCTCTGAATTTTTTGATTTTCACTCCCATTTTTATGGCGTTGTCACGGCTAAACCATTGATCAGAGAAAAAAAAACTTTTAATACATAAAATGTAGGAAATTTTATCCTCTTCAATTTATGTATTGAGGACTTTTACGTAAAATGTATAATTTTGAAGTTATTTGGAAAAAAACAAAGAAAATCCCGTTTTTTGCCAAAAAAACGTGTTTCCCGGGATAAATTTTGTTGGCAAACTTCAGATTCGTATTCAGCGACCCACAAAACATAAAGGCACCAAATATCAAAACTACACCAAAACTTTCCCCTATTTGTCCTTTTTGAGCACCTAATGCCTGGACTACTTGGGAATGAGATAAGTTAAGAATCGGCGATAATGGCAGACTCGCTAAAGATGCTTAGCGATTCGCTTAAAACAATCAAATTTTATATTCCGTCTGTGGACATTATTATATCGAGGCACCCTTGTCTCACTCGTTTTGGTGAGTATTATCAAGGTTTGCCATAGATGAGATAAACGCGTCAGCCTAAGCCACGACCAACGACATACAAGACCAGTTCATGACTTTTCAAACGTCACACAGAGTGGATCATATTTACACGGCGAATAGCTCAAAAAGATGGGCGCGCCTCTTTGTTGTTATCTCCGTGTAAAAATGATTCACCCCGAAGCTAACGAAAAAGACAGGATACCGCGGTGGGTCCGATTCTATTCTTTTACAGACCGCTGGAGTCACGTGATGCTTGAATGCACCAATGAAGGTGTGCGAAAAGCGCATCACGTGACTCCAGCGGTCTGTAAAAAAAGAAGAATCGGACCCACCGTGGATTCACCCCGTGTGACGTTTTAAAAGTCATGAACTGGCCTTCTTATATACCATTGGTCTCGTCTAAACACGCTTTGATAATCGTATTTCGCCACTCTCATATAGAGGCACTCTAGGCTGAACTTGGATTTTTTGGGAGATTAGCGGTCGCTACGCGATTCGCTGTTGGACTGTATATTCAGGGTCGTACTGGCATAACTGAGAGGGCGGTGGCAAAATGGATAAAAAGGGCGCCGATTGCCTTACAAAAGGGCGCAAATGTTTATATATATATACATACACATACACACGCACATACTATATAAATTATGCATAAAAAATCTCTTTAAAAATATATACGAGCATATTACTATAGCGAAAACTTTATTCCTAAAATAATTATGTCACCCAAATTAGTATTTTACACTACAGAAATGTAATATGCACAAAAATAGTTCCCCGCAAGACATTGCACTTAAAAAAAAAATCTGATGTTAGATCAGTGTTGCCAATTTAGAGGTATTTTTTTCCACCACACTTTTTTAAGATAGCTATCTCTATTTTCGAATTTCGCTCACCATATCTAATGAGTTAATTCAAACTTTACCCCGAATATTTCAATAACAATCTCCATACAATTATCTCCAAATGGAAAATAAAATATTGAAATAAAACAAACAAAAACAATTTCGTTGGGTCAAAACTCAAAAGTGCAAAACATTATTTAATACAATTCAATAATATTTTATATAATACAATCTCTAGAATACAAATACTAATTATGGTGTATAAAATTTCAGGAAAGTTATTTTTGTTTAGTTCAAGAGTGACGTCTATTTTACGTGAAATATTTTAAAAATATGTTTTATTTCTTTATTTTTTCAACATTCAAAAGATATCATAGATTTTTTTTTTTTTAATTATGGCCATTTTTTTTCCATTCTGATCAGAAACAAAATTATGGCAATTTTTTTTTTTCATCCTGACCAGAAAAAAAAAAAAAAAAAAAAAAAAAAAAAAATGACCATTTTTTTTTCCTTTTCTGACCAGAAAATCAGAGTTCTAACTTTTTACGACAGCTCTTTCATCTTCACCTAACACTTCATTTATAACGATTGTTTCATAATAATGGATGGCACCAGTCCATCAGAAGAAAATGATCCATTCCAAAGGTATAAGTTCGATTGAAAAAAACTATTTAATACTTTGAGCAGAAAGAAGAGGCTACACCTGCAATTTTTATGACACTAATAGAATCCCATAGCTGCCAATGTGTACGGTTTAGTTACCTCTAAAATTTAACACATATTTTTGCCATATTTAACCGTTGACAATTGTTAGACTTTCTAAACTGAAATTCCGGAAGTGACAGGCAATTGTTCCCTTGCGACGACATTTCTGTGGCTTCAACTCGTAAAACTTGGCTAAAAGTGCTATCTTTGACAACATTTTCTGAATGAATCTTTGCCTTTATAAGAAAATGGGAAACTCTAATTTCCTGGTATCTGAACAAAATTGGCAAATTTTATATTTTTACGAATATTAATGCAATTTTTTTGTATTTACGAATGAAAATGACTTCGCGAAAGTATCAGAAAAGTAGTTAGTTTGGATTTGGGAATAGCTTTCAATATAAAAAATTCTCATAACGAGGATGTGATCGCCCCCCACCCCAAAAAAGGAAATCCATGACCCCCTCTAAATGATGAGCTGAATCCGTTCTTGACTTTGTCGAATATTGATTGATTAAAATCTCGGAAACGGAATCGAAAAAAATTCCGCTTTATACAGGATCCTTATGCCATATCATCTTTAGATTCTTCTATGTTTTGTCATACGCCAGACAGAATGATTTTAACAATACCGTGCAAAAGGCAGATGCGAGAAAAATCGACAAACAAAATCTTCATTTGGCGCCCGGGGCACATGCCCCCTCCGCCCCCCTTAATTTCGGCCCTGCTTTCAAATCAGCAAACTTACAAAGGCTGTGCCCAATAATGGAGTTGTTTCTGTTTTTCAAAGATCTTGTTCTTTTTTACCGCGATTCATGTGTGTACGCAGGGTAGGGGGGGGGGGGCAGTAAATCTTTGGAAAAGTAATACATTCTTTAAAAGTATTACGTTGAATGTATTATTTTGAAAAGTAGTATTACTTGAATTTTATTGCATGATAGTTTTGTTTTAAAGGTTTTCATTAAATTTCATTATAACTGCTGACTGCTTTACTTGGCTGAAAATACCAATTATTTTTTATTGCCCAGCAGAAACTTTTTAATTAAACTATCTTTTATATTTTTTGAGAAAAACAAAAGATCTTTCAGAAAATCCTGCCAAATGTGGCGTTTTGAACCGAATTTCCGGACGCGACAGTGGAGGAAGAGAAAGAAAACTGTTGTCATGAGACAACAATCAATTTTAACTCAAGATGTAATTAATTTAAAGAACACAATCTATTGTATTACAAATCACTTCAATAACCAAGCCTACAAGTCTCATTCTTTTATGTGGAGTTTGGCCGAATATTCGGTTTCATTTTTGTTTTCAGCCCAAAATCCTAGTTTCGGCGAAAATACTGCCGTATATTCGGTATTACTATAACTGCCCCTCCCTAGCCTCCCCCAAACGGCACTCCTATCCAAAGAGCCGTACATACTATATATTCACATACAAGGAGATAAATCTAGAAGGTATTACTAATATGGATTAAATTCGTTATTTTTAAATTAAATTATTTTTTAATATATTTTTTATGTTTATAACACCTTATATTTAATTAATTTTATTTCAATCAAATTATTTTGTTAATTATGTACTGCCGTTTCTACGCAAAACATTATTCAGATAACATGCGTATATGTATGTTTATGTTACTTACTTGGAATTTATTTTTAAAACAATTTCGCTTTCGTTTTCAGTCGATACTAGGAAGATAACCGAAATTCAGTTTTCGAACACTATTTTTATGTTTGTAAATGAGCAGAAATTTTCGAATTATTGAACGTTAATTTTTTTTTTTTTTTTTTTTTTTTTTTTTTTTGAGAACCGCTTTATGGATTTACACGTAATCATAACTTATAAATTTCGGAAAATCGAGTTTTTATTTTAGCGGCTTTATCAACGGAATTGAGACTTCTTTATGTGGCCAGAATGTGGAATAGACAATTCTATGTAAGTAAAAAAAATAAAAAAATACAATAAGCATTCTATTATAATTATAACATAAAATTGAAACTAGTTTTTTTTCTCAAAATTGCATTTTTTAATAGATGACCACGGCACAATTACTTTAATAATACTGAATTGTTTTTCACTTCTAATTTTGTCAGCTTTTTCCGTCTATATATAAAAAAAAAAGTTTTGAATTGGAAATGGACCAATGAAAATCTACGTAGATATTCCCGGTAGATCGGCATCCAATTTGAATGCTTAAGCATGGCCTTTCTTCGTTAATATTAAAAAAAACTGTTGCAAACAAAAATATGAATATCGGTGGTATTATAGAGAAATGTTTGATAAACACGCTGATGCAGACAGTTTTCAAATCAAAGAATTATTTTAAGAGATATTTAATGCTAAAGTTGGACAAAATCGTTCCATTAAAAAAGTTTTATTGGAGCAAAAACTATACCAGTGGTGTAGTCCTGGAAAAAAAGTGGGGGGACGCTCATAGTTTCGAACATTAGGGTCTTACATCACCCATAGGGCAAACTTTCTTGCTTTTCACATTTTCAACTGCATTGAAAAGTAAATGAAAAATTAAATTTAAAAATTTAAATTTAATTAAAATTAATTTAGTTAAAGGTTCTTTTTTTTTTGTTGGCTTACTGTAGAATTAAAAAAAATTAAACCTTTTTCATGTCTGAACAAAAGAAATGACACTTTCAGAATTTAGTGTCACCCCCGATAAAATATATATATATATATGTATATAAATATAGATAGTAAAAAACATATTTCAGTTTTAAGACTTAAAATACACGCTTTTATTTTATATAAAATGACGTAATCCGCATCCGCTAGAGAATTCTTCCTTTACTATCCAGTCTTAAACAACATCTACAGGATAAATTAACATACAAGATGGGACACTTCCATAGAGCGTAATGGTAATGCGATTGCGATCGTAGCGCCTTTAGTGACGATGGGGAATAAACTCCCCATCCCTGTAGTATTTTATTATTGAGTATCTACCTCATTGGGATCTTTCTTTTTTTAATGTTGCATGTTTACGTTTTCAATAGAATCTTACACCGATAGATGAATATAGAATAGATATTCTATTTTATATATCTAATATCTGTTCTATATTTATGTACCGATATACGCATTATTTTTATTTTATTTAACATTATGCGTGAACAATTTAAGTGCAACGAAAAACAAAGTAACATTTAATCTTGAATGCTATATATCAAAAGCAATGGTGTAATATAAGACTATACGAAATATTGCTCTCTACAAGTCCCAGAAAATTTCATAAATATTCCCATTTAATAGGAAAATTTTTATAGCCGATGTTTTATTAATTTATGAAGTTTAACGTATTAAACAATCGTTACAATCTTTTAAAATTTACGTATTTTCACTTTCTTATAGATAAAGTAAAAATATTGCTTTTAATGTAAATAACGTTCAACCAATTGAATAATATTTATAATATTAACATATAAGAAATAATAATAAAATTACAGATTTTGAAAAATTTCTTTCGACAAATTTTTAGAATTATATAAATCTAAAAGTTAAAAATAAATAGAGGTACCGACATTACACTCAGTAAAATTTTATTCGATATGAATAAATTAACACAATGCCTGAATTTGATTTTTTTACAATTTAATCTCATAAACTTACACATTTCCGTTCTTAACAGAATTTTCTAGGGTTTTTCTTTTATATCATTACTCTAATTATCGTTTTGTAAATTAAAAGTAACAACGATACAAGCACGATAAAAAAAAAAAAAAAAAAAAAAAAAAAAAAAAACAGCTAAATAAATAAAGCGTAAATACAATATCATCTGCCTTACCTCTTCTTCGTTTGGAAAGAATAGATATTCAAAACATAAAGCGTAAACATATTTCTTCAACATATGTAAATTTCGGTCCGTAGTAACGCTAGTACTGTTGTCATTACAGATTTCGCCATAAATGTCCCATCTCGTATGTTAATTTATGAGCTATAGTAAAGTACGCGAGGCTAACGAGAAAGACAGGCTACCGCGGTGGGTCCGATTCTTCTTTTTTTACAGACCGCTGGAGTCACGTGATGTTCTTTTCGCACACCTTCATTGGTGCATTCGAGCATCACGTGACTCCAGCGGTCTGTAAAAAAAGAAGAATCGGACCCACCGCGGTAGCCTGTCTTTTTCGTTAGCCTCGTAAAGTACGCATATGACGTCACTATCGCTGAATAATACACAAATCTCGAAAAAAGAGATGTCATTCAAGAAACTCGACAAAAAAATCAGCTATCTAATGATTCATATGCCTTCATCTGTTTGTAATATTAATATAGATACTTAAAATTAAATTTGGTTTATAATAGCTCGATGTTTTATCAGAAATCATTCATCTATAGTTTTTCAAAATAGTACGTATTTTAATTACATTTTTTAAAAGTTGTTATGGGAAAATGGCAACAGAAAGATATAATTACTATTTTCCAACTATTTTTCCTTTACTTTCAACATAAATGGAATATTTGAGCTGCCAAGATTAAACAAATGCGCTAAAAACTACAAAAGAATTAATATTTTAAAAATAAATTGAGATGCAGTTTACAAACAAATTGCGTTTAAAAGTACTTTTTTTCCCAATACGACGGTATAAAAATTGAAAATATGCGATGCTTAAAAGTTAAAAAAATTGCAGTAGAGTATTTAACCGTACAATGATACATCTGCTTTGTTTTACGTCTGGCTTATACAACGGAAGTTATTTTTTTGAGACGACACTTTAATAGCTGGGAGAAAGAAATAGCATACCGGGGACTAAAAAGTAATTTTCGAAAATTACTGCACTTTTTAAATGTGTTTAAAATTTAAAATGTGCTCATATTTGAACCAGACCACGTTACATAAAGCACTTCCCTAATCGATTATTTTAACTATTATTATCTGAATAGAACTGGTAAATTTTATGCATTTACAAACAGAAAATATAATTTTGATAACGTGTCATAAAACAGCCAGTTTGGAATTGTGGACGAAGAAAAATCGTAAGATATAAAAATTGATATTATACCGATATGACCCTTCCCTACAAAAAGAGGCACATGACACACAGACCCCACCTCATCTACAAGGAAAGCTGGATCCACCCGTGGTGCAAATCACAAATGCCTAGACGCAACTTTAATAAACTATATTACTAAATAAAAGTTATACCATCTTTTTCGGTTTCAGTGTAATTAACAGTTTCAATAGTTTCATAAATGTGTTCTGATTAATTAAAATATTTATTTTTTAATTTTGTGCAATTTAATTCAGCATTTGTAATAGAAAAATGTAAAATCTGTTACTTACATTCCCATTTAATAAAATAAATAAGTTTTGCGCCTCTTAGTACTAATAACATCTGTTACTTCAATCTAAGTTTTAAACATCGAACTATAGATAAGATTTTCTTTCAAATTTTTGAAAATGGTACATATTGTTTACATAAATAATTTATTTTTTTATACACAGTTATTCAAAATGAAAAAGAAATTCATTAAACGTAATTTATGTTACAACGATTTTACATTTTTTATTCCAAATGCAACTTTAACTAAAATAAAAATCATGCGCCATGCATAGAATATGAAATATTTTCTAATACTATCAAAAATATTTTATTATAATTATTTTTTTCATACAAGGGACAGCGATGCGTTAATAGACATTTTAGAAAATACTTAAAGTTAAAAGCCTTATCTCAGTAATTACTGTCTAGACTGAAGTAGTTCCTAAAGACATTAAGGGACTACTTCACTCACGGGAACTGAATTCGCTTACTAATGCTAAACCTATGGGAGAATTTTTTTTAAAGATATATCGTTTGCATGTCAAAATTTTTAAATGTTTTTTTTTTGCATTGGATAGCCAAGGTCGATTTTCATAATGCCCGTTTTTTACTTTTTCGATTTTGTTCGCAGTCATTTTTTATGAGGATAGGTCGACTCTCGAAACCGGTTCCGAAAGTAAAATTATCTAAATTGAAAAAAAAAAAAAAAAAAAAAAAATACAAACAAAATCAGAAAAAAAAAAAAAAAAAAAAAAAAAAAAGATTCGGCCTTTGTAGAGGGCCTCAGCTATCTAATGAAAAAAAATCTTTTACAAATATTAAAAGTCAAACAAGAAAAGAAAAATAATCTGCGTGTGTTAACATGCAAAATCTTCAGTAATATAATTCTTGTATTTTATGCATACCACACAGTAAAACTAAAAGTCTAATTAAATAGAACAATGCTTTTCACTAAAAAAAAAGGTTTTTAACGTTCATTGACGACAATATTTGTGTATCCATGTCTTTTGTGCAGTCCTATGTATGAATTTATTTATATTATATTCACACAGTAAGACTTAGTTGTGCTAAAAAACAAATAACACTCTTGAAAATGCATTTTCATCAAATCCCGCCCACACAATTTAAATATTTTGAATTGTTGCACTGCATATAATTTGTAGAATTCATTCCACAGAATTTAATAAAAATTAGTTGAGATTGAAAAAGCACGTCTTACAATGTTGCTTATAGACTGTTAAAGAAAATTGATATGATATATTCCCTATGCTTTCTGTGGATGACGTTATCTCCCTCCTCAATAACGTATATAAATTTCAAAAAACGCTTTTCAAACAATTACTATCATTAGTGAATTCAGGAGGTGGCCCGGAGGGGACATTCCCCCGGAATATTTGAGATTTCGTGTTTTGAATGGTCAAAAAGTGCAATCCCCCTCGGAACTCTATAATGTCACCCTCAGAGCCACAGAAATCCCTCCCCCCCCCCCCCCCCGAGGTAAGTGTCTGAATTCAACACTGATTACTGTAATCCGAGATTAATACAATGTAATTTATTTCTATATCCCTGTAAATAAACGAAAGAAGCTACACGATACGTATTCTATATTAAGCGTGTTGTTGTGCCCTTCAGTGGTGTATATCAATTTCTTTATGTTTGAAGTAGTGCAACATCATTAAAATACAAAATAAAGAATTTTCTTTCCATAGGACATAATTTAACGGAACATTTTTTTTATGTATACCTGCAAACGAACTATAAGTGCTGAACACTTCATTTTCATTAAAGAATCTTTGTAGTAAGTAGTAAATAATAATAATGTATATAAATAGAGTGGCAATCCAAGTTTATTTACGGGGATTCGGAATGACGAACCAAAGTCATAAACTTTTCAACTATGTTAGAAAGTGTTAAAATGTTGTAGTTTAATTTTGTATTGTTTATGCTACTGCAAATTTTATTGAGATTGCAGACATTTTCAAACAATATTGCCGTTATTAAATAAAATCTATATTTTATTTTAAAACAAAGTATTTTAGAAATATAACAAATAAAACGCATATTAAAAACTCCTAAATTAAACTTCTATCAGCTTTTTTTTTTATATAAAAGGAACTAGTGAAACATATTACTATTTTTTTTTCTGCACACCTGATATATTTTAATCGGTGGTTTAGAAAAAAAAAATACACAAACATAAAAGAAACACAGAACTAAAAATAGTCTTTTACGGGGGCTTCAGGAGGACAGACCCTCTCCTTGATAAATAATTCTTGATATCCTTTCTTTTACTGTTCAATTACTTTAAATCCTATGTGAAGAACAAACTTTGTTATTTTTTGAAATTTTCGAGAGGGAAAGAAAATTTAGTTAATTAAATTTGAAAATCTAAAGAGGGGCAATTCTGCTCAACTACCATTTCTGGCACCTATGTTTCCTTTCCATCCCATTGTACAAAAGATATAATTTTATACAAAAACATATTGATATTTGGAAAATATGAAACCCTTATCAAAGATTCATGGTATAACATAGCATATAATTAAAAATATTATTGATCAAAACTCAAAATATGCTTACGATTCTCTTGCATCGGACTTTTGATCTTCAATTGTGCTCGATAATTTCGTATCTATCATCACAGCATTGTTATACTATCATCGACGACCAACGTTTCGAAAAAATTATAAAACTTTCCAAATTTGGCTGCCTATATCGTTTCATTGTTATTTTTTCCTTCAAAAATTGAAATTTTGATGCAAAATACTTATGGCTAGAATTTAAAAAACAGATACTTCAGAGATATTCGCTGGAATTCAAAATAATCCAATGCTTGTAGTTTATTCCTGTCTAAAGAAGTAATCCCCGAATAGTAAACCAAGAAATAATTGTCAATGTGAATGATACAGGAAGATAGGAGAAAGGGGGATAATGATTTTGTGGGATTCTTGGCACTGCAATATATCAGAAGTTGTCGGTCTACATTGGTGTCCCTTTTGTTGATTTATTCTGTATTCGATTGCAGACACCGTACCAGTGACCCCTACTAATCAACACTATGTGACAGATATGACAATTACCCCGAACGTCTTTAAATACCTTATTTACTGACTAATGGAAACATGCTGTTGTTAATTACCATGTGAGAAAAACATGACCAGTCTTTCAAAACTGAAACATCTGGATATTTTTTAAACGGAGACTGCGCTTTTGTGGTCTTTATGTTAGGAAAAGGAGGAAGATAATAGTTTTCGATTAGAAAATTCCAAGTAAAACTAATGTATATGCATCTGAAGGAACTAATGTTAGCGCTGTATTTCAGGTGTTTCACTACTGTTAATTATGGTGAAACGGCAAGTAAATATCCCTTTCTTCCCAATTCCTTTCAGTTTGTTTTCTGAATACTCAAAGAAAACTCAAATAGTTTTAAAAATCAATTCTTTACTTCATAAAATTCTTAATTTATTAAAGTGCTTTTTATTTTAAACATTTAATAAATCAGGAAGATCTGCGTCCCCTCGCGCCCTTAGCGTCCCCTTAAAAAAAAAAAAAGTAAGGGGACGCTTGAAATAAAATAAAAAAGTGGGGGGACGCCATCCCCCCTCGACTACACCACTGAATGCATGAGAATTTAATCATTTTTAGATCATTTTATACGTTATAAGTTCCCGGTGGGCAGATTGCGTTTATTTTTTTTATTTCACTCATTTTTTTGAGGTTTTATTGCTATTTTAAATTCAAATTTTCAGCTTTTCGAGAGATATTTTTTATATATTTTAGAAAATGTTATTAATTTAAACTGTTGCCAATTGTATAAACAGCGAAACAATAATGTTTACTTCAATTTAAATATTTATTTACACGTGACTATTGTAAACAGAAATAAAAACTTTAAAATTAGAATTAAATGATCACATGTTAAAAGCAGGAAAATTACGTCATAAGAACCATATTCACACTTGAATTTTAAAAGAGAAACAAAATGTTAAAATAAAAAAATTATTATGTGCTAAAACTTGTAAAGGGAAGAAATTACATCATATTTAAAATGGCCAAAATATATGGTAAAACAATTTAAATTAAAAAATATATTTGCGCGAGATATTTTAAGATAATCTTTTCAACTGTTATCGTGAATTCGAAGACAGCGCAAATAATATTTCCTTCTAACAACTAAAGTATTTTCACCTGAATATTAATAAGAGAAATAAAACTTTGGTGTAAATTAAGTCAGATTTAAAACGATACATTTAAAATGAATTATTTAAAAGAACTATCTTATAGCGCTGTTAAAAAATACCGGGAGACAAGGGCACTGTTTACTTAATTCATTTTACATTAGCTTATTTTCAAATGTTTAACTAATTTTTTAATTAAATACGTAAACAGCCATTGAATCTCTTAACAGCAGCAGATTTGGTCTTAAAAATCCCCAATCCAAGGAAAACGAATGGTAACCCGTTTACAGAAAAATCACTACTGTTTTTTTTTTTTTTAAATTCAATATTTTTAAAGCCGATCAAATTAGCGTGCTTTTTGGATTTTGGTGTGCCTGAACGGAGGTTGGCGAGCGTAGCTCGTAGGGTGCAGAGCCCCCTAGTTTCTTATATAATTATGCAGTGCATTAAGGATTTTTTTTTTTTTGTCAATTATCAAAAATCAGCATTTTTCTACGATAAAAGTTGAATACCGTCTTCAAATAATCAGCATTAAGAAAAAAAAAAGAGAGAGAGAGAGAGAGCTTTTCATAATTTCCACCTTTTGTCTCGTCTAGTCACTAAAATAAGTCATATTTAATTAAAAATTACTGTTTATTTTAATTTCAGATAAGCCAAATTTAAACTACAATGGTCGTCGCAACTCACACGCACAAAAAAAAAAAAAAAAAAAAACAGCGCGCCGTGTCGCGCATGTGTCGTGTGTATATTAGTATTTCATGGGAAAATACCTCCACATCCGCCGATTTCTATTTTCTTCAGAAAGATAGAGAGCTCCAGAATACGGTATAATAATAATAATAATAATAAAAGTGTCACATCTGGTATTACTACAGAAACCACTGGGTATCTATAGAACCGATTTGAAACCTCGCCGAAATGGTAATTTGTCTTCTTAGGAACTTCCACGTTACTGACTAACAGCATTGAAAACTGAACCCAAATACATCTGCACTTCTCTTTACTTATATTTATCCATTCTTTTGTAAAAGGACTTTTACAATTTTAGTGGTTTATCTATTTATTTTAATTACATATGTATTTTTCAATTTATATATCGGGGTGGTGTTTGAAGTTTAAAGAGGTTAAGCAGATCCGGTTAAAAAAAAAAAAAAACGTTTTTACATATTGGCTTTTTCGGATGCTAAAAATATTATCGAATTTTTAAATAGATATAAAAAAATTAACATTTTCTTCTTTCAAAAGCAAAATTTACATAAGTTTCCATTGCAAAATCTTGTGAAGAATTAGTCTTGGCGCCCTTGGCGGTCTAACACTTATATTATCATTAAGAAATTATGGAATGCTCCACTTTAGTAGAACTAAGGGCATCAATTTATGTGTGTATTTGTGGGGAGTGTGCGTGTGTGTGTGGAGGGGGGGGGGGTTGCTATTACAAAAACACGATACTACTTTTTTCAAGTTATTTTTACAGAGGCGCTGAAAAAAATCTGGCCAAGTCACCAAGGGCGCCATGATTACAAAAACACGGTATTAGTTTTTTTAAACTTATTTTTACAGAGGCGCTAAAAAAATCTGTCCCAGGGCGCCATGATTACAAAAACACGATGATAGTTTTTTGAAAGAGATTTTTACAGAGGCGCTGAAAAATATCTGTCCAAGGGCGCCATGATTACAAAAACACGATATTAGTTTTTTAAAACTTATTTTTACAGAGGCGTTGAAAAAATCTGACTAAGGGCGCCGTAATTAAAAAACACGATATTAAGTTTTTGAAATTTATTTTTACAGATGCGCTGAAAAAAATCTCTCTAAGGGCGCCATGATTAAAAAAACACGATAATAGTTTTTCAAAATTATTTTTACAGAGGCGCTGAAAAAATCTGACCAAGGGCGCCATGATTACAAAAGCATGATATTAGTTTTCTGAAAGTTATTTTTACAGGGCGCTGAAAAAATCTCACCAAGAACGCATTGATTACGAAAGCACGACATTAGTTTTTGTTATCAGAATATATATATCTACTAAAAAACAACTTTTCAAAAGTAAAAAAACAAGCCAAGCAAAAAAAAAAGGGGGGGGGGGGAAGTTGTGGCTAAAAAATAGTGTGATATCAAATTTCCAAGCTTATATTATGGTACTTATTTAACATTTTTTATTAAAAATTTACTATACGTAAGTCGAGTACCTAAGTATGCGTTGATAGAAAGCCTTTTCTCCTTTACTAAATACATCATAACGTGTTTCTGAAAATTAATTTTTTTTAAATTATGCATGATGGGCTTGGCGGCCATCTTTCCATATTTTACACAAATTTCTAAGCACACAAGTACATTGTTAAGATCGGAAATTCGAAATGGCAGCTAAAGTAAACATTTTATGCTTTTAATTTATGAAAATAAATGCCTAGAAATTTGTGTCTTAAAATAAAGTTGAAGAAACTTCAGGTTTCATCTTATGATTCTTTTTTTTCGGAGGGGTTAATTAATTAGTTAAAGAAGTAAAAATCAATTTGTTTTTCTCAAAATAAAAGACAATCTTAATTTATCTGTCTGTAGCCAAAACTAGAAGTTCAAAATTCTTAATAATGCAAACATATTACGAGCTTGTCTGCTTAGAAATTTGTGTAAAATATGGAAAGATGGCTGCCAAGCCCATCATGCATAATTAAAAAAAAATTAATTTTCAGAAACACGTTATGATGTATTTAGTAAAGGAGAAAAGGCTTTCTATCAACGCATACTTAGGTACTCGACTTACGTATAGTAAATTTTTAATAAAAAATGTTAAATAAGTACCATAATATAAGCTTGGAAATTTGATATCACACTATTTTTTAGCCACAACTCCCCCCCCCCCCTTTTTTTTTTTTTTTTTTTGCTTGGCTTGTTTTTTTACTTTTGAAAAGTTGTTTTTTAGTAGATATCAGTCCTTTTTTTAAAACAGATTATATATAATTGAAATAATTCTACTCGCTAAAATTAGTCCTTGTATAGCCTTTATCAGCAGGGAACAAACACAATAGTATACAT
This sequence comes from Maratus speciosus, assembly GCA_963932465.1. Taxonomy (NCBI): domain Eukaryota; kingdom Metazoa; phylum Arthropoda; class Arachnida; order Araneae; family Salticidae; genus Maratus; species Maratus speciosus. The sequence goes on from OZ010787.1 coordinate 443,217,460, forward strand.
TTTGTTTACCTATCATTCATTTTTTAGAGTAATTAATAATTTAAAAGTAAGGAAAGTCAATTCCTTCTTTCAAAGTATCAGTCTTTCTCAATTTATGTCTTCTTAAAATTTTCTATGAAGGATGAAAATTTAGTAAAAATCAAATAGAGTCAAAATAAAATATATATTTACAGTTAGTCTGTCAGTTAATTGTTTGTCCGAACTTTTTTTTGCTGACGGTTTTGCAAAATAAATTTACCTTTACAAATACCTACGGATAATCCGAGAATGAAGCCCCGCAGGCATCTAAAGAATCGAAGATCTGTCTAAAGAAGCAAATCTAGCAATTCTAGACATGATGAGGAAACATTTTTGATAAAAAAAATCTAAAAATTTAAAGTATAAACTGTACATCTTCATTTAGATCGTGTTATAGAGATGAAAGAATAAATATGTAATTTTACTCAAGTCTGTTTATCCATACCTATTTGCATAAATGTGAGAATATAATTTCGTATAAAAATTCCCGTAAATTGATTATCTTTAATAGTCTATTATTAAAGCCGCATAAACATTAGAATTAAATTTTTTCCAGTTAAAAATTGCCTGAAATCTATAGTCTTATCATTCGTCAAATTTGTTTTATGTTTTTTTAATATCCAGACACCTTTTCTAAACTCTGACTGAAGATCACAGAAATACTGAAGTTATCCAAATAATTATATCTTTCTATCGTATTTCTTTCTTGAGGGGGGGGGGGAGCGGGGGAGAAAGAGCGATTAAGAATTTCGTTTTGTTCTTAGAATTCTGAATTAATCATTGAAAAGATCTACCTACATAAGTCTTGTCGCAGAATTTTCATTAGCTAAGAGTTGCATCAACTTTATACATCATGTGAATATATTAAATTAATTTTGTAAAATACTAGAGGGGAGCCATTGATATTTTCAGAGCATTTGCCTACATTTTAAACTTAAGTCATTTACAACTATTCATTCATTTTCTATACGAATTAAAGAAGTCGTTTCCATGGCAACTGTACCTTTCACTATTGCTTGCTTGTTTGTTTGTTTTATTAAACACATATATGTCAGATCACGTGGGGATCACGGCGGGATTTGAACCCGCCCCCACCTACACTCTCAAGCAATTAGCGGCGTGGTGTCTTATCCACTCAGCCACGGTGGGCCACAATTGCTTTCTCTAATACCCAGATACTCAAATTTAACCAGCTGCGCTTATAATTATGCTCATAACAGAGTACATTTATATGTAAGAGTGGTGACATATGCACAAGTCGTGTACTCATATTCAAGTTTTTGTCCAAAGTACAGTAACTCAGTTTTCTGTAATAGACGTGGAAGATTTCGATTAAACTAACCAGAAAAGTTAAAAAACACTGGCTTTCTGATTTGATTTTATTCAAAATCGTCTCAACCAACCAAAGTTAATGTCCGGGATACAGATAAATTTTTCTCTGTTAGTAAAATTAGATTGACCAATCAGTAGGCCCCATCCTTGCAGGCTTTTCGGTGTTTACAGCAAACATAAAAAAGTTTTCAAAAATGAAGGCTTCTGATTGATCAATCTCATCTCGCTAATAGCGTAAAATATATCTTGATCCCGGCCTATTCAACGCCCTTTAAATATTCGAGAAAGCCTTGGCACGCGTCAGGAAAATATCACACAAAGCAGGAAAAAAAAGAAGAAAAATCATTCATTGGCTCGTTCATATCCACGAACCAATGAATGATTTTGTTCCTTTGCTTTGCCTGCTTTGTGTGATATTTTCGTGACGCGTGTCAAGACTTTCTCAAATATCTAGGGGGCGTTGGTTTATTTCACCATCATGAAGATATGAAAGGAGAGGAGCAGACATGTCAATCTTCCCGTGTGAAAAACTACATACCAAAAAAAACGAGTTCTTTCCCCCTCTTCTGCCCTTTTCTCTCTTGATTTTGACCGATAGCAGCCCATTTAGCAGTCTCCAGTGCAAGATGCCGCTATATATGGCGGACGCAAGGGGGAGTGTGTTAGCGTGACCAATGACATAATAGGCCAGTTCATGACGTTTAAAAGTCACACGGAGTTGGATCATCTTTACACGATGATTAGTACAAAGCAGTGCGCCAATTTTTTTTGTGTCCATTGCCGTGTACAGGTAATCAACTCCGTGTGACGTGATGAGCTGACAACACTTTAGGAACAGCTTCAAATGACGTCATCCATATCTACTTCGAGGCAAACGAAAAAGACAGGCTACTGAGGTGCTACAGCGTCTAGAATATATAGTGTGGAAATCCAATCAGTCGATCACAGCGATATCTGCAGGATATTTCCCAAAACTCCAAGACAATTTGGTCTGGACGCTGTAATATATATATATATATTTTTTTTTACGTTTTATTAACATACATCTGATCTGTGTGCTTGGCGTCAAACCCGCTGTAATAATACCATGTTTACTTTGAAATTTGAAAATATATCGCAGGTGTCGCTGTGATCATCTCCCTGGATTTCAGCGTCGGTGCACATTTAAGGGATACACTTCTTAGCGGTTCTTGAATAGCAAATTTCCACATTGTGTATTCTAGACGCTGTAGCGGTGCATTACACATGTCTCTTTCTTCTTTAAAAAATATCCTGCAGATGTCGATGCAAATGACTGTTTGAAATTCGACATCGTTGTACATTTAAGGGATTCAATACTTCCGCGCTTTTTTAAGTATTTCTGGGATAGTCGATTTCTACAACATATAATCTAGACGCTATAACGGAGCTATAGTTTCTAGAAGATATAGTTTAAAAATCGGCTTATTAAAAAGGTGCTAAAAAATTGTATCCCATAAATGTTGAACGAGGCTAAACGACGAATGTTGATTAGAGCTACATATGGTACTTCCAACGTAACTATTTCAAAAGAAAACGTTTCGCTCAGAGAAGATCTAGAAAATGTTGCTCTTATCGACATTTGCCATTCAGTATTTTTCAATATTTATGGGATTCAATTTTTAGCACTTTTTAAAGCATTACTGGAATAGCCTGTTTCCACGCTATGACCGTGATCTAGGTAGATTTTTCTCTGTTATCGTAACGAGATTGACCAATCAGAAGCCAGAATTTTTGCTAACTTTTCGCTGTTTGCAAAAATGTACCTGGATCCCGGCCTATATTTCTAGCCGCTATAACTGAGCTCAGGAATAGTACAGAAAGCAAGCTCCGTATTTTGATACATTAAGGCCGCGATCTAATTAGGAACAAGTGTGTCTCTATAACGAAGTAGTGACATACGGCCAATAAATGTTTATTGGTAAAAGTGATAAAAACAAATAGTTAAAGTTCGTTGTGAGCATGCCATTATCGTCAGGCTAATGCATGTTGAATTATTTCCCTAGTCTAGTAGATATCGTCCATGCGCGTATCTTCTAATAGAGGATATTCCAAATATGCGTTCGAGGCTGAAAAAGTCACGTGGTACCGGTAATTTACCCAAAGAATTTCTGACTGATAAGAAGAAAATCAGGAAACTACACTGTTAAAAATATCGTGAAAAATTACCTCTGTTCTTAAAGGTTCTCTATTTTCTGACCAATGAGAACGCTATATAAACGCCTATGAAGCGTTCTCATTGGTCATAATACAAACGTAAAGCCTTTAAAAACAGAGGTAATTTTTCACGATATTTTTAACAGTGTACTACTGCTTTCTCCCATGAGCTGTTTCATTGGCTAGCGGGGATTTACATTACGTAGGCGGAGCCTTCCCTTCTTTACGCTAGACGTTCTTTCCTTGACCATGTGATTATAACGTAGATTCAATATCCTCTATTCAAGAAAGCGGATTGCCGTACTTTCGACAAAAACTTGAAATGAGCATGCCTCCTGTGCATATATCACCACTCTTATGTATAAAGGCTCTCTGTTATGGTGTTGTTTCTGATACAGCGCCTAGAATACCTAGTGTGGAAATATGCTATCCAAACAGTTCTAAAAATTTGTATCCCTTAAATGTGCGACGATACTGCTAAAATTTCAAGTGCCGATCGCAGCGACATCTGCGGGATTTTCGTATTACTATTATTACATTATATAGACTATCAATTTCTTGCAGTTGTAGAAAATATCCTGCAGATGTCGCTGCGATCTGCATATTGCAGCAGTATCATTGCACATTTAAGGGATACAATATTTTAGCGCTTTCTTAAGTATTACAGGGTTAGCCGATTTCAACACTATATATTCTAGGCGCTATAGTTTCTGAGCGCTGTTGGTTAAATTTCGATATTTGTGTTTTAGAGTGAGCAATAGAGAAAAGTGCTAAAACTATTGAAACAACAACTTCTTTAATATTGAAATGTATGGCAAAGGAGTTCAGAATCAATGCCTTAAATAGTTTCGAATATGCACTGTTGTTACTGCGCCTAGAAGATACAGTGTGGAAAATGGCTACAAAATAGTGCTAAAATAATTGAATCCCATAAATGTACAACGATGCTGAATAACAAGATGTCGATCGTAGCACCATCGTAGTGATTTAAAATGATAGTCATTCTAAAAGAGACTCTTTAACCTATTTCACGCCATTCCTTAACTAAATTAGCTTATAACAGACCAAAACATCTTCTATTTATAGTTTCCGACATTTAACATTCTATAATTTCTGAAAACACAGTGTTTATATTGAAAAGAGTTACGAGATGGCGCTCGTATCAGCATATTGCCGCTGAGCATTGTTGGAGATTTATGGGATACAAGTTTTTAGCACTTTTTAAAGCATTATAGGAATAGCCGTTTTCCACACTGTATCTTCTAGGCGCTGTACTGTTGTTATGACATCAATACCCTTCCTGGATGTGGAAATACAAAATTGTGTTCAACATAATTGGCCGCAATCTAGATAGATTTTTCGCTGTTACCGAAACGAGATTCATCAATCAGAAGCTTGCACTTTTGCGAACTTTTCGCTTTTTGCAGCAATGCAGGCTATTGATTGGTGAATCTCGTTTCGCTAACAGCGAAAAATCTATCTGGATCCCAGCCTAGATTTCTGTAAACATTGCACTTCATCCATGGCACTAAGAAAATGACTCAAAACTTTTATGACATAGGTCGGGATCCAGAAACAGCAAAAATTCTCAAACATTCTGGCTTCTGATTGGTCAAACTCATTTCGCTAACAGCGAAAAATCTATCTGGATCTCGGCCATAGTTTTCTTCGATGAAATCAATGCAAAAGGATAATATAAAAGAATAGTAAAAGACTTCTAAAATGGTTTGGCGGGTTTATCGCTGTTTGGCATAATTTATAAACTTTAGAATTAATTAACAGTTTTTCGCTAATTAAGAATAGAAAATTTGTGTTTTTAAAGCTGAATTTTATAAAAGCACGTAGATTGAGTATATATCTGTCCAAAAATGCAATCCTTACTTTTTTATGTCCATTATTTAAGTCTCTACCTCGATTGAAGCATAAGTTGTGACGAAGAAAATAAATTTGTCATTTTCAGTATCTCGACGTTATTTTAAAAAATCTATATCTCTGTTTATAATTAATTTATGAGGATGCATTTGGTCTCAAATTGAAGATCTTTTCCATTAGGTCCTTCTGGTTTTGGTTTTATTTTTCTGCGATGATTGGTTCTTTTGATATGGAAAATTTTACGCTGGCATGTTTGGTCGATTTAACATGGAGAAGCTGTCTTGAGTATAATAAGCAGTTACGGTGTCTTGCGTTTTATTCTTGGCGTTTGTTTGTTTGGCGAGGTTAGCATTTTGTTTTTCAGCTTGGCTTGGCAGAACGACCGTCCTGCTTGATATAATCGACAAATATTTAGGAGGGACCTCTAATTTTATGTCAAAGCATATTTCATAGTAAAAATAAAGGTAAGGAAAATTATTTCTCTTACCTGATGTCCCGGTGTTGAGACAGGAACCGCCATACACTTCAGGATGCATCCATGGTACGCCTTTGTGACTTTACCGACAGTTGCAGTGCTAAAATCTTTATTGAAAAAGAAATTGAAAAATGTGATTGAAGATGTAATTCAGGTGTGAGGTAAAGCATGGCTAGTTTCATTTAATAATGTGATTAAACTTTCATCTTGATTAATTGTTTTAATAAACTTTATCACATAATAGAACAGAAGACAGACATTTTTTGCGTCGTTAATTACAGACGCATAGAGCAGAAGTGAAAAAGTACGTGTCGAAAGAGAGGGAAAAAAAAGGGTGGCGAAGCATATACTTCTACATTAAAAACCACAATTAGGTGGAGAAACTGATGCATAAGCTATTATGCTCGCACATGACATTGAAAAGGAAGAAAAGAGTTTCGATAAGTCCGGGAATAAATGTAGCAGTTCTTTTTTTCTGGAATATAATTTTGTTCAGAGGGGTTCGCACATATTAACACCCCCGCTGAAACCCTGGAACAAAAAGTTTTAAATGTTCAAAACAATATTTCTGTGAAGTTCAAATCGAGGCTTGGGAAGGGGTTTGGTTAGAAGGTCTGCAGTCATTGCTGCAGTTTCAAGGTACGTCATAGTTATTGTCCCTTCCTCGACAAGGTTTCTCAGAAGATGATACCGAAGGGATATGTGCTTGGTTCTTTGATGATGCTTATCGCTTTCGGCAAGTTTGATGGAAGACTGGTTGTCCTCAAACAGAGTTACTGGTAGTTCTTGCTCGAGGTCCAGTTCCTTCAGTAGTTGTAAAATCCATATAGTTTCTTGTGCTGCGCAAGCGGCAGCCACGTACTCTGACTCAGCTGAAGACATGGCAATACAAGCCTGCTTTTTTGATGTCCACAGAAGTGGGTTATTTCCAATCATAAGTAGATTTCCTGACACTGACTTTCTGTCAGTAGGATCATTTGCCCAGTCTGAATCAGAATATGCCCTCAAGACAGGTTTTTCTAAATTAGTGTATGTTAATTTTAAGTCAATTGTAGTTTTAAGATATCTGATTGTTCGCTTAACAGCTTCCCAATCCTTAGCCCTTGGATGCTCGTTTCTGCGACTTAAAATATTTACCGCGGCACTAATATCTGGCCTTGATACAGTCGCGATGTATAGTAGAGCTCCTACGGCTTGTCTGTAATTCGTATTATTCGGGAGGAGATTTTCATCATCCACTAACTTAACGTATCCTGGTTCCATTGGTATATTAGTTGGTTTCGAGTTTTCTAAGCCGAATTTAATTATTAAATCATTAATTTTATTAATTTGATCAAGCGTCATGGTATTTTTGTCAGGCCGATTAATATTTATCCCAAGATAATATTTCGCTTCACCTAAGTCAGTTACAGGGTATTCCTCGTTTAATTCGTTTATAAGTTTATTAATATTCTCATCTTTCCCAGCTATGAGGAGATCGTCTACATAAACGATTACGTAAGTCGTTGTTTCATTGGTTGTTTTCTTATATAAACATTTATCGATCCTACTTTGGTGAAAACCTAATTTAGATAATGATTTATGTAATGTCAGGTTCCACGCTCTGGCGGCCTGCTTCAAACCATAAATGGCCCTTTTGAGTCTGCATACCTTATGCTCCTCTCCCGGAACTGCATAGCCTTCAGGCTGATGCATATACACATTTTCTTGCAATTCCCCGTGAAGGAAAGCGGTCTTAATATCTACATGTCTTAAGTTCAGATCCTTATACAATGCCATTGCTAAAAAACTTCTAATTGTCGTATGAGACGCGACTGGCGCAAAGGTCTCATCATAATCTACCCCATACTTTTGGGAAAAACCCTTTGCGACCAGCCTAGCCTTAAACTTTTCCAGCAAACCCTGGCTATTGTATTTGGATTTGAACGCCCACTTGCAACCGATCACTTTTGTTCCTGGTGGGACTTCGACTAATTCCCATGTATTATTTTCGCGAAGAGAATTCATTTCTTCTAAAGTCGCTTCTATCCACTTTTCCTTTTCAATCGGGTTTTGCATATTTTTTATATCGTCCCAACTTTTCGGATCTTCTACTTTAACGTCATTTGTTAAGAAAGCAAATCTATCGGGAGGAACTCCCCTGTTCGATCTGTTTGATCTACGCGGGACGTTTTGCGTTGTATCCGAATTTGCATTTTGATTTTGCGTTGTATCTTCGGCGCTGTCAATATTATCCTCGATTAATTGTAATTTCGGAACCGGATTTTCAAAATTTGGTATTTCATTGTTTTTATTTGATATGCTATCCTCAGTTATGTTTTTACTTTTAGTCTCCAGAAATTTTACGGTTCTACTTATTACGATTTTCTTACCGTCCGTACAAATTCTGTAGCCCTTACTCCTATTGTCGTAACCTACGAATATCCCCTCTATGGCTGCATTATCCAATTTTCTTCTATGAGTCTTTTCCACATAAGCAAAGGCGCGACAACCGAAGGTTTTAATATTTGAAAGATCTGGTTTGCGACCAGTCCATTTTTCGTAGGGAGTGCAGTCGTTGGATGAAGTTGGGAGGCGATTTTGTATGTAAGTTGCGGTGCAGACGGCTTCGCCCCAGAATGAGTTAGGTAAATTACTGTCTTTAAGTAGGCAGCGAGCCATCTCCATCAAGGTACGGTTCTTACGCTCCGCAACCCCATTTTGAGGCGCGGAATACGGAACAGTAAGTTGATGGTTAATTCCCTCATTTTTTAGATAATTTTCAATTTCCTTCCCTGTGTATTCCCCTCCGTTGTCGGTACGGATAGCACGCACCTTCCTGCCAAATTTATTCGCGGTCATTGCAACATATTCTTTAAATTTAGGGAAAACTTCATCTTTGGTTCTCAGTAAGTACGTTATGGTAAACCGGCTAAAATCATCTACAAAAGTCAAAAAATAGTATTTTCCACCAACCGTCGCTGTTTGCATAGGTCCACATAAATCGGAGTGCACTAATTCTGTGGGCTTTGTAGCTCGAAAACTAGCGGCTTTGGGGTATGGATCACTAGTGAGTTTAGAAATTATGCATGTTTCGCATGTATCACCGTGTTTACATTTGTCAATTTTAATTCCTAACGCCATATCATTATTTACCAATTCCTTAATATGGTTAACGTTTCTGTGGCCTAATCTCCTATGCCACTTGTGTAGACAATTTTTATTTTCGCATTCATTTATAATATTTACATTGTGAGACATATTTTGTTCTATTCTACATTCATATAAATTATTGTTTACATAGCCCTCGAGGTACGTAACACCTTCGTGAGTTATCTTGCAAGATTGTTTCTCAAATATGGCTTTACAACCATTTTCAGTAGCTCTTTTTATAGAAATTAAATTTGTTTCAATTTCGGGTACATACAATACATTCTTTAGTGTTATCGTTCTGTGTGCATTATCCGACATTAATGTATTTAATTTTATAGTCCCGTAACCCTCAGAGCAAAGCTCTTGACCGTTTGCGATTGTTACGCTAGAAGCACTGTTATGAAAATCATTAAACTTGTTTTTGTTATTACAAATATGAGTTGAAGACCCTGAATCAATTACCCAGAGATCTTTTACATTATCCCCAACAAAAAATGTAACATTTCTATCATTAGGTGTTTCTTTTTCAAAATTCCTATTTTTGTTAGTATTCGGGTATGCGCTGCCTTGAGAGCATATAGCCGATTTTTGTGACTGGTTAGGAAAACGATTGGGGTATTGGTACTGCTTAGGATTATTTTTATTTTTATTTTTCAAGCTCCAACAATCGTCGATATTGTGAGAATTCTTTTTACAGTACCGGCAGAATTTATTTTGTTTGTTTTTATGGAATTTCACCACCTTTAACGCGGAGTGACTGTTCTCACTTTCGCGGTTATTTTCAACTCTTTTCGTGTGCTCGTCTATTAATTTAGTGCGAATAAAACTAGCACTAAGGTCACGCTCGTCGATTGCCTCCAAAGCGGTAATGAGACCGTCATAACTGGAAGGGAGAGAGCACAGCATTAAAGCAGCAAGGTGTTGATCAGTTACAGTCTCGCCGATAGCGGCTAGCTTATCGCGAGTTTCATAAATTTTTGTAAGGTGATCCACCATATTGCCACCTTCTTTTAATTTGGTGGAGTAAAGTTTCCTTAAAAGAAATAGTTTACTACTTAAATTCGAACGTTCGTGGACTTCTTTTAAAGCAAGCCAACATTCTCGCGCACTTTCTAAATTCTTCACATTTGTTATTTGATCGTCATCGATCAATAAATTTATAATGGCACGCGCTTTCCTATTTTTATTTCTAAAATCATCTGTCATTGGATCGGGCGGGTCCTGACTGATAACACTATAGAGGTCCTCCTTCTGTAAATACATTTCTAACCTGAATTTCCATACATCATAATTGCTTGAGTTCAGTTTTTCTATTATTGAATCCCTTAGGATACTCATTTTAGTTTTAATTATATAGAATAAATATTTTCTTATACAATCAAATAGTAATAATAATATAAATCAGTTATAACTTTGATAACTTTTGCTTACACTTAGAGTGTAGCGATATATATATTTGCAATGAAACAGTTCGTATTCTTTTCAAATAATAATAATATCAAATATCTTCTTATACAGTTAAATAATAACAATAGTATGTTTATTGTTTTTAGTTTTCTTCGCTTACATATAAAAATGTTGCAAATATTTATACGATGTCATTATAATAGTTAATACATTTCTTATAAAGAGCGCAATCTAGCTCATAATCTGTTATCAGAATATATATATATAATCGACAAATATTTAGGAGGGACCTCTAATTTTATGTCAAAGCATATTTCATAGTAAAAATAAAGGTAAGGAAAATTATTTCTCTTACCTGATGTCCCGGTGTTGAGACAGGAACCGCCATACACTTCAGGATGCATCCATGGTACGCCTTTGTGACTTTACCGACAGTTGCAGTGCTAAAATCTTTATTGAAAAAGAAATTGAAAAATGTGATTGAAGATGTAATTCAGGTGTGAGGTAAAGCATGGCTAGTTTCATTTAATAATGTGATTAAACTTTCATCTTGATTAATTGTTTTAATAAACTTTATCACATAATAGAACAGAAGACAGACATTTTTTTGCGTCGTTAATTACAGACGCATAGAGCAGAAGTGAAAAAGTACGTGTCGAAAGAGAGGGAAAAAAAAGGGTGGCGAAGCATATACTTCTACATTAAAAACCACAATTAGGTGGAGAAACTGATGCATAAGCTATTATGCTCGCACATGACATTGAAAAGGAAGAAAAGAGTTTCGATAAGTCCGGGAATAAATGTAGCAGTTCTTTTTTTCTGGAATATAATTTTGTTCAGAGGGGTTCGCACATATTAACAGTTTTTTGAAAGTTATTTTTACTGAGAGGCGCTGAAAATAAATCTGATCAAGGGCGGCATGATTTCAAAATTACGATATTAGTTTTTTGAAAGTTATTTTTACAGAGAGGTGCTGAAAAATAAATCTGCCCAAGGGCGCCATGAGTACAAAAACGCGATAATAGCTTTTTGAAAGGCATTTTTACAGCGGCGCTGAAAAATATCTGACCAAGGGCGCCATGATTACAAAAACACGATATTAGATTTTTAAAACTTATTTTTACAGAGGCGCTGAAAAAATCTGACTAAGGGCGCCATGATTACAAAAACACGATATTAGTTTTTTAAAACTTATTTTTACAGAGGCGCTAAAAAAATCTGACCAAGGGCGCCATGATTACAAAAGCATGATATTAGTTTTCTGTAAGTTATTTTTACAGGGCGCTGAAAAAATCTCACCAAGAGCGCATTGATTACGAAAACACGACATTAGTTTTTTGAAAGTTATTTTTACAGAGGCGCTGGAAATAAATCTGACCAAGGGCGTCATGATTACAAAATTACGATATTAGTTTTTTTAAAGTTATTTTTATAGAGAGGCGCTGAAAAAAAATATGTTCAAGGGCGCCATAATTACAAAAACACGATGTAGTTTTTGAAATTTATTTTTACAGAGGCGCTGAAAAAATTCCCTCCAAGGGCGCCGTGATTACAAAAACACGATATTAGTTTTTTGAAATTTATTTTTACAGAGGCGCTGAAAAAATCTGACCAAGGGCGCCATTATTAAGAAAACACGATATTGTCTTTTTTAAAACTTATTTTTACAGAGGCCCTAAACAAATCTGTCCAAGGGCGCCATGATTAGAGAAACACGATGACAGTTTTTTGAAAGGGATTTTTACAGAGGCACTGAAAAAAAAAAATCTGACTAAATGATTAAAAAATACGATATTAAGTTTTTGAAATTTATTTTTACAGAGGCGCTGAAAAAATTCTCTCCAAGGGCGCCATGATTAGAAAAACACGATAATAGTTTTTTGAAAAGCATTTTTACAGAGGCACTGAAAAAAATCTGACCAAGGGCGCCATGATTACAAAAACACGATATTAGTTTTTTGAAATTTATTTTTACAGAGGTGTTGAAAAAATCTGACCAAGGGCGCCATTATTACGAAAACACAATATTAGTTTTTTTTAAACTTATTTTTACAGAGGCGCTAAAAAAATTGTCCAAGGGCGCCATGATTACCAAAGCCGCCTCTGACAAAGGGACCAAATGAAATTAAAATGAAAATGAGCTGTATTAAATTGGCATTTTTTTTTGTTTTGTTTTTTGTTATTTCACAAAAAACAGAAATACCAAACTACCGGGCAGCCACACAGGGCGCTGAATATTTGACAGAAAATATACTAAATACATCATTAATACCAATATTAATTTATGTAGAAGTTACTATACTTCGGGGTACTGAATAAAATCTGGACCAGAGCGCCATGACTATCAAAGTCTCTGTGAATGAATCCATTTAAAATGAGGATATGTTTCTTATACAGTGTTTCGTCGTTTATACTTGCACAAAAGGCAGAAATACAAAAATACCTCACAACACCAGGGGCGCTAAATACTTAGACGCAGAAAATATGCAAACGTATTAGACGCAGACTTATTAGACACTTATTAGAAGCATTCCTAGAACAGAAATTATTTAGGCGTATATCTAAATAAGTGAGTACTTAATATTATTTTTCTTAGAATTTATCATTAATACAGGCTTTGAAACAGAGTCTGGTCCTGGATGCAATGTGTAACATGGCATATCTGATTGTCGATAACTTATGTTATCTCGAAATTGGTTTATCTAATTGTCTTTGATCACACATAGTTAGCTTATGCTATACTTTAAAAAATAAAAAGCATTACTTTTTAATTTTCCAAATGAAAATTTTATGCCTTTCAAAATGCGTGCTTAAAAAAAAAAAAAGAAAAGAAAAAAAAAGAAAAAAGTGACGATGGGCGCACCGGGCATTTGCCTCGTTGCCCGGTGGGCCAGTACGACCCTGTGTATATTGATGTTAGTCTGGCGATCCTGGCTCGGTGAACTTTTTTACACTGGAAGGCGGCTGCACAAACCGTCATCTCATCAAGTTCACAGCTGAAATTCTCGGATTAGTTAAAACTCGATTCGCTTATTAAAATGCAACTGGACTGCCAAGTCATATCTTGGTGGAAAACACCTGCGAACCCGATTTTAGTGGTTGACTGGTAGGAATTGTGTTTTCCTACTGCCTATCCTCCATGTTTTTATACCTTTGGATGCAGAAAAACACAATGATAAACCTACCGATCAACCACTAAAATCGGGTTTGCAAATGTTTTTCACCAAGATATGACTTAGAAGACCAGTTGCATTTTAATATGCAAATCGAGTTCTGCTTAATCCTGGAATTTCAACCGTCAACATCGATGAGGTGATGTCTGTGCAACTGCCTCCCGGTCTATTTAGTTTTTACTAAAACTAATGAGATATGGAAGGTCTATAGAAACGACCACTTGTCCTTCAACAATGGATGGAAAAGATATCACTAGCGAATACTGAAAGTTTCTTTTAAAGCCCACAGACATGCTCTCGTCGATATATAACAAAAAGAAAAATTTGCAAGATCCACTTTATTAATAAAAAATTTAAATAGGACCAGCTTGTTCGAGAAACAACGGTCATATTGAGAAGAGAACAATTTTACGGGTGCTTCCGTATGAGAGTGGCGACATATGAGAAATAAAATTTAATTGTTTTATCAACCAATCTCATGAGATAATTTTGCACAAAAACGAATCGTCAAGCATCTCGGTGATGCTGCCATCATAGACAAGCTAATATTTGTTGACTTGTGTCATTCGTCTAATAGAGCAATTTCCATTGACGCTATACCATAGCAACAAACTTTGAAACCAGATGGGCATTTTGTTATCTAATTTCTTTTAATTTTTATTAGTTGCATACAAATTGGAGGATTAAGGTCACGTGTTTGAAATTAACACATCGAACTTATTCAGGTCAGTATCGCCTGCTCTGAAATGTGAGTTTGTAATACTTTGGACAAAACCTTCAGTTTATGCATGCGTCGTGTGCGTATATCATTACTCATATATCATAAATTAATCCTGGTTATATTTGTTTGTTGTATACGCAACGCCATTGTGTTATTTATAAATGATTGTCCACTGCGTTATCAAATTTTGAGATATTGAAAGTTATAGTATCGCAAAATTTGGTACTGGAGTAGACAATCATAGATTAAAATAGTTGACACGTTCCTGTAAATGAATTCATATACCATTCGATGATTACTCTGAGATCACAACCTTCCTAAATGTACCAAACTGTAAAACGTTACATTCAAATCCATTCAGTGGTTGGTGAGAACACTGTGGACATACATACATAATGACTAGGATGGGCAAAAACAAATCTCTGAGCATCCTCACAAGCCTGTTATTATCGCCATGTTTGTTAAAGTTTGCCATTAGAAATGGTTGACTATGAACCCGATTCTGAACGCTGTTATTCATTTCGATACTGATGACGTCGCTGTTTAAAAGGCAAAACACTTTTCTCTATTATTGTTTCCGACACTAACGATATTGAAATTGTACTGACAGCGCTCAGAATCCAGTTCTGTTGCTGCAAAAATGTGACTATACTCAATTTGACGAAGATGTGTGGACGACATACGAGAAATGAAAAACATAAACTAGGTGAGTCTGCCTTTATATCCATGCTAATGTTTGTTGACGTCCTATTAAACGTGTCTAGGCAATTATTGTCAGTTTCAAGAATGTGGGTCGCATAGCTTAGACAAAAAGTAAGTCCTGCACCGGGTAGAATAATCCGATTTTACACAAATCTGACCAAGGTTCAGGTTTGATTGACTTTGTTTCTGGTTCGGGTCGGACTTTGACTCTTTCGAGTTGACCCGGTTTTTTAAAAGAAAATCCTGAATATTTTTCAGATGAAAACTATACATTTGAACGTTAATTTATACAAATATCTGGTTCGAAAACGAACCTCCGGCACGATATGTTCTATATGAACATACGACACGTGCCCCCGCTGCCTGCGGCACAGTATAGCAAGCGTGCTGCGCACACTCTGCAAAATCTGTAAGTCCCACTTCCTACCGCCAGGAGGCGTACTCTGATCTAAATCACTTTCAGAGCGAAACGCTGACACTTGCCACCGCTGTCTGCGGCACCGTATAGCAGGCGATGCAAAAATCTTTAGTTCCACATTCCTCCACCAGGGGACACAATATGTTTTATACGATCATTGGACACTGGTCCGCGCTACTGCAGCACCGTATAGCAGACGTGCTCTGCACGCGCTGCAAAATCTGTTATTTCACACATTCCACCACCAGGAGGCACATTCTATTCTTAACAAACCTCTATTTAAACGAAACTCCATTTTCAACCTATCCGTAGATATATTACCCAAGGGGGTCGGACCCATACAACCCGAGATAGGGAAGCGCCCCTTGATGGTAAAAAGTGGAGCTAAAATATGCAAGGCTATCGAAAACCACGTTGAATGAACCGAATCACGTTGCTATCGGGACCATAGAACACGGATAGCAAAGCGCCCCTGACGGGAAAAAGTGGGACCAAAATATGCAAGGTTATGGTGCATAAAATGAGAGTGATCAAACGGCTACCCAATGATATATCACATGAGGGATATCAGAAAAATTGAGTAAGTGCCCCCGAGGAAGAACTTGGGGGGGGGGGGGACGGGAGATGCATAACATGAAACAGTAGTCACAGGGTTTTCCAATGATATATTACATGAGGCGTGTCGGCAAAAGTTAGAAAAGTGGAGGGAAAAGGGACGGAATGTAGTATTTTTTTAACATAAGAGTTTAGCGCATCTATAAATTAAACCGTATTTAGAAATTTTTAAGATATTTGTAGAAATATCAAATTTATTATACACTAGCTGGCTCGCCCGGGCCCCTCAATTTTTCCAAATGAATCGCAAATATTTAAAATTTCAATTCATATTAAAATTAATGAAAAAGAATATCTGAAAATGAACCTTTGGAACGGGTCCCCGCTGCCTAAGACAGCGTAAATCGGGAGTGCTATGCTGTATGTCCCAAATAAACCTCTCCAAATGAAATCTCTTACTTCCACATTCCACCGCCAGAAATGCACTCTTTTCTAAACAAAACTGTATCCAAACGAAACTCCCTTATTCAACCTATCCGTAGATATATTAGTGGAGGGGCTAAGGGCTCAAATAAAAGAAAACCCCAACTAGAGGGAAAAGATGGGAGGTAATAATAGGAAACGGTAGTCAAAGGACTGTAAATGATATATGAGCGGGTCGGAAAAAGTTAGAAAAGTTCCCCCAGCGAGGCTAATTGGAGGGAGGAGGCTGGAAAGGTCATAATATGAAAGTGTGGTCAAAGGGCCGTCCAATGATATATCACATGAGAGGGTCATAACAAGTTACAAGAATGCCCTCCGGGAGGTTAAATTTGGGAGGGCGGGACGGGGACGAGAGGTGCATAATATGAAAGAGTGGTCAAAGGGCTGAACAATAATATATCACATGGGGGGTGTCAGCAAAAGTTAGAAAAGTGACTCCCCAGGAAGGGGTTAAGTGGGGGGGGATGGATGGGATGTGCATAATATGAGAGTGGTCACAGGGTTTTAAAATGATAAATCACATGAGTGGGTTGGAAAAAGTTAGAAAAGTACCCCCAGCGGGGAAAATTGGAGGGAGGAGGCTGGGAAATTCATAATATGAAAGAGTGGTCAAAGGGTTATCCAATGCTATATCACAGGAGGGTGTTGTATAAAGTTACAAGAGTGACCCCCAGGGGGTAAATTTATGGCAACGGAGACGAGAGGTGCATAATATGATAGAGTGGTCAAAGGGCTATCCAATGATATATCAAATAAGGGGTGTCGGCAAAAGTTAGAAAAGTGACTCCCAAGGGAGGATGGACGAGATGTGCATAATATGAATGTAGGCAACTGTTAGAAAAGTGCCCTCCCTGGGGGGCAAAGAGGGGGGGAAGGGGGTCGAGATGTGCAGAATATGAAACAGTGGTCAAATGGCTGTGCAATGATATATCACAAGGAGTTCGGAAAAAGTTTGAAAATTGCCCCTTACCACAGGGGGAGGGGATACTATCTCGCCTTTGTAGTATAACCCCTATTACATGAGGGGAAAGTAGACTTTCAACTATCGAAATTTCAAACATTACAATATTTAGCTCTCACTATCAAGATATTTTAATTAAAACGACTAGGGGAGAGCAGGAATTATTATTACCCCTTTCAAATATAGAAATTTCCAATATTCAGCTATCAATTTGTTCTTATTTTTTCTCTAACATTTAAACAACCACCAGTATCGTTTAATTGCATTGCACTCATTTAATTTAAAATACAATTTTTTAATTTTTATTCCTTTTAAATAGATACCTTTCATTTAAAATACATGTATTAAATACATTCAGAATAGCTATCCTTCACACATTTAAGGTGATTCTCAAATATATATTTTTCTCACTCAAAAACAGGAAGCTTTCTGATGTATTAATCACATGCACTCATTTCATTTAACATACAAATCTTTAATTTTTTTCTTTTAAATAACTACTTTTAATTTAAAACAGATATTCTTTAAACATTTAAGATTACTTTCCCCTGCTCAACAACGGAAAGCTTTCTGACTTATTTTTGAACATAAAAACATGATATTTGGAGGTATAATTATCAATGTAATTTGTAATTAAACATGTTTTTCCTTTTTCGATAAACGAATTACAAGCTGTTGTCTTAGGATGATTTTTTTTTTCTTTCTTGCACTGCCACATCTGGAAATCTAATTAAAAATGCAAACTTTGACAGAATTTTCTTAGAATTTTTTTATCCTTATTGAAAAATGGAAAACACAGTTCGATTATGCAGTTTTTCAATAACAGCACCTGCCAATTTGATTCGTCTGCACATAAAAATGCCAGATAGTAGCCAGTTTGGATTTGAGTATACAGCCTTAATCTATACTAATAAAAGAAAGTTTTGCTGTATGTGTGTGAGCGTGTCTGTCTGTGATAGCTAACGAAATCTACCGCACATACAAAGCTGAAAGTTCTTGTGAGGGTAGTCGAAGTCTTCTCCTGGTGCACCTGAGACAAAATTTTTTTAAATTTCTAATTAGCTGAGTTATTAATTAAAAGAAAGAAAAAATATTTATAATTCAACTAAAGCATAGGTTTTTATGAAACCACAGAATTCATTAATCAGAGGAGACCAAATATCTGACACTTTCGCAGCCAATGAGATGTATTCGTCAAGCAGAATCTTATATTATTTCAGAACAACACGTGACTAAAAAGAGTAGGTAATTTTCCAGCTGTATAGAATTTTTTTAAATATTGCATTTATCAATTTGAAATTAACACATCTATGCACAAAATGTTATGCTGAATCCAGAAATCTAATTTTTATAAAAATCTATAAATAACTTTTTATTTTATAAAAAAAAAAATCGATTTTTAAAAGGAAAAATAAATGTTTTGACAATTTGTTCATAAAGAAATGTTTGCATTTGTTATATTTATGGGAATGTGAAGGGGAGGAAACTACGTTTGATTGAATATGGTAATCAGCCCACATGACAGATATAATTACGATCGAGACTAGTAGGCTTTGCCCACTATTATGTAATTTCATCAAATCTTTTAAATTCTTATTTGATTCTGCCACCCCCGCAAGTAATATATCTACAGAAAGGTTAAATAATGGAGTTTTGTTTGGATATAGGTTTGTTTAGAAAAGAGTGTCCACTTGGTGGTGGAAATTGGTACTAGCAGATTTTGCACAGCGTCCGCAGCATGTCTGCTATACTGTGTCGCAGGCAACCTTGACATGTGTCAGAGTTTTGTTTTGGAGGTGGATTGTTTAAAACAGTATGCATCCTCCTGGCAATGGAAAGCAGAACTAACAGTTTTCTCAGCGTGTGCACAGCTGGTATAAAATCACATGAATTTAAGTTTCATTTAAGAATATTATCACGGGCCCGAGCAATGCCAGATCGGTCAGCTAGTTTATAATAAATAAAAATGTTCTTATAAGAGCTTGATAAGCAAGTATTTCAAACTAGGTTTGCAATCAATTGGTTGCTCATGATCATGAGCTTCCTAACAGCTACTTTCTAGTTTGGTATACTGGACTTCGTTTGTATATACTATAGTTCCTTGAAACACTGCGAGTTCAGAAGTATCTCACATGTTTTACTAATTGCATATAGAAGGAAAGGAGAAGGTTTATTTTTTTTTAAATCTGGAAAAATATAATAAAGTCTTTTGCTGTGCTGGACAGGAAAAGGTTAAAATTAAATGTTGGAAATATACAGTAGACTCCTTCAAATCCACAAACGCATAAAATCTGCACATCATTGCAAATGTAAAATGTGAAACTTACAGTTAAGATATAAGACAAAAATTCATGATTTTTAACACTTTTTTTAGTTGAAAAGTGTTTGAGACTTTGGTTTGTCGGTTTGTCCGTGATCTAACCCGTGTAAATATTTTTTGATTGACATGTAATTGATATACATTATTGAGCTGTGCCATGTCATGTTTGGTATTGAAAATGGAGTGTGCATCATGCATAGTTCATTTAAAGGGCATTCAAAAATATTCCGTTACATTAAAGTCTATGGGAAAAAATCAATTGCTGTGTATTTCAACAGTGTTACACAATTTTAAAAATAATGAGATTTATATACATTATTAAGATGCACTAGAAGATAGTAATTATAGAATATGGTTATCTGTATCACAGATAGTACACATACAGGGAAACTCAAAAGTATTCTGTTATATTATGGTCTATGAAGGAAAATCGTTTGCGGTGTATTTTAATGGTGTTACTTCGTTACAAATATAATTAAATTCATATAAAATTTTGAGAGGCAATAAAACATGCTTTCTGCAGAATATGGGATGCAAAAGATTTATCATTCAGTTACAGGGTCTCACACACAAGAGTCGGTTATATAATAATCTATGGGACAAAATTGTTTGAAGTGTATTTTAATTATAATGCACTGTCTCAAACTTGATGAAATTTATATACATTACTGAGGTTCGCTAAAAAATACTTGCAGTAGAATATGATGTGCATCACATTTATTGTTCATTTACAGGGGTACATAAAAGATTTTGGATACAAATACAGTATCTGAAGTATTGTTTATTAGGGTTGATTGTTGAAAGTGCATTTTCTGTTATGGTATCTGTTTAGTTTAAATAAATTGATGCACACTACATAGTGTATATAAATTCTATAGACCATATACAGGGCTACACAAAAGAATTTGCAAGCATTATTGAGAGAGAGTGCGAATTGTTTAACGGTAGAAAAAATGGATAAATTAAAACTAGTAAAACTGGCTGCCTATTGATAGTAATTCCTCAAACTGTGATTTCACCTATATACAGGGCTGTATGAAAGAATTCAAGTACATTTCCGTCTATTGGTGGAAATTGCTAAAAGTGAATTTTGAATTGTGTTATGAGTTTTCTAACTAAACTAAATTTTAGCATACTATATAAAATATACAGAGCTGCACAAAAGAATTGGAGTACCTTAGCAGCTTTGTGCAGTAATTGTTGAAATTTGGTTTTTAAATGTGTTTGCGTTTTCTAAAATGTTTACTTAGGTATCTTCTTTACCTTATTAAATGACGAAATTTTGAAGTATTCGGAAAGTGTTTCATAGTCTATGCTTGATGCACGATTTTTCTTTCTTGTTTAAATTTTAATGCCATTTTGTACACATTTTAATATGTAATTCTGGTTAATATGACCGAATTCATGCTTTCTTATAAAGAAAGTATAAATTTATTTCCGAAAAAATTCAAAATAGTGCTGATCAGTTGTAATCGCAATCTTTTTACCAAATAACTTATATGCATTAATACAGGGTGATTCAGCTCGTCGGTGACAAACTTTAAGGATCGATAGAGCACACCTAGACGAACATTTTTGAATAGGGAATGTAGGGTCCCTGACGCGATGGTAAGGCGCTAGGCGCTTTCGAAAATTTGGGTGCCGAAATTCGAAACGTCATAAAAACTAGGGAAATGGTTAGATTTTCTTGCTTGTTGCGTCGAAATGATTCTGTTTGTTTAGACTTTCTTCAGTACCAATTTGATAAGCGTATCTCTTAAAACATGGATAGGGGGCGCTGCAGACTTTGGAGAGCTAGACAACAACTTTAAGCCCGTTATTTTGATAATTTAACACATGCTCGCCAAAGTTTATACTCTAACTTAAAGTTTGAACCCAAAAGTAGAGCCCTGCAAAAAGCGTAAGAGCCGGAATAAAATGTCAAAGTACAGGGTGGTCGAAACTCGAAGGCTCCTAGGAGATAAACAAACAGATTTCTTGACTTATGGCATGCATTTTCATGATTCTGTTTGCTGGGGCTCTCTGAAACTCAGTTGAACGGTACAAAAAGAAACATCGATAGGGGGCGCTTTGGGCAAAAAACATAATTCGTTGACATTTCGGACGCTAACTGGAAACGGGGCGCTACGATCAGTTAGAAACAAAACAAGAGAGTAATTTACTTATCATAAGAAGCTATTAAAACTGCAGTTTGTTTGTTTTTTTTAACAAACATAGCTGGTTTCAATCATGCACAATGCGCGCAATAAAATTTACATAAGGTGCTTTTTGCTGATTTATGCAAAAGATATCGTACCATATCGATATGCAAAAGATACGTAATGCGTAGACGACAACGCGAGATGACGTAGTTGTATGCGCAGACACGTCTTTTGAACGTGCGGTACCTACTTAAGCTTCGGGTTACTTGTCTGCAGATCGGTAGTAGGATGGAACGGTACACAAACTCTGAATTGGCTGACATGCATTTGGCGTATGGCGCTGCTGGTTGTAATGGACGAGCCGCTCAGCGGTTGTACGCCGAGCGTTACCCCAACAGGCAAATCCCCTGCCATGCCTTTTTCGCTCGAGTACACCAGAGGTTGTCCACAACGGGATCTTTCGACGGAGGCAGGCCTGAACGGGAGCGATCAGTGAGCACCCCCGACAACGAAGAGGCTGTGCTTAACCTGGTTGAGGACAACCCAGGTCTTAGCACGAGAGATATCGCCAGACATGTTGGCATTTCGCAAGCAACTGCGTGGCGCATCTTACGTTCCCGGAATCTGCACCCCTACCACATCCAGCGGGTGCAGTTGCTCAGAGAGCAGGATTTTGGCCCTCGAGTGGAATTCTCAAGATGGTACTTGGCGATGAGATCCAGGGATCCCCGTTTTGTAAACAGCATTTTGTTTACGGACGAGTCCACCTTCAGCCGGGAGGGAATGTGGAACGCCCACAACAGTCATGTGTGGTGTGATGAAAATCCACATGAAACCAGAAGCCGAGCAGCCCAGGAGCGTTTCTCAGTAAATGTGTGGGCCAGCATTCTGGGGGATTGCCTCATTGGCCCTTATTTGTTACCTGAACGGCTGACAGGTGGAAATTACCTGATTTTCCTGGATCAAGTGCTGCCGCAGCTTCTGGATGAGGCGCACGTACCCGAAGGTTCGCGTCGCCAGATGTGGTTCCAGCACGATGGAGCTCCGGCCCATTACACGAACGACGTGCGTCTCCATCTAAACGCAAGGTATGGCCAGCGGTGGATCGGGCGTGGGGGTCCAGTTCACTGGCCTGCCCGATCACCAGACCTCACCTGCTTGGATTTCTTCCTTTGGGGTTACCTGAAGGCCGAGGTATACCATACACCTGTCAGCAGTGCTGAAGAACTTGTGGCGCGCATTGTGGCAGCTGCAGGGCAGATCAGAGATACTCCTGGCATTGTTGGAAACACACACTCCTCAATGCGACGGAGGTGCGAAGCCTGCATCATGGCCCAAGGTCGAAATTTCGAGCATCTTCTGTAGTGTTATTTTTTGTAAATAAATTTCCAGTATCATTGATGTTTTTGGTCTAAATTTATTCAGAAGTGTTGAGCAGAGGTAGAAAATGTGTTTTCATTATTACTAACTGATCGTAGCGCCCCGTTTCCAGTTAGCGTCCGAAATGTCAACGAATTATGTTTTTTGCCCAAAGCGCCCCCTATCGATGTTTCTTTTTGTACCGTTCAACTGAGTTTCAGAGAGCCCCAGCAAACAGAATCATGAAAATACATGCCATAAGTCAAGAAATCTGTTTGTTTATCTCTTAGGAGCCTTCGAGTTTCGACCACCCTGTACTTTGACATTTTATTCCGGCTCTTACGCTTTTTGCAGGGCTCTACTTTTGGGTTCAAACTTTAAGTTAGAGTATAAACTTTGGCGAGCATGTGTTAAATTATCAAAATAACGGGCTTAAAGTTGTTGTCTAGCTCTCCAAAGTCTGCAGCGCTCCCTATCCATGTTTTAAGAGATACGCTTATCAAATTGGTACTGAAGAAAGTCTAAACAAACAGAATCATTTCGACGCAACAAGCAAGAAAATCTAACCATTTCCCTAGTTTTTATGACGTTTCGAATTTCGGCACCCAAATTTTCGAAAGCGCCTAGCGCCTTACCATCGCGTCAGGGACCCTACATTCCCTATTCAAAAATGTTCGTCTAGGTGTGCTCTATCGATCCTTAAAGTTTGTCACCGACGAGCTGAATCACCCTGTATAGCTTTTGCTTTTATGGTTATGAAATCTGGCTAAACATGAAATGAAACTATGTTTTTTGATGATTTAGATGTAAATTATTAGTGCACCTTTATGAGGTGAGTTTCATTAACTAATTGAAGAAAAATTTATATCATCATTATTATGCATATTTAGTTTTAACTTGATTTTTACTTTTAGTATTATAATCCTTTTTTAAATTTTCTTAATTTTTTGTTAATTTACTTTATTATTTAATTATTTTACGACAATGTAAGCATTAATTATGATTTCAAGGACATTATTATATTCAAATTACTATTTAAAAAATGTAAATAAAGCAGTGACCAGAAATCTGCAAAATTCTAAAATCTGCAAAACCTGTGGTCCCAAGCTATGCAGATTTGAGGGAATCTACTGTATTTACATTTAAAAATGTAATCGAAAATGTATCTAATTTCGATGTTACCTGAAGATATTCTACTCTGAATTAAAATGTTTGTTATTTAAATATCTTTCTATTCTATGCTTTGATACTGAAATATACAATATAATTATAAAGATCAATCATGAAAGAGAAAGTTACTTGAAAAAATACTGATCTAGAAAGGTCATTATAAGATTCATAGATCTCTGCTTTTCAAACTTTTCAAAGTAATTTGAGTGTGAATGAAAATTAATTTTTATAACTTACCAGTTATGAAAAGCTCTTTTTCCTCTTGGGTTTTATTAATTTTTGACTGAAATTATGGATTACGACCCTGGTCTACTAGACAAAAATTGTTTATAACAGTTAGGAATGCACCGAATAGTGATTTTGGCTGAATATAGAATATGGCCGACTACAGGTAGACCGAATATTCGGCTGGCCTTACAGTAACTGTTAGGCCGAATTTGGCTTGTCGAATACTTTTAGATTTCAAAGTTTAAAGGCATTAAAATGTTAAATTTTGAAACAATTTTACGTAAAATTTAAAACAGAAATTTTTATTTTGATAAATAAGAGCTTTTTTCAAGTAAACATCATGCTGAAAAAAATCTGCTTTGAGTTATTTAAGAAGAGGATAGTTATAAAATTTTTGATTAAGCAAGGAAGTTTTTAAATGCATCCCAGATCGATGTCTGGAATGGGCGATCATTTTCAGAGATTGTAAACGTTGTTGTTAAAATCTTGAAACAGATTATTTACTGGACAATGTTCAGGAACTTGCATTTGTATATAATTAAAATTCGTATGAAAATCCTCGTGATTGTTAAGTATTATTAAAGAAAATTAACCAAACAACAAATAAATAACGTAAAAACATTCTCTTTTATTTAAATGTGATTCAGTTTCTAATTATTCTGAATATCTTTATAAGTTCACTGTTAAACGTATAACTTGTATAAGGTTTTTAAAATTATGTTTTAAAAGTTTTTTTTTAAGTATTTGGTTCGGCCGAAAATTTCTATATTCGGCCAAACCGAATATTCAGCAGGCCGAATAGTTTGCTATTCGGTCAAGACGAATATTTGGCATACCAAATAGTTTGATATTCGGCCAAATACCAAATATTTGGTGCATTCCTAATAACAATTATTTACAATTGTTTACTTCAATCTCTTAATCTCATCACCTTTGAAACACTTTGCCTAAATCTAATACAGTAAAGCACCGTTTTTCATTTATACGTCGTATCATTTATACTTTTACATTTATGTACGTCATTTCAGTGCAGTTCTGATTCATCCCAGTGTATTTTAATGTTGTGATGTTTTCTTTATAAGATGCATAACTTTGGTTATACGTCATTTCTTTCATGCCATAACTAATTTTCTCAAAAATTTTCCCCCAGTGTCATTCTTTTTTCTTTTCTGCTAATAATATTTACAGAAAGATGAAGAAGAAACAACATGTGTAACTGCTAGGAGGGTTATTTCAAATTTGAGGAACAGGAAGTGGGATAAAAAGAATTCATAGTGGGTGGTCTGCTCACTTAGAGCTTTTTTTGCTTTCCACAATATTAGTGAGAAAACTTTCCAGGAACTTAACTCCATAAATAATGCTGTACTTAAGTCTGAAAGAAAATCAGTAGGTAAGACGACGATTAAAGATTATTTTAATTAAAATCTCTTTATACATCCAATAATGCAACAAAGAAAGTGTAATTCATGATGTACAACTTAAATAAGGATTGATAATTCTCAATTTTATTTTTCAATTTCAGAAATGACTATTTAATAGTCGAACTTTCCTTTAACGAAGTTTTCTACGTAACGAAATTTTCTGCTGAACCTTGACTTTGAACACCATTAACATGTAAATTAATCTGCATATTACGAAAAATATAGTCTATATAATGAAGTTTATTCCACTTTCGAGAGTGTACAGCATTCAAACAGAGAGGTTACTGTTGCTACATATGTATGAATTTATTTCAGAGGATTTTATGAAAATGAAATTATTTATTTTTTTAATCAATTCCATTCAAAAAAAAAAAAAAAAATTCAAAAGGATGTGATACAATAAGAAGGGGATTCCAGTTTCACGAAAATGTTACAGATGAATTGTTCGGATACTTACAAAAGTGCGAAATATTTTATGAACAATATTTCTTATAAGAAATCTGTACAAAGAAATGTTATAATTTTTTTTAAGTTAAGGATTTGGAATACTGAGAAAAAAAGAGAAAAGGTGCCCTATGCTTCAGTTTTTGTTTACTTCTCTTTATTATGTGATATTTTAGACATTATTCTAATTAAATTTTTCTCATGTATCTACACTGCATAAAAAAAAAATACTGCCTGAATTAAATACATTTTTCCAATATTTTCATTTTATGTGTATTTTTCATTTTATGCAGGTGTATTTTACTATGCAAATTTCATGAATTTGAGATGATTTCTATTTAACGAATTTTCTTCATAACGAAGTGTTTAAGTGTAACGATGAGACTTCGTTAAATGGAAGTTTCACTGTATTTTTATTTCAATGTTTTAACTTTTTTTCAATAAATAGTGCATCTTCAACAACCAAAAATGGCAGCAAAAATTAAATTTGTATGATTGCAGCATTATATTTACACAGTCAAAGATTTTACACCTTTGGCGACTACAATTAGGTAGCTTTCTTTACAAAAAAGCTACCTATTGCAGCCGTTCGGAGGAAAGCGATTTCAAAAAATTTTGGTATATTTTCATCGATCATGACCCCCAGACCCCGAAACCACCCTCCGTTCAAAATTGATATATATATATGACCTATGTCACACTGTAAATCCCGTAATTATGAACCGATTTCGATGTAATTCGGTGTGTACATAGTACATACCAATGTCTCGACCGAGTTCGTTGGCCAGCTTCATCCGCCATTTTGTTTCAAAATGGCGGCCATTTAAAATTTTTAAAAAAAGTTAAAACTTGAAATGTGGTACCAAAAAATTAAAAATGGAAAAATATTTTTTTCTTATGTATTTGACCTTTATACAAAGATTCCGGAGCAGTTTTTGTTTCGTCTATATCTTAAAAAATGGCTGAGTTATAGCATTTTGAATTTCTAGCGTGGCTGACATTTTGAAACGTCCTGAATTTTGTCACGCGATAAAAGGCGTATTTATGAACCGATTTGGATGTAATTCGGTGTGTACATAGTACATACCAATCTCTCGACCGAGTTCGTTGGCCAGCTTCATCCGCCATTTTGTTTCAAAATGGCGGCCATTTAAAATTTTTTTAAAAATTTAAAATTTGAAATGTGGTACCAAAAAATTGAAAATGGAAAATATTTTTTTCTTATGTATTTGACCTTTATACAAAGATTTCGGAGCAGTTTTTGTTTCGTCTATATCTTAAAAAATGGCTGAGTTATAGCATTTTGAATTTCTAGCGTGGCTGACATTTTGAAACGTCCTGAATTTTGTCACGCGATAAAAGGCGTATTTATGAACCGATTTGGATGTAATTCGGTGTGTACATAGTACATACCAATATCTCGACCGAGTTCGTTGGCCAGCTTCATCCGCCATTTTGTTTCAAAATGGCGGCCATTTAAATTTTTAAGAAAAATTTAAATTTGAAATGTGGTACCAAAAATTGAAAAAATATTTTCTTCTTATGTGTTTGACCTTGATAAAAAGATTCGGGAGCAGTTTTTGTTTCGTCTATATCTTAAGAAATGGCTGAGTTATAGCATTTTGAATTTCTAGCGTGGCTGACATTTTGAAACGTCCTGATTTTTCTCACGTAATAACAGGCGTATTTATGAACCGACATGGATGTACCTTGGTGTGTACATAGTACATACAAATATCTCGACCGAGTTCGTTGGCCAGCTTCATCCGCCATCTTGTTTCAAAATGACGGCCATTTAAAAAAATTAAAAAATAAAAAAATTTAAATGAGATACCAAAAAATTGGAAAATGAAAAAGATTTTTTTTTTGTATGTGTTTGACCTTAATACAAAGATTCCGGAACAGTTTTTCTTTCATTTATATCTTAAACAAAATGGCTGAGTAATAGCATTTTGAATTTCTCTTGTGGCTGACATTTTAAAACGACCTGATTTTTGTCACGCGATAACAGGCGTATTTATGAACCTATTTGGATGTAACTTGGTCTGTACATAGTACATACCAATGTCTCGACCGAGTTCGTTGGCCAGCTTCATTCGCCATCTTGTTTCAAAAGGGTTGCCATTTAAAAAAAATTAAATTTAAAATTCAAAATGAGGTATTAAAAAATTGGAAAATGAAAAAGATTTTTTTTTTATGTGTTTGGCCTTGATACAAAGATTCCGGAGCAGTTTTTGTTTCTGAAAATTTGTTCTTTTGTTGATATCTTAAAAAATGGTTGATTTATAGCACTTTGAATTTCTAGCATTGCTAACATTTTGAAACGATCTTGTATTTGTCACGCGATAACACACGTATTCGCCTATTTCGATGTAAGAAGGCATGTGGATAGTATACATCAACACCTCGACCAAGTTCGCTGGCCAGATTCATCAGCCATCTTGTTTCAAAATGGCGGCCATTAAATTAAAAATATATATATATATTTAAAGTGAGGTGCAAAAAAAATTAGAAATTGAAAAAGGTTTCTTTCTTAAGTATTTGATCTTGATATAAGGATTCAGGAGCATTTTTTGTTTGTCTTTACCTTAAAAAATGGCTCAGATATAGCAGTTTCAATTTCTATTGTGGGTGACATTTTGAAAAATCTGATTTTTTGCATGCGACAGCACTCCTATATATTAACCGATTCCGATGTGAGTGAGCATGTGCACAGCAATTACTAAGGTCTCAACCAAGTTCACTGGTTAGCCTCATCCACCATGTTGTCTTAAAATGGCAGGCACTTTAAGAAATTGCCGAATTTGGCAGCCAAATATAAGTTACTTTAAAGAAAAGCAGCTTGGATAAAGCTGACTAATTTCGCGAAATTCTCATTCATTATATTGATAAAAATTAGTATTGAATCTCCTATATTCGGTTTCCACTAAATTGAGCGTCGTGTGTTTGCATGATATAAGTTGTCTTTTTTTTAAATAAGGATTATGAAAGCTACCTCTTCCTCCCGGCACTGGCCGGAAGGACTTTTTTGATTTTATGTCTTTCTCAGTTACACATCATTTTAGAATGGTCCCTTGAAAGACGTATATTCGGTGCTTTACTGTATAATTTTATGTTATTTCACCTTATATTTTATAACACTAATACAGTAAATGCTGTTTAAATGAACCGTGTACAGCATAGCTGCTGTTTCTATAATCTAGAAAAAAATTCACATCTATCTACCTGAATTTAAAAAAAATTTCTTGAATTAGAAATTTTAATTAATAATAATAAAAAAAAAATCCAATAATTAGTGCAAAAAATAACATATTCAATGTTTCTATTATACATTTTCTGGAGTGGGGAGGGATGGGACACTTTTTACAAAAACAAGAAAATCTACTTTGTTTCATACAAAAACAAAAAATTCAATTTATAGAATACAAAATGAAACACTTTTTAATGTCCTTGAACAACATAGAAACATAATTTGTAGAAACAATTTTATAATTAAAGAAATCATAAATTTCAAAATGTGTCCGATACCTCCCCACAAACAGAGAGGTATGGGACAGCTATAAAAAAATGTATGATAAGGCACAAATAGTCTATTGTTGGCTATATATGCAGGCTAACAAAGATTGTAGGTTGATAATGTCTATGCTACAATATCAAATTCCAGTATCTTCATCACTGGAAAGAAAATTAAGGATTGTCAGTTAGAGATGACATTAAAAAATAATCAGTTCAATTTATTTACATTTTGAAGTAAATGAATATATTTTCAATGGTATAATAATTATACTACCCTCTAAAAATATTTGCATATTAGCAATTTACATTCATCTTATTTAAAAGAAGGAATTAGACTTATCCCATTCCTCCCTCTAACTTCTTTTATGTTAAACTTCTTATATAATCAAAAATGCTACTTTTAGGCATAGTTTAAGTTATAGATAATATAAAGCATAATGTTCCATAAATAGGGAAACTATTACATCTACGCATAAACAAATCATTAATATACAGAAAGCATAACAAATATATGAAGAAGATTTACTTTTGATTCTTGAAATAATCTTTTTTTATCCAATTGCAAGCTTATGCAGATCAGCTACTTTTTTCAACTGAAGATTTAGAACTTAATACCATTGCTTCATCTAATGTGCGATTGATGAAGTGTTTAGAATGATACATAAAGAGAAAAACCTACTGTAAAGATGAAAATAAGGAATTTTGCTTAGTGGCCACTGGCCGGTAAGTTGATTTTTTTTAGTAGCCAGTTACTGGCTAGTGAGAATAATTTCTTTAGTCGCCAGTAAGTACATTTATGTCACTGAATATGTCATTTAAAAATATATAAGTTTAGAGGTAATAAGTAATTTATGTAACAAGTAAAAATATTTTAATTCATATTGTTTTGAATAAACTTGAGATACTAATTTCCAATCTATTTTACATTAAGTTAACAGCGAAGATATATATAGCTAACTACATAAGTCCAGTATACCTATGTACTTTTAAAAATTTTTTTAAAAATCTAAAATTTACAACAAATTTTCTGAGATGTAAAGGGGGGTGTCTCTCCTGGAAGTAATTATGCATTTTCTTCATGATACTTTAACAAAATTCGCATTTTTCCACGATCTATTGGCGATGTTTGTGTTTCTTCCGCAATCCTTTGACAAAATGTGCGTTTTTTCGCAATCTTTTGACAAAATTCGCGTTTTTTTCTCGATTTTTTCTTGAAATTCGCGTTTGTTTTCGCGATTCTTTGACGAAATTCGTTTTTTTCTGCGATCTATTGACGAAATTCACGTTTTTTCGCGATCCATTGACGATATTTTGCGTTTCTTCCGCGATCCATTGACGATATTTTGCATTTTTCCGTGATTTATTGACGATATTCAGCGTTTTTTCCGCGATTCTTTGACGAATTTCGGGTTTTTTAGCGATCTTTTGAGGAAATACAGATTTTTCTGCTATCCTTTGACGAAATGTGCAGTTTTTTGGCGATCTTTTCTCAAAACTCTCGTTTTTTTCGCGATTCCTTGACGAAATTCGCGTTTTTTCACGATCTATTGACGATATTTGCGTTTTTTCCGCGATCCATTCACGATATTTGTGTTTTTTCGAGATTTTTTGACAAAATTCGCGTTTGTTTTTCGCGATCTATTGTCGATATTTGCGTTTTTTTCGCGATCCGTTCACGTTAGCTGCGTTTTTTCCGCGATCACTTGACGAAATTTGGGTTTCTGAGCAATCCTTTAACGAAATTCGGGTTTTTCTGCGATCCTTTAACGAAATGTGTGGTATTTTCGCAATCTTTTGACAAAAGTCTTGTTTTTTTTTTCACGATTCTTTGACGAAATTCGCTTTTTTTCGTGATCTATAGACGGTATTTCTGTATTTTCGCGATCTTTTGACAAAATTCGCGTTTTTTTTCCGCGATTCTTTGACGAAATCCCTTTGGAAAATCCTGCATTTGGCCGGTACTTTCCACATATTTAGTCGCCAGTTTTTCGCGTTTAGTCGCCGAGTGGCGACTGCTTATTTTCATCTTTAACCTACTGTCCCATTCCTCCCCACTCTCCCCTACACATTTGTTTTCCTTAGGGGAAAAAAAATCAAGTAAGTTTTGCAGCTATACATTATGATTTCATTTATTAAAAATACTAATTCAATTAACTAGTGATTCAAATAAGCAGTGATTACTAGATTAATTATCAATAAACCTTTCCTTCCAACATATTTTTGACTGTGATCGTTTTGATTTTATATTCATATTAGAGTAACACGGATTGATATTGATAATTTGTTCAGAAATAAGAAACCTTTTTTATTTACAAATGGTACAATTTATCATAATATATTTTTTATGTGTTTTTAAGTATTTATATAAAATGATATTTCTGTATTATGAAAAAAATAAAAAAATTTTAGAGAAGGTAGTATCAATTTGCATTAAATACTCATTATTTATACTTAATGCGTTTAATTTTTTTTTTATTGAACTGAAAATAATAGTCCTATTATTTATTATACTCTTTGTATTTTTAAAATAATTTTTAATTGCACAATCTTATTTAATAATTATTCTATATGTCATTATTCACAATTTCATGGTTTGCAATCTTCATATTTTTAAATCAGAGTATAAAAAAAAATAAGTAAATAAATAAAAATAAAAAATAATAAAATAAAAGGAAAACTTAATTTCTATGCTAATTTTCTCAAAAAAGAAGAAGAAATATTATACATTATAATAATATAGCATTAAATCTAAAAAATCTTTTCATCTATGATATTTTATTTAACGAAGTTTCGGTAAAATATAACTTGATGCTAACTTTTATTCCATGGGCTACATTTACCGACACATTCTGTGTTAACCATTTTATTTTATTTATTTATAAAATTATGTAATTTAACTATTTTAACTGTGTTCAAGAATATTAAACATAAATGTCGGTTTATTTGTACATTAGAACATTTATAGTATTATGACCTTACATTTTATTGTTTTCGAAAGATATATAATTAAAATACAAAATAAGTTCTTTAAGATAAACACAAAATCCTAATCTACATACTAATGCTAGTAAAATTATTTTCAACAAAGAATGACTAAGTGTTGACTTATTTAAACGTTTTTTTTTTTTTTTAAACATTATACATTAATAAACAATGAGTTAAAAGTGTTTTACGAGGTTTAAAACAATAAACTTTAAAATTGTTTTTCATTTTAGTTTAATAATATAAGAATCATTTCTTACATAAACTAAGGAAAGTTGTTAAAATATTAATATGTTGTAAAAACACACACACACAAAAAATATGTAAAATGCATAATATTTAACATGTTCCACTTTGTAAAATCATAACATAATGAAAAAAATTAGAGAATAACAAGGCATAAAACGTTATATTTCAAATATAGATTATTAAAGTGAAATTTTAAAATCAAAGTTTTACAAAACACTAATATTTCAGAAACTTTCATTTAATCCATTTCAGAAATTTAACAAAAAAAAAAAAAAAAAAAAAGAAAGAAAAAAAAAAAGAAAAAAAAGCTTCAATAAAAATAATACATGACCAATCTTGAATAAAATAAATGACAATACAAGGAAACTGTCAGAAATGATAAACAGGATATAACTTATATCAGACAAAAGCTTTATTATACTTTTTACGATTTTACTTTATTAAATGTTACCAAAAAAAAAAAAAAAAAAAAAAAAAATGAGAGGGAAAAGATTTATAAATTTATACGTTCTAAGTGTTGATTCTAATTAGCTTTACAATTCGTCATCTCATTCTTATTTACAATGACGCTAGACTATTCCCCAAATTTGTAAATAATGATCAAAACGCAAGTAACCCTAAAGATACCGCCAACAAGTAATGTTTTGGCGAGGATTTGGCGACAGACACTGTCTACCGTTTGCATTTTTATAGAGACGTGAAAAGCTTAAACCTTAAGTGATGAGGTGATTTCTTTTTTTTTTTTTTAAACGTTATGAGGCGGTGTGTATGTAACCCCAAAATTTGATTTCTTGTCTTGCATGGGCGTACCCAGGGGGGGGGGGGGATGATGGGGCTACAGCCCCTCCCGAAATTTTCGAAAGTGATATGAAAAAAGTGTTGATTTTTTTCTTTCTTTTTTGGAAAAAATTTACTTTTTTCTATCATAAAGCAGACCGGCCATTCTCATTAATCCCATATTAGTCCACATTGACACCAAAGAAGAAAAAGGGGGGTGATGGGGTTACAGTCCCCCCCCCCTTTTTCCCAAAATAGCCTGAAATTAAATAAAAAAAGGTGATTCTCCCTTACTTTTTTAGATAAATCTGCAATTTTTTCTTCTGCCATATAGTGAAATAGCCATTATCATCAACCCCATAATAGTCCACATTGACATCGCAGCATACTCAAACATTGGGGGGGGGGAGTGATTGAATTACAGCTCCTTCTCTGAAAATAGTCGAAAATGAAAAAACAGTGCTGATTTTATTCTTTCTGTTTGAGATAACTGTGCAATTTCTTCCCTATCATTCAACAGACTAGCCGCTCCCATCGCTTTAGTTTCATATTAGTGCACAGTGACATCATATTAAACCCAAAAGGTGGAAGGGGGCTAATGGGGTTACAGCTTCCTCTCAAAATAGTCGAAAATGAAAAAGTGATTTTCTATTTTTGTTTGAAACAAATTTGTCTTTTTTCCTCCATCATTCAACAGACTAGATGCTCTCTTCTCTTTAGTTCCCTAGAAATGCACAGGGACAGCACATTATACCCAAAGAGTTGAAAGGGGCTAATGGGGTTACAGCCCTCTACCTAAATAGTCGAAAATGAAATGAATATAATGCTTTTTTTTGTTGTTGTTGTTTGAGATAAATTTGTAATTTTAATTTCTGCAATCCTAACAATTTTAGATAAATCAGTAATTTTTTCTTTTGTCATACAGCGAAATAGCTATTCTTGTTAGGCCTATGTTAGTCCACATTGACATCATAGCATACTGAAAGAAGGAGAGGGGGCTGATCGGATTACAGCCCTTTCCTTCCGAAATAGTCGAAAATGAAATGAAAAAATACTGCTTTTTTCTTTCTGTTTGAATAGATTTGTATTTCCCCCCTATCATTTCACAGACTAGCAGTTCTCTTCTCTTTAGTTCCATATTAGTGCGCGGTGACACCACATTATACCCCCAAAAGTGGAAGGGGGTAATGGGGTTACAGCCCCTCCCAAATTAGTCGAAAATGGAATGCATTTTTGTCTTTTTGTTTGAGATAAATTTGTAACTTTGTTTTCTGCAATACAACGAACTAGCCTTTCTGATTAGATCCATATCAGCTCTCATTTACACCACAGTATAACCAATGAGAGAGAAGGGAGCTGATGGGGGTTACAGGACTCCTTTCGAAATAGTCGAAAATGAAAAAGGTGATGATATTTTTTTCTTTCTGTTTGAAATAAATTTGTAATTTAGTTTTCTGTTTTACCGTGGATTAGCCATTCTCGTTAGTCCCGTATTAGCACACATAGACACCACAGCATACCCAAAGAAGGGGAAAGAGACTGGTGGGGTTACTCTCCCTTCTTAAATAGTCGAAAATTACATGAAAAAAATAAGCACCGATATATATTTTTTTTTCTCCTTTATGTTTGAGAGAAATTTGTAATTTTTCCCTCCTATCATTCAACTGACTAGCCACGCTCTTCTCTTTAGTCCTATATCAGTGCATAGTTGCCCAAAGAGGTCGAAGGGGGCTAATGGGATTACAGATCTCCTCTCAAAACAGTCAAAAATGAAATGAAAAAGGCCCGTTTTTTTTTCTTCTGTTTGAGATAAATTTGTAATTTTGTTTTATGTTATACAGAGGATTAGCCATTATTGTTAGTCCCATATTAGTTCACATTGACACTACAGCATACTCAAAGAAGGGGAATGAGACTGATGAGGTTACAGCCCCCCTCCCTTCCAAAATTATCGAAAATGAAAAAAAAGTGCTGATTTGTTAAACTTTCTTTTTGAGAAATTTGTAATTTTGACCGCTATCATTCAGCGGACTAGCCACACTATTTTCTTTAGTCCCATATTAGTGCATAGTGGTACCGCGGTATAACCAAACAGCTAGAATGTGGCTAATGGGGTTACAGCCCCCTACCAAAATAGTCGAAAATGAAATGGAAAAGGGCTGTTTCTTTTGTTTTACATAAATTTGGAATTTAGTTTTCTGTCATATAGTGGATTAGCTATTGTCATTATTCTCGTATTACTCCAAATTGATTCCAAAGAAGGGGAGGGGACTGATTGGGTTACAGCTCCCCTTCCAGAAACAATCAAAAAATGAAACGAAAAAAATTCCTGATTTTTTTCTTTCTTTTGAGATAAATTTGTAATTTATTTTTCAGTCATACAGCCATTCTCATTAGTCCCATATATTAGTGCCCAGCTTGCAATATCCAAAGAAGGCAATGCAGACGGGGATTATGAGTTACAGCTCCATTCACCCCCCTCTAACAAAATCTGAAATTCACAGAAAATTTTCTGAAAGGTTACAGCAGAAGTGGGAAATTCCTTCCCAGCATTAATTATTTTTGTTGCAAGCTGGGTTAACTCTGTATTCATTTTAGGTCGATTTCAGACTGGCAGTACATTCCTACAAGTTGGGTTCGGGTTAATCAGATTTTTAAAAAGCTAATTCAGTACGTTATTTCTGTGTAAAATCTATACCTATAATGATAAATATAGATGTTTGCATATGGGCTGGTTTTTCCACGGCCCTTTGCTGAAATTCGGGTTTTTATCACAACCCTTTGACAAAATTCGCATTTTTTCGCGATTCTATGATGAAATTAGTTTTCTTTTCCGCAGCCCTTTGGCGAAATGAGCGTTTTTTCAGTGGTTTTTGGACGAAATTTTCGTTTTTTCCCGCGGTCCTTTGACGAAATTCGTGGTGTTTTTTGCGATTCTCAGACGAAATGTGCGTTTTTTTCGCGGCCTTTTGACGGGATACGCATTTTTTTTCGTGACCGATTCTTTGTTGAAATTCACGTTTTTCCCGCGGTTCTTTGACGAAATTTGCATTTTTTTGCAATCTTTTGTCAAAATTTGCACTTTTTCGGAGGCTTTTTTGACAAAATTTGCATTTTTCGCTATCCTTTGTTTAAATTAGTGTTCTTTCAGTGGCCCTTAGGCGAAATTCTCGCTTTTTTCGAGGTCTTTGACATAATTCGCGGGGTTTTTTGCGATGCTTTGACGAAATTTGCTTTCTCTCCTGGCCCTTTCACTGTCTACGGGTTTTTATCGCGATCCTTTGACGAAATTCGCGTTTTTTCGATCTTTTGACGAATTTTGCGTCCTTTTGACGGAATACATTTTTTCCGCGATCCTTTGCCAAAATGTGCGTTTTATTTCGCGTTTTTGACAAAATTCGTGTTTTTTCGCGGTCCTTTGTCGAAATTTGCGTTTTTTCCATGGCCCTCGGTTCTTTTGCGTTGTTTTGACGAAATTTGCTTTCTTTCGTGACTCTTTCACGGTCTACGGGATTTTATTTCGATCCTTTGCCGAAATTCGCGTTTTTTATGATCCTTTGACGGAATGCACATTTTCCCCACGATCCTTTGCCGAAATTTGATTCTTTTCCGCGGCTTTTTTGACAAAATGCGTGTTTTTTCCGCGGCCCTTTGACGGAAATCACGAACCTCTGTAAAAATTTGCATTTTTTCAGCGGCTTTTTTGGCGGAATTCGTGTTTTTTCGCGATCCTTTGTGGACATTTTCGTTTTTCCGTGGCCTTTAGACGAAATTCGCGTTTTTTCCGTTTCTTAGACGAAATTCGTGTTTTTTCCTCGACCTTTTGACGAAATTCGCGTTTCCTCTGTGATTATTTGACGAAATTCACGTTTCCTCCGCGATCGTTTGACGAAGTTTGACTTTTTTTCGTTATCCTTTGACAAAATTCACGTTTTTTCTGCGACCTTTTGACGAAATTCGCGTATTTTTAGCGATCATTAGACGGATGAAATTCGCGTTTCCTCTGCGATCATTTCACGACATTCGCGTTTTTACCGCGATCATTTTACGAAATTTGACTTTTTTGCGATCCTTTGCCAAAATTCACGTTTTTTGCGGCTCTTTGAAAAAATTCGCATTTTATCCACGACTCTTTGACAAAATTCGGGTTTTTCCTCGATCCTTTAACGAAATTGGAGATTTTTTTTCTGCGATCGATTGACGAAATTGATTTTTTTCGGCGACCATTTGTCAAAAATTGCAATATATTTTTTAAGTCCTTAAATTTTCGGAAAATTCGGAACAGAATCACCACTGCCCCCCCTTTCCCCCTCTGGCTAAAGCTTTATTGTCAAAAATGATTTGTGTTTAAAATACAATTCAATGTGTTTCGTAAGATTTAGAACATTATGGAAATTTAAGTCCCCCCCCCCCCCACCGAAATAAAATCCAGGTTACGCCACTGTTGTCTTGTGCACCGAACAAAATTTAGCGAATTAAAACAAGAAAATCTCCTGTGAATTTTGCATCATTTACTTGAATAAAACCAACTGAAAAAGTACTGTAAGTGTATATACATATCATATACACGTACCTAAATACTACACACAAAAAAATTCTTCATAATTGAAATTTCTCTGTTGTGGAAAACACCTCACCTGATCAGTTAAGGGTTATAGTCTTTAAAATTATTTTTTTCCTCAGCTTTATTCGTAATTGTGCATTACGATAAATAAATCAACAGTTATCTACTTCACTCCCTCCATTCATAATTTCTACTACCCTCGCTCCACCCAGTTTGTAAAATTTTAAATGGTTGAAATTATTTAGTTTTTTGTTAAAATTGTTTAGTCTGTTTATTTATATATTGCTGAAATAATAAATAAATGTCTAATCCCCCCTCCCCTCGCTCAAAAGAAAATAATGCGGAAAAATACAAAATACAAATAAATACAAAAAAAAAATACAAAATTTACTATTAACATTCGGTAAATTCGATCTCCCCCCCCCCCAAACGAAATGCTCTAGCTACGCCACTGGCTGCACGGGCTAAAGTAGATGAAGTAGGTCACGTGATGTTTCTCTGGAATATTTTAGATTTTATCTGAGTGAACACAGGCATGTATTTCTGTTACGAAAACCAAGTTTTGGAAGGATAAAGAAATATAGTCTTTGTTTTTACCTGTTTTGAACCATAAAAATAATGAAATAATTGAATTTTAAAATTCCTTACTCCGATAAGACCTACTCCATGGCAAAAACTTCTGAGCGCGCGCGCGGCGTTTACTGCACTTCTGAACAGGCCCGTGGTCTCCAGCCCTGTGTGGCGTGGTGAGCTTTCCCCGTTTGTAAATGTTTGCTTTTTGCTTTGTTTTAGTGTAATTTATTTTTAATTTTTGTGGCTCGCTGGTCGAGGGATGTTTGTTTTGTGTTATCGTAGAAAATGTCGTCCACCTTTACTATTATTGCAGATGCTAGTGCAAGTGACCCAGAAATCTTTGTGCAAGAAGTTAGTAGTCCCTCGCAACAGGTGATTTATGCGTTCGCAAATGGAGTCTCCAGTGTTTGTGTTTTTCTTGAAGCGACCGAAGAAAAAATTCCGCGGGATAGGCCTGTGGCTTTAAAAGCTGAATTTGACAAAATAGTTGGTCCGAATGCGCCCTTAAAAATTCGTTTTACTAGTACGGATAAATTGTTAGTCGAAACGTCGGATGCTCAATGCGCCCAGGCAGTCTCCGGTATTGACAAATTACTAGATGTGCAGGTCAGGGCGTATATTCAGTAGGAAACTATTACGTCGCGTTTTGTCTTGCACAATGTTGATACGAGTGTTAGTCTTGAAGAGTTGGGAAAGGAAATTCAAGCTGAAAATAAGTTGAAAGTTAAAGATTTGCGGCGTTTTACCAGAAAGGATAATGGAGTTACCCAGTTAACGGAAACTGTTTTAGTGACTATTTATGGCACTTTTATTCCTGGTAGGATCAAGTTGTTTTATATGACCGAAAGAATTAGACTCTTCTATAGCACAAAATTGGCGCTCGCCACTTGCCAGGTATCGAGTAACTCTTAAAACGTGGCGATTAACTTTATTGTCCTCACTCGCCAAACTCAATGGGCACCACTCGCCAAATGCGATGGTTGAAAGATCGATGCCAGGGAGGAAAGGGGTGAAATTCGTTCGGAATTCACGGCGTCCAAATCGACGATTCTCCCGAACGTAAGAAAAGAAAGTAGCAGGGGTGATTCTGTCTCGAATTTTCTGAAAATTTAAGGCATTCGTTTCCGAAAAAAAAAAAAAAGTCATCAATCCGAAAATTCGGACATAAATATCGCTATTTTCGATATGGTCGCCGAAAAAAATCAATTTCCTCAATCGTTCGTAGAAAAAAATCACCAATTCCGTCAAAGAATCGCGAAAAAACGTGAATTTCGCTCAAGGACCACGTAAAAAACGCGAATTACGTGAAAAGATCGTAGAGAAAACGCAACTTTCGTGACAAGACAATTTCGTCAAAAAATTGCGGAAAAAACACAAATTTCGTGAAAAGATCGCAGATAAAATGCAAAATTTGTGAAAAGATCGCGGAAAAAACGCAAATTTCGTGAAAAGATCGCGGAATAACGCAAATTTCGTCAAAAGATCCCGGAAAAAACGTAAATTTCGTGAAAAGATCGTGGAGAAAACACAACTTTCATCAAAAGATCTCGGAAAAAACGTAAATTTCGTGAAAAGATCGCAGAGAAAACGCAACTTTCGTCAAAAGATCGTGGAAAAAACGCAAATTTCGTGAAAAGATCGTGGAAAAAACGCAACTTTCGTCAAAAAATCATGAAAAAAACGCAAATTTCACGAAAAGATTGCAGAAAAAACAGAAAATTCATCAAAAGATCGTGGAAAAAACGCAAATTTCGTCAAAAAATCTTGAAAAAATGTAAATATTTTCAAAGAATGGCGAAAAACCCCCACAAATTTCGTTAAAAGATAACAAAAAAACGCAATTTTGTGAAAAGATCGCGGAAAAAATGCAGATTTCGTCAAAAGATTGCAAAAAACGCAGATTTTGCAAAAGGTCACGATAAAACGTGAATTTCGTCAAAAGATCGCGAAAAAAGTTAAATAGTCGCAGAAAAATGCATATTAATTAGAGCCAAGGGGCTGGGGTCCCCCTCTGCTGTAACCTTTCTGAAAATATCCTGTGAATTTATTTCATTGCAATTAATAGTAAAAATAAAATTTTTCAGTTGAGAGTAATCATATCGAATGGTAAGTACTATATATCAGTAAATTAAAATGTTGATAGTTAGAAAAAACACAATTTTGTATGGAGTGTACATAACTTTGTTACTGGCCAGTGGTTAAAAAAACTGGCCAGTGAAAAAAATCAGTGTACTGGCCAGTGGCTAGTGGGTAAAAATGTTAATTTTGACCTATAGACTCTTCTATGACAGACCACGCCAGTGTCTTAACTGCTGGCAATTTAGTCATGCCACCAGCAAATGTACGAATGAAACCACTTGTAGGAAGTGTAGTGGTAAACATGCATTTGCTACATGCAGTACTGCCGAGCTTACGTGCTCTAAACACGAGACGAAGGCGCGAAATGAAAGCAGAGACACGTGCAACATAGGTACTTCGTCGCATGAGTCTTCGGTGTGTGGGCACAATGAAGAAACAGTACGCTACAACCGTAAATTTGTCGCATGAGTCAAGAGCGATGTCTCATGTCTCCTTGGTGTGTGGCGGGCCTTATGGTATAGGGTGCGATATCTTGGCGTGGCCTTGGGCCGCTTGTTACTCTCCTTGGGCAGATTACAGCTGCTCACTATGTCGATATTCTGGGGGATCAGGTGCATCCTTTTAACCAGACTTTATTGCCGGGAGAATGGCCACTTTATGAAGACGACAATGCTCCTATCCACACTGCTAAAATCGTCCAAAAATGGTTTGAAGAGCATGAAGAGTACGTAGGACATCCTGCTTGGCCACCTCAGTCTCCTGACTTGAACATTTGTGGGGATATTTGAAGTCAAAACTTAGTGCTCGATTTCCTGCATCATCTACGCTTTTGGAATTAGAGACTGCTCTGCAGGAAGAATTGCTTCATATTCCTTTAAATATTGTTCATGACCTCTATGAATACATCCCACGTCGCATACAATCTGTAATTAAGTCAAAGGCTGGTCCAACCCCTATTAATAAAGCTTTTGTCTTATTTCATAGGTGTTTGTATTGTCACCCATCTGTGTGTATATATACATGCATACATTTACATACAATAAAATTTAATATATTAATACAGAGTTGCTAAGTCTCCAGCTTTTTGGATAACAGTATTTTAATACAGAAAATTTTCTTTTATTTAATGGCTTACATGGGTTCGAAAATTTAAAAAAATTCATTTATTTTTTTAAATTTTTTAAAATCTTTAAACAATATGTCTAGAATCTTTTTCCAAAGTTTCAATTCAATCGGAGTAAAAGTCTGGGAGAGAAAGCCTTTGGAGATTCCCCTCGTTAAGCTACACCGGTCGGAAGCGACACAGGTAATATCACTTTTTTCTAAAAACACTATTTTTGAAGACGGTGGACACGATTTCTCAAAAACTAATGCACCGATCTTATTAAAATTTTGCACACTTCTTCAAAATAGTATTGACTAGTGATTGAACGAAGGATTTGTTTTAGGTAGCTTTCTTTACAAAAAGCTATCTATTGCAGCCGTTCGGAGGAAAGCGATTTAAAAAAAAAATTGGTATATTTTCATCGA
Organism: Maratus speciosus; assembly: GCA_963932465.1. Classification (NCBI taxonomy): domain Eukaryota; kingdom Metazoa; phylum Arthropoda; class Arachnida; order Araneae; family Salticidae; genus Maratus; species Maratus speciosus. The sequence goes on from OZ010787.1 coordinate 443,260,237, forward strand.
TCATGACCCCCAGACCCCGAAACCACCCTCCGTTCAAAATTGATATATATAATATATATATATATATATATATATATATATATATATCTGACATATGTCACACTGTAACTCTCATATTTATGAACCGATTTGGATGTAATTCGGTCTGTACATAGTACATACCTATGTCTCGACCGAGTTTGTTGGCCAGCTTCATCCGCCATTTTGTTTCAAAATGGCGACCATTTAAAATTTTTTTTTAAATTTAAAATTTGAAATGTCGTACCAAAAAATTAAAAATGGAAAAATATTTGTTTCATATGTATTTGACCTTTATACAAAGACTCCGTAGAAGTTTTTGTTTCGTCTATATCTTAAAAAATGGCTGAGTTATAGCATTTTGAATTTCTAGCGAAGCTGACATTTTGAAACGTCCTGAATTTTGTCACGCCATAAAAGGCGTATTTATGAACCGATTTGGATGTAACTTCGTTTATGCATAGTACAGACCAATGTCTCGACCGAGTTCGTTGGCCAGCTTCATCCGCCATTTTTTTTAAAAATGACGGCCATTTAAAATTTTAAGAAAAATTTAAATTTGAAATGTGGTACCAAAAAATTAAAAATTGAAAAAATATTTTTTTCTTATGTGTTTGACCTCGATAAAAAGATTCGGGAGCAGATTTTGTTTCGTCTATACCTTAAAAAATGGCTGAGTTATAGCATTTTGAATTTCTAGTGTGGCTGACATTTTGAAACGCCCTGATTTTTGCCACGTGATAACAGATGTATTTATGAACCGATTTGGATGTACCTTGGTGTGTACATAGTACATAGAAATAACTCAACCGAGTTCGTTGGCCAGCTTCATCCGCCATCTTGTTTCAAAATGGCGGCCATTTAAAAAAATTAAAAAAAAATTAAATTTAAAATGAGATACCAAAAAATTGGAAAATGAAAAAGAGTTTTTTCGTATGTGTTTGATCTTAATACAAAGATTCCGGAACAGGTTTTGTTTCGTCTATATCTAAAAAAATGGCTGAGTTATAACATTTTGAATTTCTATTGTGGCTGAAATTTTAAAACGACCTGATTTTTGTTACGCGATAACAGGCGTATTTATTAACCGATTTGAATGTAACTTGGTCTGTACATAGTACATACCAATGTCTCGACCGAGTTCGTTCGCCAGCTTCATTCGCCATCTTGTTTCAAAAGGGTTGCCATTTAAAAAAATGTAATTTAAAATTTAAAATGAGGTATTAAAAAATTGGAAAATGAAAAAGATTTTTTTTTATGTGTTTGGCCTTGATACAAAGATTTCGGAGCAGTTTTTGTTTCTCAAAATTTGTTCTTTTGTTTATATCTTAAAAAGTGGTTGAATTATAGCACTTTGAATTTCTATCATGGCTAACACTTTGAAACGATCTTGTATTTGTCTCGCGATACCACACGTATTCGCCTATTTCGATGGAAGAAGGCATGTGGATAGTATACATCAATATCTGGACCAAGTTCGCTGGCCAGCTTCATCAGCCGTCTTGTTTCAAAATGGCGGCCATTAAATTAAAAAATATATATATTTAAAGTGAGGTGCAAAAAAATTAGAAATTGAAAAAGGTTTCTTTCTTAAGTATTTGACCTTGATATAAGGATTCAGGAGCATTTTTTATTTGTCTTTATCTTAAAAAATGGCTCAGATATAGCAGTTTCAATTTCTATTGTGGGTGACATTTTGAAAAATCTGATTTTTTGCATGCGACAGCACTCCTATATATTAACCGATTCCGATGTGAGTGAGCATGTGCACAGCAATTACTAAGGTCTCGACCAAGTTCACTGGTTAGCCTCATCCACCATGTTGTCTTAAAATGGCAGGCACTTTAAGAAATCGCCGAATTTGGCAGCCAAATATAAGTTACTTTAAATAAAATCAGCTTGGATAAAGCTGACTAATTTCGCGCAATTCTCATTCATAATGATTTAGTATTGATAAAAATTAGTATTGAATCTCCTACATTCGATTTCCACTTAATTGAGCTTCGTGTGTTTGAATAATATAAGTTGGCTTTTTTAAAATAAGGAATATGAAAGCTACCTCTTCCTCCCGGCACTGGCCGGAAGGACTTTTTTCGATTAAAACTAATTTTATAAGGCTATATGAAATTTAAATTGTACTTTTTTCCATACAACTCTGCTAAAAATAAAAATTTTAATCCTTCATTCACTCACGAGCTATACGTATCTACTAACAGAAAACAATTGTTTTTTAATTTCAGATAAAGCTATCATGAGTTAGCCTGACCACCACGAGGACACTTTTGTTGAAGGGTTTCCGGAAACCAGGTCCCACCGGCTGAATTTTCCGAATTTTTGAATGAAAATTCTATAAAATATTGTTTAAATGTTGCTCTTTTATATGCTTAAAATTTTGAATAAAATAGTTTATTATTATATATATATATAACCATTATATATTTCAAATCGTCATCGATTTCCAATTACTTAAATTAAATTAATAAATTAGCTAATATTCATAACACTGACATTATACAGAATACATATGAAAAAAACCACCAAATTTTGATAAAATCCTATATATATATATATATATATAACCATAATATAAATACAAATCATCATCTATTTCCAATTACTATAATTAATTCAATAAATTAATAAATTTAGCATCTAATTATAACTAACATTATACAGATGTAATACAGATGGAACTCAATACAAGCAATACAAATTAAGCAAAATCCACTAATTGACTAGCACATTGCATACGATTAGTCCATATTAACATATGAAAAACTACCAAATTTTGAAAAAATAATCTATTAAAGACATATGAACAAAAAACCAGCAAAATAATGTTGAACCATTAAAAGACGTGTTGTAAACAAATAATAGATCCAATGGAAGGATGAAGCCGGAAGCTTATATAGCATTTCACTTAATCAAGGGTACATGAAATACCAATATAAGCAAAAGCATAGTCGATTTCTGTAATAGAATCCTGCATTAAGCTAAAAATTAGATTCCTTATGCACCCGATCGACCACACACCTAAAAAGCATTTCCCATGACTTATAAATTGAATTAAAAAAATATTAATCAATACAAGATCGATAATAATTAACTATATTAATATATAGAAACATTTAAATTTAAGGACATACCCAGCAAGAGAATTGCAATGACCTTATTACAACTTGAACAAGTATCAATATTAGCACAGCAAAAGTTCCGCCAATTTAATGGTACAGTTAAAATCGAATTCTAACGGTTGCAAAACAACACATTGTGCAGGAAATACACAACTTCAAATAAATATGATAATTATAGTTAATATATACAGTCTTTATAATAAAAAATATTATATACATTTAAAGGATCCTGGAATAAATTATTACTAAAAGTATATAAAAATTAAATTATTTATAATTAAACGGGTAATAACAGAGAAATATTAAAATATAAAAAAATATGGCAACAAAATTATTTAGAACTAAATAGATAATTATTTAATGCTGCCATCTTGCGGAACTTCATAATATTAAAAGAACACAATCACCTTGAAATAAAATAATTTATAGTGCTACCATCTGTTGTAAATAATGTAAATATAAGATATAACTGTAGAACAATTGAATATTTAGACTATTCCTAATATTAGAATCGATTAAATCATCTTAAAACACAAAAATATCATGTTAAAGCACATCTAAATATCGATAATAATCACTTAGCATCTATATTATAATGTTTATAATTATTTATAATTATTTTATTAAATAGAGGTAAATTAATAATAATTTCAATTAAGTTACAATTATGATATAAAAATACATTTTTACTATGCACATAATAAATTTAATGTTTTAAACTTTAAATGTACTTTACAAAATAGGGGGGGGGGGTATGTATAAACAAATTACAACATTTCTTCATACTGATAATTACAAATAACAAGCTATAATAACGTCCACCATTATAAATCGATATATATTGAAGTAAATCAATAAAAGTTACTTAATTTATATCATTATAATATAAATATTTCAATACAGTGCTAAGAACAACAAACCTCATGAGGACTACCATAAACATATAAACTACAAAATTAACAAACCATTCCCTTATATATATATATAAAACCATTAATTAAACATTACCGACCATCATCAAAAACCGCATTATTGTGAATGAATTGACAATAAAAATGGATGCCACAAACCTATAATATAGAACTGTATGTATAAAATAAAGTACCTTATACTTAATTACAAGAATTAATAAGGAAGATTAAAAAAAGAACAATATGGATTCCGAAAAAATTGAAAAACTTATATATTGAATTACGTTTTCAAGAGTACAGAATTCAATGATATAAGCAAATCGGTTGTTTTCTGTGAGAAAAAAGCTAATAGCTGAAAAAAAAATTTCTCCTGTACTCGAACAACCAATAGAACCAAAAGAATAGTCTCAAGATGAAAACAGAACATTATCAAATGGCATGAAATGGAAAAATACGCTACAACCCATTAAATATTTAATTTATAGCAATAGAAATCTTACACAACTTACCGAATAAATTCCCAGTAGATTTTCAAAATAGATTCCCGCACATGGAATCCATAAGCATGATAAGATTAAGGTGAATAAAACAGTTAAGTTAACACAGAAATTAAAACCTATGGATTCAGTTAATTTTTTTTTTAAATACCGTGATAAATACAATTAATATAATATAAATAGAAAATAATTACATTATTTAAAATACCTAAAAACAATTTTAAATTGCTTAATATCAATTTTTCAATATTGCCAACCTGGTGTAAAAAATTAAAATTATTACTTTAATAGAAGATTTAAAAAGCCAAAATTTTGGTGCTGCCATCTATTATTTTATTTTAAAACTATTATTATTATTCAAATATCACAAAAAGAAGAACCTAATAAAAGCTAAAGAAATAAAAACATATAAACTGCATTACTACACAAATCCTAATATAAAAATACCATACTATATATCATTATTCAAAAAAATTTAAATAAATTAAATGTTAATAAAATGCTTTCAATATATTCTATTATCAAACCCATTTAATCTAAGCTGAGAAATTAAAAAAAAATACATTGATAATATATAGAATATAGCTATATGCTATAAAATAAATTATATATAATAATAATATAAAAAACCTTAATAATTACCATTACATATAAAAAAATGAACAGGAAAGAAAATAAATAAATAAAAATTGGATGTTTATAGAAGATTGTCAGATTCTAAAATTCCCAATCTCCAAAAGATCACAAATATAGTGTGTGAATTATCTTCATATTAGCCATAAAAAAGCTAAAAAAAATATGATTGTGACATTCAAACAAATTAAATCGATAATTAATCATGGAATACAAAGTTGAAAATAAAACAATATTAAAAAGTATAGAGGAATAATAATAAAAACTAATTACCCAATTTTAATACATACAGTATAACATTAGTTATATCAAATAAACTTATATGCATAATAATCACTAAAAAGATGGTATACTATTATTAATTAATATGATATTGTCCTGAGTAGACTAAATTTTAAAAACAAGTTAATATTGAATTTGATTAAATAAGTTAAATTTAATATGAATTGAAATAAAAAGAAAAGTCACCAATTACATATAAAACATCAAATCTACATCCATATAAAATACGTATTAGAAATGTAGTTATAATACTAAAGCCCCATCATTTTTTTAATTAACCATTGCGTATTATCCAGACAACACCACCCTCCTCCGTACTCTAACATCTACCCACCCAACCATCCTATAGAAAATTTTATTATTTTACAATTTTTAATTTTTTATAAATATTTTTTTATTTTATAAATTTTTTTGTAATTTTGTTTACGCATGTGTTAATTTGTTTTTTTTTAAGATCATGTAAGTACTAATTGTATATTAATGAATATATGAATTTTTTTGGAAAACCATGATTTAATGCATCATAAATTAGTTTTTTAATATTATTGTTAATTAGATGAGAAGAACAAACATTTTATTCTATATAAATGATTAAGTAGTATATTTCGATATACAGAATGATGAAGACAAGATTTAAAATTTGTAAATGTATTAACTTTGAATTTAAATTCTTTACGTTTATCATATAAATCTGTTATTGCTTTGTTGTCTTTTATTGTAATTTTAAGATCTAAGAAGTTAATAGTATTGTTAGATAAGAGGTTTTCCGTTAATTCCAAATTAGTGGGATAATCGATTGGAAATTGAGAAATTTTAGATTGATCAGTGGCAATTAAAATTATGTCATCAATATAACGATATAAATGTAGATTATTATTAGTAAAAGTACGTTCATAGTGATATAAGTATAAGTCTGATAATAAACTGGATGTACAATCACCTTGTGGTATACCGACGTGCTGTAAATATAATGTGTTATCTTGCAATATATAATTATTACAGATAATGAAGTTTGTTAATGATTTAAAATATGCGATATCAATATTAGATGGTAATTCCAGTTTTTTATAATACTTTTTAAATAATGCATTTATAATATTATGTAAATCTAATAAGTCTATATTATTAAAAAGATCTTTGAAGTCATATGTCGTTATATTATATACACAATGAAGATTTTTAAAAAATATTGACCAGTTGATAGCTATTTTTTATACAATGTGTATTATCATTGTTTGTAGTAAGTATATATAATTGATTAAGAATTTTTAATAGAAGTTTATTGGCTTTATTATTATATGTATTGCAACCAATAGTTACAGTCCTAAATTTAATTGGAGTTTTATGAAATTTGGGAATAAGAACTAAATAAGGATTAATTAAAGTTAGTAGTTAGAATATTTAATAGTTTATAATAACTTTGAATTTTGCGATTATTTACGATTACATTTTCATTAGTTTTTTGAAAAGATTTATCAGAAGAAATACAGGTTGTAAGAAGTTGGTGATATATACCTACCATTCCCTTTTTAATATATATATATATATATATATATTAAATCAACATTTGCGTATAAATTATCCAGACAACTTCGCCCTCCTCCATAATTTAACATCCACCCACCCAGCCAACCTATTAAAATTTTTAATATATTTTGTATTTTTATTTTTTTTGTTTATTTTTAGTTTTTTTATATTTTTTTATATAAATATTTTTTGATACGCAAAATGTTAATAGTAACATACAAGAAACCGCCCTGCTATACATTGTTTAGATTATTAATTAATTGTAGATTAAGGAATATATGAATTTCTTAGGAAAACCATGATTTAATGCATCAAAAATTAATTGTTTAATGTTTTTGTTGATAAGATGTGATGAAAATAAATTTTTGATTCTATATAACTGATTAATTAGAATATTACGGTAAACTGAAATATGTAGACAGGATTTAAAATGAGTAAATGTGTGAAATTTGAATTGAAAGTCTTTACGTTTGTCAAAGATCAGCAATTGTTTTGTTTCGTGCGATTATTATTTTTAGATCTAAAAAGTTAATGGTTTTATTTGTTAATAGGTTTTCTGTCAATTCTAAATTAGTTGGATAATTAACTGGAAATTGAGTAATATTTGATTGTTTAGTGTCAATCAAAATTATGTCATCAATATATCGATACAGTAGTATATTATCATCAATGAAATTACGTTCATATTGATATAAATATAAATCAGACATTAAACTGGATGTAGATCCGCCTTATGGTATTCCTTCTATCTGTAGATAAATAATATTATCTTGTAAGATATAGATTGTATATTATAAAATTAGTTAGAGTGCAAAAATATTTTATATCCATATATGTAGGAAGAGTTAATTTATTTTTATACGTTTTAAATAGTGTATTAATTATATTATGCGGGTCTTTAAGATTTATATTATTAAAAAGATCTTTGAAATCATATGTACGTATATATATACATATATAATCATTAAATAAACATTACCGACCACCAACAAAAACTGATATTATGAATGAAATGACAATTACAAATACAGTACCCCCCAACACACATAACATGGATATCAAAAGTACTATCTTACGAGTATTAATATGGAAGAAAAAAATATATATAAAGAAAGAAACTATGCTTTATTATAACCTTCGAAACCCATGTAACCCCAATAGTAGTGTGTAAAAATCCGGAGACTTGGCATCTATGTAAATAGAACAACAACAAAAAAAAAAAAAATAAATAAAATCAGGAGTGGAGAATTTTAGAAAATCCTACTTGCCAAGGATTTTTTTGTATCAATTAGCAACACAAAACACAGCGCTTTCCCGATGGACTTCGGTGCGCAGTATTATAAACTCAGGTAGGTTTCGACTAATATAAACATATTCACTAAAAATAAAGAACTGCCATAGCTGCGCTCCTCTGATCTTCGGCGAAAATTAAGCAACGCGTGGAGATAAAAAGCTTATCAGTAAGAATATTTTACAAACACAAACAAAAAGTAGACAGTAAACATAACACAACCCTGGTCGTGGTTCGGAAATCATTTAGACGGAAAACTATTGACTCTACAATGCAAGCGCTAGGGCAATACGCTACGTAACATATGTAAACGCTTTGGTTTGGTAGGGAAGAACGCAAAGAGGAGGAAATTGAAGGGGGAGCAAAGGATAATTTAGGCTTTAGTTTTTCGGAAGCGTTCCACCGGGCTCCGGAGCTCAGTATTTATTAGCTACGGCGAATTGCAATCAATATTTAAATATTCAATAGAAAGAAAGAAGTACTGGGGCTGAGCTCCGGCGCAAATTAAGCAATGACAACCAGTATTAAAATTGTAGCAGATTTCAGACCGTCCAATTCACTGCTTGTGGTAGGAATATCTTACAAAAAATTTTAAAAGATTTAGTATTAAAATATTTTTTTTTACAGATTTAAAAAATAATATTTCTCAGTATTAACCCTCTCGCTGTGTAAGCAATTCTTCGCGATGAGCGTCTTTTACAGAATTTTTAATCTTCTGTCATCGGTTCTTTAAAGCAGAAATTTTTGAGTATCGTAATCGGGGAAAATGTCCTGATTAAATCAGACAAAGTTTTCGCTAAAAAATAACTGGTGGAAATAACCAAATAGTATTAATTAGACGGAAAAATGCATGCCCGAGTATATCTCGTGTTGCGCAGCGAGAGGGTTAAGTCAAAGAAGATTCAAATAAAAAATATCAAAGAACACTTTTAAAACGAAAAGCCAAATGTTGAGAACTATAATATGACTCGTGCTCAGGCACTTGCACTACCCCCTGTTTTTATTAGAAATTATCAATAGTATTCAGTAAAATGAGTCATTTTACTTAAATTCTTTATTTATATTTGTACTGTGGTGACGATCCATCACCAACACACTTGGTCACGCGACAATAAAGTGGTAGTACAAATGATAGAAATATTACCCGATCCGCGTTGTGAAAGATCAAAAGAGGGTAATATTAATTAATAAAATAGGAGGAGAATAAATTTTGAATAAAATTATACGTCAATACTCAGAATCGACTTATTTAACGTTAAAATTTATATTCAGGATTCAGTGGGTTGCATAGATAATTATTCGATTTAATATTTTCTAAAATTAAACTTTCGAAACTCATGAATTTAATAAACCTCTGAAAAGAAAGAATAAGAATAATGCTTCAAAGAAAAGATAGGAAATGCACATACAGAATCAAATTTTATTATTTTCAAGCACATAACTTCCATATATCAAACATAATTACTCTTAAATGCATATTAATTTGACAGCATACTCAGTTACATGAGATCTCATAACAAGATAATTATGAGTCATATTTTTGTGGAATTTTGGATTCAAAACGTTGGTTGAAGTTCTCACAGCACAAATAGATGGGCCTCTTAGCCAAGTTATTGACACATTTCCAACGCTGATATTTTAATGTTATGATTAGTCCATAATAATGACAAATACTCATAACTGCATTAAAATTTTGCCTATAAAATATTAGACACAGAAAATCCTACGCACACAACATAAATATATAATAAAATAATGGCCATATATTAAGTAATGAACTCACCATATACCTCAGACGAAAGGGGCGAAAACACTTCCTGTAGAGCACTGATAGTTCTTATCACTAGGTAGATTTGGTCCGCACCTTTCAAATTTTGAAAGTCACTTTTGACCGAGCACATTAAAGTTCATATAGTCTCTTTTGGCTGAACTCTTTATACAATCACGGTGATAACTGGAACTTTTCGGTGTGGCATCCCATCTCATCCGCTAATGGCAATCAGAAAAATGGTGGTGTGGCATCCCATCTCATCCGCTAATGGCAATCAGAAAAATGGTGGTGTGGCATTCCATCTCATCCGCTAATGGCAATCAGAAAAATGGTGTCGCACTCCTAGGTCAGAGTTCTGTCCATAATCAATTCAGGATGATGAAAAGTTTTCGCAGAGTTCCATCCATCAATAGCCATTAGAAATGTTGGAGCCCTCCGAGATCAGACTTCTTTCCATATCCGATACAGGGTGATGCAGGATTTCGCAGACTTCAGCTTATCAACCTAGCCCTTTTGGTCGCAAGACTAATCCCAGAGCTTCCTTCAGGAGGAGCGACATAGGTGAAGACAAAATCCAAGTCTCTTTTTATTTTTTCAAAATCTTCCTCCAAAAAAAAATGGGCGTATTTCATTAGTACCATATGATTTTTTTATTCGTCGATTGGTGCTTCTCTCTTACTGGTGCGCCTGATCTCTTGGCTGTGGTTCGCTTTTGGTCCCCTCTTCTGGGCGTCTCCGTATTTTTCCAACGCATAGCTAATTTTTTCTCTGCGTTTACGGGGATCTGACGTCACCTGTGAGCTTCGGACCCCCTCTGCCACACACGATGATACCAATAAATAGTAGCCCTGTCAGTGCTAAGTGCATCATAAATAATTGTGACTGGCTTTATTATTAACATGTCTTATATGGAGTCCATGTGCCCTTCCTATAAGTTTTGTTGCCCTATTTTCGTCTGAAGTATATGTGAATTTTTATCACACTGTTAATTTTCATATAAAATATTACAAAATTCTTAATTAATTGCCATATTACGAAATACATTCAATATTCACAAACCTTAAATTTTTACAAATGAAATGATACCAAACACATATATATGCATCCATATACTTATTATAAATTATGATTTTTCTTTATCTAAATACTCTTAAGGTTTTTTACAAATTAATTTACTTTATTTATTTTATAAAGAAATATTTGTCAAAATGCCATTTATTATTTTCTCTTGAATAATAATAGGTTGTTCTGTTTTGTATAAATATTTTAATTGTATAACAAGCTGTGTGTATAGATTTCTATACCACATGTACATTATATAATCCTTACGCCATGGCTTCCACTGGTCCTTTTTTTGAATACCAGTATTTGTTAAGAATGTTTTTCGTGCTACGTTTTTACAACAATTTGAACAAAAATTGTGTTCCGGGTCGGTGTTAACTAAATTGTAAGAAAAATCTTTAAAAAGAAAACGATTTTTCTTAGAATATATTCAAAAAACGAACTGAGTGGGAGACCTGCAAACATTTTCAGTCACCATTATGAAAATATAAAGTAATTGTATGGGGCTGTGCACTTTGCAGTACGCTGAGTTTGACTGAGTTTGCGAGCGCTGAGTTTGACTACTGTGCACGCGCGCACGTATGGCCCAGACAACAAGCAGCATATTAGGTAAAGAGAAACACTGCTGCTCTCACAGTGCCGATAATTCAATATTTTCTGCTAAATCTAATGAGAAAGCTGTGGTATGAGAATTTTCGAGTCGTAGTGAACTGATTTATTGAAAGCAGATTTGTAAAATTCTGTATATTGCTTTATGAGACTACTTTTAATCATTTCTGCTTTTTTTTTTTTTTTTTTTTTTTTTGTAATGAAACGTATTGAAACTTTTCTCATGTAATGTTGAACTTTTTTAAAAAGGACAGCGTAGAACAAAGAATTTAGATGTTCAAATATTTTTATGTAGTTTTTTTTTCCCCCATACCGCATTAATTGCTAGTGTTTAAAATTGGTTTCAAAACATATTACTTGTTCATTTATTTTTTGTTTTCATACATTTTCTACAAATTTTATTATTTACGCTGCTATTTATTTTACAAAAAAATTATAATTTTTTTCTTTTTTTAGGCCAATTTTAAGTCTAGAAGAAGTTATTTCTCGTAATAGTCGTTAATTTTTTCAAAAGAAATGAAACATTTCTTTTTTACACAATATGGAAAACAATGACTGAAAATGTTCTGAAAGAGCACCCCTAACAATTTCAGATGCTGTGATTTTAGTTTCGCTTGTGATGCAATTCAGATGATAACCGTGAATAAATCCAGTCAAATAAAGAAAGTGTCAAAAACAAATTCCATAAACCCGGAACTTTGACTTAGAGACTATGTTATTTTTGATAACGGAACTGGTCTGACTTGATCCCTGTGAATATACCTTCCGATGCGGGAATGAACTCTGGCATAGATTTTCAACCTGGCGTGGGAGAAACAGTTTAAAATTTCCGGCCATTTTCTAACGATATATCAGTTAATCATCATGGAAATAGAAAAGTAAGAATTTCTTTTTTATTAATTTTAAACTCCTTTCATACCTCCATTCCAGCCTCAGATTTTCTTTTTTCCGAATTTCTTAAATATAACTATATAACTATCTAAATGTATAAATGCCTAACATTCCGGTTTTTTCAAGTCAAATGACCCTACATTGAACCAGAAATTTTTCACGATAAATGGAATCAACAGAACACTTAGAAACAAAACACATAATTTAACCCGTAACTAGTGTTAGCGGTCTCACAGACCGCAGCTTTATTCAGTTTTCATATAGTTTAACTTTTAATTTTCAGTTTAACTCTAGATACTAGTGAAATTTTTTGTTCGTTTGGTGTTCTAGTGTATTGATAGAAACTGCTGAATAGATGAGTTTTAGTCATAATAACCTTGTACAGTCGTGAGAAAAAAAAAAGTAAATACCCCTGACTAGCTCTGCAAAAAATCACCGTAGAAGAAAGTTTCTGGTACCACATGATTGATAATAAAGTCTACTTTTAAATGATGTATATAAAATTTGCTTATGGGGCCACCTACATATTATACGAACCATAACTTTGTTTTTTCAGTAGCAGTGCACAATTCTGACAGCATAAATGGACTCTGCACCCTTCAATTAGCTCAAAAACAAATTTTTACGCAATTCGTATGATAAATTTCCGAGAAACTAATTATTTTAAAACGAGTTTATTTTAGGGGCTGTATCCAAATTGAAGTTCGGTACTCGATTGTTGACCGAGAGAGCCCCCTTCTTGATCAAGGCATATTAAGCACCACCCAAGCAGCCATTGAAGACTGCTAGATTACAGGATAGCATAAGAAATTTCAAAATATCTAGTCACTTCTATCATAGACGGGCCCTCAAATCATCATTTTGTCGTTTAAGCATAATTTGAAAACCACTTGGAAGAAAAATGTAAAATTTTGGATTTCCATAAAGCAGGACCTAATAAATCTAAATCCATCAAAAAAATTGTAGGTTGCAATTCATAATTTTTTCGAATATTAATTTCATAATTCACAATTCATATCATAAAATTATAAAAAAGGAAAATTCAACGTATTTATGTTTGGGTATTTTAGCATTATTGCTATACAAAAAATTAGCATTTAGGAGCATAATTTCAGGAGATATTAATAAAAATATTAAAATGCAATTTAACATTAGAAGCACTCAATTTTGAATGTTTATAAATCAAAAAACTTATTCAAATGACTTGAAATTTGGCGATTTCAAATACATAGCTACCAACCTTTCATTAATCTTCCATAATGTATGGATTAATTTGACCCAGGTTAACCACATTTCGAACCAGAAAATTTATTTCATTACTGCATGTTTATTTAATTCCAGGTTTCTACGTGGAACATATTTAATTTCATTTCTTTAAAAAATTTCTTGTTCGAAACGAATTAAACCAGGGCCAAATTAACTCAAGTATTACGGAAGATTAGTTTGAGGTTGGCACCTATGCAAATATCTTGTTAAAATTGGGTATTATCATTGAAAAAAAATTAAGTTTGGGTTCGTTTTAATATGTAGATGGCCCCCGAATCAAATTTTATATACATCATTTAAAAGTAGACTTTATTTCCAATCGTTCGGTACAGCAACTTTCTTCTACGATAATTTGTTGAGGAGTTATTAGGGGTGTTTACTTTTTTTTTCCACGACTGTACATAAAGTTTAGTACAGAAACAGTGTACTATGAGTGAATCGAATCTTCTATTCATACTTCGATCAAGCGGTCTCAGAGACCACTCACAGTAGTTATGCGACAATGTTTGCCACACCAGTTAAGGGTTAAAATAAATTGTGGTTCTAAATTTCTTTATCCGGCATGAAAATAATCGGAAGGTTGGTAGCTAAGTATGTGTACATTTTAAACACCTATAGCATAGTTTCCTTGTCTCTCGATTTTTGAATACCACTTTTTCCGGATAGAAATATTTTTTTTTACGTATAGTAGAAGAATTCAGCGATTAACTAAAGTGAGTATTTCTAATCAGAAATATTGCTATTCTAAATCACGAGATTTCATAACTGTTTATAATATAGCATACTGCAAATTTATACAACTATTAAATATATAATATTTTACAAATATTAACTATACATCTATATTTCTAAAATTGTATATTTTAACAAATACATAAACATAGCTGTATAATTATATATCTTATTCAATGTTATATATCTTAAATAACTGTAAGAAATAATCGCTGATATGGATAAATCTTTTACCGGTTAGCTTACATTTCTTTAATTTAACGATTTCAGAAGGATTCAAATACCCTTTTTAACGGACTCTTCTAGTATAGCAATGCATCTGTAAATGTATTTTAGGGTAGCGAGTGATCAGCGAAAAGCATAGTCAAAAAAAGAGGAAACTACCAGTATTTTCTTATAGAAAATACTTCCAATAACATAAAGGGATTAAAAAAGACGAATATCTCTTTAACAAAATACTGGTATTTAACACTTTTTTTGACTATGTTTTTCCTCTGATCACTCTTCACCCTGTATTTTTTTTTCTTTTTTTTTTTTGCATGAATTTTACAAAAAAATATTAATACATTTTCCCATATTCGAAAGCTTTTGTACGCATTTTTAAGCACTAAAAAAGAGCTGAAACAAAATTTTGCGAAAAAAGCATTTATTAAAATTTTCAACAAATATTTATTTCATCAAGTAAAAAATGTAGATTACAGTATTTAAAAAAAAAAAAAAAAATGTGGAGGAAACAGAAATATTTAATTTTTTTGTATAATTATATTATTCTCATGGTAAAAAAATATTTTGTGTTTGTACTGTTGTCACAAAGAAGAATTTCGACGTCACATGTTAGTCTGGTTTTTTGGGAATTCATAAAAAAAAAATAATAATAATCGTGTTGACTTATTATTACATAGCTACCACTTTGTACGGTTTCAGTTACCACTAAAATTTTATAGAAAATTTTTCCTTATTTAATCGTTAAAAATCTTTAGATCTCGACGATTAAATTAGGCCCAATTAACTATTAAATTTTAGTGGTAACAGAAAAAAGTACAAGTTGGCAGTTATGCTATTTGCAAATTTAAACAAAATAAAACCAAATCGATCATATCAAAGTTACATACGTCACCGATTTAAGTATTTTTAAGAATAAAAACTGTTACAAACAAATGCTATATATTTTTCTAAGCATTTTTATGAACTCATATTTTTTAGATCGTTATATTTATAAGTCCGTTATCAGTCATTTATTTTAATATAATTAAAATGGAAAACAACTTAAAATACTTTTGGACTTAGGTGGTTTCTACTAGACATGAGATTTAGCTCCCTACAAATGATACAAAAAATTATATTAATCATATTTATTATTAAGTATTTATAACAAATAGACATATACTATTAACTAATTAAATAATAAAACTTTGTACGAATCACCATACAACAAAGAACACACAGGGCGCGTTTTGGGCTGAAAATTTTAAGAGCACGGCATCATCCAAAATAAACAGCTATCCGTAAGGGGACAAGATCACAAAAAAGTTGTTTTTTGATACCTTGTCCCCTTATGGACACGTGTTCACCTTGGCTGATGACGGGCTGTTAAAATTTCCAGCCTGAAACGCGTCCTCTGTTTGTTTTTTTTTTTTGTTGTTGTTTTGTGGTAATTCATACAAAGTTCTATTATTTAATTGTGATTTATCGTCAGTTTTTCGGTGCTGTTTCATCTAGGGCAGACTAGGGAGGGTTGACCCACTTTTTACAAAATGATTTTTTGTATTTTTTAAATATTGAACGCAGAATAAAGTTTTATATGCCATTTTATTCGTTATACAATCAGTTATCAAAATAAAATTGCTACATAAGTACAATATATAAGAAATTTGAAAAATGATTGATTTTAATCATGAGAAAATAATGGGTCAAGGCTCCCCACATATGGGAGGCTTGACCCACTTTGTTTTACTTTGAAATATTTGTGAAGAGAAATAAAATCAGTTAAAAAAAAAGCAAAATAATTAAAACATGCAGCATAAAGTTATTATAAAAAAATATTTTTGAAAATATGATGCTTAATCGCAAGTCAGAGGAATAAAATTTTGTTTTAAACAGAATTTTGTTTTAAACAGAATTTTGTCCGAGCAGGTATAATTGTGCAGCTAGGAAAATGAAATTTTAACATTTAAGAAATTTTAACATTTTCTGGTAGAGACAGGTTCCGTTTTCATAGGGTTTCATGCATTATTATTATCAGTCACTGTCCCACATCCTTTGTCTCCTTGCCCTACTTTTTGTGACATTCGACCTGACAACTTTAGTTGTCACATAGTTTTTCTTCATCTCACTATATTCGTCATGTTGAAATTTGTGTACATACCTTCCTAAATTTTTTCAATCAATGCTATGTTCTTTTGCATCCGCAAATACTTATCTTATCATTAACATCTTTTAACCCTATCAGGGGCAAAGTACTTTCAGTACTAAAATGTTGAAATAAATGACTGGCACAGGAATATACGAACAAATTTATTTGAAAATATGATAAAGTCTGTATTTCACATACATATTAAATGGAAAAGGTTTTAGCAAAATTCTAGTACCATTGTGACGTTTGGGAATTAAAATTAAGTGGTTTCATAAACATGCCACTGCCCCTGAAACGGTTAAGACTGCTGTTTTTATACATTCTAGTCCTTTCTAGTATTTTCCACTTTTTCTACATACCTATTGTAAGTAATATTTAACACTAGAACGGTGGCGAGGGGTCATTTTGACCCTTTCTGAATGAATACATGTCGATTCGAACCAGAAATTTCTTTGTAATATAAGATTAATATATGCTGCACAAAAATAACTTAAATAAATAAGTTAAATAGTTTTAAGTATAAAAGTTCTGATGTAAAATATTTTTTTAAAACTTGAGTAAAAATTCCCGCCGTTCTAGTGTTAAATGGAAAAAGTTCCTGTCAACTTTCACATTTCTATTCATTAATTTTTTTCGTGCAGTGGATACTATAGCAATTTTTCATATCTTTCTTTAATCAATTTTAAACGTTTTCTTTTCCATCACCCCATTGAACTGTAGGTTTGCAGAATAAATTTATATATAACCATTTTTATATATAACCATTTTTATATATAACCATTAATCTTTCATTATGCACAGTGTATAATAAAAATATTTTTAAAACCCCTTAATTAACACATTGCCAACGGGTAATTTTTATCAAATCTGAATTTTAAAACAGTAGAAGCTCCTCCCTGTTCTGAAAGTCTTTTGTAAATTGGTGTTCTAGATAAATTTCCCAAGTTTATGCATCTGTGAATATCTTTCAATGAACAAATTTAATATAAAATGTGTTACAATCTAAATAGCCCCACCAGTGGTTGAGAGGTTCTGTTCTGGAAGCTGGTAGACGGGAGGTGCTGGGTTCGAACCCAATCGCGTCCGTCAGCCTAGCCGTTTCGGAGTTTTCGTGGTTTTCTTCGAAACCTTGGATTTCCATGCGTAAATAAGGTGAAAATTTATTTAAATAACTCATACTGTTTATTACATAAAGTGGTGTGCATGTATGTAAAGTAGAAAGTTTGAAGTTTCCTCCGCCATAATTTTTATTGAGTTTTATTATGTTATTAAGTGATTTAAGAGCATTTTAAAATATGTTATTTTATGTATCTATTTTTACTCAAGATGGCGGCTGGTTTCGTTCTCGTTACTCATTGCCGCCCAAGTTAGGCAAGGGTTGAGTTGTTTTGGCCTGGGGATGAGTCCTTTGCAGAACTATCCCTTTACATTCTTTAGAAAAAGGTTTTACATAGATATAAAAGATGTAGACAACTAATATAATGATGCCGACATGTTAAAGCTTTGAATATTTAAATCTTTGCTAATCCAATGATACATTGTATGATATGCCACAATCTTACATATAGTACAAAAGGTGCTCAGTTACATTTAAGAAAAGTATTGGGAGTACAAAGTACTCACAATAATGGTAAAAGTTAAAGATTGAAAGCTGTAATGAAGATAATTATTACAAAGAGAGCCAATTTGCTGTATTTCCACAAGGCTAAGAATTGGAATCATCATAGGGTGTTGCCACAAACTAATTAGCACAACGAGTGACGTTTAATAAATAAAATAGATATGGTACAATCTGTACACGGGAGGTATTTATAAAGTTAGCATTGAATTATGGGTAGCTCTGGGTGTCTGTTAAGTTTCCGACACTATTTCACTAACTGAAATACAGAGAATCATGGGTAATTTGCATAAATATTGCTTTCAATTGCTTCAATAAATCACCACTTATTCATGACAGTACATTACACACTAGACCTTTGGGGTTTGCAGTGTTTCAAGAGTTCTGAAGTTCCTAACCCCTTGCAGGCACATTTTTACTGAAGTTAGTTATTTAACCCACTCAGCGCTTCCCTTGTTGTGCAAGTCACTTCGATAGTCTTTTCCATCCTTTATTTCGTAATTGTTCCAAACTGGAACTTACAAAGAGTAATTTTCAAAATTCGTCTTTTTTAAGCGAAATATTACTCGGAGGGTGCCACATGTACGTATGTCAGATCCGTTTTGGGACGGAGCATCGATTGGCTATCTCCATTTTCCCCTAGCTGTCACCTGGGGGGAACCGGGGGGAGGGGAGGATTTTTAAAATTTTGTCACAGGGGGTCATGTGACATATCTAAAGTTAGGTCTTGACCTAATCTCCACATTCCTGTCTTTCTTTTTTTAGTTCTTTTTTTAGCCTCCAGGGGGCGTTTTAGGCGTTTTTTAGAAAGTGCTTGAAAACCCCCAAGTTTGGTGTCCACTGAAAGGTCATAACATAAGCTCTTCGTCTATGATCTCATCCCCTAGTTTAACTCATATTTTAGGCAGTAGTAGGCTCTTTAGGGCAATTGTTCCAAACCGGAACTTACAAAGAGTAATTTTCAAAATTCGTCTTTTTTAAGCGAAATATTGCTCGGAGGGGGCCACATGTACGTATGTCAGATGTTTTTTGGGACGGGGCTTCGATTGGCTATCTCCATTTTTTCCTAGCTGTCACCTGGGGGGAACCGGGCGGAGGGGGGATTTTAAAATTTTGTTACAGGGGGTTCGTGTGACATATCTACAGTTAGGTCTTGACCTAAGCTCCACAACCCTGACTTTCGTTTCCTTTTTTTAGTTCTTTTTTTAGCCTCCAGGGGGCGTTTTTAGGCGTTTTTTGGAAGGTGCTTGAAAACCCCCAAGTTTGGTGTCCACAGAAAGGTCAGGACATAAGCTCTTCATCTATGATCTCATCCTCTATTTCAACTCACAATTTAGGCAGTAGTAGGCTCTTTAAGGCGCATTTTCAGTCATTTCTCAAAATCTTATAGAGAGTCGTACAGGAAGCCAGTATTTTAAACTTCATAGATTAAATTCACAATTGCATATGCTACATGCCATTTTGGTATTGTAAGGGGACTCTAAAAGGGTTAACTTTTCAACTTCTTTTAAATAAGCTCTGAAACATGGCAGGTGACATATCAAATTAAAATTCTCGTTGAACACTCATGATCCCTGACGTTATTTATTCCCCCAACTTCCCCCACCATTCCTTTTTTATCATACCAAGTGCAGCATGAACTTCTTTCAATCACAGGCAAGCCTTAAAAAGTTCATTTAGTTGTTAACCCTCTGTCTACCAGAAGGGTCCAATGGACCCGACATGTATATTCAAAATATCTATTCAAACCAGAAATTTCTTCAAAACAAACTAAATGTATAAATCAGACAATAATAAGTTAAATAAACAAATTAAATAGTTTTAAGTAAAAATTCTGGTGTAGAATGTTTTTATAAAACTTGAGTAAAATTTCCGGTAGTTCTAGGGTTAATATTCCCTGTCTGGTTTTATTTCAGTGTAAAACCTCAAAACTGCAGGACTGGTCTACAGTTAATATTAGACATTTTGTGCAACTACCTATGGCAAAATGCGTAATTATCAAATGTGAAAAACATTCACAGGACATACCACATATCATTGGTAAGGTTTGGTGGAGAGAAACAGGAAACTTGAATAAACTTGTCAACAATGTGTACATAAATGTAAATAAAGATTAAATGAAAAGAACTTGAAAGTAACCGAGAGAAAAATGTTTGTAAATGGCACATCGAGAGCAATGAGGTATATGAGCATTGAAACTCTTTTTATTTATTTATTTATTTTTATTTATTTATTTTTTCTTTTTTTTGGTCAGTTTTCTTCAAAATTATGTCCCCTAGTTTTTGTAACTTATCTTCCAAAGCCTCTCTATATATTTTTTTCCCCCTTAAGATTACTAAAAACCCCCCGCTGTTTTCATTAATTTTTTATCTTAGTCATTTACGGTGATCTAGGTCACTGATTTTTACTTTAAACTCTTCTATTTTCCCTTTCCTTCAAAAAGCATGGTTGGGTCCTGGTGATGCCTGGGCCATAATTGAAAAAGTGAATTAATTATACTAAATGAAAACGCTTAGCAAACAGTATAATCAGGACCGAAAAAGTCACAATAGAAGACATAAGCTGATAGAGAAAATCAGAAGTATTTTTATCTACTGATATTATAAAAATATATATTCACAATGAAACAGGGCGATCCGCGAAATGAAAAAGAGTTGCAGTCGCAAAGGAATGATTCCTCTGTCATAACAGAGTCAGATGAAGACGGGGTGAAGTCTAACGACAAAGAAACACAGCTACCACAGCGAGCAAATAAAAATTACCAGCCGGGAGATGAACTGCTGCCATTTGACGCCGAAACAGCATCACGAATGATGATACTGGTTTTAATAGATCAGATGGTTAGACATCAAAAGAAACGCGACAAAGGAAGTAATGAAAATGCACAAAAATACCGAAAGTTTTTGGAAGAGAAAGCGGTGGAAATAGAGAAAGAAGGCGTAAGACAACACGAAAAGGCTGAGAAGGAAGAACACCAAGAACGAGACACGTTGTCGAAAATTGCAGACCAGGTACTAGAACTCATGCACCAACTACAAACGCAGTTAGCGTCAAACAAAGAAGTAAAGATAAAGAATACCATGTCATCAGTAATCAAAAACTTTAAGCAGCTCAAACAACAGACAGAAGAAAAAGATCACTTAATAACGAAACTCAGCGAAAGAATTAAATTCCGAGAAGAGTTAATCAAACAGACAAAACAAGATAAAATCGAAAGAGAAGATCAATTGATCAATGGTATGAACAAAATCATACAACAGAACCATGAACAAATGGAAAAAAGACTCGTCGAACATGTTACCACTCTTCAGGCAGAAAACCGAAAGGACTCAATCATAGAGAGGGAGAAACAGCAATAGAAAATGACCGACCAACATATGCAGAAATGACAAATTTTCCACAGCTCCCACAAGAAAGACCGACACTAATATTAACACCAAAAGACAAGGAAACAAAAATGCCAATAATAAAGAAAGTTCTCAATTCTATGAATATGGCTGAATTACCACCAGTAGACTGCCAAACAACTAAACAAAATAAAATAATAATAGCATGTAAAAACAAATTTGACCTAGAACAGGTGAAAGATAAAATCTGCACTACAGAAGATATGGCGGAAAAACTGGATATTAAAGAACCAAACCCGAAAACATCCCGAGTGATAGTCTTTGGAGCCCCAGTAGTCACACAGAAAAACGTCGGAAGAGAAGCAGACAGTTCACAGAACAACTTAGAAGAGCAACAAGAGCTATATGAAAAACAAGTACTCTATCCGGCTTTGGAAAGAGCGCTGAGGAGGAAGGTGCAATATAAGCTGATAAGAGTATTGAAAGGAAGAGAGGGCGAGGAAACCTCGCACTTGGTGTTGCAGCTACTGGAGAGAGATGCACTGCAACTAATGGCAGGAAAATTGTGCATAGGATTTAACCGGTGCACGGTAAGACGGTATGTCTTCATTCAAAGGTGTTATCACTGTCAGGAAATAGGGCATACAGCAAGAGTGTGCCAGAATGCAGAGGCCTGCGCCAAATGTGGCAAAGGCCACAACATCAAGGATTGTGCCTCAGAAAAAGAAGAGTGTGTTAACTGCAAAAAAATGCTCGACTACTACAAGGGGGACCATAGAAAGCTGGACTATATGAAAAACATCCATCGTACGATCCATCCTGCAGCGTGTATAAGCGAAAGAAACAAGAAGCGCTAGCGTCATTGTCTTATAGAGGTAAAAATTCAAATTAATTCAACAAAATTTACAGAACAACAGATCACAAACCGCTGCTTTTATGAAATTCCTCTCAGACTCGGACTATTCCCTGGTTTGTCTTCAAGATGCATACCTTTATGAAAATAGACCTCTATCATTTCCCCGAACAGCACCATGCTATAGTTCAAGCTCTAAAAAAGCCCATATTTTAATCTTAGACAAAAACTTAAAACATAATCTCTCTTCTAAACACTATAACTCAGTTTTTATAAATTAGATCTTAAGCCTTTAACCTTAAGCATTGGCAGCCTGTATAGCCCCCCGAGTGCTGACTTTGATGAGGATATTGAGAACTGGCTGGGTTCTAAAAATCAGAGCCCATTGCAGTTGGTTCTCGGTGATTTTAACGCTCACAGTCAGCTTTGGGTCTATAGGAGTGAAGACACCAGGGGAAAAGTTCTTATCGATAGAGTCATAGCGTATCAACGAGTTATTCTAAACTCTTCATCCAGTCCATCAACGTATGAGTCGGGGAAGAACCTGGGGAGGCCGGATCTGTCCATCTGCACGCAGGCTATGTTTTCACACATAAAACACTGGGAAGTAATTCCTTCCCTTTTTGGAGACCACTACCCAATAGAAACAGAGCTAAATTTCACAATACCCAAACTACCAAGAAGAAGATTCAAAACAAAGGGAATCCCTTTGACACAATTTTCCGAACAACTAACTCAAAAATGCTCACAGATTAACTTTAATGACATAGAAACTATAGACCAGTTTAACGAAGAATACGAAACTTTTAAACAAGAAATATTATTACAAGCCAATAAATGCTTTAAAAAGAAAGCCCCCTTCAAGAAATTTAAAATTTCCTGGTGGTCTCCACAATTGAGGGCCCAAAGAAATAAAGTAGCAGCTCTTTTAAAAAGAGCAAAAAATTCAAACTACGAGTCAAAAATAAACCAGCAATACAAAAGGGAAAGGGCAATTTATCAAAAACAGATTTTATCGGAGAAGGAAAAAGCTTGGACAAACCTGTGTCGCAGAGAGACGGATCCTTTTGGTTTAACGAAAAAGTTAGCCTTCCAGCGATTCCAGGACTCACATATCAGTTACCAATTTGATTCTTTGTCACCCACTTCCAGGTCATCAACACTTTTAAAACTAACGAGGGACATTTTTGGCGATGAAACTCCAAAGCAACTACCACAGCGACTAAACTCGCACGACCAGGCAAAATTCACGAAAAGAGAGTTGCGAAATGTTATTTTCTCATTCAATATTAACAAGGCACCAGGACCTGATCAAATTGATCACAGGATGGTCAGGTGCATCTTTTCAAAAATTCCTAATATTCTGTTGGATATGTACAACAGTCTTTTAAAGTTAAACTATTTTCCTGATGACTGGAAATTGGGAGAGCTCGTGTATTTTAGAAAGGAGGGAAAACCCTTGAATGAGAGCTCTTCATATCACCCCATCACTCTATTACCAATATTCGGAAAAATCTTAGAGAAATTAATTCTAAGACGAATACATCACGCATTAGACAAAACGAATTTCCTATCGGGTAAGCAACACGGCTACACGCAAAATAAATCTGCGGAAACGGCTTTGGAGCAAGTGATTTCATTAGTAGAACAACACAAACAAAATAAATAATACACATCACTGGTGTCACTGGATTTCAGAGGAGCATTTTACAACCTCCCTTGGGACCAGGTGATCCTAGCATTGCAAAGACTAGGTATTTCTAAACAACTCATTAATCTTGTCGTTTCCTTCCTTTCGGGTAGGCGAGCTCAGGTGGACTGGATGGCACCATTTTTGTTGTACTTCTTTAGTAAGGGTTGCCCGCAGGGATCGTGTCTGGGTCCTTTTCTTTGGTTGGTTCTATTGGAGACTGCTGGGGATCTTTGATGTACAGGACTGTGACCTGGTGGCATACGCGGATGACGTGATATTACTGATCTGGGCACAGTCGAGACAGCAACGTGAACAAAAAGGTCAGAAAGCTTTAAAATTTATTCAGAATTGGGCAGAAACCAACAAAATAGAAATTTCACATGAAAAATCCTCATTATTAACTTTTGGCAAACCCAAACACCTTAAGCAGGGCCCCACATTTAAACTTAAAGGTAAATCAACAAAATCAAAAACAACACTAAAATACCTGGGGGTAATATTAGATAAACAATTATCATTTCTCCCACATGTGGCACAAAAGAGAGTAGAAATCGGAAAAATAACTCAAAATCTTTATAAATTTTCATCAATCTCAGGTCGACTCCCTCCGGAATTTTTTAAGATTTGGTACTCGGCGATCTTACAAAGGAAACTGGCCTACGCGTGTGCTGTCTGGTTTCCGCATATGGCGCAATATCACGGTCGTCGACATTTGCTCTCGGCACAAAGGAAAGCTTTGTTGCTGATAACGAGAGCATATCGCAATATGTCAACAAATGCCCTGCAGGTCTTCACAGGTCTCCCCCCACTGGATTTGCAGTTGGAGGCGGAGGCGGAGTATTCGGAGAAGATTCGTCTCGGCAAGTCAACAGAAAAGGCTTTTGCTCCACTATACTATCCAAAATGCTCAAAATACAAAACATCACCACTAACAAGTGAAATACAAATTTGTGAAATAAACGACTATCTAGGCAAAATTACAATATGCACGGACGGTTCCAAAATGTCCAAAGGCACAGCCTCGGCATTTTGTGTGTACGAAAAAAACGAGCAAAGCTATACTTGGAGAGCGAAACTCTCCCAGGATAACTCCGTCTTCCAGTCACAACTCTTTGCGATCTCTTCAGCATTAGAGTGGATAGAGTCGGACAAACATTCTCAATACTTAATCATAACGGATAGCCTATCAAGTTTAAAAGCATTGAACAATTTTGACAATACAAATTATTTAATACTAAAAATTCTTCAACAATTACAAACAACAGTAAAAGACATATACTTCAATTGAACAAAAGGACATTCAGGTATTGAGGGCAATGAGGCAGCTGACCAACTGGCAAAATCGGCAGTAACGGATGAAACACTAATACATACATTTTTACCATATCCAGCTTCTTCACTAAAATCACAGACAAAGCAGAATCTGTTAAAAAATTGGCAAAAACGCTGGACGGATTCAGACACAGGCCGATATACGAAGGAATTCTTGCCATTGGTTGACCACAAGTATTTCATAAACAACAGATACTTACACATATTTTTAACAAATCACGGCCCCTTTCAGGTACACTTATACAAAATTAACAAAAGAGACTCCCCACTATGCATTTGTGACTTGCCGTCAACATCGTTACACTATGTATTATACTGTACATTAACATCGCATTATCATCTCAAAAAACACACACGTATGAATTTAGCAAGTTGGTGGCGGGATGTAAAAGAGAAACCACAACTACTCAACAAGATCATACAATGCATGAGGTTTATAGAAACAAACGAATACATCTTTTCAAATCCAGAGCCATTCTAGTCCGACTTCATCACTAGGGTGTAGCATGGAGGGATAAACGGGTTATTAGCGGGTGCCAGAAACTTCTATCACTTTTGAATTTTTATCTTGTGCATCTCTCCAAACTCTAGTATGTGCAAATTGTAAATAATAGGTGTGTTGTAATGTGTTTCTAATTGTGATGTTCAATATTGTGTGTTTAATGTACTGTGAAATCCCTGTAAATCCATGAAAAATATAAATAATTATGCAATCACATTCAAATGATCCTCATGTAATCACTACATACAGTCATGTAAATAGTAGGTGTTTGATATTGTGTTGTAACGTGTTTCTAATTGTCATGTTAAATATTGTGTGTTAAATGTACTGTGACGTATATATATCCAAGAAAATTGTATGCAATGACATTAGGTGAAATGATCCTCATGTAATCACTACATACAGTCATATATCTCGATGTGAAATCTTCGGTTCGCCCAGAAAAATTGGGTAACCAATTGTGATTGTAATTGTAAATCTCACAGTAACCGAAATAAATCTCAGCAGCTTGATCAGGGACCCGACGCTCCCTCTCAGACTCTGGTTGAGAGTCGGGAGGAGTGGATGTGGTCTACCCCTCGGGATTGCACTAACACTCTAAAGCGAAAGCTGAGTTCCCGAGGTGGTCATCGCTGTCATCGCTATCGCTGCGTAAATACGGGTTAGGTTCTCTTAGAAATACAATACCCTCATGAAGGGCATTCAAACTAGGGCCTATATCCCAAGAGTAGATAATCGGCCGTCAAAAACCAACCAACCTTACAATCTAAAAAAATATGGACAACATGATATAAATGCATTTTCTGTAAAGTAGAAGCCACGCCCTTAGTCAGTGATGTTTGTTGAATGAAAACGAGAATTCTCGTTTTCCGTCGTGAATTTGTTAAGGGAGCCTTGAACATCTGGTCAAACCTCCCCACATAGCCTTTTTCTAAAGAATAGCACATTGTTATGTTAAGCCTAATTTACTGTATAATCTTTATGTCTGGAACGAAAGCTCGATATTTCTGCATTACTTAAAACCTACTTACTTAAATTTCTATGATATTTTTTCTGAAAAAAGCTTACAAAATATTTCTAAAAAACAACTTTTAGGCTGAAAACGCCTTACAATTGATTATTTTTCCCACCTATTTCGATTACCAGTATGAAACAGAGATTGTTGTTTGAGCATTCCAGTAGCTTTGGTTGACACCTATTGATAAAACTCTGAAATTCTTTTAACTATGAAAACTGGTGGGTATGTCAAGCCTCCCGTATGGTCAACCCTCCCTAGTCTCTCCTATATACTATTAACTTCTGCATCCTAAGGATCAACATTAAGCATATAGTATAGTTATCACTGTGTTCGATTCCGTTTTCTTCTGTTTTTTATCATTGGAATATCAGTTTCTGCGGCTCAGTGGAAGAGTACTAGAATTTTCGTTGTGATAAACAATATTTTCCTTATTTAAATGAAAACATTCTGTAATTAGACATGTAGATCATCACAATGGAGGATATTCCAAATCTGGGTTCGAGGCTGAAAAAAGTCACGTGGTACCGGTAATTTACCCAAAGAATTTCTAACCGATAAGAAGGGAGGCTACTACTGCGTTCCTCATGAACTGTTTCACTGGTTAGCGGGGATTTACATTACTTCTACGGAGCCTTCCCTTCTTTACGCTACAAGTTTTTACCTTGACCACGTGATCACAACGTAGATGCAATATTGGCGAATTCTGGTATTCAAACACCTTAAATCTCCATCCCTGAGACGTACGAACTCTGGATATTTTTTAATTTGGTAATTGAAGAGCTAAGTGGAAGAACATGTTAAGGCTCCGCTGCACTGAAACTCCCCGATCGCGAAATGCCATGTTAGCCTATGGGAAAACTTTCAAACGCGATGACTCATTGCCTAATATAATTATTAAAATACCGTTTTCACCAGCAGAAAGTAGACGCCAGATGCCGATGATGTGCGTTTTTAAAAATTATCTCCGTAAATTTTAAATACATAAAAGATCCCTATAGACTTTGAAATTTCCATTTGATTAAATCTTATCTTCTTAAACACACTTAAAATTTACGTAGACAATTTTTATAAACGCACATCATCGGCATCTGACGTCTACTTTCAGATGGTGTAAACGGTATTTTAATAATTATATTAGGTAATGAGTAATCGTACTTGAAAGTTTTCCCATAGGTTAACACGGGATTTCGCGATCGGGGAGTTTCAGTGCAGCGGCCCCTTAAGTAACAAAAATTGCATTTCAAGAAATTTGAGGTGAAAGTTTAGCTGTAAATTTTAATGATTTACCTTCTGTTTGATACCATGTGTTTAAAATACTAACAGGTATGGTACTAAACTCTCTCAGAAAAACTTATTCATATTTAATTTTCATATATTAAAAATTATTAATATTATTGACATTATTAAATATTAAAATATTAAATATTAATGAATAATGTCTTAAATCTTCAAGACTAAATAGAATCTTAGTATTTTAGCTTCACCATGTAATTGGACACCTCATAACACTTTCATCCAAAAGATTAAAAAAAAAAAAAAAAAAAAAAAAAAAAAAAAATATCAGAAAATGTAGCATAACATGTTCATCCACCCAGCTCTTCAATTATGATTAATGCCGTTTTCGCAATCAACTGCGATTTTATCATGCCTTTTTAGAGGCAACGGACAAATAAACCTATGTAAATTTTAGCACATGTGAGTTTAACTTCATTGGCAAGTTTGCTGCAAAAAAGTGCATAAAAATCTGGACGTATATTGTTTTTGAAATGAGAGATTTAATTAACTATGCTTTTTCTAAAAACGAAATATGCGTGCCTTAATTAAGTTGGTATTTTTAAAATGTATTTCGCTTTTAGTAAAAAAAGAAAAATCGTAGTTTCATAAAATCTCAAAGCTTAAATTTTAAATATAAATGTATCGTTTTCACATGGTTTACAAAAATATTTTTTTCAGCGAGTTTTTAAAGTATCAACAGTAATAATGATAATAATAAAAAATTAAAAATTTCATTCAAAAATTGGTGAATGGAATCAAATTAATGAAAAAACTAAGTGGCTTGTGACATCAAATTAGTTTCAGCACTGAAAAACGTAAAGTAAATATACATACAATCCTCAAAAATCAATATCTAAATAACTTTAAAAATCATAAAGATATTTATGTTTAAAATTGTGTGTTAATTTATCTTTAAAATATGCAGTAAATATGTGATTGATTCTTTTACTTTTGTTCTTTACTAAAGTTTGTTAAAGATAGATACATATGCATAGATAGTGAATACATGTTTTAATTCACTGCATTAAATTTTTTTCTTTTGTGGGTGATATTTACCATTCTTTATGTCTACATACATAAGTACACCATATTAATACAGAATACGTATGGCCCTTACTTTTGAACACCTATTTTTAAAAAGTAATATTCACCTTATTTAATCGCAGAACTTCTTTTAATATTCTGCTATTAAATAGGGTGAAAATTAATATTTTAAACTTGTGAAACTCAAAGGTAAGAATCATATACACATAATGTAATAATGTGTCCGTTTAACCCTATATGTACTGAATTATGAATTCATGAACATTTTATCTTCTAAAGCATTTTTCGATAATTGTTTAAACTATTAGAAGATTTATATAATCATTCAATAAATTTTAGAAGGATTGAAGGATTTAGAAGGATTAATTAAATTTTAATTTATAGGGATTTTGTGCAATATTTATAACCTACTCAAATCTTTTATTTTAAATATTTTTCTTAGTATTTTGTAGAATTAGGAAATGTATAAATATAATACTTCTATATTTTTATAGTTCTTACAATAAAAATATAGAAATATTTCAAGATTGAAAATTCCCTTCCCCTCCCCCCCAACGCCAAGAAAGCTAAAAGATGCAAAGGCAAAATAAATCATCCTTTTAACCCTAGAACTACCGGAAATTTTACTCAAGTTTTATAAAAACATTCTACACCAGAATTTTTACTTAAAACTATTTAATTTGTTTATTTAACTTATTATTGTCTGATTTATACATTTAGTTTGTTTTGAAGAAATTTCTGGTTTGAATAAATATTTTGAATGTACATGTCGGGTCCATTGGACTCTTCTGGTAGACAGAGGGTTAAAAATGTTTTTATTTTGTGTAACCAATAATGCTTTTGGAACAAGATAAAATAATGTATCTATAACTCATTTTAAACTGTGTTACAAATAATCGGTGTATTAAATGAATTTTATTACAAGTTATTTTAATGGTACTTATAAGTACCGTCAGTAGATAAAGGGTTAAATCGTTTTTAGACCCGGTGGTTTTCTAAACACTATCAGCCTGATTAGCCAATTAATAATATAAACAAGAACGAAAAATCAAGCGAAAGGCAAAGATTATGTAACACTTTCCAAAACTAACAGGTTAAGTAATTATTTAGTAATTTATTTTTTTACATACAATTAAATTTGATATCTATATAAGCAATTTAAATAAAATTCAACGCAAATTATTTTTCTCCATAGACTATACTGCAGAGAAATTCGTTTGTGTGTCAATGTAAACGAACTATAAATGCCACACACTTTATTTCAGTAGCCAACATTTTATAGCGAACCTTGTTAATATATAAAAATTACACGTCAAACCGTCTATATTTAGGAGAGTTTGAGTACGGACAGACAAATCGAATCCATAAACACTTTTCAACTATTTTGGAAAGTGTTATTTAACTATGTTCAAAAGTGTTAAAAATGGATTCTAGGGCTAGTAACCATCACATGCATGAATTATTTTTTAATGGGTGAAAAATATATTATCCGTTTAAAATAGATTTAAAATGAATAATTAAGAACAAACAATGTTGAAATTTAAATAAACAGTCAAGTGCGAGTATTACTCGCGCACAGAGGGTTCCGTAGAATAAATATGTGAATTTTTAGTTGTATTATTTAAAAAAACTTTGCTAAAAGAATAATAAGACATTGTAAAAAACTATACAACGTAGGGTTGAGTATAACTCTATATACTAGAATAGTGTAAATAAATATACCATGAACGTTCAAAGAGATGTGGAACCTAAATAATATGAAATATAGTTATTCTGTATAACACATTTTTTACTATTATCCTTATCTGTTTATGATGAACTGATGAACTTAATTCGGTACTGACAATAAAAGCAGTGTATATTTAAACTTCATTTGGCATTTCATAAAACTAAATTCAGCGTAGTAATAAGCTTTCTTTCTACAGTGTAGCTAAAATTAAACCTTTGTTCAAAGTTTAAATTTGGCATTGTGCTAAGCGCGCTTCAAAAGGAGGTCGCAAAGCTGCAAAGCCGCCTTGGTCCGTGCAGCACTTTTCCAGATAGGCTTTTAGTTAACTTTTAAAGTCACTCCAGGCATATTGAGAGATCCACTCAATGCAAACTAGTCGCGAATCCCATACTATTCATGTGATTTATCATAATTAAGTGGTCACAGGACTCAAAGCTTGAAAATTTTAGAAATTTTATTTTTTTTTTTCGATGTCAAACTCGTATCTTTTCTGGAAAATTTTATATAATTGTTTCCATGAAATTTCCATTAGAACAGAAGCTATGACTTTTAGAATTATACACGCTCGATAGCTGAAGCGGCGTTTCCGCCGCTTCTTGAAGTTATTTTTCTCCAAATGACGTTTTTGAGCATAACGCACAGGATATCTCAAAACATTCTGAATATTTTCTCATGAATTTTCAAAATATATGTTTCATGTCAGTCTGTATAAACTGAACCTAAAATTTTCTTTTTATTGTTCAAAAAAATATTTCTTTTTAGGTGATTATACTGTTGAAATTTTAAAATTTTTATATTAGCTAAATACAACTTTGCATTAAAAATATAAAAATGCTTTAAATGCGAATTTATTTAAGTTCAGAGTAATTAATACAATCTGAAGTATTAGTAAGCACCAAAATTTTCATTCTAGTTACAATATTTATTTTGTAATCCTGCGCGTAATATGTTATGCCAATTTTCTGTTCGACAAATGTCTAACAGTTTCGAGCCTCCTATAAATACTAATTCTGCATGTCGCAATTTTTTAAATACATGAAATGAAAGAACCTACTTATATCTTTCATCCCAATAAAAATTGTGTTTTAAAATCATATACATTTTCAGACATTAAATGTTGAAAATGGTTTTTTTTCATTTTTTCCATTTTTTCCTGAGACCATTTAAATTAGTCTGTTTTTATCAATTTGATGTTTATTGCTTTTATACTGATACTGGACATTACATTACATGCATATCGGGTATCCCAAAAATGAGTGATGGATTTTAAAATTCAATAACTTGCAAACGGTGACAGATGCTAAAAAAATTCTTGCAGGAGTGTTATGCAAGATGTGACGAGTTTTTTATGCTGCGATTCTCAGTTTTAGTTACAAATAGCATCGATAGATGGCGCTTCAAGCAATAACCGCTAAATCCAGGCTCGATTTTTTGGCCTCTCTCTTCTTCCACGCGAAAAAGGAGATTAAAATGTATTGAATGGATCCCGAAGTACCAAAAATCGGATCTGGACTGAGCACCTATTGCTCTCAGTGCCATCTATTGTTTGAAATTCGAACTAAAATCAAGAATCACAGTAAAAAACTCCTGACATCATACATAATTCTCCTGCAAGATTTTTTTTTAATATCTGTCACCATTTGCAAGTTAATGAATTTTAAAATCCATCAGTCATTTTTGGGACACCTGGTATATATCATTAAAAGTTGTTAACTAGGCATAGAGTACGCGTCCCCGTCATTATGCAAGTCCAAACTGTCCGTATCTTTAAGGGTTAATATCTCGGTTAATTACTGACGATTTTTTTCAAAAATCATTATCAACAGTGATTTTAGAACCGTTGCTACGATAGGTACCTCCAAAAAACTATATGATCTAGGGTAATCGCTATAATTTTCCTTCAAGGTTTAAATAAACCTCTACTGCCTCTATTTTTTTCATAATTTTAGTTTCAGTAGATTCGGAATTAGATGGGGGGAGGGGGACATATTTTTGCGCTACATTTTTGACGATATCTTTGAAAATATAATACCTAAAATTAAAAGGAATGTTTTTTGAGTTCAGCGTTACGAAATCTTTCAAACGGTACCCCACACGATATACAAAGAAAAAAAAGTTTTTTTTTTTTTTTTTTTCAAGTAACATAATAGCCTTTCTACATTTTTACTAAATATATTCATGAATGTTTAGTAATATGAAAATATGTGGCTCAATAGTCTTTATTACTTCCCCCAATTTGAACTTTCCACGTTCCATAGTTTACGAGTAAAATGGCTGTGACAGACAGACACAGGAGTGATCTTATAATGTTTCCCTTTTTACTTTTTAAGTACGGAGCCCTAAAAATCTTACATTTGTTACAAAATTACAAAACGACAAACGGCCCTGATATAACCGTTTACAAGCATTAAAAAGTTATTATTAAAAGTTATTAAAAAATTCTGATAATTTAAACTTTGGATACCTAACCACAAAATAAAAAGTAAATAAACTTTTTTAGAGTTCCGTACTTAAAAAATAAAAACGGAACCATTATAAGATTACTTCTGTGGTCTGTCTGTCAAACCTGTTTTTCTCGCAAACTATGGAATGTGGAAAGCTCAAATTTGGCAGAAGTAATGAAGGCTATTGACTCAGATTTATAGATTGAGAGATTCTCAAAAGGTGGGATCATTAAACGTTAACTATATGTAATTTTTAAAATTTTCAAATTTAAGGCCAATTTTTTTTAATAGTATAGTATTTTGTCTATAAATATAATATATAAATATTTTATAATAGTATGTCTACAAAATTATACACAAACAGCAACTATTCTGGAAAATTAATGATTAGAGCACTTAATTAGCAGTTACGTACGTTACAAATTTTGGACACTCTTTCGCACGTAAGTTACAGATTTTGGACGTTGCTCTTAGTATTTAAAAAATTCTTAAGACTAAGAATGTAGTAAATGTGTCTGTATAGATATATATATGTGTCTAATTAACTTTTTGTCATCCAGTAATAATAAAATCAAATACTTTGTTACGTGCGTTACTTTCGGACATAACAAAATACAGAAAAATTCTTTATAGAAAAGTCCTATCTCCAAAAAAGCAATAAATCAGCCTGCCATCTCTTAACGAAATTATCAAAAAATCATCCGTTTCTTTTATGCATTCATTGTTTACCATTAGAACCACCTGGAAAAAAGTTAAAACTCTTTATCTTGGTGGTACATTGGAGCAGTTAACGTTATGAATGTCCAAAATTGGCCTCTTTAGCATAAAATAATAAAATTTTAAGATATTTATACAAAGCTTTTACAATAAATTATGTCATTTTCTGTCTCTGAATAGAAGTAAAAACTCAGTGTAAAAAAAAAAATAATAATAATAAAGTCAATGATAATTAAAGTTATGTTTGAAAGGCTTAAAGTTATGACTTGCGTCCTGTGCCACCTTTTGAGAATCGCCCGATTATTAACCACTCGCAAATATATTTAGGAAAAATGTAGGGGGCTAATTAAGTTGATTTTTTTTTTTTTTTTTTTTTTTTTTTTTTTTGTACATCGTGTTAAAGCTCTCGTAACGCCGAACTCAAAAATACAGTTGTTTTAATTTTAGCTGTTACACTTTCAGAGATATCGTCGAAAATGTAGTGCAAAAATATGTCCCCGCCCCCTCCCTCTATTTCCGAATCTACCTAGTCTAAAATTATGAAAAAGTTAGGGCCCGTAGAAGTTTAAGGCTGTTCTCAACTGCTCTACTCAACAAGCGCAAAACGTTTTGACACATTTACAAATTCATTTTTTAAGGGAAAGATAAAAGTGGAAAGACTGACCTCGGAAGAGATTTGGAATCGAACTGTTTTTTCCATTTTTTGATTAATCAATTACTTATTGAGTTATAAGCGGTTTTGATCACGTGACACAGCATTTTTCTCCCCTTACTGACTGGATTTTCTTCTTTCGTTCGAAAGTTCAGTTCAAAATGCCAACTTTGACAGTATTTTCTGAAAGATCTATTGCGTTTACAAGAAAACAGAGAAAACAGCTCGATGACATAGTTTCTGAATAACAACACCTTCTAGTTTCATGCGTTTCCGAACAAAAACGAATTAAAACTTACGTCAGAAAGTTGACTCTTTGGATTTGAGAACAGCCTGAAAACTACAGTGATTACCCTAGGTCACATAGTTTTTGAAAAAAACCGCATTTTTCCGTTACACACAAATTTCACTTTGAGGGCGTTCAGCAAGGAAGTTGAGGGGCGTTTGAGGTTCCTATCGCCGAGGAAGTATTAAAGGATTGTTAATGATTTTTTTAATTGTCATTAATTAACCGAGATATAAACCTTTAAAGACACGGATGGTTTGGACATCTAAAGACATATTCAGAAAGATCGTACTTTTACATCTCAATCAATTAAAAATATATCGTTGTTAACCCTTAGAAAAAATTCAAAGAGGGTCATTTTGCCAAAAAACGTTTATCCCCCTTAAGGCAACGCCACTCCAGGGCGCAATTTTAGAGTACCGACAAACCAAAAATATGCTCTTAAAGCGGAAGTCGTCTTCTAATTGATGCTGCAATCGGTTTTAAAAAGTATGAATCGTAACCCTTTCAAATACATCGACGAACGCAAGTCACTTCGCGCCTTACGGAGACGATATTTTTCTACGCTAAAAGTAACTAAACGTCCGTACTTTACCTTTTAATCTTTCTAATCTTTAATAAATATTTAATAAATCTTTTTAGAGCATCCCAGTAGACCAGATTTACATCACCTACAAAAATTTCGAAACGTTCGAAGCGGTAGAAATATTTTTATAAAATAAAATTTGCGAAAATTTCGACAAAATCAGTAAAAACCCGAGTGTTTCGTCACCGTTTCGCTCGCTTTCGGTAGGCATAGACTCCAAACATCAAATTTCGTAGAAAATAAAATACCAAATAGCATATACTTTAAATTCAATATTTTTTCCGATTTTTTCCTTTAAAAATATAAATTCAGACAAAATGGAGTTAAAGACAAATGGAGTTAATGGAGACAAATTTGATGTTAATTTAAGATTATTATCACAGGCTCGGGAAACGTCGGACGGGTCATCTAGTCTATAATAAGGGGAAAAGTTTGAGTGTGCGTGTGTCCGGGAGGCTTTTTCAAGAAGGCTCACGTTTTCAGCACCTTATCGCAAGAGTAACGGTTGGCGCGGGGATGAATTCAATGCTACGCACCTTTTCTTGTTCCGGACGTCTTACGCGTAGCGAACAGCAACCCCATTCCTTTGCCGAGACCTCTTTGCTTTTAAAACAAAGAGCTTTTTCGCATTAAAATGCTTTTAATTGCACAATATATATATATAAATCAAACATAAGTTATGTTTTTCAGTTCAATAATATTCATTTATTTCATTAATTTGCTATGTTCGAAGAAATTGAGAACGTATTTTATTTTTTAGGGAAAATAAAAACAGACGTAAAGATTTTTTTGTAATAAGTATAATTCTAATGATCATGTTTTTATGACACAATTGAACTTAGTTTTATTAGCATTACTACTGAATTAATTTAGTTTTTTTTTTTTTCATTAAGCGGCATAATTGTGTGACGTGTTGATTGCATTAATAAAACATATTTTCACTGAAATAATTCATTAAAAATTTAATTGCGATTATACGTTAATAGGAAGTTGAAACTAAAATCAATTCGATTATATTTAGATTGAACGATAAATCATAAATTTTTTGGCTGTATCCTGCAATTAAATCAATCAGTTAAAATAACTGCAAGTTGATACATGCAATTAAATCAATTACTATTGCATTTTAATGCTGTTAAATCTTTATCATTATTTGAGTTTTTATGAAAAAAAAATTGGTCTGCCCCTAATGCACAAAATTAAAAATCATTAAAATTCTTCAGTTTTTTATTTTAAAATTTTTGCCATATTTTTTAAATATTTTTTCGTCCTAGTTGTTTTATTTGTTATTTTAAAATAGTCATCCGTCATATTTGAATAAATCATCTAAATTTTCTCAGATGAAATCCCCCCACCCCTACACACACACTCCAATTTTTCGTCATTCTGAACACATATTGCATTATTTATTAAGTTGAAGTGGCAATAAAATAATGATCAATCGTCTGAGGCAATCTCCCATTTCGAATTTTCTCTTCTCCTCCCCCCCACCCTCTTCTCCAGCACACTATTTTTTGACCATTTAAAATTCATTATTGCCTTGCAGAAAAGATTATTTAAAATTGTGTTTTGCTCTATCTGTTGATTTTTAAATAACAAATAAATAATTTGCCATAAAAAAAGAAAAGGAAAGAAATAGAATGAAAGATTAAAAAAAAAATAATAATAATCAGGATTAACCTTTTGTGCACACGCTTTCATTTTTTATTTATTTATTTTTTTTTTTTTAATTCTTTACATTTTTTAAAATGTTCTGTCCTATCTATTACTTTGAAGTTAACTATAAGTAAAGGACCCATTATTCAAATTCTGCCCCCCCCCCACCAAGAAAAGGAAAAGCTTGTTTTTCTTTCTCCCCCTCCCCCCCCCAAAAAAAAAGTTAAATATTCCAAGTTTTTAATTTTTTGGTTTATTTTTCTATGCGTTAATTGATAAATTTAACTATTTAAATCTACAGCCCCTCGCTATCATACATTGTTAAAAATTTTCTCTAGTGATTTTATTTGTTATTTTGAAGTAACAAAAGATAGTCATTCAATATTCCTTCTCCCCCACCTCCCCTTAAGAATTTCATCTACATTAAAAAGGCAATTTCTAAACATCCTGGTTGGGGGTGCGATAGGGTTTTTTTTTTCCTGGTTTAGCCTATTTTCACTCGACTTTGGGTACTGTTTCTGCAGAATGATTTAGTATTAAATTAATTATATAAGTTCATCGCAGAAAATATAGTAATTTTCTGCCACAGGTATTTTTTTAAATCTGTATTTATCTACATCAAAATGCACTGAAACTGCATTAATTCATCAATTTTTGCATTTATTATTCAAGAGAATTTTCAATTTACTTTAAAGAAACAGATTTGTAAAAGAATTTAAAAGCAAAACAGCTTAATTTTAAACCAAACCAAATTGTAAGATATAAATCAGTTTCCACATAAAAATTTTCAGCTCTACTACTACTTTCGTATTACTTTTCACTAATGATATTGCTGAAAAATTAAAGAGAGAAGAATGAGTTGTCGAGATACATGAAAGGAAATAAACTTTTTCTTAAATAAAAATGAATGTGATCAGCAAGATAAGCCCAATCCTGATTTATTTCTTCTCTCTTAATAAGAACAATACAGTCACTCATATATCGCTGATAAATCATTCAGATATTAGATGAATTTAAATAAGAAAATTAAACTAAATTAAATAAAAAATATATGTATATCAGCTGGTTAGGGGGGGGAATTGTGCGATGTAGTACCTAAAAAATCAGAAAATTCTCGTTGTAAAGATATTATGAAACAATATAAATTCCAGTTTTCTCAAAATTCTATTTTAAAAATAAAGTTGCATATTCAGAAGAGGTGTATGTAAGAGGTGAATTTAAATATTCTTCGCCTAGTGAAATCGCTGTGTTACAATTCCTGAAATTTATAGAAATTAGCTTTAGTTTTGAGTACTTATATAGTTAAATGTACTCAAAACTAAAGAAAAAATAAACACTGTAGTTTTTTTGTTTTTTTTTTTTTTTTTTTTTCGATGAAATGTAAGGGTTTGTAAGCAATATCGGACCTTAAATCAAAAACTTATATCAGATTAATAAACAGGTATGGATCTAAAATTTTCAAAAATGCATATTGTGAGAAAAAAATATGTTGGTATAGCAATAGAATAAAAACTCAATTTTTATTTGAAAATATATTCCATAATTTTTATTTATTTTAAGGTATTGAGATAATCCATATAAAATAATATTCCACTCACAATTTGTAATTTAAATTTTTCCTGATAATACTTTAGTGCGTACTAAAAATTTAAGGATGTATATAGATATATTAATCATAAAAAAATATTTGATTGTTTAAAAATTTTTAACCGTAATATCGTAATATGACACCTATTTTTTTTTTTTTTTTTCAAATTTTGAATGTTATACAACCTAGTTTTTATTTGGCTTTGAGAGTTAGACAGTTGATATTTACTGAACCGGAAGCCCAATACCTAGATTATAACTTAGACTTGACATCGTGTTAGTTAGTCGCAGAATCTTGTGTGCGATGATTATTCTGTTCCTAAAGTTAAAAGTTGTACGGACCTATATTTATTAATATTTTGATACCGATTTTAACTTATTTTCTAATTATTTGTAAATAAAGTAAATTGTTGATTTTAAAAAAAAAAAAAGTTGTTCTTTCAGAAATTGCGCTACCCTTTCTCACATAAGAGTGGACGTAACAATATGTTCTCTAGAAGACTATCTAGAAAGTCTGATATTTTCAATAGATCAGATAGTCTTCTGATATTTTCAATAATTTTATAATTTAAATTTCTGTATTAGTGTATACAAAAAATTTAAAGAGTTTCTTTTTTTAATTATCTATAAAACGTTATTTAAGCTATTACGGCTATTTAAGAAGTTTTTTGTTTACTTTGTTTACTCGTTTTGTTTATTACACATTTTTTTTTAAAATATTTATAAATTCGAAAAAATCCCAAGTATCAATTCAAAAAAGCTTTTCTTACATTTATCTAAAGTTGCCCTGAAAATGCTATTAATATTTTTCAATGCCTGCGTTTTAAAGTACATAGTACTATAGAGTTTTTCAGAGTTATACTCGTAACTTTTAAAAACATTATTAGATCCGTTTTATGTTTTTAGAACATTAAATAGGGATTTAAAAAATGTATAAAATTATAAATTTTAATAGCATATAACTTTATGAGTGTATAATATATATATTTGAAAATATACAACATAATTATAAGTGCATTTTTTCAAAAGTTTTATGAATTGAAGCAAACATTTTCCGAGTTTTCTCAAAGTATTTTGGATTAAAGCGAAATTGCAAAAATGTTATGAAAAGACGGTGTCTAAAATATTGAAATACAACAGAGCAGGTAAGAAAACTGCTTTTTTTACATATGTGTTTAAATAAAATAATGATAATTGCGGCGAAAGTTAATACTTCCAAATAACCAAATGAAAACAGAAGATTTAGGCTTTAGAAAACTCTAAAAAATAAAGGCATGTACGTATATAAACTTTGAATTTGAAAAATGTTTAATTAGTAGATGTTCCAAGTGTCACGCACCTCAGTAATATCATACACTGGATAATAAACAAATGTTGAATATCTTTTTATGAAACGGAAAGCTTTATACAGTGCGAAAAGTGCGTTATCCAAGGCTGGACTTGGGTGCCAGTGACGTCAGAGGGAGAAACGAAACCTGCGCGTGAACTCTACCGAGTGTTCTACTTACCGTGGTTAAGACGCTGTCCTTCGGTGGGCCACTCTTTCATATAATGAACATGAACCTCCCGTTCCTCTATTTGCCCCCTCAGGGGCACATTTCTAAATTTTTATGATCTCATGTGATATATCATTGGTTAACTCTTTGGTCATTCTATTATATTATGCACTTCTCGGCCCCTCAATTTGCTACCCCCGGGGCACTTTTCTAAGTTTTCCGACCCCCTCGTGTGATATATCATTGCAGAGCTCTTTGACCACTCTTTCATATTATGAACTTAATCGCACAAATTTAAGGTTCATTTAAGGTTATTATCACGGGACGGGCAACACCGGGCGAATCGCCTAGTTTATAATAATAAGGAAAGAAGTTTGTGTGTGTGTGAGAGAGAGTGTCTGTCGACGACGTTCTGAAGAAACCGCTGCACATAGAGTAATGAAATTTGCTAGGAAGATACCCCCTAAGTATTTAGTTTTGCACCTCGAAGTTCGATTTTGGACTTTTTGATTACTTTTCTTTTATTTAATTTTTATGTGATATTTAGAATTTTGTTACTTTTTGAGGCGATTTTTCTACATTTATAAGAAGAATATAGTGTCAATCTGTCAGCCCAATATAGTAAATTTTGTTTTCTGTTCAGTAAAGAATATTCGGAATTTGTACATCGATTTTTTAATTTTTCGCGAAATTCTTAATGCGATTTTTAGTGTTTTGCTTTTTGTGTCGATTTTTTGTCATTTATGGAAGAATTTCGATTACAGTATTTTATCCCATCATTACAGTTAATTTTGTCCTTCACAACGTTTGAATATTTAGCGATTTTTAGTGTTCTTTTTTAGTCTCAAGGCGGTTTTTGACATCCAGAAAAGGAATCCTGTTTCAAATGTTTATCCTAATATAGTAAATTTTACCCTCTGCTACTTTTGGGTTTTAGCGATTTTTAATGCGATTTTTATTGGGATATTCAATGTGGTTTTTAACGATTTTTAGAAAATTTTGGCTTTCAGCATCGATTTTTTTTTTTTTTTTTTGTCTGTCATGAAAGATTTCCGATTATAATATTTTACCTTTTATAATGAATTTTTACCCCAGCCATTTTTAAATTTTTAGCAATTTTCAATGTGACTTTGTGATTTTCTGAGTTCCGCAGTGATTTTTTGACATTTGGAAACTGTATTCGGTTTTTAACTTTTAGCGTGATATAAATTTTCTCCTTCTCGATTTTTAATGGGATTTTTTGTACTTCAAAGCGATTTTTTGACATTCGTAAAAGGAATTCTGTTTCAAACTTTTAGCCTAATATGAATTATGTTTTTAATTTTTAGCCTATTAGTATTTTTTCCCCTTTGCTACTTTTCACTTTTAGCGGTCTTTAATACGATTTTCAGCCTTTTTTTTTTCTTTTTTAAATTCGGGAAAGAAATTCGGTTTCCAACATTTAGTATAATATAGTTAATTTTCTCCTGTTACGATTTTGATTTTTTGCGCTTTTTGTAGCGATTTTTAGCGTTTTTTACTTTTCACGGCGATTTTTTTACATTCGTAATAGGAATTAGATTTCAAACTTTCATCCTAATATAGTACATATTGTCCTTCGTAATTGTTGACATTTTTGTGATTTTAATTCGATTTTGGCGTCTCTGTGTGATTCGCGGCGATTTTTTGGCATTCGATTTTTTTGACATAATATAGTAAATGTTGTCCTCTTTTCAATAAAGTTTATTTGGATTTCGTAAGCAATTTTCGAATTTTTCGTGAATTTTCTTTGTGATTTTTAGAGTTTTTTCGCGTTTCGGAGAGATTTCTTGATATTCGTAGAAGAAATCTTAGTCCAGTAGCTTTTTGTCCTCTGCAATTTTTAATATTTTAGTGTTTCTTCGCGATCTGTTGCGATTTTCCCACATTAGTAAAAGGAAATTGGTTTCAATTTTCTAACCTAATATAGTGAATTCTTTTTTCTTCTGAATAAAGTTTGTTCGTAAGTCGTGCAGAGATTTAAAAAATTTTTCGCGATTTTTTAATTTGATTTTTAAAAGTTTTTTCGCGTTTTTGTCTATTTTTTTAGCGGGCCCAGGAAACGCTGGCGGTTCTGCTATCAATAATGAACTGTTATGCTGAATTAAAAAGACAATAAGGGAAAATTTAAATCTTTAATCATGAAAAACATGCAAATATCTTTGCTTACTGCACAGTATATTTTTTAGGGGCGCTTTCCAAGGAATTTCAAATTTATCGATACATGCCAAATACAGGAAGAATTTACAGAAGAATTTTTAACGGTGTACAGGGCCGGCCTAAGAACATTTTGGCGCCCGTGCGAGCACCCTCCGGGGCGCCCCCTCCCTCAACAAATATACAAGAAAATTTGCTTGACTTATGATCTTAATTTTTTAAAATACTCCTAATTGTTATACATACTATTGCTAATTATTTGAGTATTAATTTAAAGTGTTTCAAAAACAGATAAAAGTTTCTAAATTTAATCCCATCTTTGAGTTTGTATTTGGTAAATTGTAAAATCAAGTTTCATAAGGGAAATTTCAATTTTACAGTAATTATCAATCTTAATGTGTAACATTACGATACAAAAGTAAAACACAAGGTGCAATACATGGTACTGGACGAAAATAACAATAATTAGTTAATTAAAATAAAAAACTTTTTTAAAAGAATACTGTTTGGAATAGAATACTACAATTAAAGAAGCAGAAATACTAGTAAATAGCAATTATGAAAGATGAAAACTGTAATCTTGTCTCGTTATTTAGTACATATAAAGTACGAATAAATTTCATATTTAAATATCGATTTTCGTGAAGTTTTCATGAAGTTCACTTTTCATGGTGAAAAATTCGAAAAAATGGAAAATCCAGTTTTCTCCTCAGCTAATTCCGAAAATTCATATTCTTATTCTTTCTTTTCATTTTTTTAAAGGTTTCCCTTTCTCTGTGATGATATTTACCAAAAGAGAAAAAAAAACTAGTAAAATTTGTTTTTACCTAAATTAATTAAACACAAAGAAAAACTGTTATTAGGAATAAGAGGTGTATTTGTAATAATAAGGAATAAGCTTAACAAAAAATGTCCCCTCCCCCCGTGATAAATGTAATATTAAATGAAAGATTTTCTCAAGACGAATACAAAATAAAATTTATATGCAGATAAATTGTTTTTTTTTTAAAAATAGGTTCCAGTTTTACAATTCTGCATTGCCAAGCTTATGTTGACGTATTCATTGAGTTCTTGGCTCCTGTTAATGAGAAATCAATTTAAAGCTAATTCGACTATCAACTTCTGTTTACTAGATTTACAAATAATAAAGTGCATGTTATGGGAGCCGGTCGGAGTGTGTGTGTGTGTGGGCAATGAAAGACCTTTGCTCCACCCTTTTGAAAAAATTTCGTCATCGTAGATGATTTAAAATAAAAAAGGGAGGGTAAAATTTACTTTTTCGCTTAATTTTAAATAATCAATCACTAAGAGAAAAGTTGCGCTTGGGCATAAGTCTGTATATATAATGATTAGTCGGATGTGCCAATCCCAATACTTACTTCTCTATCTCATACGTCTTAATACTTCAAAATTTGCTATCACAGTGACAAAAATAAATGAAAATCTATGCCCATCATGAGGATTCTAAAGATATGGAATTCTTTGCATTAGTTCTTGAGATATGGCTATCACTAAAATCATGTAAATGCTGCAAAATGCAGCATATCAGCGCCATCTCTTGGGTGATTTACACTAATACCTAACCAGCAACAACTTACGTCAACGTCTAACTAAATGAACTTGAAGTTTGATTAAAATTCCTGCATTAGTTTTTGAGATAGAGCTATTGCGTAAATCGTGAAAAATGCAACATAGCAGAGCCAGCTGTTGGGCGATTTACACCAAAAACTAATCAGCATCAATTTATGTCAGGGACTAATTGAATATAACTTTTTATTGAATTCCGTGCATTAGTTCCTGAAATAGAGCCTCCAAAAAATTTGTGTCACATACAGACAGTCAGGGGCTCACAGACAGACATTTTGTAAAAAACATGTTTTTCGGAATTTCCGACTCATAACA
This sequence comes from Maratus speciosus, assembly GCA_963932465.1. Taxonomy (NCBI): domain Eukaryota; kingdom Metazoa; phylum Arthropoda; class Arachnida; order Araneae; family Salticidae; genus Maratus; species Maratus speciosus. The sequence goes on from OZ010787.1 coordinate 443,305,126, forward strand.
CGTGTAAATACTTCGAAAACTGGAAGTCAAAAATTTTCACGAATCCAATGCTTTCTTGTAAAGGTAGAAGAAAGTAAAAAGGCACAATATTATCCCAAAGAAACCTTGCCCTTAAGTAGATTTCGTTCTTCCAGTACTTAAGTTGCAAATTATTTCTCAAAATAATGAAGAATCTCTGTAATATTGAACAGAACTTTCTTTCGGTTTAGACAAAGTTTAACTCAGTATCAAATACACAATCTGATTCCAAAAAGTCTTTTTTCATAATTTTAGTTCAATTTCCAGCAGTTATTTTAATTTCAGTATTGCGAAATATTTATTGTGTAATGAGCCAAAGACTATATTCCACTAATAAATAATCCCTAATGATGAATGAATTAGTGCATCATTATAAAGCAATTATATATTTTCTTAACTTTATTTTTTACTGGCTTTCCGCTCAGTAATCCCTTTCAGATAGTGTTTCGGAAAACCGAGGCAATACATAAATTCAAAGAATATGGCATGGGCGCCGGTAGCACGAAATCCTTGAAGAGGGAATATTTTGGAACAAATGTTTGCCTGTAGTAAAAACAGAAATAGTTTAATCTTTTTACGCCAGGGGAGCTCCGACCGCCCCCCCCCCCCTCCGTTTAAGATGATAAATATTGGAATAATTAAACAAAATGAATTGTACTGTTGCTCGAAAATTTTCCCAAGTAAGGAGGGGGCGCTACCTTCGACGATATGTGCCTGAAAGAAACACTGGTTTCGATCAGATCCTGATTATCGCAAGGGCAAAAGAGGCGGCTGCCCAAGCTCTCAACTCTAAAATCCCCTCCCCCTCCCCCCAAATTACAAAATCATTTTTTTAAATAAGAAATTGTGGCTAAAATCATTAGAGGGGGGGTGGGTCACATTTGAATCTTTGCCCCACGCACCAGGGCGTCATATAAGTTTAGTCGGCCCCTTCTTCCGACGTTTTCAGTTTAGGGCGCAACTTCCTTCGTAATTTCAAGAAGTGTCAACTTTCAAATACTACGAGCATGCTTTGTAACTTTTAAATATTCTACGATGTTTCGCATTCTCATGAAAATTACTCATTTAAACGAAATAAATAAATTAATCAAGCTACTTGAAAAATGTTTGGTTTGATTCATTTCTACCTATTAAATATTCAATTTACAGCAGTTTAATAAAATAATTTTAGTGAACGACCGAATTGTATTGTTTCTATACTGCAGTCATTTTAATAAGAATTATTTACATACATATTTTTGGTTACATGCCCTTTTTTCATTTTTCATGTTCGGTAAAATTTCTGACACTAACGCTATTGACTATTAGCAGAAGAAGATGAGCTCACATCCAGAAGACACTGCTAGATGCTAGAAGAAAAATCTTTTCAAAGATATCTGTTTTTTATTTTAAAATTTCTGAGCCTTCAAGCTCTTAATGGTTTCTTATTTCCAGTCATCTGAGGGTCAGTCTCAGATTCCTTGTGGGATCAGAAGACTCACGCAGAAGTGATAGTGTTCACCATAAACCTTCGAAAGTCTAAATTAATTAGTGTCCCGCAAGGGAAGCAGATTTGAATCGAGTGCTTCCTGGGCTTCGTGATTGTGTTTCTTTTCTCAGTATGACGAAGCAATTTGAACCTTAACAGCTTTAAGGCACTTCTATTCATATAAAGAACAGAAACTGATGTCTACATGCAAAAATTCAGCGCCCTCGAACTCTTTTTTAAACACAACGGAGAATCCTTTCTTGAACCGGCCCCAGCTTAACTACAAAAAATGTAAAAAAACGGAGAATGTAAAATAATTTTAATTGGTGCTCTCGTAGGCTAGGCGCCCTTTCATCTGTTTGGCGCCCGTTTGGCTCGGCGCCCCGTGTGGTGGCACACTTCGCACACGCCTTGGGCCGGCCCTGACGGTGTAAGTTAGCCAAAATTTAACGTATTTTAGTATTATCAGGTTACGTACAGTTCTACCATAATTTTTATAAGGATTTTTGCCTTATTTAAAAGGTAGTAAAATATTACAAATTCTATGATTAAATGTGCGGATAAAAATTATGCGGTTTAAATATTAAATAAAAATTTTCTAATTTGAAATAGTGGTGTTAGACTATGAAAATTTCAAGGCGTGTATGCGCCTTGATATTATACAAGTTGCATACTTCAATGCAAGTTAAACCGTTATGTATTTGAAAACAAATTAAAAGGAATTTATAAAATATATTAAATGTATCATTAAAAGTGAGTGAATCTACCATTTTAACATTACACTGATCAGATAGAACATTATGGTTTACATTATAATATAAAAATATGTACGATTATGCTTTATGTAGTATAAGGTACCTGACATAAATAGCACAAAGTAAATTAGGAAAGGTGCATAAACGATACTGGTGACAGAGATATTATGTGCACACGGTGTGCTCATAATTGAAAAGACTGGCCTTTAAAGTGACTTTGATAAATTGCCGATCATTGGTGGTTCGGTTTGGAACGAGTACATCGGAAATTTCAAAGAATATTGTATGCTAATACTTCATTCACATTATGAAATTAGAGTCACTTAGTTCGTTTTGAACCGGACAACCCGGAATTGGACTTCACCTGTTCATATTACCAAACATTTTAAGCAAGGAGGATCCAATATATGGAGTTGTCATAATAGACGCCACTTGAAGCTGTCCCTATCCCCTCTTGCGTCCGCCATTATTTCACCGCGTCTTGCACTGGAGACAGTTGATTGGATTGCTATCGGTCAAAGTCTAATATGACGGACGTAAGCGAGGGTTAAAAGAACTCGCTTTTCGGCTTCACAACTTTCCACAATGGAAGCTTTATATGTCAACTCCCCTCTTTTCATAGCTCTATGATTTTAAGAGACTTGACTTAGCTAAACATATTTCTGGCCATGTGCATAAATTGTTAAATTTGTAACTACAACTTCTGACCATACATATTGTTTTTATTCTTTGCGGCCTGTTAGAAAATAAAAAATTGAAAGGATCATTCGTAATAGTTCAAGAGCCGACAGCGCAATAACCTATGTTATCAAGCACAAGAAAAAAACCTTTATTTTATTGAAGAGTTGAAGTAGGGTAATCTAATGATCCATGTCTGCCGGAAGTGAAGTGGTGCATAAGCCAAAAATTAATACCATCAGTGGTTGACTCGTAGGTTTATCATTGTGTTTTCCTGCTCCCAGTCCTCCATGTTCTCATACCTTTGTTTGTAGGACAAACACAATGATAAACCTACGAGTCAACCACTGGTGGTATTAATTTTTGGCTTATGCACCACTTCACTTCCGGCAGACATGGATAATTAGATTACCCTACTTCTACTCTTCGATAAAATAAAGATTTTTTTATTGTGCTTGATAACATAGGTTTTCGTGCTGTCGGCTCTTGGGCTGTAAAAGCTGATTAATCATTTCTAGAACTTATCTGCATATTTAAGAATAATTTCGAATAAGAAAAAGAGTTCAGATGGCAGAGTTCCACTCAACTCATAGTTAACGTTAGAAAGACGGGAATTTTCACTCAAGTTTGATAAAACTATCTTACACCAGAATTTTTGTTTAAAATTTAACTTATTTTTTTTTCTTTGTAGCTTTTAAACTTATTTTATAAATATATTTCTGGTTCGAACCAAAGTATATTTTTTTGATACCGGTCAAAATGACCGCTCACTGTCCGTCTACATTTAAAAGGGTATCGGAAGTTAAGTGAGTTTAAGAAACTTGCTCAAGTCTAAAATCTTGATTCCGGGTCGTTCGTTCGAAAAACTTTAAGTAACTTATCTTTTATCTATCATAATCTTAACGCAATATGACTTGATGCTATCAGTATTTTCAAAAAGTGGGGCCCATCGTGACTGAATGGTTAAGGCCCCACACCGCTAATTGCTTGAGAGCGTAGGTGAGCTGCGGGTTCGACTCCCGCTGGCTCTGTTGCACACTCTTTGTAGAGCTCCCGGTTGTAATTCTCAGGTGTTGTAAATTTCCTTGTGGTTATCTCGTCCTTGAATATTGGCGACGACTTATAAGCGGGTACCTGATGTCAAGCACACAAGTCAGATGTATGTGTTCAATAAAATAAGTAAAATCAAATAGTGGAAGAACGATGATAAAAACTACTTATGGAGTTCACATATTTAAAAGCGTGGAAGTAGCAAAATAATATACTTCTGCTTGACACATAGCGTTAATTTGTTTTTAATTAAATATTTACAATTCATTTCTTCATTCATTAGCTACACTTACCCAGCATAATTTTGAGTGCTCTTTCAATGTTATACACACACACACATACAGGGTGGTCATAAAAAAAACTTTGCCGATATATGGAACTCTAGCGGCCGGCCCGTTTAACCGATCGAGATGTGATTTCAGATATAGTTATTCAAAGGTATGAGCTCGGGATTCTGCAAACGACATCAAATTGGCGCTTACGGTTACAGGTACAGAAACTCTAAATTTTCGAATAGCAACGCCCATTTTTTTTCGTCGCAAAATGCTCAGCGCATGCGAAAACCCTAAATAGCGCTGGAACGGTACGTGTATCGCAATAAACGGACGCGTTATGCACGCACTAAAAACAGCTCAGCGAACGGCCAAAAACAACACGATCGGGGCGCACGGAGGAAATTTCCATATGACAGAGGCAAGACAACAACCACAGAACGCCATTCGACAGATAATCAGCGTAGAAAACGGATTCTCTCCTCTGTCATATGCAAATTTCCTCCGTGCGCTCCGATCGTGTTGTTTTTGGCCGTTCGCTGAGCTGTTTTTTGTGCGTGCATAAGGCGTCCGTTTATTGCGATACACGTACCGTTCCAGCGCTATTTAGGGTTTTCGCATGCGCTGAGCATTTTGCGACGAAAAAAAATGGACGTTGCCATTCAAAAATTTAGAGTTTCTGTACCTATAACCGTAACCGTAAGCGCCAATTTGATGTCGTTCGCAGAATCAAGAGCTCATACCTCTGAATAACTATATCTGAAATCTCATCTCGATCGGTTAAACGGAACGGCCGCTAGAGTTCCATATATCGGCAAAGTTTTTTTATGACCACCCTGTATATATATGAGACTTTATTCTAATGCTATTTTGTGTTCTCAAGCATGTCAAAATTTAATTATTCTGCGTTTTTGTTTAAAAATGATTAATATTGATATACATTGATAATTTATTTCGATGTATTTATTTTAAATCTCAATTACAGATTTTACTGGCGTCTTTTGCTTCTGTCAAGTTTAACGACTTTAACATGTAGTAAAAAGTAAGTATAGTTCCTTCTTAAACTATTATATAATTTTATGCTTTCTGATACTGTTGAAATCGTGCAAATTGTTTTATGCAGAATTTTTTTGAAGTGTCACCATTATGAAAGTTAAAACTTAAACTTGTATATATAAACTGAACTTGTTCAAACACTGCAGCTAAAGTTTAATGTACGTTCTTTTGAAATAAATATAACTGCAGAGAATTTCACCCGTTGTGAACAGTTTTTAAGTTCCGGATAAACTGTAGGGCGATTCCGTGGGGAGTGTCATACACGGCTTTAATTTGCATTTATTCAATTATTTATTAAATTTTAATGTTAATTCTGATTTTAAGTGGTATGGTAAATAAGTTATTACCATATTTTTAAATTTAAATGTGTGGCAATAAAACTCACAGAAGTATATCATTTAATTTCATTACTCAAAATGTACTTTTTTTCTACTTCAAAAAAAAAGCACATTTTGAGTATGAAATCAAATGATATATTTCTGTGAGTTTTACTTACACACATTTAAATTTAAAAATATGTTAACTTATTTACCACACCACTTAAAATCAGAATTACCATTAAAATTTAATAAATAATTGAATAAATGCAAATTAAAGCCTGCGTTACGTGTGTGACTCTCCGCATGGAATCGCCCAGTAATTGAATACGTGGGACTCATGAAAAAATATTGCTTTGTTTCAGTCCTCTCATATCATTTTTTCGCTATCCAAATAGCATATAACGAAAGCTTAGACCAGGAGTTCATAACCAAGGGTCCAAAAAGATATTTCGGGAAGTCTGGGGGCTTGAATTAAAAAAAAAACAGTTCACTAAGTCTATGAGATTTTAAATGATAATTAATAAAATTGTATGTCTATTTTTTGCTTGGGATAAATATTTCAATATCAGAGACTTATCAGATTACAAGCAGTTCGTGTTTAAAATAAAATTCATGCAATAAGGCCAAAATAAATTAAAGGAAAGTTATTCATATAAAGAATACGTGGAACAAAGAAGTCTAAGAACTTAAAGTTTAGAGACCATTTTGAATTAGACACCCTTGTGGGTATGGTTATTGGGTACACCATCAAAACCAAATGTAGATTGAAAACGAAGTATTAAATCTATTTCAACGGGCAAGAGAATTTTAGATAGAACCAGATGTAGCATATAATATGAGGCCTGTCATTTTCGTCCTTAGGCTATTGGTTCAATCAGTCGTATTCCTCAATTGCAGTAACCTGACGTTTGATTACTGCACATACATTTAAAACTGTTGAATTACGACTTTTTTCCAATTGATAGATATTTCTGACGTTCCGGGAAGACTTTGCAGAATTCCGCTGGAATGGCCACGTCTAGACCATTTTTATATGCTGAAAATCCGAAATCTTACAGAGGGGGAACACTTTGATTCTCCAGGGTTAGAATGTTTCCCGGAGAATTCAACACTGAGCAAAAACATTTCTCTACGCGCGTCTTGTAGAAAGTAGTCTTAGAATAACGGCTCATATTATATAAAAGATAATCTAAAATATTCCAAGTACTCGTTTAGACTATAAAGGAAAGTTTTCGGTCCCAAATGCATTTTTTTGGAAGGGGGAAAGGGGAGGCAGCAAATCACTTTGACCGTTTCTGTATCATGTGATAAAGTGTTATGATGTATTTTGTATACAGAATATTATAGAGTTAGAAAGTAACACCAGGATAAGAAATGACTTCCACCGGTACTGTATCATGTGAAAATGGGTTAAAGTTACAAAGAAATAAGTTTATTAAAATTTTCTGTTAAAAATTTTGAAAAATAAGAAATCCGCTTGGATTAGTAGAATATAATCACAACGTTAGTACCGCTGAGATATAGCAGTGACAGGACATGTTTTGTTTTTTATGCAAGTTTTAGGTGTATCCTGTAGATGTGGTATGGTAAAACCAGGAAAAAAAAGAGGCTTTTTAAAATTACCGTTTGAACTTTAATTTAAAGTAAAAATTCAGTTGTGCGCGGAGGGTAACTACCACCTTTATTCAATACTCTTCCATGAGAATTAAAGTTGCAAAGGGTGGAAAAAAGGGGTTTATTCCCAGGAATAAGCAGTGTTTTCTTGGGAGGGAAATCTTAAAAATTTCCGGGAGTTTTCAGAAAGTTTAAGGTACGGAGATTTTTAATATCCTTCTTCACAACTGTTTACGTGTTATGAAACTTTCAGATTGACTGCATAAAAGAAATTTACTATAATAAATGTAAAATAACCCAATAACATAACTATAGGGAAATAGCGTAGTTTACATGAAAACTAACGAAATACACAATCTGGAGAAATATTAAGAAAAATTCAAATATCAATAACTTATAAGTAAAAAGTGAGGTAGCTAATTCATCGTACCTGACATGAATGTCATCAGCATTACCTCCTGTTCTCCGAATCGGCCAATGTAAAGAGCATGAACAACACTAAAAGAAAATGTTAAAGTTCAAAGCCACTAACAAAAGATTAATATAGCGTATGCATGATTGTGAACGTCTTTTAACAGAAATTAAATAATTTTAATTTTTAAAGAAACATTTAAATTCCGGACAATTGACAGCCGCCATTGTTGTTAAACTGAGTTTTAATAAAATATAAAAATTTAGATTGCCATATCATAAGTTTATGAATTCATAACGAAAAGTCTATCACAAATTTCTCAAAATAGAGCTTGAAATTTCTAAAAAAATAAACACTTCAAACTTAAAAATGACTGTTCATCAAAACTCCTTCAAAATTTCTATTACCTGAAAATGCGTGTTTATTCCCGATTTTCTTAATCTGCAGGATTTATGCAACTATGGTGTAAGTCACTGTTAAAAATATCGTGAAAAATTACCTCTGTTGTTAAAGAGCTTGTTCAGCTACCACGACCACTTCGCCCGGGCTCGAAGGAGACTGATGCATATGGAGTGAGATTTATTTTAAACATACAGTTACGGTAAACTTGGGAGCTAAATACTCAGCAGCTTTGTATTACCCTCAGAGTAAAGATAATAAGAGACTATATGACAAGTCTGTGGTATTACCCAACATTTTTATTAGATAAATAAGGCAGTGTTTAGCAGAGCGTTTTTAAAAGAAAATAGCAACATATGCACAGAACGAATGTTCAGTTCCAAACTTTTTGTCCAATCTATGGCAGCCTATTACAGAGCTTGGTGATAGCCTACACTGTTAAAAATCTGCAGCATTTGCTGCATAGTCACTCCGCCACTATTATAGAATATCTCTTTTCTGACCAACGAGAATGCTCCATAGTATAGCCAAGTAACCATTTTCTATACAAGCGGTGGAGTGACTATGCAGCAAATGTTGCAGATTTTTAACAGTGTAGTCTCTTCCTTCGCTTGAAAAATAGTGTTTTTATACAATCATAACTTTTATTTTGATGCATTTTCTGATAGAAATTTTGTTGAGTGCTTTGTAATTGTTGAATATTTGCTAAATAAATTATGTTCTTTTGGCAGTAAACTGCCTGTTAAAGCACATATTTTTCTTTTTCACTGTATTTAAAGATAAAACTTTTTAAATCATTATTTTATAACGTTGAAAATTAATTTTTTTAAATCTATGTGTGGCACATTTTTTTCTTGAAACTTGTTTACACTTGAGAAAAAGTCATTAGGGAGAGAACTGCTTGTTAAGTTATTTGAATCCCACCACTGTTTATTTTTTTTTATAGTGTACTTTGTTTTTTTGTCGAGCTGTTCAAGCGAATCACTCAACTTACCAAAACAAGTGAAAACATAAATAAAAAAGCCCAAGCACGTGATCATAACGACCCCAGATTTTTTGTGGGTCAAGTGAGCGAAGACCGGGCGTAAAATTTGCTGCTGATCGTATTTATATCGGATCACGTGATACTTTTCATGAATGTTTCGGATTTTGTCTGAGTGCATATAGACATGTATTTCTATTACAAGAGACATTGTTTGGAAAGGTAAGAAGATTTAGTTATTGGTTTTACCTGTTTTGAACTATAAAATTATGAAATAATTATAGTATTTCGAAATCCCTTACTTCTGTAAGACCTACTCCATGAGGGTTATCTCCCTGCACTCGGGTGCGTCCGATCTGAGTCGCTGAACAAGCCCAAAGACTATCTATTTTTTGACATATAATGAGTGTGTTCAGAAGTGCACTTCGCGCCGCGCGCGCGCTCAGAAGTTTATGCCATGGAGTAGGTCTTATCGAAGAAAGGAATTTTAACATAATTCAATTATTTCATTATTTTTATGGTACAAAAAAGGTAAAACCAGCGACTATATTTCTTTATCCTTCCAAAACATGGTTTTCATAACAGGACTACATGCGTCTGTTCACTAAGATAAAATCTAAAATAGTCGGGGAAAACATCACGTGACCTTCTTTATCTACTTTAGCCCATTTAGCATTTAAAATTAGTTAACCAACCGCACACAAACTCCGCTCAAGCTGCTCAAAAAAATTGTGTGGGCGATTTGATCACGTGATTGTGCGTTTTCTGCTTATGTGTTATTGGTTGTGCTTTGTTTGGTAGGTTGATTGATACAATTTAAGAATTCAACTGGTGGTCTAAAAATTTTAACTTTTTAACAATTTTCTTTTTATTTATTTAAAAATGATTTATCAGTTGATTTATAACTTCTGTAATAAATAGAATGCTGTTAGTAAACCAAGATTGTGATATCAACATATGAGATTTGTTTGTAATCTACTATACTGGATGGATTTCAATGGAATTTGCACTGTTAGTTAGACAGTTTTTCAGAGAAGGTTTTAATATATATATTTCTTATTTTATGATTGCATATTTTAATACCGTGTGGATAACAGACCAAAATACATCATAAAACATGAGAAATAAATGGCATTCAAAATTCTGTTAGTATAAGCAAAATACTTATTTATACTTTCAGTAGAAAATTTATAAACATTCTAATCATACTTTATTCACTACAAAACTAGACAGCAGACCTATATATTTTATCTCTTTAAAAATATATGTACAGATATTTTTAGTTAAAATAATCTACAACTATTACATTTTATTTTTATAATGTTCAAAGTAAAATATGATTTCCAGCCTAGTCTCGATAAAAATTCACTCGTAAAGTACTCAAAAAAAAAAAAAATCAAGGAATTATCCTACGTGCGATATATATTATTTTTTCATTTGGATTTGCTTAATGTTTATATCATTATACATATACATACTTAGAAACGAAACTTTGAATATTTAAAAGGCGTTCAGATGTAAAACTTTCATCTCGAAATACCTCATTTTCTCACATTTAAATAAGTATTTTATTATTATAATAAAAATACACATGCCTCTGTATAATAAAAATAAAAGATATGTCTTCATCAAAAATATCTTATTTATTATGAAAAATATAAAACAACCAATAAACAACAAAAAAAAAATTGTAACACAATGTGGGATCGGAAGGATTCGAACCCAGAATCCCTAGTCTCGAGTTCACTGCCTTATCCATTCGGCCATCTAGCACACATTGCTTTTGTAACAAAATATCTTTATAATTAGCACCTTAATTAATCAGATCCATGATCTGTTCCTGAACACACTACGTGTCTACCTGTACACTACCTGAACACACTACATCTATGATTTAGACCCACTCCATGTTCCTGCCTCCTGAGCTCGCGCGCGCATGCTTCTTGAACACACTCGAGAACGTCACATAAACGCCTATGGAGCGTTCTCATTGGTCCGAAAATAGATTGGCATTAAAAACAGAGGTAATTTTTCACGATATTTTTAACAGTGTACATAAAACTTTTAATCACCATATAGCATATTCAAATGCCAGAATGAGGAATAACATTGGTGCAGAATTAAAATGCGAATTCTTATTTACTAATTTTTTTTAACTTGATAGTTAAAATAGAAGCTATATCATTTGACCATTTATGCTCGTATTCACCATCCACCTCAATCTAGAAAACTCCGGCCATCATTAATCTGATTGAACTTCGTCAGCGATCCATCCAATTAGGTGAATCATGAACGTCATTTTAGCGTTCGATCGATGTTTTCAAGTTTCCCTTCGGAACAGGCGCCTTTTACACAAATTTTATTCGGTTGGTACCACTCTTTAAAAAAAAGTTTATCTTTACTTTAATAATCACGAAAATGCTCTAATTAAAGAAAGCAAATATTACTTTTATTTTTTACTGGTGCGAAAAACAAGACCTGTATGCTCTTTTTGAGGGTGTATATATGCACCCGTGGTCCCGAACGATTTAAGCTAAGTGGTGAATATGAGCGCATTTTTACATTTCAAGTGGAAAATTTATAAAAATGCAAGAACGTGTTTACTCCACAACATCGTAACTAAGGCAGAAATCCAGATAGATTTTTGCTATTTTTGAAACGAAATTGACCCATCAGAGGCCTGTATTTTTCAAATTACTCGAAAAGAGTAGAGATTTGTTAAATTTTAAGCATCTGTCTCAATCCCTGCCTAAAGTAGTTTTCCTCTATATGAGAGGGGCGACGTACGTTGTTCAGACCACGGTAAGTAGAACAGACGGTAGGGTTCACGCGCAGGTTTCGTTTTCTCCTGTGACGTCACTGGAACCCATCTCCAGTCTTGGGTAACGCACTTTTCGCTTTGCATAAAGCTTTCCGTTCATAAAAAGGTATTATATATTTATTTAATAGCCTGCATATGATATTTCTGAGATGAATGATATTTCGAACATCTACTAACTGAACATTTTCAAATTAGAGTTAATATATATATATGTTTTTATTATTTAGAATTTTTTAAAGGCTCAATCTTCTGTTTACATTTAGTTTTTGGAAGTGTTAACTTTCGATACATTATTAATAATTTATTTAAACACGTTTGCGCAAAAAGCAAAAGTTTTCCTACTTTCTCAGTTCTATTTCATTATTTTAGATACAATCTTTTCAATATAATATTTTACAATTTAGCTTTAATTCAAAATACTTTGAGATCGGAAATCGAATCGGAATCTTTTGAAATCGGAAAACTTTCTCTTAAATTCATAAATCTTTGAGAAAAATGCGCTTATAATTATGCTATATATTTTAAAATACATATATTATTTATTCATAAATTAATATATATTAGGAAATTTTATATATTTATATATTTACAAACTCGTGATTTAACATTAAAAAAACACAGAGCTGATCTTAGAACGTTTTTCAAAGTCATAATTTTTCAAAACATTACTATACACTTTAAAACTGTATTTACTATTTATATACTTACTACACAATTTAAAAAATACAGTAAACTTTGTCTAAGGCGGAATCGATCGGGACCGAGAAACATTTCCGTCGTAGACAGTTTTCCGCCTTATGGAAATCGGTAAAAAAAAAAAAAAAAAACGACTGTCACAAATTTGCACGTTTGTAATCTTTAGTACCGTTTTTTAAAGTGAAATATTATTTAATATAAATATTTTTGGAGTGAGTTGTACTATTTTAATGATTAAAAAAAATTCTTTATAAATTTTGAATGTATGACTTTTTTTAAAAAAAAATCTTGGAATCTTATTTTTACAATTAGAATAGCGGTCTGTATTCTTTTTTAATTATTATGGTAATGGAAAAAATGAAATAGCATATTTTAAATTTATGTAACGTAGAAAAACAGAAAATTATTCGTGTAAAAAAATTAAATTGTAAATAAAGAAATTGTTGTGATTCAAGACATACACATTGCACATTCCTCCCCCCCCCCTTTTTTTTTCATTAAATCCATGAATATGCAAAATTTAATAATTAAAATTCTCTCTCTGTAAACAAATGAATGCGTAAAAACATGTTTTTATTTATACAGTATACTCTCTGTAAGGCGGACTCTGTGTAAGTCTGTGTAAGAAATCTAACTCGGAAAGATTTTCAAGTCCCTGAGAATCCATAGACATAGAGTAAAATTTGTCTAAGGCGGAATATTTTCTACTGCGGAAAATTTTCTTGGTCCCAGTCGATTCTGCCTTAGACAGAGTTTACTGTATTTGTATTTCACCTATATTTTATTTATCTACCAGTTTTAAAGTTTCATATACCGAATGCTTTTGATTTTTTAAATATAATTCTTTTCCGTCTTATGCAAAAGTTTGGTTTTGGTGGAACCTTAAAAATATTTCCGTTTCTGCGTTAGGCATATCCCGGCTTATGGAATTTCTAGTATGATTGGTACAACCAGAAACGGCACAACAAGGCATCTCTAATTCTTTTAATTAATTAAACACCACTTGCAAAAAATAGTAAATAACATAAGGCATAAAATGATTAACTAACGAAAAAATAACACTCTTTATCTCGAAAACAGAAACAGATAAGAGAGGAGTAAAAATGAATGTCCAGATACAGGAAGTTCTGGACGTAGGGTGCCAGTGACGTCACGAACTACTGCGCATCTTTTCGTGAACCCTACCGTCTGTTCTACTTACCCTGGTTCAGACTGTCCTGAGACAAGTGCGTTTGTCCAAACTATGGCAACCTACATGCCGGAATTCGGCATCACTCGCCTGGACGAGTTCGATTATAGACCAAATTCTCAGTGTAAACATAAACAAAACCGCTTCAACCGGAAGCCAACTGTCGAGCTTCCGGTTCAGTACAAAGCATTTGGATTTCTCAAAGACGTTTAAGATACAAAGACCGGCAAACTGTGAGTTTAACTCAGGATTTTTGATCACAGCTGTTGTACGGCAGTATACATGTTTTATATTTTAATTTACCTAAGAATGCTTTTATCACTGTATTTTTTTTTATTGCGGATCATTAAGTATTTTAAAAATAGCAAATAAAGCCTTTGTGCAACAATATTAAAAAGCAGAAAAACCAACGTTTAAAAATGCACAAAAGTATATGAAAAGCAGCAAACAGCTGTTTCGAATCTACTAGCGAGATTTTTCTTCAGTGCAAGATAGGGGAAAAGGAATAGCGTGCTAGAAAAAGCAAGGCTGAGAACAATGATAGACAGAAACGCGCTGGCTTATATACCCGATGCGGGTAGCGAACGCGCCAAAAACAACCAATGAGAGAGAAGCAGTGGAAACGACTGGGTGGACAAGTACCGACATCTTCCGGAGAAAAAGAGAAAAAGAAACCAAAAAAGGGGAAAATAAATTAATGCTTTCCAAATACTTGGAAAATCAGGAGTACTAGATAAGTCATTGGCTAAAGAGTGAGAATTTTTAATGATGTGGTAAGCTTCCCAAAAATCGAGATCTAGGTTAGAAGAACATTTTTGGGTAATGATGGCTTAGGAAAAAGGTTTTGTAATTAACGATTTAGGTTTTGTAATTTACGATTAAAAAAGTACAGATTTTTGGAACACTTACATTTCTTACTTGATTGTAGGCGTAAGGTTATTCCTAAATTCATTTCCATACGTTGTAGTTTATTTTCTTCAAATAGGATTGACAAGATCTTACTTCGTTCTAAATTAGCTCTTTTAACCCTTAAATGCCTGATTTTTCAAAAATCATTGTAATAATATTTTTCGGCTTTCATTTTTTAAATAAATCACGGGAAAAATACTTTAAAAAATCATATTTTGTTTTAGGTATGGTTTACGGTTAAAAAACAGTTTGTTACTAATCGGCAATACTGGTGTTTAATTGAAAAAATAATTTTACTTGATAAAATTCTATAATATTAAACACACAAGAATTTTAGAATCTATAATAAGAAATAAATTTTACTTGCTCACGGCAGAACAAAATAGGGTATTTCGCAAGCTTCCAAACAAAACAAAAAGAACAAGAAGCAACAATTTAAAAAATAAATCTATCTTTATTCTTAAACAGCACAAGTGTTGCCATCTACATGTTGAAAATTGATTTAATAATATTTTCAGAATGTATTTTATTGGCAACATTTGGCATTTTAGCGTTAATATTATTCTAATACCATTTTAGAGCCTAAATTGGGTATGTTGCCGAAAAGCAACACCAGGCATTTAAGTGTTAAGAGCTTTGATTCAAGAGACTCGCCACAAAATTGCTCATAAAGAGCGCGAGTTATATTCTTTACATATCAACCTCGCTAATTCTACACCTGATTTTGAGTCTATCGACAGAAGGTCATAGAGCAGAGTTCTCACAGCTTCTTCTGTTCATTGTTCCGTTTTAAAGAAGAAATTTAATACACTTTGTGAAAGTTCTGTCGCTAATAACTCCAAGAATTTGCCTCTTGTTAACGAAAATGCTGTTGTCAATCTTTCTAGTGTCCCTTTAAGTAACAATCAGCTCGATGCTCTCAAATTGAATAACAATTTTTCTGTCTCTGCTATTCCTTCTTTACCTAAACTTATTGCTCCTATTGAAAGAGCGTTTAAGCATAGCGCTCTATCTTCTTCTCAAAAAGAGTCCATTAGGCATCTCATTGCCAATACTGTTTATTTCAATTCTAATGTTTATAAGCCTAATCTTAAAAATCCTGTTAAACAATGTCTGAAATTTTTGCGTTCTGATACAAACTTAATTATTACTAAGGCCGACAAAGGTGGTCAGATAGTTCTTCTCGACAAATCTACGTATTTCGAAAAATCCCATAAATTAATTAATGATGGTCCGTATGTGGATATCCGCAAAGACCTTTCCACTAGTGAAATTAACTCTATTAAGTGTGCCATAAAGTCTTCTTCAATTATTCCTGCTAACTTTAAGAAGTCTCTTATTCCGTCTATTGCGCATTGTGCCAGGTTTTATGCTTTACCTAAGGTCCATAAACCTGACGTTCCTTTTAGACCTATTGTCTATAGTGTCGGTACAACTTCTTATAAGCTTGCCAAATATTTAGTTTCTGTTTTTGTCCCACTTTTGAGCGACAACTGTTTTACTGTTAAGAATTCTTTTGATTTTGTTAAAAAACTTCATAATTTTAAGCCGCAGGGTCACGATGGTTTCTTTTGAGGTTAAATCATTATTTACAAACGTTCCGGTTGAGGGGGCTTTAGGTTGCCTCAAGAAAAGGCTTTGTGAATTCCATTTCTCTTATTTTGAAATCGAGGAGCTTATCCTTCTCACTCACGCTTGCTTGTCGCAAAATACTTTTATTTTCAATGGTAATTTCTTCCGTATGATTGACGGTTTGGCTATGGGTAATCCTCTTAGTCCAATTTTATGCGATATTTATATGCACTATTTTGAGGTCAAACTTTTTGAAATTTTAAAATTTCCATTCTATGTTCGTTATATTGATGATGTTTATGTCCTGGTTGAAATGAATTCGGATATTAATCATATTCTCTCTATTGTGAATTCCATTGATCTCTGCATTCAATTTACCTCTGAAATTGAGACCAATAACTGTCTTTCTTTCCTGGATGTCCTTGTTATTCGTTGTAAAAATGGCTTTCAGACTACCGTCTTTCGTAAACCTTTTGCTGTCAGTCTCCCACCTCACAGGTGTTCTTCTCATCCTCCTAACCAGAAATTCGCTGCTTTCAATACTTTTGTTTTTCGGGCTACCAATATTTGTTCCACTCCTCAGTTACTTAATGCTGAACTTAATTATCTCAAAGCTATTGCTGTTGTTCGTCGTTATTCCTCTAATATTAATAATTCTATTTATAAGAAATTGACGAAATCCGTCTATTCTGAAAAGCATTCAAATTCCAACTCTAATACTTCAGTTGTGTTACTATTTTTTTCCTAAAATCAGTCAGCAAGTTGCAAAAATCTTAAGAAGGTTTGATTTTAATGTTATTTTTTCTCCTGTTAATAAAATCACTTTTTCAAATCTCAAACACCAAGTTGATCGCCTAGATAACGGGGGTATTTACAAAATCTCTTGCCAATGTGGCCTTTCTTATATTGGCCAGACTAAACTTGCTCTTAGGTTTCGTTTAAAAGAGCATGAACGTTATGTTAAAAATCAGGAGCTTAAACGTTCTTCTATTGCTCAACATTCTTGGTCTTCTCAACATAGGTTCGATTTTTCCTCAGCCATCATTATCCAAAAATGTTCTTCTAACCTTGATCATGATTTTTGGGAAGCTTACCACATCAAAAATTCTCACTCTTTAGTCAATGACTTATCTATTACTTCTGATTTTCCAAGTATTTGGAAAGCATTAATTTAATTTCCCCTTTTTTGGTTTCTTTTTCTCTCCTTCTCCGGTAGATGTCGCTACTTGTCCACCCAGTCGTTTCCACTGCTTCTCTCTCATAGGTTGTTTTTGGCGCGTTCGCTACCCGCATCGGGTATATAAGCCAGCGTGTCTCTGTCTATCATTTTGTTCAGCCTTGCTTTTACTAGCACGCTGTTCCTATTTCCCAATCTTGCACTGAAGAAGAATCTCGCTTGTAGATTCGAAACAGCTGTTTGCTGCTTTTCATATATTTTTTGTGCATTTTTAAACGTTGATTTTTCTGCTTTTCAACATTAAGTATTAGTCTACCCTATTCCATTTAGGCCTTTAAAAAACATATATATATTATTGCTCATCATTTTTTTTTTTTTTTTTTTTTGTATAGCAAGTGAGTATTTCAATAAACATCCTCCAAGGATAAAAATATAGTGTTACTTTCGTTAATATGCATTTTTTAATTACCTTTTTGCAAAAAAATTAGTTTAAAAGAACCGTAGATTTTTTTTACAAGTAATTAAAATTTTGTAAATTACTATATTATGTTACAGTTGCTACCTTAATCTAAACTTCCCTTTCAGTTACTTTTGTAAGTCAAACTTAAAAAAAGGTGGAATTATGATCTTTAACAATCTGTTTCCATATAAATTTCGCCTTTATTTCGGTTTATAAGGCATATTAAAATTAGATACTTTTTTCAAACATACCATCCTTAAAATTATTAATAAATCGCCTTATTTAACTTTATTTCTGAAAATTCAACATTTATAACACATATTTAGATATAAAAAATAGCTTCATGTAAAAAAAAATGCCATAAACTTCATATATATTGATAAAAATTAATTTTTTAACCCTTTCCGGCATGGTGGGTCCATTTCTGTCCCACCTAATTAACTTTTTTTTTTAATCAGTCTCAATTCACACACTTTATAATTCAAATATATGGATCTCTTCATTTTTAATCCCTCTTTTAAACTGTAGATGGCAGCACATCACAAAGATTATAGTTTCTCTTTAAAAAATATTTAAAGTGAGGTCTAAAAAGAGGTATTAAAAGAGCTGTCATTTTTATCGAATTTCAAAGCACATATGTACATGAAAGCCTATTATTTATATTTATCTCAAGGTATTTTCCAAGCAAAAAAAAGAAATTTCACTGGACATTTTAAATTATTTTTTATTCATTTAAAGTATGCGGTACAGAATTTGACCCATCACACGCATGAGATTCTCACTAACAGATGGCAGCACCAAATAATTTGCAGAGCCTTACGTTATAATTCTAATTGTGAGGATTCTAATTCAAGCTTAGTGAACGCATTTATTATATTTAAATTCATAAAAGAGCCAAACAATGATGTGAAAAATATAAAGGATTTCCGTTTATCAGTTATTGAAGGCTTAATGTCAATAGCCAGTGAAAAGGAAAACACAAAGGAATTTTCTCCAGTTCAAATAAAGAGCAAAAAACCCTACGTTCCCCCTGGGAAAAGACTGAAAAATGTTGGACACATTCCAGTAAGAAGTAATAGAAGGAGATGTGCATATTGCAGCACATCTAAAAAAGAGCATCGCACATTTTGGATGTGCGAAACATGTGAAGTTCCGCTTTGCTTCCAAAAATCAGAAGCATCCTGTTTCACAAAATTTCATCAAAAATAGAATTTTTGCTTTTTTTTTATCAACAAAATTATGAATCTGTATAATCTAGTGTTGGTTATCGATATTTTCACACATTATGAGAATCAAAGCTTCTATATACATATCCAGATTTATAGAAGAAGTTGAAATTTTAAATTTATATATTCTTATTCATAAATTTTTATTCCTTATATTATTCTCTTACTTCTAAATTTATTCTCATATTAATTTCATATTTCTCATATTAATTTCATATTTCTCATATTATTCTAATATTTCTCATATTATTCTCATATTTCTTATATTATTCTCGTGTTTTTGAAATTATTCATATATTTCTTGTATTTCGCATATTATTCATATATTATAGCCTAGATTTTTGTATTATTGTCTAAACATTTTATACATATAATACCATGTAAAATGGTATTATAAGTTTTTATTTTCATTTTTATTCAATTTATAAAAAAGTTTTCTATAAATATATCATTTTTATTCATCTATTAAATATATTACTTAAGACATTAAGTAGCTCTCACTGTAGCTTAGGACATACCTTTGTTGCATGGTGGGTCAGTTTCTGTCCCACCTCCCCGGGTAAAAAAAAAAAAAATCCAGATTTTTTTTTTTTGTCATGATTTGCATAATCATGCCTATCTAAACCTTTTTATAACATTTTCCTGAAATTTAAGTACTATTTAAACATAGCGTGTCGCAAAGGGTTAAGCTCATTCTAGCCATAGCACTTAATTGTAAATAACTCACAACTGACGTACAAACCTCGCGGTTCAGGTGTTTCTAATTTACTTCAGATGGCTGCCATGATTTCGCATGCTTTTGAATGGGAATTACCGGTCTATGTATCTTAAAAGTCTTTGGGATTTCTTCCGAAAGTTAATAAATATTGGCTTGGTGATAATGGCAGGCTCGCCAAAAAGGCCTCTTACTACAGCACCTAGAGTATAGCAATAGCGCCTAGAATATACAGTGTGGAAATCGGCTATCCCTGTAATACTTGAAAAAGCGCTAAAATATTGTATCTCTTAAATGCGCAATGATACTGCTGCAATATCGCAGCGACATCTGCAGGATATTTTCTACAATTGCAAGAAATTGCTAGTCTATACAATGTAGTACTAGTAATACGAAAATCCCGCAGATGTTGCTGCGATCGACACTTGAAATTTTAGCAGCATCGTCGCACATTTAAGGGATACAAATTTTTAGCGTTGTTTGGATAGCATATTTCCACACAAGGTATTCTAGACGCTGTACCTAGAGTAAATACAAAGACATTTAAGATACATAGACTGGCAATTTCCATTCAAAAGCATGCGAAATCATGGCAGCCATCCGAAGTAAATTGAAACACCCGAACCGCGAGGTTTGTACGTCAGCTGTGTTTATTTACCATTAAGTGCTATGGCTAGAATGAGCTTAAAAATTAATTTTTATCATTATATATGAAGTTTAATGCATATTTTTTTTTACATGAAGCTATTTTTTATAGCTAAAAAGGCTTTATAAATATTGAATTTTCAGAAATAAAGTTGAATAAGGCGATTTATTAATAATTTTATGTATGGTATGTTTGAAAATGAGTACCTAATTTTAACATGCCTTATAAACCTAAATAATGACGAAGTTTATATGGAAACAGATTGTTAAACATTATAATTCCACCTTTTTTAAAGTTTGATTTACAAAAGTAACTGGTAGGGAAGTTCAGATTAAAGGTAGTAACTGTAACATAATATAGTAATTTACAAAATTTTAAATTACCTGTAAAGAAATCTACGTTTTTTAAACTAATTTTATGCAAAAAGGTAATTAAAAAAATGGATATTAACGAAAGTAACACTATATTTTTATCCTTGTAGGATGTTTATTGAAATACTTACTTGCTATACGAAAAAAACAGAAAATTTGATGAATAATAAGGTATTTTTTTAATAAAAATGCCTAAATGAAATAGGGTAGACAAATACTTAATGATCCGCAATGACACAATATGCCGATAAAAGCATTTTCTTGGGTAAATTAAAATATAAAACATATATACTGCCGTACAACAGCTGTGATCAAAAATCCTCAATTAAACTGACAGTTTGCAGGTCTATGTATCTTAAAAGTCTTTGAGTAAATAGTGTGGAAATCTGCTATCCAAATAGTGCTAAAAAATTGTATTCCTTAAATGTTCAACGATGCTGAAATCCAAAAACCCGATCGCAGCGACATCTGCGGTACATTTTTAAATTTCAATGTAAACATCGTATTATTATAGCGTCTAAACCAAGGCCGGGATCCAGATAGAGCTTGCTCTTGGCCGCAGATCGGAGCGCCCGGACGCAGGGAATTGTCCCTCATGGAGTATGTCTTAAAGAAGTAGGAATTTCGAAATAATTTAATTATTTCGTAATTTTATGATTCAAAATAGGTGAAATCAATGACTAAATCTTCTTACCTTTCCAAACAATGTCTCTCGTAATAGGAATACATGTCTATATGTACTCCGACAAAATCCAAAACGTTCATGAAAAGTATCATGTGATTTGATATAAATCTGATCAGCAGAAACTTTTACACCCGGTCTTCGCTCACTTGACCCCAAAAAAATCTGTGGTCGCTATGATCACGTGCTTGGCCCTTTTTTGTTTACGTTTTCAATTGTTTCGCTAGGTGGATTGATTCGCTTGAACAGCTCAAAAAAAAAAAAAAAAAAAAAAAAAAAACCATAAAAAACAGTGGTGGGATTCAAATAACTTAACAAGCAGTTCTCTCCCTGATGACTTTTTTCTCAAGTGTAAACAAGTTTCAAGGAAAATAATCTGTTACACACAGATTAAAAACATAATTTACAACGTTATTAAATAATGATTTAAAAAGTTCTGTCTTTAAATACACTAAAAAGTAAAAATATATGCTTTAACATGCAGTATCTTGCCAAAAATACATCATTTATTTAGCAAATATTCAACAATTACAAAGCTCTCATCAAAATTTCTATCAGAAAATGCATCAAAACGCAAGTTATAATTATGTAAAAATACCATTTTTCAAGCGAAAGAAGATACTAGGCTATCACCAAGCTCTGTAATAGGCTGCCATAGATTGGACAAAAACTTTGGAACTGAATATTCTTTTTGTGCATATGTCGCTATTCTGTTTTAAAACATCCTGCGGAACACCGCCTTATTTATCTAATAAATGTGTTGGGTGATACCACAGACTTCTCATATAGACTAAAGCGTCTAGAATACCTAGTGTGGAAATATGCTATCCAAAGAACGCTAAAAAATTGTATCCCTTAAATGTGCGACGATATTTCTAAAATCTGAAATAATTGCTAAAAGTCGATCGCAGCGACATCTGCGGGATTTTCGTATTACATTGTATAGACTAGCAATATCTTGCAGTTGTTGAAAATATCCTGCAGATGCCGCTGCGATCTGTATATTTCAGTAGAGTTGCAAACAACCCGCAGTTTTTGAGGAGCGGGAATAAACCCGGGAATTTTGGGGAATAAACCCGGAATTTTGGGGAATATTGGAAATTTTGAAGGAGTTTTGAAGATAAACAAAACCACTTATTTTCCAATTTGAAATTTTTATTTTATAGAAATATCACGGAAGAATGTTCCAAAAAGATAGATTTTACTTATGAATTCACAAAACTTGTGATTTTACAGTCTAAGTCTTTATAATTTATTATCTTTACAACAATGGCGGCTGTAAATGGGTGAGGATTTGAATGTTTCTTTAAAAAATGATTTTCTTTTTTTCAGTTTCTGTTGACTCGCACATCTCGTTTTCAGGCATACTTTATATTAATTTTCTAACGAGTTGCTTTGTATTTTTGCATTGATTTCTTTTAATTTTGTTCATTTTCATTTTTGTTTACATTTGTTGATTCGAAGAACAGAGGTGAAATTTATATTCATGTCAGGGAAGATGAATCTCTCATTTGCCTCTTTCACTTTTTACTTATCGACAATTAAAATAACAATTTTTTTAATATCGCTTACTTAATATTTCTGCAGCTTAAGCCTGTATTTCGTTAGTCTTCATGCAAACCGTGCTATTTTTTAAAAAATATTTTATGTTATTAGTTTTGTTTACAATGACAAAAATTGAAATCATTAAAAATAATTGAAAATAATAAATTGAAAATTTTTTATGCTTAA
Organism: Maratus speciosus; assembly: GCA_963932465.1. Classification (NCBI taxonomy): domain Eukaryota; kingdom Metazoa; phylum Arthropoda; class Arachnida; order Araneae; family Salticidae; genus Maratus; species Maratus speciosus. The sequence goes on from OZ010787.1 coordinate 443,328,345, forward strand.
AACTTTCTGAAAACTCCCGGAAATTAAAAAAATTTCCTTCCCAAAAAACCCGGTTTATTCCCGGGAATAAACCCGGTTTTTTCCACCCTTTGCAACTCTATATTTCAGCAGCATCGTTGCACATTTAAGGGATACAATATTTTAGCTCTTTTGTAAGTATTACAGGGATAGTTGATTTCCACAGCATATATTCTACACTGTTAAAAATATCGTGAAAAATTACCTCTGTTTTTAAAGGCTATCTATTTTCTGACCAATGAGAACGCTCCATAGGCGTTTATGCAGCGTTCTAAATTGGTCACAAAATAGATCGTCTTTAAAAACAGAAGTAAATTTTCGCGATATTTTTTACAATGTAGGCGATGTAGTATTACTGGTATAGATGCATACAGATATACAGATAATAAATTTTATTTCGAGAGAATTTTAAATTAAAGCATGCCGATTCTGCCTTTATGATTTTATGAGCCGCGTAATAAACTAGAGAAATCGAAAGAGAATCGTCTAGATGAAAGCACTATATATGTTTACTCTTCTACCTGGACTAACTATAGTTAGCGTGCCTCTATACTCTATGAGAGTCGCGAGTACAGCGTCTAGAAAATATTGTGTGGAAATCAGCTATGTCAGTGATAGTTAAAAAATTGCTAAAATATTGGATCCGGTATGTCAAATGATGCTAAAATCCAAAGAGTCGATCGCATAGACATTTGCAGGATATTTTCTAAAACACAGGACGACTTGTTCTAGACACTGTCATAATGATGTTTACATTCAAATAAAAAAAATATGCCTCAAATGTCGCTGCGTTCGGCTCGTTGGATTTCAAATTCGTTAAACATTTAAGGGATACAAATTTTTAGCACTTTTTGGATAGCAGCTGCTATCTAGATTTCCACACTATTTGTTCTAGGCGCAGTGCTCTTAATATAGCGTCTAGAAGATAAAGTGTGGAAACCGGCTATTCTAGTATGCTTTATATATGTGCTAAAAAATTGAATCCCATAAATGTTGAACGATGCTGAGTGACAAATGTCGATTGCAGCAACATCTGCTTAGCTCTTACCGAAACGCTTTCTCAATGGAGAATAGTCATCTACGTTATGATTACGTGGTCAAGGTAAAAACTTCTAGCGTAAAGAAGGGAAGGCTCCGTAGACGTAATGTAAATCCCGCCAGCCAGTGAAACAGTTCATGAGGAAAGCAGTAGTAGCCTCCCTTCTTATCAGTTAGAAATACGTTGGGTAAATTACCGGTACCACATGACTTTTTTCAGCCTCGGACCCAGATTTGGAATATAGTCCATTGAATCCTTTGAACTAAACTACCAGATCTCGCTACAATTAACATTTTTCGTTAAGCATCGTTCAACATTTATGGGATATAACTTTTTAGCAATTTTTGGTTTGCCAATGGATCTTATGCGAGGCTAACGAAAAACACAGGCTACCGCGGTGGGTCCGATTCTTCTTTTTTTACAGACCGCTGGAGTCACGTGATGCTCTTTTCGCGCACCTTCATTGGTGCATTCGAGCATCACGTGACTCCAGCGGTCTGTAAAAAAAGAAGAATCGGACACACCGCGGTAGCCTGTCTTTTTCGTTAGCCTCGATCTTATGCAGATGACGTCAGACCCCAGAGCTGGCGGTATGTTGATCTGTTATTCTAGCCACTGCACCGCCAGAATGCTAGTATGCGCAGGCGCAAATACCGATAGCAGACGACTTTAGCCTTGATCCATGTTGAGTGCATACATTTTAATTGAAATTATGCAAACTTAGGGAATTTTCTCGAATACAGAACAACAATTTGAATTTATATTACAATATATTAATTATATGCTGCTACAACAAAGAATTCTTTTGCGGTATTTTTAACAAACAAGGATTAATAACGCACACTTCATAGACTGCTATGCTGAATACCGCCAGCAGACGAATTTTAGCCTCGACCTCAGGTCACGTGCATAAGGTCCATTTCCACACTGTGGTCCGGATCCAGATAGATTTTGCGTTAGCGAAACGAGATTGATCAATCAGAAAATTTGCTTACTTAAAAGAGGGAGAAGTTCGCAAAAATGCCGATCTCGTTTCGCTAACAGTGCAAAATCTAGATTTATCTCGACCTATATCTTCAGAAACGATATCGCCTCACCAATCAAGTTTATATCCCATATCTCGCCACTCTTATTTAAGAATCATTAGGCATGAAACCGACTCCATATGTTTTAATCTCCGATATGAGCTCCCAGGGTCTGATCAGCTTATAAACATAATTGACGTACCATTATGCCAACAACCAGCCAACCAATCCAATGAAAACGCGTTGTTTGTTTACATTTCGTTTCAATCAGCATGTACTGTCGCTACGGTTTATCCATAGTATTGATTGCTTCTAGCTAGGTGTCTAGTGCTGTCTGTGTCTGACGTTTCTGTTCGTATGGATCATTCGGAACAACAGCCGTGCTGCTTATAGGTCCCAAAGCCCCCCCACTACCTACCCACCTATGGGTACTGTCTCCCCCCTCAAACTCATGGGTACTGTCGCAGATAAAGTGTTTGGAGGGTGAAGACGAAGACTGGAATAATAATAATAAAATAAAAACTGTATAAAGCAGGAAGTCAGGTCCTTTTGGTAAGGAATTTTTGAAAATTATCCATTAATTTGAAATTTTAACTGTAACTTGAAACATTTACTTTTATGCCATTAAAAAAGAAAGAAGGGCCTTTCCATTGTGACGTGTGTGACATCCAGACACAATTTTAAGAGGTTATATCTGTGTTTTGGACAATAAATTAGCTAATAAATCCCTGAAAAGTATTTAAAATATGCTTTTTCATGCATTTGCTTGAATAATTGTGCAAACACGAAACTTCAATAGCTTTCAAGTAAAAAAAAAAGGTGCGATCGCAGTTTACTCACCTTCTTGGCGCAATTTTCAAAAATCGCCAAATTGGCGCATTTTCGCGTACTAACTCCCGGAGCGCTGCAACATCCGGGAGAGAGTACGCAAAATTATTATTTGTTTTCTCTTCTCGTATGTTTTGAAACAAGTACCTATCTAGACAAATGCTTAAAATGGGAAAATAGATATTCGATCAGTCATTTTTCTCTTATTTTAACCTGTATTTTTGAGTAAAAATAATACATAAAATTTCAATTTTTTTCGAAATACATTTAAAAAAAAAATACATTTCATATTTTTTAAAATACATTTTATAAAATATACCTAAAAACAAACCTTTCACTTACCCAAATTATTAAAAAAGAGCGTTTGTTAACAGTAATGGGAGCAAAACAATGTTTTTTTTTTTATCAGAGGGGCCCTTTTTTTTTTTAATCAGGGGGGCTACCGCCCCCCTGAACCCCCCGTTTTTTTATTCATAATTTTACCTTGTGCTCTAGGATGTCATTCAAAAGCATCACTCAATCTGTCACTTTTAGTCATTCATAGCTTGGAACAATCAACCTTTCTTTCGTACATAATTCAATCAATGCTCAAAAATACAGGTAAAAATAAAAGAAAAATAACTGATCGAATATTTATTCTCACCTATCAAGCATTTATCCAGATAAGTACTTGTTTCAAAATATACAAGATTGAGAAAACAAATAATAAAAACATGCGACTGCGACACAAAGTGACAACTCTTCAACGGAAAATCCACTGCAGCAATATCAACGTTTTTCTAAACAAATTCAAAATGTTCCTTGATTCTCTTCTTTGTCCAATAAGAAAGCCTTTTACAAAAAAAATAAGCTTCCAATTCGGTCCAATTAGAAAGCAGCTTAGAAAACAAGGAGTTTAACCATCAACTCTCTCTGGAGAAATCTTAGGGTTGCCATATTTTGCGACGTGTCCGAGGAGCAGCCCAATTAGCACATTGGCGCAGTTATCGAAGGAGATTGGCGAAGGAGAGTATATTGCGAATTACCCAAAAAGAAAAAAAAATAAATCTTGTGACGGGTGTGACTCTCTCCGGACATGAGTTTTCACTAGCATGTACATTTGTTAAAATTCCTGTGAATATTTTAATGTTTCATTATTAAAACAAATTTTTTCTAATAAAAGAGATTCAGATTAAACTTAATGCATAATTTTCATAATAAATTTTAATTATTTTAATGTATAAGAAATTTTTTTTCTGCTGTGACGGAAGTGACAAAGTTGTGACGGGTGTGTCATCATGTAAAGTATACAATTTTAAAGTTATTTACAAAAACAAAACAGCGATCAGTATTGACAGAAAACTTGACAATAGCTAATATACAAACAAAATTTAATAAAACTAACATCTTTATGCAGTTAGTTTAAAATTTGTAGTACCCTCTACTTGTTATAAGTGATGGGGTAGCTATTTGTTATACAATGGCAAAAAAGTTTTCAATTGAGATATCATCTTTCTCTGGCCAAATCCAGTGTGGTCCACTGCCTTGCATGTATTTCAAGCTTATTTCTTCCTGATGGTAGTTGATATTCAAGACATTACCGTAGTACAAGGTACAGGCTATTGTGCTTTTTGTTACTGGCCAGGGAAACCACAACATAGTCTCTGATATTTTCAAAATCTTTCTGGGGGGAGATTCACAATTAGCAGTGACTTATCTGCCTTAGTGTTGATTCCGTAGTTTTTCCTATCAAAAAGTTGGTGCTATCAGCACTTACCTTAAAGTGGTGATAAGACTTTATGCCTATCCATCCTTCTGTCAGCATTTGTTTAGTTTCCAGTATTTTCTCTGCTGACACATACGATGTCTTTATTGCACCAATCTCCTGTGCACATTTAAAAGAAGCCAAAGCAGAATTAACTATTGCTTTTCTGGACTTAAGCAAAGCCCACATTCTTGACTTTATCAATTCCCCAATTCTGCCAATTGTTCCTTTACCATGAGAAGTGGCCAAAAAGTTCCACACACATGTTAGCTTAAAATCTTTGATAAAGAAGCACAAGTTCGAAATTTTGTTTTTAAACAGGGCTGCACAGCCATCAGAAATTTTTTTCACTGTTTTGAGTTGGGGAAACTCTGTTTTCAGACTAGTAGTAATGGCATTTAAAAATTCCCATACAGCATACTTATTTAACATGCTGCAATTTGTTATTAACCCTTTGTATCACCGTGTTGCAGATCTGCAACATACCCAAAACGTCATTGTTATTTCAACAGTAAATTTCAAAAGACGATTTTGTTGATTGTCGTTATTCTATTACACTACTATTAACATAATTATTTCATTAAATCCGCAACAAATGTCGATACTGATTTTTTTTTTTTTTGCGCCAATGTTTGATATATCGCTTGATCAGCTACACGTGATTTTTGCTGATTTAAGGTTTGAAATACAGGAGTTAAAAAAGTCTCTAGACGTCTACTAGTATATTGTTTTCAAAGGTGAGTTTAAATTCTTTATTTAAAGACCATTTTTGAGCTAGGAAATTTATAATATGTATAAGATAAACGTAAACTTTTGTTTGTTGCAGATCTGCAACAGCGCACCATATCTTCCCTTGTAATGGATTTTTTAAAAATATCAAAAGAGCATCGAAAATATCTTCTAATGGTTATTTGAGTACCAAAACAAGTGCGCCTAGACGACATTGGGCACTGGCCATATTGGGCAGAAAAAAGAATACGTTGTAAGTACCCTGATTGTAAAAACTTTAATCAAACTGTTAGTGAGAAATGTGGTGTGGGACTTTGCTACAACAAAACTAACAATTGTTTCAAAAATTTTCGTGCAAATTAAAATTTTAAACATTTTCAGTTTTTGTGTCATTTGACAAGATGCTGCAGATATGCAACAAATCCATTTTTCCAAATAAAATTTTATTTTTCTGTTCTGAATTTTTTTTATTATTTTTTCCATGCTTAAAGTCATGCATTTTAATATCTGTGTAAGAATTTTTCAAATCAGGGTTGTTGAGTTATAAAGGGTTAATTACTATGTTACTATTGATTACTATATTATTACATAAGAGCAAATCACATTACCTTTCAACAATGCAAAGCATGTAAAAATGGTGATTTGAGGATGAGTCCAGTGAGCACTCTGGATCGCATTTTGATAGATAGCACTATAGTTCTCGGCAAAGCCCACCTGTATTATTGCTTCAGTGTCTCTCGCATTATTTTTTGCTTCTTAAATGTAACTGGATTGAGTTACAGTTATGTAAAGAATATTAATAATAAATTTTCATTTTCTTGAAAATCTATCAAAAGTTAAAGTACATTGCCACCAACTCACAATTTGCTAAAATAATTCAAATATATATATTTTATGATTTATCTTTTGTTTAAGCCACATTTGCCACAATATGTTTAGAAACAATAATGATTCAACCTTACACTTCATTTAAGAAACATTTAAACATATTTCTAAACAATTTAAAATGGTGTCACATCTGTCACAAGGATTTTGTCACACCCGTCACACCAAAATTCCATACAAAATAAAAATTTAATGAATTTTTAATATTTCATATTTATTCAGACTTGCAATAATTAGATTTTCAGAAAGTTTCATGTATTTTTGAGAAAAAATAAATTTTGTATGATAACTTTAGCATCTTTTTTTGTGACGGGTGTGACAGAGAGACAGTATAAATATATTTGTATTAAAAATTGGGTCTTTTAAATTATTTTGAAAAATTAAGTGTTTCAAAAGGTAAACAAAGGTCACAAATAGTAATATATGTACGTAGAGTGAAAATGCTGCTGTTTTAAATATTGCATCTGGCAGAATGAAAATACCTTATTTTATATTCTAGAAAGTTTTTGAAATTTTTCTAACTTTGACCCTAGATAAACCATAAAAGAATTGGTTTTACAGCTTAGTTCTCTGTAATTTCATATGTGTCATATTTTTACCTTTAATTTGATATATTACTTGTAATAATAAAAGAAGTTTGAAATTTCAACCTCCATGTCCACTTTTTCATGGAAATGCCCAGAAGTAATATGTAGAAGTCTGATATACCTATTAAGAGCAGGTTACTGTATTATTAACCTGTTATACCTATTATTGATATACCTATCTGATAAACCTATTAAGAGTAATGCTTGTTTAACAATACTTCTAAAGTGATTTGAAAAGTGAATTTCACATGTTTCTCATTTTTAATTTACCAAAATTATCAAATGTACCAAAATGTCAGCCTTTCTAATTTTAGCTATGTTCATTTGATAGCTTAAAATCTTATTTTACAAAGTTATAGAGAACGTATGCTGTCGGAAAGTTGTTAACGCAAATTACATATTTTATGAAAATGTGTAGTTCAACATTTAATAATAAGTTCTAAAATAACCCATTATGATATAATCGATAATAATGACTTTGATGTTCCACTATATTCCCATAGTTCTTTTAAAATTACTCTAGCTATAGGTAACTCTGTAAATGTGAACATATTTAGCTGAATTTTGTTATATAAAATTTTTTTTAAAGTCAAAATAACCTTATAGAATGTTTAATAAAAATGTTTGTTATCAGGGCTGAATCTAGCTTTTCTTTCACCTGGGGCAAAGATGTATTAGCAATTCTTCTGACACAGTATAAGTGATCTCTATAGTAGGAAACTGCATAGACATAGTCCTAGGAGCCCATGTGTCCTGTTCTTTGGATGGCTCTGTATATGATTTTATTTATATTAACAAAATCTTTTAGTATACTAAGTACAGTTCAACTTGAAAGTGCATTAACTCAATTAAAAGCTGCCTTTAAGCCATTCATGCTGATACTCCACAATACTTAAAAATTCTTTTGTGTAGCCCTGCATATGATCTGTAGGATTTATACACACCACACAGCAATTTTATTTATAATTAAAAACACATACCATAAATGAAGTCACACTTCCAGCAATTGCAGCAGATGCAGTACTGTATCCGAATCTTTTTTGTGTCCCTGTAAATGAATGATAAATGCTATGCACAACATGTTATATAACAAGTATCTTGCAGTAAACCTCAGTAATGTATATTAATTTTGTTATATTTGTAACAGTGTAACAGAACTGAAATATGCTGCCAAACAGGTGTTCCCCATAGACCATTGTGTAACAGAGATTTTTTGTGTGACCATGTAAATCAATTATAAATGCTTTGCACCCATTCCACAAAATGCATGTTTTAGTATACTGCATAAATAGGTATCAATTTTATTATGTTTGAAGTGGTGTAATATCATTAAAATGAACTTGAAACAATTTCTTTCTATTGACCGTAATGGTAATGTAACACGATACTTTTGACCATCCCTATAAATAAACTGTAAGTGCTGTACACTTCATTTTCTATAGCGATTGTGCTGTAGTAAATGTCAATAACATACAAAAAATTCAGGGTGATCCAAATATAATGAGAGTTAAAGCTCAGACAACCCAAAGTCATAAACATTTTTCAGCTGTGTTTGAAAGTTACAAAAATCAGGGCATTCTTTTCAAGACACAATAATGAGTCAGTTTTTTAATAGAAAAGCCAGTAAGAGTATCTTTTCTTTTTTTTCTTTTTTTATTGAGGGTAAGAAAATTTCTATTTTTGGATGGGAGACAAGAAGGTTGCTATTTTTTTAACCAAAAGGCAGGTAGGGTGCAACATTCCTGATATTGTCTATGGAAACTCTGCTACAAATTATTCCTAGAAAGTAATTTGAAAGTGTACAACAGTTTTTATCATTTAAATGATGATTTAATTGAATTTTATACATAAAAAAGGACATATTTGTTTTGGGTAATAATGCCTATTGGAAAATTTTTCGCGATTCAGATAATTATTTATTTATCTATATATTTTTGCTTATGTGCCAAATATATTTTTTCTGTTGGTGTAATGAGACATGCATAAAAAATGTTAAAAAATATTTTAAAATAAGTTTTCTAACTTTTCCTGCTCTATGTTTATATATCATTAGCCCCTTGACTGCATCCATGTACACATGGTTGAAACTATGCAGGATTTTTGTGATCGCCATTTCTGAATAATAATATTCAACTTAATTATTGACTGAAATTGTATGATTAAATAAGGCAAAGATACGTATTAAAAAATCATGGTACTCAAAAGTAAAAACATATAAACTCAGCTATTTGGCTTTTGATAGCAGCATAGTCAGAGGGTTAAGTCAGATGTATATACAGTCAGTGCAAAACATTTTATTTAAATGTTTGACGGACAAAATATAGTTTTTGAATGGACTATTAAAAGACCAGAGCAAACTGCTCTGGATAAATAAGAGCAACATAAAAGTGATATTTCAAGAATATTTTTTGAAAAACAGTACTCTTGCTCTGTAGCTTGTTTTTAATTTATTTTATTTTTTCAATGGCAAGCACTTTTATGACAGACTTTTGCTGCCTGTTATGGTGGTACCACATTGGCAGTGAGATTGATTCTGAAAAAGGGATGGAGAAGTTTAAATCCATGGCTCACCTAGTATTCAAACTCAGGTCCTCAGCATGGGAAGTGCTGCACCTATCAACCATATTGCTGTGAGCACTCCTCTTTCATATAATATACCTATCACTAGCGATCTGCATGGGCAGGCCCATGGCCCAAGCCTGGCCTGCAGGCTGATTTTCATTCACGGCACTCGGGCCGGGCCTGGTCTCCACTCTTTTTGGGTCAGGCCGGCCCCGGGCCATACTTTTTTCTGAAGGCTCGGGTCAGGCTGGGCCTAACTTATTTTTCCTGTACAGAGCGACTGGTTTCATTCCTAGTCTTCACGTCTGAAAATTTTCAGCCCTAGTTTTGACCCAGCCCATATGAAAATCATTGTCTCAACATGGCCTGGTCCATTCAAAGGCACGTTAAATTAGGCCTGTCCCAAAAATTTTTGCAAAAAATGCATGCATTTTTAAATCGCCATTATTCTACACTTAAACATTAAAATCTATTCTTTTTAAAGAATAGTAGATTTCTATGCTTATTAAAATATAGTTAAACTAAAATATAGTAAAACGTGTAGAAAGGAACCTGCCTATGACGAAATCCTGTTTTAAACTGAAAAACATGTTGATCCATGCAAAATTAATATACTAATACGTAAGAAACGAATGTATAATACATTTACACTTGCTAAGAAGGAAACTTGTCTATAACGAATTTTTTTCTTCTCTGTGCAATTCCGTCTTAGAAGATTTTACTGTATAACATTTTTCAGATTTTTAACACTTCAATACTTGGAATATGGATTAACAAAATTAATGATAACTGAAACATTTACATTCAAGAAATAGAGATTCATTAAAAAAATAAATATCGCAGCTTGCAGCATTTTTATAAAAATGAAGATTATAAACATGAAAAAAATGTTAAGATAAATATTTTTGGTCAGAATTCCTTGTACGAGGCAAATTTTTTTACCATATCCATGTAAAAATCAATGTTTTGTAGAAACTCGCTCAGGCTGGGCCAGGCCAATATTTTAACTTTTTTCTGGGCTGGGTTTGGGCCGAACTTTTTAATTTTTTACCGGGCTGGGCCAGTATTATTTTTTCTATGGGCTTGTACTGAGCTTTCAATTTTTGTATTGGGCTGGGCCTGGAAATTTCAGCCTGTGCAGACCTCTACCTAGCGCAACCTTTTAGATTTCATAATACACACTTCATTTTTTTTATTTCTACCCAAACTTTGTTTTTAGTAATCAGTTTATTTGTGGAAAATATTTGTATTTGGTTGTGGAAAATATTTGTATTTTGGGATCTAACTTTGTGCATATTTTACAGCTACAGTACAGGACCCATTATCCGGAATTCCGAAATCTGGAAGGACCCAAAATCCGGAAGAAAAAAAAAATTGAAAATTTACTATAAATTTGTAAATTTTTACTAAAATTTCGCAATTTCTGAAATTTGTCGAAAATTTTACAGATTCCTAATTTTTTTTTTGGTCTATTGTGTTGCAATGTGTAACCACTAAAATATGTTACATCAGTGATGAGAGAACACGGTGCCCCCCCTCCCCCCCAAAAAATAGAAAAAAATTATTTTTCTGTCAAATTAGTTTAAAATGAATTTATATTACGATTCGTTTTTAAAAAGATATTTCATACCCTCCCTCTCACTTCGATAAAATATTATGACTACACAATTATGTTACTTGAATCAGGGGGTGATTCTGAGTAAAAAAAAAAAAAAAAAAAAATCTGAAATTCACAGCAAATTTTTTGAAAGTTTACAGAAGAGGGAAGGGGGCCTCTCGGCACTAATTATGCGTTTTTTCCACGATCCTTTAACGAAATTCGCGCTTTTACGCGATCCTTTGAAGAATTTTTTTTTTTTTTTTTTTTTTTTTTGCTATCTTTTGACAAAATTTGCGTTTCTTTTCTGCGAGATTTTGACGAAATTTGCGTTTTTCTTCCGCAATCCTTTAACTAAATTTGCGTGTTTTTCGCGATCCTTTTACGAAATTTCGTTTGTTTGCGAAATTTGCGGTTTTTCCGCGATCTTTTGACGAAATTTGTTTTTTTTTTCGCAATTTTTGGACGAAATTTGCGGATTTTTTAGCGATCTTTTGACGAAATTTGCGGATTTTTTAGCGATCTTTTGACGAAATTGCAGGAGGCTTTTTAGATCCTTTGAAGAAATTTGTTTTTTTCACTATATTTTGATGCAATTTGTGGGGTTTTTTCGCGGTGCTTAGAAGAATTTTTTTTTTTTTTCGCCATTCTTTGATGAAATTTGCGTTTTTCCTGGAATTTTTTTGACGGAATTCGGGGGGGGGGGGGGGGCGAAATCTGGAAAGCCTTCGGTCCCGAGAATTCTGGATAATAGGCCCTGTACTGTATTAGCATTCCTTAACCCTTTAAGACTGGACCTGCATGATCGTGTAGGTTAGGCATTAACTAAAATTCTATCTTTCTGGGTTATCTATTCCATAAATGCCAGAATTGAGTGATTGTGCTGGTTAACAGAAACTATATTATATGAATTTTGTCAACAGATAGTGAATTATCAGTTACAAATTTCAGTTATATTCATTGCTTTCAAAAAGCTGTCTGGTCTGAAAGGGTTAAAGTAAAGGATTTTTTGTATAACCTTAATGTTTTGCGTTGTCAGTGTTTCTGATAAAGGGAAAAACTGGAAAATTTCATTTGTGGCCAGTAGTATCAGTTTATCACTTTTTATTTAAAAGTTCTAAACAGTAAATTTTTGCTAAAATTTCTATTATTATTAATCTAAAAGTGAATAGCACACATAAATATGCCAATATAAACATGTTGAAACCAGAAAAAACAGAATATGGGAGACCAGGGACAGTGGACCTAAGTACACAGTGAACCACCCCTGGGTCATTCCATTTCAAGTGATCCAAAATTGAATTAATTTTTTCCCTCACATCTTCAGATTTTCATGCAATTTGGAAATCTTAAAGTTCTACTTCAGAACATTAAAAAATAATGTGCTATTTTTTTTTTTTATCATGAATAGTTATTTTTTTATTGATTTTTAAAGTTTAGAAAAAACAGTTTTTTGGCTTTTTGACATTTACAAAAATGCTCATATCGCAGGGCAAAATTGAGATATGGAGATGTGGAAGGTACCGTTTTGTTCAAAATTGTATAGGCTTCAATTTGATATATCACAAGATTGTGATTGTAAAAATTTTAATTTAAACTTTTAAATTTAAATTTTAAAAAATCAATATGATTTATAATTTTCAAAAAATTCTCATATGTTCCTTAAGTTATCAGTTATATATTAAAAAAAAAAATTGGCTTGGGATCTCAATGGAATCATATTTTTATAATTATTTTGCCGACTCAAGTCACATAATAAAAAAATATATTTTTGAGAGTTTGTAAGTTTTATAGTATATATATCTACTTTTAATAACCATCTGTTTTATCTTTATCAGTAGTTTTATTTTATTTTTATAACCAAATAATTAATTCATTAATATATGTTTATAATTATAACCATTTATACAATTTTTAAACATTGATTTAGCAAAAAAAGAAAAAAATCTCACACAGTCCAAGTTTACAAATCTGAACACAAAACAATAAATAAGACTGTCTAGACATAATCTGATTTTATGGTAGTGGGTGAGAGGATAACGTTCATATCATGACAGGATCTGTTCTGTAGACTGATGGTGGAGAGGCAGCTTTCATGTCTTGACAGGGTCTGATCATGTACACTCTTGCTACTTGAATTGATAGCTTGGTCAGTATATCACAATCCCTTATTGTACACAGTTGCAGAATCATTTTAATTGAAGTGCAAATGTTATGTTTATAAAGGCTAAATATTTTTTCTCAGTTGAATAGCTATGATTGTACAGTAATGTGATAGTGTACATAATTTTTACCGCCTTTATTTTGTGTTTTTTTGAGATAATATATATTTGTTTTTCTGTATCAAGTGTTATGGCTGAGACTAAAAAAAAAAAGATATGAATTTAAGTATATACTGTTGTAATCCTTTTGTGAAAAAGTGCCATAAAACTATAAAAAATCTTGTGCAAGATTGGTTGGATGTTTCAGTTAAATCCATGTATTACTTCAGAAATGAAAATTTGTGACAGTTGCAGAAAGCAACTTTCAAAAGACAGGAAAATCTTAGAGGTAGAAGATTTAGAAGTCCCTGGAACTTCAACTATTAATGAGGATTTTACAAATCCTGATGTATCATTACATTACTTGAATAAATCCCTTTTCAATATTGAAGAGTCTCCTATTACAAAAAAGCGAATGCACTCTCCAGGTTATTGTAAAACTAAACGGGAAAAGGCAATGAAAAAGCTAACACATGAACTAGTAGGTGAAACAGCAATTGAAGTTCAGGCAAAGAATGACCCAGATACAGAAATCCTACTGCAGCTCAAAGAAAAATTTAAAAGGGCACAAAGCAGAAGTGAACAGTTTTTTATTTTAACTATACTGCCAAAAACTTGGACATGCCAAAGAATACAGGATGAATTTAATGTAAGCAATAGAATGGCTAGAAAAACAAAAGTTCTAGTGAAAGAAAAAGGCATTATGTCTTGTCCTGAACCAAAAGCAGGTAAAACATTAGAACAGTCACTAGTTCATGAGGTGCTAGACTTTCATAATAGTGATGAAGTAAGCAGAATAATGCCCGGTAGTAAAGATTTTGTGTCTATGAAAATTGATGCGAAGTGTAAGCGTACTCATGTTCAAAAAAGGTTGGTTCTTGTTAATTTAAAGGAAACATATGAAATGTTCAAAGAGAAGCATCCGACAGCCAAGATTGGATTTTCTAAGTTTGCAGAACTGAAACCAAAAAACTGTGTATTGGCAGATGGTAGTGGTACGCCCTCAGTTTGTGTGTGCACCACACACCAAAACATAAAACTAATGATAGTTGGGGGTAAACTTAAAGATATTCCAATTGATGGTGAAGCCAATCTTGGTGATTATAAAGTATGTCTGTCACAATTAATGTGCTCAGAAGCATCATCCGAATGTCAGCTTAATCTATGTGAGAACTGTCCTGGTATAAAGAATATTGAAGAAAAAATCCTTAAACATTTTGAAGAGGCTATGATAGACAGCATTACCTATAAGCAATGGATTTTGTCGACAGGTGCAGCTTTGAAACTATAACAAAAACAGCAGATGAATTCGTTGAAAGTTTCTGTGAACAGTTGATGATACTTAAAAGGCATGCGTTTATTGCTTGGCAACAATCAAAGTATTATGCTTACCTCAAAGAAAATATCAAAGAGAATGAAGCCATTATAAGTTTGGACTTTTCAGAAAACTACTCCTTTGTGGTGCAGGACGAAGCTCAATCCTTTCATTGGAACAATGATCAGGCAACAGTCCATCCTGTTGTTGTCTATTATAATGTACATGGCGAAAAAAAAATACAAAAGTTTTGTTTTGATTTCTGAATGCTTAGACCACAACACTGTAGCAGTGCACTTGTTTCAGAAAAAAGTCATTATGTTCTTGAAAACTCATATCTTGCCCACTATAGAGAAAATATATTATTTCTCTGATGGATCATCGGCTCAGTACAAAAATAAGAAGAATTTTGTGAATCTGTGTCAACACAAAAATGATTTTGGAGTAGATGCTGAATGGCACTTCTTTGCCACAGCTCATGGCAAAGGTGTAAGTGATGGCTTAGGAGGTACTGTAAAGCGGCTTGCAGCTCAAGCTAGTCTTCAGAGGCCATACTCTGATCAGATAATAACACCAATTCAGTTATTTAATTGGTGTGAACAAAACATTCCAAATATACAGTTTTTTTTATTGTACAAACAAGGAACATGCAGAGGAAAATGATTTCTTAAGAAGTCGGTTTCAAGAAGCAGAACCTATTAAAGGCACTCAGAAATATCTCACCTTTATTCCACATGCTGAAACTGAAGTAAAAACTAAGATTTATTCTTTCAGTGAGACTTATGACATTCATGAAGTGATCGAAGGGTTAACATTAACTATGGATGAAATATTTGGATATGTGACTTGCGAATATGATCGATATTGGTGGCTTGCCAGTGTTGTTTCAAAAGACTCAAAATGAAGAAGTTGAAGTCACTTTTTTGCATCCTTCTGGGCCAGCACCTTTTGTTTTCCCCAGAAATCCAGACATTTTAAAAGTACACAAAAATCAAATTTTGACGAAAGTGAATCCAAACACTGTAAACAGGCCGTACTTATACCTTAACCCAAAAGGAAACGGCAACAGTGTCAAAAAGTTTATGTGCAAGACTAAACCCTGTGCAATAGATAAAACTTTTTTTTTGTGTGTTTTAAATACTATTTGTTATTTTTATATTTACTAAGTTTATTAAATAGGTAAGGCCCTTATAAATTTAAAATAATATTTACTATGAAGCAATAATATATAAAACACTAACATATGTGCTAATAAAAATGTTGTTTGATTTGTACTTTATTAGGTAATGTATATTGTATGCCTTTCAAAGAACGATTTTCTAGATAGACCTCTACAGAAAAAGTTAAAAATAAATATGATCCCATTGAGATCCCAAGATAATTTTTTGTATATATATAAAGGATAACTTAAGGAACATATGAGAATTTTTTGAAAATTAAAAAAAATATTGAATTTTTGAAATCGAAATTTTAATTTTTAAATTTAAAATTTCAAAATTTAAATTTTAACAAACCAATTTTTGTAATATATTAAATTAAAGCCAATATAATTCTGAATAAAATGGTACTTTTTTCATTCATGTATCTCATTTCTAGCATGAGTTATGAGCATTTTTGTAAGTGTCAACAATGTGAAAAACTGAGTTTTTTCCTAATTTTAAAAATCAATAAAAAAAAAAAAAATAATAAAGATAAAAAATTTTAGTCTTCAATTTTAAGTTCATTTCATATACCATAATTGCTGGGGAAAATCTTAAACACATAGAAAATGGTGAGGTAATTTGCTTTGGTTCACTTGACATGGAATGACCCCCCTTATATTTTACTTATTTTTAAACTTTTAAAGCTTTTCTTTTAGGCTAATTGATAACAGCACTGGATTGATTACTTATAGCCTTCAGAACACATCGTTAGCTCAGAATTAACCCTTTTATCCTGACTGGTTGTTTTGAGCTCCTAAAAGTAAAAATTTTCATCACCATACTTTTCTTTATTGGGTAATTAAAGGTTATGGATAAATAAGATAAAACAACTTTTTTGAAAAGGTAAGACACTGGTCTTTATTTAATTTAAAAGTTTATATGCTTAAAAGAAAACTTTAAATAATATTTTTATGAGTATTGTATGTATTGAACTTCAACATGGGGCACAGTGGACCACCTACTGCTGGGGTACAGTGGTCCACAATGCTCCTGTAATGAAGAATTTTCAAAGTATTTAATAATTGCTTATTCTGTATAAATAAATAGTTTTAAAAGAGTTATTTAACTGTAAAATAAAATAAACAAAGAAAAATGAGAATTTATTTAACCCTACAATGCATAGTGGCACACTTTAAATTTCATGTTATATGTTGTTCAGATTATAATGTAGCCATCTGATGCTTTAGTTTTCTCCTAAATTATGGATAACAGTTCATGTATGATTTTTAAAATAAGTTTTCTTGTTCAACATAACAATTTTTTTTTCCACCCCACCTGACCCTAATAAACAATTTTATCCTATTTTGAGCTTCTAATAAATTTTTCATCATCATATTTGTCATTTTTTTAGTAATTAAAGGTATAGATAAATAAAATAAAACAGCTTTTTTTTTTATCAAAAGTAAGATGCTACTAAACTACTAAAGTAATTTCTGGCAGGTTCTGAAATTTTATTACCTACTTTAGTTGTAACATAAAACAAATTTGGAACTAAATCTTTATCGTTTACTCCTTGTTTTTAGGGATGCCGCGTAAACAACAAAGAAAAACTGATACTGGAACTGTATCAGCCGATGTAATGGAACGAGCTATAAAACAGGTAGTTGAAGACAAGCATTCAATTCGCAAAGTATATAAAGACACAAGTATTTCCAAAACAACTCTCATTTGTTATATTAATAAATACAAAAATGCAAAAGAAGGAAGCCAAAATGAAGTTAAGTTTATGCCGAACTATGCATGCAGAAGAATATTTTCAGATACAGAAGAAAAGATGCTGGAAGAATACATTGTAGAGGCATCCAGAATACATTATGGTCTGACTTTAAAAATCATAAGGCGACTAGCTTATGAATTTGGATTAGCAAATTCAAGAAAAATGCCAAATTCATGGCTAGAAAATGAAATGGCAGGAGAAGACTGGTTAGGGAGTTTTAGAAAAAGACACCAACATCTTTCTCTGTGGCAACCTGAGGCAACAAGCCTTTCTAGAGCGACGAGCTTTAATCACCATAATGTTTCTTCATTCTTCAAAAACTTAAAAGACATCTATGAGTGCTTTAAGTTGGGACCTGGAGATATATATAACATTGATGCGACAGGCCTTACTACATGCCATAATCCTAGAAAAATTATGGCACAAAAAGGTATTAAACAAATAGGAAAGGTTTCATCTGCAGAAAGAGGACAATTAGTGACTGTCTGCACATGCATAAATGCCTTGGGGAATTCTATTCCCCCGTTCTTCTTATTTCCTTGTGTAAACTTCAAGGAATATATGCTTCATGGGTCACCAACAGGATCAGCAGGTTGTGCACATTCTTTGGGTTGGATGACATCTGAAAACTTCATTATTTTTTTGGAACACTTTATAAAGTATGCAAAATGTAGCAAGCAAGCACTTATTTTATTGCTACTTGACGATCATGAAAGCCATGTTACCATTCCTGCCCTCAATCTTGCTAAAAATAATGGAATTCATATGTTGACTTTTCATCCACATACTAGTCACAAAAGGCAGTCCCTCGACAGGACAGTATTTGGACCACTGAAATCCTATTACAACAAAGTTTGCGATTCAAGAGTGATGACATGCCCAGGAAAGCCTCTGACAATTTATGACATTTCGAGTTTATCCGGAATTGCATTTTCCCAAGCAATGACACAAAAAAATATTCAGTCCGGATTTAAAGTTACAGGAATATGGCCATACAATGAAGATATTTTTCAAGATCATGAGTTTAAGTCATCTTATGTAACAGATCAGCCAACACCAGTTATGACAGATTTATCAACACCATCTTGTTCCAATAACCAACATCAAAATGAGCTTGATTTAAATATGACTTTAATCCGAACTCCAGAAGAAGTATGTCCATTTCCTAAAACTGGATTAAGAAAAAGTACTAGTGGAAGACGAAAGTGCTCCTCAAGGATACTTACTGATACAGCTGTTAAGATGATTTTGGAAGAAGAAGCCTGCCAGAAAGCAATAAAGAAAACTATACGAGAAGCCAATGCTCTTAAAAAAACAAAAAAGAAACTCAAAGCATGCTTTAAGAATTCAAGTGATAGTGATCCTGATGAAATAGTAGATTGTGAGGAAAAAGAATCAAGTGAATCGGAGAACTACTCAGACCATGATTTAACTACTTCTGAATATGACGCAAGTATTAAAAAAATGAAAGTTGGGTGTTGTGTGCTTGTGAAATTCGCAACAAAGAGAAACATTGTACATTACGTGGGATTGATTCTAGAAATAATTGATGATGATTCTGTTCAAATAAGATTCGTGAGATGCAAATTGAATGGAAATCAATTTGTTTTTCCAGATAACTGTAGATGAATCTGTTGTTGATGTCACTGATATTGTAATGTTACTCCCAGACCCAAAAGTATCTCAGGAAAATTCCAGGCTCTCTGTTACTCATAAGTATTTTGACATTTCATTTGCAAATCTTAATATCTGCTAATTTTTTTGTACTTAATTAATAACTTATTTGCAATCACTCCTGTATATTATACTGTTATTTTCAAAATATAGTAACTTTTTTGACAATTCTTTAGTTTTATGTTTTTTGTTTCAAAATGCTACTTGCAAACTTGTATTATTATATTATTTTGGAAGTAAAGGAGAAATAAAAAAGAATTAGATTAATGATAAATAGATTTATATTGTATTTCAGATACCCCAGTCCCACCCAGTACCATAGATTTATATTGTATTTCAGTGTACCCCGCTTCCGGGGTACACTGGTCCACTTTATGGGTGTATATAATTTTTTTTTTTTTTTTTGAAAAATGTATTGGAAACTATGTTCTGCGAAAATTATGAGGCATGTAGAAAGGTTTAAAGAATATTCACAAATATTTTCAGGTAGATTTGTCTCTTCGTTAAAGAGAAAAAAAAATGTTAACTGCAAAAGTGGACCGCTGTACCCTGGTCTCCCCTACTTGATTGAATGCAAAAAAAAAATTATTCTCTCATTGTAGGAAAGTGGCTGCTGACAGACAATTTTTTAATAGCCACTTTTATTTATTTAGTGGCTGATGGCAAGTGCTAATTTTGCTCTTTAGATTCTGAGTTTTGTATTAAACAGGATTAATAATATCCTTTTAATGTCTTTTAGAATGGATTTTGAAATACACAAAACTTGGGATAATAAACCAACAGGACATGATCCAGTTAGAATTGATCTGTATCCCAAAGATGACCAAATTGTAATGGAGATAAATGCACCATTTTTTAATGATCCTCCTGCACCAGAGGGAGAAGCTGGAAAACCCTTTAACAAGTTATGGGATTATGAAGGTATTTAATGAAATGAATTAAATTCTTTTATGTTGAAATGGAAATGTCATAGTATGTATCCTTTTTTATTCTTAATATCTTTATGAAATGTATAATGTGTAAGATAAATAAACTAACTACAATAGACTTCCTCAAATTCGCATAGCTTGGGATCAGAGGTTGTGCAGATTTCTGGTCACTACTGCTTTGTTTACATTTTTTAAACAGTAGTTTGAATGTAATAATCCATTCAAAATTATAATGAATGCCTACAATGTTGTAAAATATTAAAATAATTAAGTAAAATTACAAAAATTAAAAAAAATGAATAAATGATTGATATATTAAAAGTAGAGATCAAGTAATTAATTAATAATGCATATTTAAATATGCTAATAATATTGAGATGAGATACATTTTCTTCAATTATCCAGTAAAACTCGCTTAATAAAAAATACACTAATAATTTACATTGAAATAATAAAATGATGTAGTTTTATTTTATGTTTAGCCAGACTTAATATCAAAACAAAAATTAATACATAAATGTATTTGGTAAAAAGATCATGATCACCACTGATAAACAGCACAATCTTGAATTTTTCCAGAAATAAATTTATACTTAATTCATGATAAAGCATGAATTCAGTCATATTCCCAATAGCAGAATTTTCAGTATTGGTCTGCAGCAAACCAAAATTTATCTGCGACCCAACAATGCTGAACCAAGCTACTACCATTAAATACCTATAAAATAAGCAAAAGTTGCATTTTACAAAGAAAATGCAACATATTAACCTGAATTATGTATTAAAATGTGTATAAATGATATAAAAATAAAAAAGTCTTGAATTTTTCTCTTACATTTTATCTGAAAGTTTCTTTGTTTATATTTAAATTGATGTACAGATTTTTGGGTTGCAGATTTGAGGATGTCTACTGTATTAAGAAAAATGCAATATGTTATGTAGAATATAATATACTTATATAATATTAATTCATAATCAAATTAACTGAAGGTTTTTCAAAATATTACTTATTAGAAAATTTAAATACATAAGCTAAAACCTTTAACAACATTTAAATGCACAAATACATACAATACCATGACACAAAAATTCACATATGGCTGTTACTGGGTCCATCTTTTGGGCTATATAAACTCTTACTTTCACCACTTCAATCAATTCATTAGCCAGTATTTAGGCCTATAACCAAGGAGTTTCTGTGAACCCATTTTAACCTTTAAATATATATTTTTTTTTTCGCACTTAGGAAGGGGATCCAAGAATCTTTGAAATGGCCATATGTGAATTTTTGTGTAATGGTATTGTACGTATTTGTTCATTTAAACATTGTTAAAGGTTTTAGCTTATGTATTAAAATTTGCACAAAGTGATTGTTTTATGGTTATAATTTAAATGCATGCTTACAGACAATTTAAATGATGCTTTTAACTGATGTAAACATTACTACTTATTATTTTATCTCCATAAACGGGGTATTTATTTAACTGAATTGTGGAAATGCTTGATTATGTTATACTTTTAAATGAATAGCATTTGTTGGAGTGAAGTACCTTACTTGTTATTTAGCTTTGTTACCTATAGGTTACCTAAATACCAAATAAAATAGGTTACCTTTGTTACTTAAATCCTACTTACATTTTGAAAATAGTAATTTTGTAACTTGTTTTTGATAATTAAGAGCTCCATTTTGTGTAAAAATATAGCAGGTCACATTTTTCTAAACATCAATTAATAGAGATTTTTCAATGTTATATAAATCAATGAAAATTTCATTAGTGATACTGGTAATTTTTTTTTTTCATTCTTAAAAAGCCATATTTCTGCAATTTACTGAATCACTCTACTTTAACCTTTTTGATGAAAATTTATAAAAATACTTGTGTGACAAATGGAAGATATCATTAAAAAATGCCAAACATATTTTAAAACAGATAGAAATTGCTACTATTTAATCAGATAAGTGGTTTAACTGACAAGGGGACCACCAAACATGGTGCTCACCGATTTTGATGTATTTAATGTATATTGTAGAGTTCTTATCCCTAATTACTCTGGTGAAATGATTTCATAAATGGGCCTTAGATTTTGAGAAATTGGAGTTCAAAGTTCAGCATACGTTTCAAATACTCAGTAGTTTGCAGTTGCAGTATTCAACGAGTATTGCGTGGCGTGATGACAGAGTTCTCACTGCCAGTCAGAGGGCCTGAGCTCGATGCTGGCTCCCGACTTTTTTTTTTTTAAAATTAATTTCTTACTTTTGACACTTTATAAATTTTAACCAAAGTTACGAATTTCTACAGCTTTGAAATTTTGACATTTTCCTAAAAAAAAAATCAATTTATGTTTTTGATTTTTCATGGAAACATCTATTTTTTCTCTAATTTTTAAACTAACATTTCTGTTGGCAGAATTACAAATTAATTTGTGCAGAAAATTTCTTTTCATAAATTTAATATTATTTACCTTTTATATTTAAATACAAATCTCAAATAATGCATAATATTTTATTAGAAAAAAAATTAACAAAAGAAATTTTAATATTTGGTTTGTTTTAAGTATATTAAAATATGTTAAATGATAAAATATAAAATTTTTTAATATTACTGACATCTCCCTCATAGCATGCATGGTTACAGTGACGTCGTTGTGACGTCACTGTAAGTCACTGTGGTCACATCACATCTGTGACCAAAATGCCACCACTCAGTGATGTCACATTGTGACTGAGATGTAAACTTCTTAGAAAACTTTAAAAAAAAATTACAAAAATGATTAAAAACATGTTATTTACTGTAAAAAATATTTTTCTGCCGGATTTAAAATTTTTTTAAACCGTTGTCCAAGTTGCCTCTGTGCCTCTAACCAAAACTTTTTATTTTCATATAACATAAAATGTAACTAATTCATCAGTGACACAAAAAGATTCCCTAATTATGCGAATTTCATATTATTAAAAAAATGTTTTAGGTAAACATACCTCTACTTATCTTTTATAAAGATTTTTGTAAATGATCATCTGTTATACTAGAAGTTTCTCAAAGTGTAGTTGAAACATTTCTGTGGTTTCAAACTAAAGACTTTCTATTACAGTTAAGTCTGCAGCTTTTAATGAACACACAGAAAGCGTCTTCAAAGTTTAGTCATATATCCATTTCTTGCTTTATAATTTGCATCCAAGTCATATTTCTCTTCCTCTTAGTGTTTCACTATTTTAAGTAACTATTTTTTTTTTAATTCTACTTCTTTCAGACGTTTAAAATAAAATTGACATTTTCCGAATATAAAATAAATGTACAAAATTTATGCAAAGCCCATGACATAATTAATTATTCATATTTCATTTTTTGTTTTCAAAATATATCTTTGAAAATTATTTTACAAGATGTTTTATTCTACAGAAAATTAATATTAAGAGAATGACAGATTTACAAAGAAAAACTCATCTCTTCTCGATAATCTTGTTGTATTTTTTAAGATATTTTGTATATATTACCTATGATACAAATTTTACTTTTAAAAAAAGGAGGGGGTCTTCATTATTACCATTAAATTAATTTGAACAAATTTTGAAAATGTAAGCAATGTTTTATCTAGTAAACTCTAACTATGGATAATATTATTATTATAATTTACATAAATGAAACTTTACAATTCAATAAAACTGATAAAAATAAAAGGTGAAATACAATAAAACATTTTCAAACAGGAAATTGAATTAGAGACAATTTGATAAAATTATTACACATTTAATTTCCTTCCGAGCCTGTTGTGTATAAAAACAAATTAAACCGAAAAACATCTACTTCGAAACTTAAAAATCGTCTGCACTATTTCAGTTGTTACGACTCGACTGCAGAATAACGGATAAAAGTAACAGTGAAGCTTTTTAGAATAAACGCGGGAAGTTCTGTGGACACTGGACAGCATAGACGTTTTGACACGGATTTCAAAACTGAAACAAGAACGTTCTCAGGATCCAAGTTAGTTCAGCTAACAAAATATAAACCTGAGAAAATTACGGTAGCTTTGACTTGTTGAAGATGATTCAAGTCATTGCTATCGTACTTATTATCGGATTTAATTGGTTCTCCCAAAATCAAAGTATCACGTACAACTTCAATGAAATTAGGTATGTAAAAATATTATTTTCCCTGTTCGCTTTTTTTTAATTACAACGATTTTAGTTAGCTTCTCATAAACATGTTATAAAACATAAATATTTCATTACATTTATTTTTTATTTTGTTGAAATATCTAAAATATTATTTTCCCTGTTTGCTTTTTTTTTTTTTTTTAATTACAATGATTTTAGTTATCTTCTAATAAACATGTTATAGAACACAAATATTTCATTACATTTATTTTTTATTTTGTTAAAATATCTAACTTCCTTTTCAACAGCTTTGATCAGATTATTAAAATTAGTGATTTAAATTGCTTTTTAATCGGGTTTATTTTCTTATTTAAATATTTGGTTGAAACCACATGGTGTCATAAATGGACAAGTATATGGGCAAGTATTATAATCAATCATTAATATAATTAATGAACATTTAAAGATAATTAAATTATTTAATAAAAAAGGCTTTTTATAGAATAAAATTATTGGCAAACATAATTTTTTAATTTTGTATTAAGTGATGGTCCTAAACAATTTGCATTGCATGTTTTTATTTAAAAAATTTGCATCTGCTCAGAAGAGGAATTTATAAAAAATAAGACACAACGGAAACGTATACTATTAAAAGAGATCGTAGATATGTAATGTTAAGAAAAAAATTTATTATTTTATGCAGGGTTCGTTGATATATATCAATGGATATATATCATGATATATATCTTGATATATATCCGATATTTATTTTTAAAATATCAAGATTTTTGATATTTTCGATATTTTCAAATTCTTGATATTTATTTTCAAAATATCAAGATGTTTGATATTTTGTATATTTGATATTTATTTTTAACATATCAATGTGTAAGATAATTTTGATATTTTCTTCAGTCAAAACAAGTGTAAATGAAATTTTCAACTGTTATTGACTGTGCCATTCTGTAGATAAAAAAACTTTTGTGTCTGGCAGTGACTTTTTTAGGCAAAGAATACATTTGAAGCAAAGAATACAAGAAGAATTTTTTACAAATATCTTTTCTAAGCTGTAAGTTTGAAACTTTTATTTTTAAATGTAGAACTAATAATTATGAGAGACAATTAATTCAGAACAGCCATTGAAAGATAAACTGTAATTTAGATAATCATTTATATACAGCATTATTAGAAAAGAGTCTTCTGATTTTGGTTTAATTAAGTCTAAACTGTACTACAGTTTTGGGAATAAACAATAAGACAAGCTTACATTTATGTTAAAATCCTTCAATAATAATAATAAAAAACTATTTTGTATTTAAAATTTTATTTTATAAAATATAAAACTTTCTCAATACTTGATACAAATCCTATAATTTATATACTTATGCAAATATATGCAAATTGTATCTGTTTTCAATTATCATCAATTATCATTAGTTATTATTAATTTAGAACATCTTCAATTTTGTTCTAAGTAAAAAAAAAAAAAAAAAAAAAAAAAGAGATGCATTTTAGAATACTGTTGTTTAAGTTTTTATGTTAATAACAATATGTTTTAGTTTCTAATTTATATTATGCTTGAAAATATTCATTATCCGCAGTATGTTAACTATTTTGAAAATATCGGATATATATCAAAAATATCGAATATATATCAAAATATCGGATATTTTTGATATTTTCGAAAATATCATGATATTTACGAACCCTGATTTTATGTATTATTCAACCTGAGAAATGTTTTAAAATCTATAAAGAAATAGTCATAGCGGGTGAAAGCTTTTCAGTTGTTAAACATTCTTATTGAATTGTTTTCAAAGTGAACTAGAAGTCTGTTGGCAAATGAAAATATAGAAGTTACACAATCAATAAGAGTTAAAATATGATTTTACTTTAAAAATAACGCAAATACTTTAACGGTATGAATCTAAAATGTAATAACCATCTTTTATTATTTACTTTTTTTTCTGGATAATTTTATCATTTTATTTCCTGGATGATTTTATCGAGATAAATTTCAAAGTATCGATATTATACACTCTTTATTAACAGCGTGATTAAAATGGATTTCTTATTTATAATTACCATAATCTTGTAAATAAAATATTATTAATAATAATGAACCTATGTGTGGCTCTAATTTGTGTTTATGGTCTCAATTTTTATACTTTATTTACATTAAAAAGTAGTTAACCATTTGATACTGTGTTCATTATTTTGTTTTATTGTGTCATATAAAAATAAATATGATTATTTGTATTTCTAATACAATATATACAGTAGAGCGCCGATTATCCAAACAAGTCGGGACCGACCCTAGTTCGGATAAGCTAAAGTTCGGATAAATGGGCAGACAGTTTAAGAGATGTTCCTGACTATTCTAAAACCTTCACACTTTATCTAGGTTTAGGACTGACAGCACCAATTAGTACTAGAGTGCTTAATTTTTTTTTAAATTGTTTTTTGTGTATTTTTTATTATTTAATTTTTTTTCTCTTTTTATCATTTTCTAAACATCAGAGATTATAATTTAAGCAAAAAAATAAATTGGAAGTTAGTTTTTTTTTTTTTTTTTTTTTTTTTTTAGAGAGAAATATTTGGATAATTGGCAATTCGGTTAAAAAGAATTCTTTGAGAGAAATACGCTGTTCGGATAATTGGAAGTTTGGTTAATTGGAGTTCCGATAATCGGCGTTCTACTGTATTTATAAAACTTTTACCAGACTTTATTCTAAAAATTTTGTAGTAGATTCTAATCTCTTTGTACTATTTATGATTATATCAGAGTTATAGTGGTCATGGCAACATATATCCAGCCAGATAGATCTTTGGCAAAACATAAAAACTTTCACATTACACGCAAAATAGAGTAGCTGCGGTGCTATGTTTTATAAACAATAGGGTCAGGTGGGGTAAAGTGGTCATAATTCATAAAAAGGGCTAAAATCTTGACTAATATAGAAATTTGAATAATTTTCTTTTAATTTTAGATTTATTAAGTATTGATCAAAGTTTCTCACTCAAAAAAACATTTTTAGTAACATGTTTGAGCCAGTGAACACTCATTTTGTCTGTCTTTGATACACCTTGTTCTTTTAACTCTTTAATTAACTTTTCTGCTGCATTTTGTTTATCCCAAATTTTGTTAAATTGGCAGTTCAGAAAGCTTTTCACATATCTTAAGAACATATTTTCATTTATAGCTAAGTTATATTTATCACAGATTTTATTTTATAATAGTTTTAGTTACATGGGGTAAAGTGGTCATAGGGTTAGGCTTAACTTATAGATATTTGATCTGAGTTAAATTATTCATTATATACAATGCTAGTTTATTAAATACTAATAATTATTAAAAACTAACTGCAAATAGTTATTATTTAATAATAGTTTATAATATGGGGGTCAAAAAAGGTTAGGTTTAATTTTTAATAGGTTCAGAATAGTGAATGAATTAACTAAGTGTAAACCCGAATTGCTTGCAAAGTTTACATCAACTAATTTAACAACCAACACATTAACTACTTTTTCTAATACCTAAACTTGTAATATATAAGAAAATGGTGCACAAGAAAGTCCTGAAAGAAGTTTTAATGTTGATGAGGCTGGAATGGATATGGATAGCTAAAATAGTTCAGTTTAAAAAATTTTACGCACTGCAATGCATTATATAAAATTCAGAAACCAAAGGAAAGATAATGTTTAGTGTTCCTTTTGGTATATCAGCTAGTGGTTATTACATTCTCCCATTCACAGTTTATGAGTGAGTATATATGAATTAGGGATAAAGGGTGGTTGTGCAGGAGCATTGTATGAGTCATGGAATCTGGATAGATGCAGGATTCTGTACTTGAATCTTGGATGGATCATTTTATTAAGTAGATAATACACCGAAAGCTTACAAAAGCCTGCCCTTTTATTTATGATTGTGATGGACATAAATGAATTATGACGCTGTGAAAAATAGCTATCGACAATCACATTATAATACTCTGCCTGCTATTTCATACTAGTCATAGTCTACAACCATTGGATCTAGGTGTATTTTCCCCCATTAAAAAAAGTCTGGAAAGGAATTTTAAAGAAACATTATCAAGAAAACCGACTGCAAAATATGTAAAAAAAATTTAAATAAGCTATATTGGCAACGGCAACATTTTCTACTCTCATTTCAGATGTGAATAGAATTGTTAGACATAGTTTTAAAGGAAAAGGAAATGTGTCCAGTTCAAGATCGGGGTAGTATTGACAGAAAAAACACTTTCGTTATATCTGCAAAAATAACAAGAGGAATGGGATACTTAAAAGTTGCTTAAATTTCCAAGAGGAAAAAAACAACAACAAAATATCCTTAGTCAACATTATCTTTTGAATCCATTTATAATCGCTAAAGATGACATCTCAAACCATATCTATAGGACCTTGAGTGTTTCTAAAATATGAAATGAAGAAATGAAAAAAGCAATTTATTGGGAAAAAACGATTATTTTTCTTAAAGTATGTTAAAAAAAAATCCAAATTTGGCAATCAATATACTTTTCAAGAATCAGATGTGATCAAAATCCTTGAAGAACCAAATTTTAACAACAAACAATTTTAACATTACAAATTTACACTTTAATAAAATAAAATGGCAGATAACTTATTATAAAGGTTGTTTAAAATGTTTGTAAATAATAAAATGTCACTTTTTATTCATTAGTTTATTTTTTTATTACACTTTTTCAATGTGACCACTTTACACCATGCACTACTCACTTTACCCCACCCCCTGGGGTAAAGTGGTCATAAAAACATGCCTGGAAAAATATGTTATAAAAAGGTGTTATTCCCCAAAAATATTTCTGAAATGGATATGGATGTACTCTAGAGTAATGTAATGTAAAATAACACCCAAAATTTTAGAAAACATTACAGAAATTCTGATGTTTATATCCCCTGAAAGTTTGAAAAGCCTGTTTTTATGACTACTTTCCCCCACCTGACCCTAAGGTATTATTGTTTT
The DNA here is from genome assembly GCA_963932465.1 of Maratus speciosus. Lineage (NCBI taxonomy): Eukaryota > Metazoa > Arthropoda > Arachnida > Araneae > Salticidae > Maratus > Maratus speciosus. The sequence continues at coordinate 443,357,555 of OZ010787.1, forward strand.
AAAAAATCATAGATAGTAAGAGTTAATTATTTTTATAATATATAATTTCATAAATAAAAATGTAATTTTGGCAATCAATTATTAAAGTTATTTTTTAATAATCAAAAAGTTGTTTTATATATGTGTTTTACTTCAAGAAAACCCTGATGTAAAATAAAATAACCCTTTGTATCACCGTTCTATACATACCCAAAAGTTTTACTTACTTTTATAGTGTGCTTAAAAATACGATTTTATTTATTGCTCCTATCTTCCAACATAATGATTATTGCCGAAATTGTGCTTAGAATTCTCAACATAATGATATTGGTGATACTCAGTTAATTTTCTATACCAAAGCTGTATGTTTCATTTGAGTAGTTTCAAATGGTTATTGCTAAAATGTACATCGGAAATTTTGTAATTTATGTGGCATAAAAGACGTAAACAATACGTATATAATGACTATATGGCACATGATGAGCGTTTCGAGTGTATATATATATATATGTATATAATGCATGCATAAGCTTCACAATGATCTTAGCAATGCCATTACTGCGATTTTTGCATAATCAAATTTATAGGGGCCTCTATAACAAAGAAGTATCCTATTTTCTCTGCCCCAACTTGTTTGAATTACAATCATATATATTTATTTTATGGTAATCAATATCATAAAACATATAAAATTTAATTACTTAATATCGGCATTTCTTTTTATCTTTCTTTCTTTTTTTTTTTTTTTTTTATTATAAATGTTGTGTAATTGAAAAAATTCAACTTCACCAGTGACTTCGAATTTGTAATGCGTATTAAATGAAATAAATTAATTTCATTCAGTATTTTCTATAGTTTAAAGAATATAAAAAGTACTGTATATATTATAAGATATTATATTTCTAACACAAATTTTATTTTGATAAAGATTTGAAAATTTAAACAAATTGTCTCTTTGGTAATTTTAATGCTTTTAACAAATAGCTAATTTTGAAAGAAAATGTGATAGATCGATCATTCAGTTGTCTTCAGTATTCCTGTTTATTGCAATAGGAAAGAAAGATGCAACAAAAATTGAAGTCTGTGGGGCATTGCATTTTGATTCAATAAAATTCTTTTAGTATACCTTTGTTATAGCAGCCCCCAAGTTTTAATTGCGATGTATAGCCGAAGTATATTAACGTTATAGATGTAAATGATTTTACAACATGCATAATTATGACTATGTGTGACATGCATACGTGTTTACAACTGTACAAGTATGTCATAGTGTGACTTCACAACATTGCCACTAGAGTCACATATTCGTCATAATGCTAATGACAAAATCGTCACAAATCACACAATTTTCACAAAATTGTCACAATGTGACTTCAAAGCAGTGTCGCTGTCGTCACAGAATCATCACAGTGTTAAAGACAATTTCGTCCCAAATGACGCATATTTCACAAATTGATCTCAATGTGACTTTAAAGCATTGTCAAATTCGTCACAAAGTTAATACCAAAATAGTCACAAATGACACACTCTTCACAAATTTGTCACACCATGACTTCACAAAGTCGTCACAATGTGACGTCACAAAAGAGCTCTAAAATGGCCATAACGACTTCACATTCTAGTCACAATGACTTCACATCAATGGTCACAATGTCACAGCGTGACTTCACAACGACGTCGACGTGATGTCACCATGCCTTACAGGCTATATATTTAAAACGCTAAGCGTTTTCTTTCGACAGTCTGTGAGAAGAAACTACTGCATCAAATTATACCAATCTTTTTTTAAATAAAAGATATTTGGCCCCAGATTTGTTATCGTACATTCGTTTGTTCAAATATTTTATTAATTAGCCGTAATTTTAAGTTAAAATTCTACAGTTGCGCATGCGCAGCATAAAAGTACAAGTCTGTCTTTGGAGTGACGTGCTGCACATGCGCAAAGATGCTCGCTCAGTTGAGGTTGAAGTGTCACATCACAGGTAGAAATTATTTTAAGTTCGTCTGCTATTCGATCTTACTGTAAAGTAGCTTTTCTTTCTTTCACAAAGTTAATATTATTTGGGTCTTTCAGCATTATTAACAATTCAAAAACTTACTGCGTCGATATTAAGAGTTAGATACGGTTTATTTCGGGAGTGCCATATTGTTTTGGTCATATAACATACAGAAGATAAACACAGTGATCTTAGGCTAAAAGTTATATCCATCTCATACATTGCCAATAGTTACACACGAAGATTGGGAAACTACATTGTTAAAAATTTGCAGCATTCTGGCAGGTCATTGGACCATTTTTTCCGAAAACGGTTACACAACCGGAAATTTAACACTATTCTGACTATATTATGGGCCATTTTATGGTCAGAATACAGTTAAATTATGGTTATGAAACCCTTTTTTGCAAAAAACGGTCGATTGACCTGCCAGAATGCTGCAAAATTTTTAACAGTGTAGCATGTTAAGTTATAGCTGCTTCTTTGAAAAAGTATCAAATATTAAAAGGCAAAACTATTTCTGTAATATCAAATCTCAAATGCGTCAACTGTTTTTCAAACCTCTTCAATTTAGATGGAATGACAACGAGTTCCCGCTAGCGTAGTGGGTTAACGCAACAGTCTAAAGCTCAGAATTTTTGTAGCGGGTGCAGGTATCTGCACCCGCTACTAGGAAGAGAAGTTTTAGGATTTTAATTTTATTATTTGAATGCTTTATAGTTAAATAAAATTTAACACTCAATAATATTTTGAAAAAATAATGATTTATATTTAAAATATTTAAGATAAAATATTTTGCATGTAATTATCAATTACATAAATTCAGCTGATATACAATTTTCATTATATTTTCTGACCATTATCAAGAATATATATGTGTGTGTGTCGGAAAGAAAAGTTTGTTATTCTTTTCCGTAAAAAATAAAATAGAAAGATAGAAAAATATTCGTATAAGAGCTATAAAAGAAATTACCTTGATAACCAGGTTTAATATTTAAAAAATGTAAAATAAAATTCAAGTAGTAAAAAATATATATTATAAATCATCAGCTGCATCAAGTGTAAAATTTAGGTTTTTAGAGAATGAGACAGATAAAAATAAAATTCATGGCAGCTTTTAATCATCGTGTTGTTTAAAAATAAGTAAATGAAAATAAATATTTTTATAAAAAAAAAGAGGCCTTAGTAAATAAAAATAAATTCTCTACCCGGCATTTTTAGGTAAATTTCTGATAAAAAGCAAGCATAATTGGTTGTAAATTATAAACTTCAAATTCTTTCACTTTGTTGAATAGGTTAGACTGACAGCACCATCTATCGCCTTACAGAAATAGGACTCACTTATGCAATATAAAAATTCATCACGTAATTCGTCATTCAATAATTAATTAAAAAGCAACTAATTAAAAATTCCAGAATTTTTCTGATGAAACATTCAAGTCATTTACCGTCAAATCTTGATGGGCACTATCTAGTTTATATTTAAGTTTAGTAAAGATACAATTAATCGGGTGACATATATTGTGAAAATATTCAAAATGGAATATTCATACGGAAAATTTACCTGTATAGAGCATAATTTCTTATCTAGTACTTGTCTTCAAAAGAAGGTAAAATATATCAGTTAAAAAAATTGATTTATTTTGATTTTATTATAAAAGTCCAGCTGACGATTTTTACATTTCCAGTTGACAATTTTTGCTTTATTTTCATTTTTTGTTAGAATGAAAAATATTTTGAAATATAATTTGTCCATTTTTATTCATCCAAAGACATTTGGACATTTGACATCAAAATCATTATTTATAATTTACACGAAATAATAAATTTTCACTTAAAATTCCATAAAGTAAATAAATATATATAATGTATTATTTCTAAACTTTGCTTAAAATATAAAAAAAATATAAAAGTAAATAATAATAAAAAAAAATCTAGACATAAAGTAGTTTGAATTTTCGTCCGTAGAGATAAATATATATAAAATATAAATTTTCATGAAAAAAAAATCATTAGTGTAATTGTATATTTTTTTAGGAAAATATAAAAAAAATTCAAAGTTGCAGCAATTCATAACCATACTTAAAAGATGTAAAGAGATAAAATATAAAATTAATTAAAAAAGGTCAAAAGATAGCATCAAACCTGGGCTGTTCAGTTGGCAAGCGAGAACTCTGTGTCAACGCCACAGACAACTCATTGAAACATTCAAACTGACTCGTATTTGAAATGTATGTTGAACTTTGACCCCTAAATTTTCAAAATCTAAGGCCCATTTGAAGAAATTCCTTCACAGGAATAATTAGGGATAAAGACTCTACAAAATACCTTAAATTCATCAAAATCGGTGAGCACCATGTTTGGTGGTCCTCTTGTGAGATTTTTTTTTCTTCAGATTATTCAATTAAAAATCATAAAACATATTTTCTGAATTTCAAATGCCTTAAAACTTTTTAAAATTCTAATTTCCCATTTATCTATAATACACATTTAAATATGCCTTTTTCGAAGTCCTGGCATGAAGAATAGAAACTTTGTGTCTTACATTTCTGCTACAAATTCCATTCTGTGTCAGCTGTTTGAATTACAGGGAAACAGATTTGAATATATTGCAAAATATATAGATTTTATTTCCATTAAAAGACAATAAAATATTGTTCAGGATATTATGGCTAAAAAAGATCATGATAAAGTTTATGATTTTCTTTCTGATAAATATCCAAGTTTTCATATTCCAAAAGTACAGCATCTTTTTACAATATTAATGAAACTTTTATTCAATGTAACCTCCTAGTTATTTATAATTCTGGAAATCTTTCCTCTATCTTCAGAAAGCATCCAGAGAAGAACCAATCAAAAACCTCAGAAAACAATATGTTTTCAAGGATAAAGGGCCCGTTTGTTGCCTGTAAATTTCAGAAATGATGTTCCTATTGATTTAGAAGAGGTTTTAAGTGCAATCTCCAATTAGATTTTTGTCTACAGATTTCTGAAGATAAAGGAAAGGTTTTTAGTAAAATATGAGTAACTATAAAGTGACATTGGATTTTCATAAATAATTATTATTTTATGTAAGAAAACATTTTAAGCTACATTATTATTATTACTGTTTTTTTACAGTACATGCAAATGTTCTTGAAATGTTATCTAAATGTGTTATCTAAAATGGGTTGATTTAATGCATTTTAATGAATTTGAAAATGTTGCTGTATAAACATGGTAGGGTCACTCAGGGTAATTCCTGGTCAAAAATCAACGACATCCAATTATTATAAAAACTATTAAAGGTATTGTTCCCAATTCTGGTATGGAATAAGCACCCTCTGATGGCCATGTAATAAAATGCTTACTTAAATAAATATGCATTTATAATTGAAATAATTATAATTTTAGTGACCAGGAATTATCCCAAAATCAGGGTAATTGTTGATTATTTCTGGGGTAATTATCGGTCAGCATCCTTTTTGATGTAAATAAAGAAATAAATGAAGGAACAAATATTATATATCGCTGCAGTTCGCAGCCAAGTCCAACAAATAAGAGTGAATTATGTCAGCCAGTTATCATCCTGACCGGATAGCCTAACAGGTAAGGCATTGGCACGGCACGCCAAATATCCAGGTTCAATTCCTGGTCTGGACATTTTTCACTCTGTTGGAATAAACGTCAACTGTGCTACTCCTTCCTCGAATATAAAGAAATAAAGTTAATTTTTTTAAGACTGAGTATTAAAATAAGTGGAATGAATCTTGTAAAAGATTTGTTCATCTTATAATTGTGGAAAAATAACACATAGACTTTGTTTTGAGTATAAATACAAATTTACTTGATGTGCAAAAGATTAATTAGCCAAAAAACTTCTGTAACATTTATAAGACGTATTTGTTGCATCTTCATCCACTGTGAATGAATTAATAACCCTTAAATGCATGATTTTTTATTTTGTTTTGAAAAAAAATATATATGATTCTAAGAAAGGTTTTATTACACAGGAAAAATAAGGAAAAAAATCAGAGATATATTTTTTGTATAGTATGTTAACTTTTTCTTATGTTGCATATCTGCAATACAAGCAAAAACTACTGTCATAACTAAAATAGTGCAAAATTAGTAATTATTGTAATAAGTATTTGGTCTGGGAATTAATTCGTGCGGTTTTTAATAAAAAATTAAAGCTTTATTTCAAAAGCAAAATACATAAATACGTTAACAAAAATACTGTCCATCGCTACCCACTACTTTTTCCATCTTTCAGGTAATTTACGAATTCCGTGTTGAAAGAAGTCCTCACTTTTCGAAGCGATCCAATCAGAGATCCATTTTTCTATTTTTTCTGAAGAAGTGACCCTCTGTCCAATCAAATTGTTATTCATACAATCAAACAAGTAGTAGTCTGAAGGAGCAATGTCTGGTGAATACGGCGGGTGGGGTAACACTTCCCATCTGACATTCTCCAAATATGTTTTGACTGGTTTTGCGACATGTGGTCGGGCGTTATCATGTTGAAAATAAGTTTATTATGTCTGTTATCCCATTCTGGTCATTTTCTGGCCAGAGCTTGTTTCAAGCGCATCAACTGAAGTCGATAATGTTCTCCATTAATAGTTTCACCAGGTTTCAGAAGCTCATAGTACACCACACCTTTCATATCCCACCATATACACAGCATAACCTTTGCACAGTGAATCTTTCGTTTTGGTTGTGATGGACCTGGTTCACCTGGCATTACCCAGGCTTTTTTTCGTGTAGGATTCTCGTAATAAATCCATTTTTCATCACCAGTAACAATTCGATGCAAAAATCTCTTATTTTTCTGTCTTTGAAGCAGCATTTCACAAACGGTTTTTCTTCTTTCAACGTCTCTTTCTTTCAATTCATATGGAACCCAATGTGACATATTTTGAATCATTCCCATTGCTTTGAGGCATTTGGAAACTGTTGTTTGATCAACCTCTAATGATTTTGCAAGTTCTTCCTGCGTTTGACAAGAATCCTGATCGAGCAATGCTGTCAATTCATCATCTTCAAATTTTTTTGGCTGTCCAGGTTGTGCTTGGTCTTCCAAGCCATAATCACCACTTTTAAACTGTGCAAACCACTTCTGACACATTCGTTCAGCTAGAGCATGGTCACCATAAACTTCCACCCAATTACAATGACTTTCAGTAGCACTTTTCTTCATGTTAAAGTAATGAAGAAGAACCCCCCACAAAAACACTTTATCAGGCACAAAATTTGACATTTTTCAGTTGGATAAAAATTGTTGTTGTTTACACTTAAACCAAATGGCATATACTAAACTGGATGCACAATAACAGTAGTTTTAAATGCATGTTTGAACAAGTAAAACTATGGGACAATACGCTAGTTACGCCATCTCTTGTAAAACCGCATGAATTAATTCCTAGACCAAATATGAATCTAGGTAACTGATTTTATATGAATTTTATTTTGTAAAACATAACCCTTAAATGCATGAATTATTCTTTTAGAATTGTGTTTTTTATTCTTATTTTAAGGATTTGACACCAGAAATTTTAAGATAATTTTTAACTTTATTTAGTAGCATATTTTTGTAATTTTTACAGGATTAATATTTCTCTATAAATATAGTGGTTGCTAAAAATTAAATAAAAAGTGATGCAGATATGCATCACTATGCATTTAAGGGTTAATACTTTCAAATTTATTGGTCCATAAAATATATACTTGAATGTTTATGTTTTCGATTCTATCTTGATCAGGCCAACAGATTTTTCTGGCTCCTTTTTCAAGAAATTTTACACAAACTTCAATATGGATCTTTATCATAATACACAGCATAATAATTATGTTCTTTTATTGCATTATGTATATTTTTAAGCATTATTTGCAATGAATAGTATTTCTACTTAATTCTTCAGTCATATTGTGTTTTACCCTCAGAGCATTTATTGTTTTCCTCCTTTACAATTGCAGTTAAGGATTCTACTTTCCATTTATGGTTAAAAAAAGTTATAAGACAATAGTTTATAGGGTGCACAGTTATAATAGATAAAATACCAAGTATAAATATTGTAAAATTGCATTATTAAGCACTGACCAGGAATTACCCCACAAAAATTGGCTTAGTTTGGTTTGCTCATATAAAAGTTTTTAATGTAGTAGAGGAAAATTTTATAATCACTTTTAAAACCTGAGATATGTCATAGTTCAAATAAAATAACAATAAAATTAAGATAACTGAAACTTTTAGAATGTCACAGATCTTTGTAAAATGTGAAAAACTCAAGGTCAATGTCTTGCAGAAGTTTGAGTAGCAGTTTTGAAAATATATATTTTTTGAATATTAAATTTCCTCCAAATGAATAATTAAGGCATACATTACAAAGCCAAGGGTTTAAAGTACATTTCAAATTTTTAACAGTATAAATTGTTATTTTGATAATGAAAATGTAACTGAACAAGAATTACCTTAGAAATTCAGTGACCAGGAATTATCTCAGGTGACCCTATATGGAAAAATAACCTAGTGTTTATGGCTTTTTCTAAAAGGCCAGCTGGCATACAATTAAGTATACAACAAATGTTTCTTTAGGGGAAACATATAATAGAAAATAATAATGGGCTCTCTTAATATAAACAATTAAAATAAACCAAATAGTTAAATGCTAAGATTTCTGTTAAGGATAATATTTTGGTCTTATCACTTATAGTATTTATTGCATTCTATTTTAAGTTCTAAAAGTGTTTATGTACCATAATTTCCAGCCTATAATCTGCAGATCAAACAATTATGTTTGGACCCAGAAATTTTATTTAATAATTGAAGTTAAGTATTTACTGAGATTTAATGAATTACATTTTATGAAAAAAGATTTCTGGTCAGAACATAATTGTTTGATCCATGCATTATAGGCCGGAAATTGTAGTAATTTTTACAAGTTAGATAATATACATTTTTTATACAATGTATGTCATTTAAGATACAAGATTTTCTCACTTATATATCACTTCGAGTTTATGTGCTGTTTAATCTAGGTCACTTTAGTCAAGTATGATTAGAGGTCACTTAATTAGAAACATTAATAATATATTGAATATATCTGTCATTTATTATGCAAAAATTTATTTGAAATACATGTTGAATATATTCATCATTTAATATGTAAAAATTTATTTAAAATGCATACATATATTTTAAAATTTCAATTGGGAAAATAATAGCTTAAAATTGAAAGTGAAAAGTTTTTAAAAAAAGAATATGGATGCTCTATTATCTTTTGTCTTGTCTTATAAAGTGTCATCTTTATAAATACAATTTATCAGTCTATTTAAATGCTTATTAAAATTTCAAAACCATCAATGCAAAATTTTTATGTGCAAAAGATTTTATGACTTCAACATTCTTTGCTAAAAATAAATAAATAAAAATCTTGATATCTTAAAAAATTCTTATCTTGATTTTTACCTGTGAGATTTGATGTATGGAAGTTTGACTGTATTATCATCAGACATATTTTAATTTAAAAGTATCGGTTAAAAGTATATAAAAAAGAACCCCAATCCAGGATTTCTACTGAGTGCATTTAAAGTAAAAGATAGATACGAGGAAACAATGAATGCAAGTTAAGATAGAATTTACATGATTAGATGTTATTATCATATGGCATATATAAAGTATATATATATGTTGAATAAGTGCTGATTCACAGGGTTCTTTTCCATGACTAATAGGGTTTATGAAGTTTAAATCCACAGTTAAGGGGGCTTATCTGATGGAGAGGAAACATTGTCAATTCCCATGTTATCCTATGGGAAAAATGCTTATCCTTCTTGTTCATTCAAATTTGGAAATTTCAACAATATTGTTTTGCAGCACATAGATAGGAAGGATCTTTATCCCTCTGTAAGCTTAAAATATTTTAAAGATGAGTACTTAAAAATTTGTGTTAAAGTTTAAGAAAATACCGAAAAGTATAAAAAGTATTCTTTACTTGTTTGTAACTTATGACTGGAAAAAAAAAAAAAAAAATTTAAGGTTACAGAGGGATAAGGAACCTTCCTATCTACGTAGTGAAAAAACATATTGTTGAAATTTCCAAATTTGAATGAACAAGAAGGATAAGTATTTTCCCCATAAGATAACATGGGATTTCACTTTTTTTTCTTCCCTACCAGATAATTCCCGTTAAGAGACTCTTATCAGCATTAGTAAAATAATTGGACTCGGGACATCACTCGTTGAACTAAAACTTCATTTATTTGTCAGTTGGAAGATACCAGGTAGTCGCAAGTCTGCCGGAGGCCCCAAGAAATCATATTTTTGTTGAATCACATCCTAGATCTATTAGAGTGGGCTCAAATCTCTGAAAAAACTGAGCTCATGAGTTTTGTTAAGAATTTAGGATATTTTGCAGAAGGGGACGAACAAGTCAAAATAGGCAGAATCTTTGATTTATTTGGATAAGAACTTTTATTGATGTGATTATATGGCGGCAATAAGGTTTGGCTATAACCATTTGTAACAATAGTCATTTCTAAATTAGACAGGTAATTGTTATTTATGATCTAAGTATAAATATAACTATCAGGCAGAGCAAAGTTAATTAGGATTTATAACTTAACTGTAATACTTATTTCGACATTAATTATAATTTGACTTAAATGCAATCATCAAAATGTTTACTCTGACATATAAATACTTTTCATTTACCAAGCTACATGAAATAAATTGCTGGTGAGCAAATCTGTTTAGTTATTTCAAATATTAGGTAATTTTGATTTGAACATTTCAGCATTATTAAAACCAAACAGGAAATTCTTGACATTTACAACATTAAAAGAAAAATCTTTTTCAGTAATTTCATTAGCATAAATAAAATTTCTCACAGTTTCAAACTCTTTAAGCTCCTGAGTCAAAATTGAAACATTCTTTGATGCGTCTTCAAATAGCAATCTCTTAATGCTACCTGCTGGAGTATAGTTCCGTCAGTTGGTATTTGAGAGGCTCAAGCCTGTTGATACCAAGAATAAAAACCAGTCTCCAAATGTCCAAATCATTATAAGTTGGCTGTCTGCCTTTTTCTTTTTTTAGATGAAAACCATATTTGTCAACTAGCTTCCCTTTTTCATTCATCTATATATATTTTCATTTTTTTTATGATAGAATTTAAAGTTGAGATTGGTAAGTTTAAATGTCTTGCTACATCAACTCTTTTCTCAAGTAGTTTTTTTCCACCTCTTCTATAATGTAAATTCTTTTCTGTAGTCTGCACATCCAAAGTATTAAGTCTGACATATCTAAATCATTTAGCCATTTTAAGTTCAAACAGAACAACATAATTTCAGAAACAAATTCTACCTAAACACAATGTTAATGTACAACTGCTTCAACTGAAATTAAGACATATTCTCTCAAAGATACAAAACCATATTTGTATGTCAACTGGCTTCCATTTTTCATTGATCTTCTTTTGCTGTAATTTTTTTTTTAAATAATTGAATTCAAAGTTGAGGTTGGTAAATTTAAATGTCTTGCTAAATTAACTCTTTTCTTGAGTGGATTTTTCCCACCTCTTCTATAATGTAATTTTTTTTTTTTTAGTATGTACGTCTGTTTAGCCATTTTAGGTTTAAACAGAACAACACAATTACAGAAACATAATCTTAATGTACACATGCTTCAACACGGATGAAGACATATTCTCTCAAAGATTCTTGTGATCAAAGTGCTTCACATATGAGCTTGAATGAAACCTGTTATTTCTTTGTTTTGTTTTTTTCCTTTCTTACTACCTTAAGTATGCACAGGGTAATATTAAGGAAAATGTGTTCATTAGAACTATCATTAAAACCTGTTTGAACAGATTTTTGCAGTTGAAAATTGCTGTTCTAAACTATAATTTTTGCTTAAAATTTTTGTCCCAGGTCTTCAAAAATTTTTAACAACCTTTAAAGAAATAATCTTGGTGAATTTTATTTATATTATTAAATAGCAGTATTACTGTTGAATTTAAATGATCAGTGTAAGAAAACAAAAGATAGGGGGACGGTAGTTTGAAGTTTTATTATAATTAATATTCAACAGTTTGAATATAGAATTTTAAAGCAAAAAGCAAACCTTGTAACTTTTTAAATAATAATGGATCTTTTCTGCAATGTAGAGTAAACATGTCACCATGTATAAAATATTTTCTCTATATTGATTGTAGTAATTTTTTGCAGTAAGAATAACTCCGATAAACTTTTTAATAGCATCTGCTTGACTCAATCACTATGTTACAGTTTTAATATATTAAGAAATTTATCCTCAAAGTGATATAGTTTGAATTTTTTATAGTGAATTTTTTATATATATGATATAGTGAATTTTTTATAGGAATCTCTAACTGAGATTGTTAAAGAGTTTTGTCTCATCACATTGCAGTTTTTTTTTAAATTACATTTTTATTTCAATGATAAATCAAAGGGAACATCTATAACTATTCTAGTATTGCCACATATAACCAACAATACATTGTTAAATGTTTCTTTATTGGACTTCACAACTTGTATATTCTTTTTCAAATTTTTAGCAATGAAGATAACATCCCCCACTGTATCTTGTCCAAAATTTTAAGATGTTTTACATGCTGTTATTAATAGCTGTCAATAATCTGCATTTGTTCAAAAAAACAAAGATGATACTGAACTGTGATAATTTTTATCTACTTTACTTTTGTTAGTATTAATTCCGATTTAAGGAAAGACTTTGGAACATTGAATATTCTATAACACATGCTAACTTTTGTTCTAAGCAGATATAAGCATGATATAGAATCAATTATGACTAATGCATGTGAACTGTTAAGATAATGTTTTCAGTGAATATAAATTAATTTATATCCAATAATTTGTAAAACTTATGACATTCAAGTTAATCTATCTTAAAATATTTTTTCCAGGAAAAAATATTTTAAACAGGATTAAACTATTTTTTTAAATTGTAACAATACTATAACAAATGCACATCAGGATTTAAATGTTCTGCCTTTGAAATTTCTTTAAAAAATGACATGAAAATTTTTAATTTAACAAATGAAAAGCTGCTAATATTATGCAATAATTGTTGTTGTTATTATATACTTTTTTTTGTAGTTGTGGAAGCTTTCTTTCTTGGAAAAGAAGAAAAGTATTTGGAAGTTGAGTTCTCACCGTAAGTTTCATATATATCTATTACCCTTCTAAACGTTAATAAATAACTTTTAAAAACCTGCCATAAATCACAGCAAATTATTACATGAGTTTAAATAATCTCATAAGTGTATGGTTTTTGTAGTTTGAACTGACCAATTTCTAAAAAAGTCTTAATTATGCCAACCCAGTACTCTAGGACAAAGGGTTCAATCCCCATTGCAATTTACATTCATGATCAGTTACGTGTCTTTATTATATATATTAGAGGGTCTTATGTGCATATACCCAACTTTCCCATGTAGTAATATGACCCTGCCTAAAAGCAAAACTTCAATAATAATCGTTACATAATGTTTACCAAAAAATATATAATGAATATTTTGAAAAAAGTATCATAATTTTGATATTCTAGCATTTAGCTGAAATACATGCTTGAAGGGAAAACTATTGACCTTAAAAAAAAAAAAGAAGTCAAAACTGTAAAACTTTTTCTAATAAAATAATTTTCAGGTTATGTAGTGTATATTAAATATATTGTTAAAGAATGCTACCAAACTTTCTCCATTCACAAATACATCTGTTTTCTTTTTTAACCCCCTCACTGACAAGCCCGTGCTAATATGTTCACTAAGCTCCAGGTTTCACTGCAATACAAGCAATATTTAAAGTAATATAATTCTATTGATTTAATGTATTTTTAATACATTGAACAATGATTAATACTTCCAAGGATTGCATTCATATTCGTTATTAAGTTTTTTTATAAAATGTTCAAAGAATCATTTTTTTTAGCATTTAAAGCAAAATGCAGAAAAAACAACATTTTGCCCTTTTCCAAGACAGTCGGAGGGTTAATTATAGTCTTTATTCTGTTTTCTTAAAATAAAGCTGTAGCTGAATTGTATGCATGGGATCAAGAAGAAGAATTTTTTCTTCCGCATTTTACATTTTTATGTAATAAAGAGTTAAGTAAGCTTTTAAGTTACCTATTAACAGACAGAATGAAAAAAGTATTTTTATTCATTAATAAAAATGATTGTTTAATTAAGAAAAAATCTTGAATATTCTGAATCTACATTATTATGATCCAAATTTTTTATTTAGAAATTAGAAAATTAAACTTTGTTAATAATAACTGTTTTTAAGCCACACATACCAGTTTACCACCATTGAACTGTTAATAGAATCTTAGCTGTAAACAGTCAGATTCCCTATCAATAACAATATTTTTGTATACTGAGTTTGAATTCTTGAATGAATGTTTGATGTCAGCTGAAATTGTTTACCTGATGTTATACCAACTTCATGGAAAAAAAAATCAAAAATTTATGTTACCTCTTGAAAGTAGTGTAGTTTAAGGATTAAAACTCCTGCTTCAGTTTCACCACCTATGTACATTATCACACATTAAGAATTTCCTAATTCACATAAGGCTTGATTCAATGGATTTATACTTGTTCACATATGGGTATTTTCAGCTGGTTTTTGCAAATGGTTAAACAATTTCATGACAGAAAATTTGCAGTTTGCTTCTGTCTTTAATTTTCAAACATCAGTGTATTTAAAATATCCATATTTTAAGTTGTTCCAGTTAAGTTAATCCATGTTTTAAGTTATATACTGGCAGACCCACTGCTCTTGCACAGGACCGTGATAATAACCTTAAAACTGTGACACTAAATCTCATTTCAAAGTAAATCGCGTGATATGAAATGTTAGATATTAATGATAATTCAGTCAATTATTAAAATTTTGATACAACTGTACTAAAAGTTTTCGTGACACATATTTCTTCTGATGGTGCATCACAACATACAGGTTGAGAACAATTTCTTTAAGTATACCTTGGATGGTCTGAATGAAAAAAAAAAATAATCACAACCACGAAGTCCCTGTGACATCATGGTAACTGCTTTCAGCAGTTAAGAAGGTTACTTTAGATGGCGATGCTGGACTCCCCCCCCCCGTCTTTTTCTTTCACATTTCATTGAAAAAAAATTTTTAATTAATTTTTAAAAATGCTATTTTATATATGTTTTTAATTCTTTTAAAATAAATTTCTGAAAATCTGCTCCATACAGGGTTATAAAATAGAAGATAAAGTATTACATAGATATTGGTTGATGTAAAACTTCTCCTTTTTGGAAATATGGAGCCTTTTAAAAAGAAAATTGTATATGTAAATATATATATAACATCCGTCTGTTGCATAACTTTTATTTTGTAAATTTTAATTAATTTTTTATAAAAAAATTATCAAAGAATCAATAATAAAATTTATTAATTTCCAATTTCTAAATGTTTTTCAATTAACTTTGAACAAAATTTATATTTTATCTTTATAACTGTCTTCATTCTGAATCAGAATAGGAACTTATTGATTCCACACAGCTGGGAGATGAACACTTTGTTGAAATATTATGCTCTTCATTAAATAATTCTGGAAAGTATTCTATGAAACTTATAAGGTTCTTTCTTTTAAAAAAAATTTGTTTTATTGTCAATTCTAAAATAGAAATTGTAACTGAAATTGACCATTTAAATAGTTGAATAATATATTACACATAATTGTATTAAATTAAGAAAGGAAAGTTATTCTGAGACTAAAATATCAAGAATAAAAGCATCACTATTTCTTTTTCTGAAGCCCAGTGGCATAGTGGTCAGAGCACTTGACTGCCATGTTGCAGGTCGAGAGTTCGACTTGACTGGTCAAGGTTCACACAGCCCTTCATCCCTTTGGGGTCTATAAAATGAGTACCAAGCTTGCTTGGGAACTAAACATCTAGGGTCCCACATTAGACTGACCACCTGGCCGGGACATATGTTGTACAGCCCCATGGGACCCAGGATCAAGAGAATAGGGATAGGCACTGTAGGCTGAGATTCTTAATGGATTGTATAGCCTCAGAGTTTAGTTTTTTTATTTCTTTTTCTAATATTCATATGAAATGAAAATAATAGCTTTTTAGTGTACATAAACTTTAAAAATGTTTAATATTTTATAGTTTCTTACAAAATATTGCTGCAAGAAAAGCTTTTATTTTTGAAAAAGCAATTTTTTCAGAAAAAAAAATGAGAAAAAATGTTTTCTTCTACCACTTTAAAATTTCTGGAAGTTTAACATAACTAATCTTGTAGCATATAGAAAAGACTAATATTTTTTCTTTAGGCATGGTCAGCATCTCTTACTATTGCTTTCAGGAAGGAAGAATGCTATAAAGGTATGATACTGTAGCATGATTTATGCTTCTCATTTTGATTTGCTTGTCAAATTTGTGATATTCAAAGCTCAAATAGGTCTTTCATAGTGTCATCTTAACTGCTCAGTTCCTGCATGTAGGATCCACTAGGGTAATTTTAATTTTTTAAATTGTTTTAGTTATTTAGCATGTAAATAAGACAAATATATGTAATTTAACATATTTTAGTTCTTATTTGCTTGTTTTAGTACTACACACTGCAGTGTGCATTTGGCTCTACAATGTTAATTTCTTAACAATTTTCATACACAAAACTTTTAAAGCTATTGCACCAGTGATAAAATGTGAAAAAATGTCAGTACTCACCTTTTACAATTTGTTAAACACAAAATTTATGCAACATTCAAGTATCATGAGTTAAAAGGGCACGGAAAAGTCTGGAGAGTTATAAAAAGCACCAGATTATAGCCGCAAGTGTTGATTAGATATCAACACCTTCATTAGTTTCCCAAGAAAGCAATAAATGTGTTTGAACTTGCCTGCAACAATGTTTTTTAGAATTTCAGAGTAAAAAAGTGGTGTGCTCTGGTGGGTGCATTGGAAACAAGAGGAATTTGGGTCCCCCAGTTAGGAAAAGATAAAATGCATTTAGAATTATTGAACTTTCTTTTTCAATGTATTTCCTTTTTATTTTTGGATAAATATTGATAATTAGTAGTGATGTTAAAATAAATAAATAAAATGTTAACAACAATACATAATTTGCACAATCCTGTTATTTGCAAAACCTACTCCAAACTGTGTGGCTTTTACAGAGCTGACTGTGCTAATGCAATTAAGCATATTACTGTTTTCTAAAAATTTTAATTTTTGAAAAAATGCAATCAATTTTTTGTTTGTTGAGCCTATTTTGTGGAAAAGATTAAACTATTTCTTGAATGCCTGGAAAGCTTTTTAATATTTAAAAAATAGCTTTTGTGAGTTGATAGCTTTTCTTCAGATTTCAGTATGATATCCAACTGACTGATAATTTTAATTCAGAAATTCGCAATTTTGGATTAAAAAATTGCAATTAATTAAAAAATTTTTGTTTACTGAGCAGTTATGATGAAAAAGATTAAACTATTTGTTGTGAGTGAATGAAAAGTTTTAAATATTTTAAAAATAGCTTTTATAAGTTTGATAGATTTCAAAAGATTTCAGTATGCTACCCAACTGACAAAAAATATTAATGAATGAATTCAAAATCTTTTATTTTTTAATAAAAAAAGTAATTAACTTTTTTTCACTGAATCTAATGTAGCCAGTTGAAGAAGGCTTAAAAAAATAGATAGTTTAATTTTGTGTTGTTTTGTTATTATTATTATTTTTTTACTTTATGTGCTGAATACTTTCTGTAGAATATTTTATATGTCTGTAAGCTGTATGTCTTTTAAATTACAATTATAACATTTTTTTATTTTCATAATTTATAGATGTGCCTTCCAGTTGAATATACTGCTTCTATAAATGATCAAAAATGGCATGGTATCGCGAGAATTCCCAAATCATATTTTCCTCCCAATGTTAACATGCTGAATGCCTATGCTATTCATGGATCAAATGAAAGTAGAATATATGAAGCATTATATCCTGTTCCAGAAGGCCATTTTGATTATCCAGATTTGTATGTCATTTTTTATAGTGTATTTATTTTCATATTTAAAAAAAACTCAAACATTAAGTAGGGTAGAGTGACCAGTAAATGAACACTTAAGCACATTTGAAAAAAAAAATGATTCATTATATTTTAATAAACAATACCTATTGGTGTTTGACAGTGCAAATACATTTGTTGGTTTACAAATTATTAAAAAATAACAAAAGGAATTTTATATTTTACTTGCTTGGGATGCTAGAAATGTCTTAATAGAAATCGATACAAAAACCAAGTAAATGAACAGCCGTTACCAGTGAATGAATGCAAAAATTTCCAGTGAATGAATAGGATGCAATTTAAAAATACTTAAATTTCATAGTTCTTTATTTATTTTACAACTTATACAAATAACTTATAACATGTTTTTACTGAAGTACATTTTTTTTTTTTTAAATCCCAGAATGATAATTAATTAGTTTGAAAAATTGTCACTTTTAAGTTTTGAAATTACAGATTTATAAGAAAAAAGAAAAAAAAAATAATTCTATTTCCTGAAACAATTGGCCCTGTATTTCTCTATTTCAGTAATAACTCCAGATGAACAGGTGGATGTTGCAGAAATAAGTTCAGGTGTTTTCTTTGTGCCTTTTCATATCCTTAAAATACCTGGTTTTATATTTTACTGTAGGCCACTTCCAATTCCACCTCATGTGGACCTGTGGTCCACATATTGCTATGGTGCTTACTTCATATTTCCAACGTTGGATGCTATTTTTAAAAAAGAGTCATCTATTTCTCCCCTAGGTGTTTGTCTATAAATGAATTTTTCCTTCCTGTTTGTTTCATGACATTGTAAACATCACCTTTTACTGCATCCTTATGCATTGTAAATCCAATTTTCCTTTTCCAACTATCCAATGTTCAAGGAGTTTTTCTTCTTCAAAGGACAACAAAGACAATGTCCCATACACTTATTTTCAACTGTTTTCCCTTGCAGTTTCATAGACAACGTTGTTTTTGGAATATTAAAATGAAGAGATGCCTTCTTCAAACTGAGCTGACCTGACCCTCATAGCTTGTAAAGCATTTTCAAGGTGCTCTGTAGAGTACTTGAAACTCCCATATTTCCTTTTTGAGGAATCTTCTTGGTCATCAGTAAGAATATTTCTATCAATCATCTAAAGACATAGAAAAAGTGAGATTTGAATGCCATCAATAATTATTACCTTTAAAAATGTATGTGCATATGTTCTTTTGTTATGTTTTTATATCTGCTAACTTTTCCTTTGTTACCATTGTTGAAAAATCACTTAATTCAAACTATAGGTATAAAAGAAGCCACAAAAACATAAAGCCCAGAACTGTTCATTCACTAGGAAAAGTAACCTAATGTATTCCTTCCAGTGAATGAACAGCTGTTCATTCATTGGATTTTTATCATTTTCCTAACCAGTTATTAAACATCCCTATTCTCAAATTGTACATATTCTGCAATGGTTAAAACAATTAGGAATATGGCTATAATATAGATATTTAATGTATGTATAATAAAATTAGTGCATAATGCAAATAAAAACAGTAAATTCTTATCAAACATGAAATGACATAGCACTTACCTTATTATTTCAGCATTGAAACAATGTGTTTCTCAGACATGAAAAATACAAAATGTTCCCAAACTAATGTGACTTCAGTGACCAAACAGGAATGCAATAGCTTCCTATTGAATGAAATTAAGGCTATGTTGAAACCCCATCTAGTGGGGATGTTTTCAAACCTTATTCTATTAAAATATATAAAAAATGTTCATTCACTGAAGGCTGTCCACTTATTGGTCAGACTACCCTAATTAGATTTAATGTATATTGTGCATTATGTAGTGAATTTCATGCAGGATGCATGAACTATGAAAGATGAACACAAACTAGTTTGTTGTATTCCAATACCTTTTCTATGTTTCCTTTTATTTCTTCTACCTTATTTGAACAGTATTTTCAAGCATGTATTGTCCTACAAAATAATGTTATATAATTTAAAGAATAATCTACTATATAAAATACTTAACATTTGGTGTAATATTATGACTATTATATTTACCGAGAAATAAATTGTTCAGCTTATTTTCCATTTCATAATGATATAGATTAGACTACAAAAATTATTTCTAACAAATATTCTAATGCAAACTGTTATTTAAAAAAGTATGCTAGAGTTCTTTTATACTTATTAATTTGTAAGTTGGTTGTATTTATGTCGGCCAATTATCTGCACGTGGGATATAGGCCCTAAGGGGGGAGTGCCTTCCGTGGAGGTCTTTCTAAGGGAACCTAACCCGTATTAACGCTTGGAGAACCAAGGTTCGAAGAAAACCACGAAAACTCCGAACGATTAGGCCGACGGGCGCGATTGGGATCGAACCCAGCACTTCCCGTCTCCCAGTTTCGATATTAATTTGTAAGAGATTATCACATTAATAAATGATAAAGATCACTAAATTGATGAATAATAATTGAAATGATTCTATTAAAAAAATCTTTCCAGAATATTTTTTTATATGATCAATTTATGTGCTGATTTTTTTTTTTTTTTTTTTTTTTTAAATATATATATATATAGTAGTTTATTTAAATAAAAGAGTATGCAAAGTAAATGTGATTGATGAATCACAATAATGGTTCTTATTTGTCTGTTATCATTTTGATTGATGTGTATTTAAAATAGTAAAAAAATAGGTAACATATTTATGATTTAATATGATGAGATAAGTTTGACTAGAATCAAACTGTTTGATCAAAGACAATGTTTCTAAAATTTTCTGTGAGACTTTGTGAATAAAAATATTCAACTGCTCTCCATGATTCCTCATACATAAATGGCCAGGGTGTTGAAGGGAGATATCAAAAACGTAGACGAGTTTCTGTAAAAAATATTTTGGAAGAAAATAGAAAGAAATAAGTGAAAAATTTAAAAAACTGTCCTCATATCTGTAAAATTTGTCTATATTGATATTATTTTAACTATTTATGTACTGATGGTACTTATAAGTACCATTAAAATAACTTGTTATAAAATTCATTTAATACAATGATTAGTTGTAATACAGTTTAGAATGCGTTATACATACTTGTTAAGTTTTACACTTTAGGTGTAAAATTTACACTTTTTGACCATTTTGTACACTTTTACACTTAGAATACTTATTTTTACACTTTTTTGCAAGGTTTCTATTTTGTTTCATTTTTCTCCCTTCAAATTATGAATTACTTTCTATAGTTGCTTTTAATAGCAATAAATTCTGAATGTGAAGGGGATATTTAATATTGTGAGATGAATGAATTCAGGTTTCATTGTCAAAAATCACCAGAAATAATCTTTTTATATTTCATTGTATGTAAAAATAATGTTCACAACATATTATTTTAAGAGAACAGCAAAAATTAAAAAAGAAAAAAAACTATGTATATGGCTTTAAAATTCTTAATGGTTTTCATGTCATTCTCATCAAACTATCTTTGTAATGGTCACCACTGTAATATTTTACAATGTTCATCTATTATGTAATCTGAAAATATATGTTAAATACTCTTCACTTGTCATTTATACTTTACTATTTTCAAGCATTAGCAGGTATGGTTATAGATACATTACTTTATCTTGTTCCAAAAGCATTATTGGTTGCACAAAACAAAAATATTTTTAAAAGGAGGTTTTCTTTTGCCTTTGCATCTTTTCAGCTTTCTTGGCATTGAAGGATTGTGTGTGTGGGGGGGGGGGGGGGCAGTTCGAAATATTTCTTTATTTCAGTTGTAACAACATTATATTTGCACATTTCCTAATTCTATAAAATGCTAAAAAAATTATTTAAGTAAAAGATTTGAGTTTAGTTATAAATATTGTACAAAATTCCTATAAATTCAAATTTAATTAATCTTTCTAAATTCCTTCTAAAATTTATTAAATGATTATGTAAATCTTCTAATGTAGTTTAAACAATTCACAAAAAACGCTTTAGAAGATAAAATTTTCATGAACTCATAATTCAGTACATAAAGGGTTAAGCTAAAATTCTGTTTCTGAAATAATCTCATTCACTGAAAATGCTCAGCATTTTGGTAAAACTAACTACAAGTAGTGCATAAAATTTTAAGTATTTTAGGCTTTTGCTGTTATATCATTCTTATTATCATCACTGTCATCATGGGCACCACTAGCAGCCAGGGTAAGAATTACATTAGGAATTTCTCAAACATGAAAATCTTCAGTAATTGCTTTTTTTATTTTGCATGGGAGATAGGATTATTTAATGTTTGTCTATGATCTTGGGTCCTAGCTATAGATATTTTTATTTCTGCTATATTACTACTGCAAATATTTTATAATTATCATAATTTTCTCTATTTAACATAAAGATTATTTATAGTCATAGATTGGAATTCTTTCGATACATTGACTTCTCAAAGTTTTTGCCAGACTCCTCTTTTCCTCTTTCAGAAGTTTGGGTAGATGCACTAGAAAGATCAAGTAATAACAATTAACTTTTGTTATTTTTTTATTTGAATAATTCATGTTACATTACTGCAGCTTCTATTTTGTTGATACCTATGGCTAATTGATACTAATTTTCAAAATAGAAACACCTTTTTAAAGTGAGCCATTTCAGATTTATTAGAACAATAGCTTTGATGTAAAAATTTAATTGTTTAGTGAAATACATATTTGGAATCAAAATATTAGTTTGAATCTCAAATTTAACTAACTGTATTTCCATATTTCATTTTATAAAAGAAAAAGTCCCATGTTTATTTACTTTTTTATGAGATTGAGAAATATTAGTAAAGTTAAATAATACTATTTCTACTTTAAAAACCATGAATTAAATTGTTGCTTTCATCAGAAATTGTCAAAAAATTGCCTAAAACTTTAATGGATAGTCATTCAATAAAACTGAATTATACAAAAGAGCTTGAAGTGTATTTTAAACTTTTTATCTTTTAATTAGAGGATTTATTTAGTGATAAGTTTGAAAGTATATTTTTGTTCCAGAGTAGGTTAATTACATTATTATTGAAAATTTCTGCCCAGGACAAAATTTCTTTTAAGTACTTTTGATGTATGAAAAATTTGTATTATTTTAATTTATATCTCTGTATTTGTTACAAGTCAAAGTTTGTCAAGCATTTAAATATTTTAATACCATTTTTCCTTTCCTTAAGAGCTGAATATTTTTTCTTATTGGCGATTAGATTTCTTAATAAAGAAAATTACATTTTCAGTTATTTTCTAAGAAGTTTTCTAACTTTGTAAGTTATATTCTTTACTTTGGCTGCTATTATTTCAACACCTTAATGAGAATGATTAAGGAGAGACACGCATATGCAAAGAAGACGAAAAATGATCCAAAGCGAGTCCCAACGGAAGACAAGTTTTTGTTTTTTAACACTTTTTATGGTAGTTGAAACTTAGAGTTTAAAAATTTTTATTAAATGTAACTGTAAATTTATGATAAAATAAATATTTGATAACATGGATAATGAAATGGGTTCATCAGTATTAATTCATGTTTTGTTTAGTATGCAACTGCAATGTGAAAGAAAAAAATTGTCTTGAGAAATTAATACATCCAAGCAAACTACTCTCTCTTGGAGGAAATTAGGCTTAAGTGTGCTGATTTCTAATGCATTTAGCACTGGGAAAATGGTGTAATGGGATAATTGTGTTAAATTATTGAAAAATACTGCTTTTCTGTTACTCGTGAATATCTATTGTTTTGGAATTAATTTAAGTTATTCCCTTAATTATATCCTTAATTATATCCTTAATTATATTCTATTAAGAAAACAGGATAAATCAATCATTAATTTCCCTTCATCAAATTCAGTTAAAATTTCTTAGGTTCAACAATAGTAGCCTTTTTTCCTCCTCAAACATCATATATCTGTTTGTGCTCTTGTTCATATGTATATCTTTTTCATGTTGAATAATACCATCTTACACTCATATAATTTGCCCCCTCCCCCACATATTTTGTGAATCTCGTACTTTTGAAAAAAGTTTTGGTAAAAAAAAATCATGTAATTTTTGCATCAAGATTATGAGATAATTTGAGATATCACAACTGAATTTATCCTCATACTTTTCATTTTTCAATATTTCAGTTAGGTTACTTAAATAAATTCATTCATGACAAATGTGGCCATCACTGGCAACCAAGTTATTTAATCTGGCTAATTTTTTGTGCAAAAATTGACCTAAGAAACAAGTACAAATCAATTTTTTTCTCCTGTACATCTACACTTGCGCAGCAAGTGCCTCTAGCCTTTAAAGTATTTCTTTTTCTTTTATTTTTAGAGATTTTTAATTTTGATGAGTTTTATTAGAAAATACAGTTTATATTATCTTTGTAAATTATGTACTATTCTAAATTATGTTACTAACAATTCTAAACATTGCTTGTTATTATATTTTTCAACTTAAAATCATATTTTTTTTTTTTTTTTTACATTTTGAAAATCAATGGCTGAGGAGGAAGGAAAAATATATTTTATTAGCGACTAGAATTTTTTGCTGGTTACCAGATTTGATCAAATTTATAAAGCCCTGATTATAACTGTTAAAACAACAACACTAAAACTGTTGTAAATAAAAGTTGATTTGTTTACACTGAAAATTTCTTATTCATAGTAATGTGCTTTGTTGAATAAAACAGTAAAGGAATAGGTGGAGGATAATTCAGAGTGAATGAAACACTTATTTGATATTGGCATAAATAGTAATATCAACTAAGAAAATAATTACAACTGATTTTTTTTTGTCATGAATCTGGGAAATATATACCATAGAAGATGCTAAGGTGTTTTCATGCTTCAAAGCATGAAAGAGTTTTTCTATATTTTATTACAGAATTTGTGAGGAAAAAAAATATAATGACCCAGTTCAAAAACTATCTATGAACTTATGAAGCTCTTATATATTTTGTTTTATCTTATTTATTTAATAAAATATTACATTCATCTTATATAAGGTCATTTCTCATGCTATCCTAAGTTGCTCTCCAAGAAAAATAATACTAAAGAAAAACCTCTCTTATTTTTCATACCAGCTTTTTAAAATCAAAGAAATGGTGTAAAAAGAATAAAAAATGTTAGACTAAATTGGGTAATATCTGAGTTAATTGGAAACATGTAATATTTTAATTTGCAATATAAATATGTACAACACAACTTTCTTCTATTTTTCATTAAGCTATTCAAATGTATTTTTTAAAATGCAGAACTGTTTTGAAACATTTGTTTTATCTACTTAATTTTAATTTAAGTCATTTCATTTAAATTATTCAGACAATGGAGAAAAGCTTATATGTTCAGAAGAATGAAATTATTCTGGTAAGTTTTTTTTACAGAAATTGCTTTTCATTTCAAATAATTATTGTTTACCTTGAGTTTCGTTATTCATTTGATTGAATTTGCTTTTCATTTAAAAAATCAAAAGGAATTTGATGTTTTCACATGTAATCACAATTTGTTGCATATCATATAGAATAATATCTAGTTCAAAGACAAATTTGTTTTAAAACAAGTAATATCATATGTATAATGTTATTTTCATACTATTAAACATTAATTGCCAATTGAATGAGTGCCGCTGTTGCATTCATTCACTTATATAATGGGTGTATAGTTTATAAGTAGGCATACATGTCACTTTAAAATGAGGTAACTACAGCTGTAAATATGATATACACATATTAAAATGACTATACTTAAATTAAGGCTGCCTGCATTGCTTTTTTATGGGAAATTTCAGAACTTTGCTCAAAAACCTTTGAAGATAAGGTAAACTGGTTGATAAGTGTACTGCTTATTTGTTAGATGCCATTAAATGGTTTCAATATAGTTTTTTTTAGTCTAGTTGTGGTGAATATTTTACAGATTGTTAAAATATTTAGAGA
Organism: Maratus speciosus; assembly: GCA_963932465.1. Lineage (NCBI taxonomy): Eukaryota > Metazoa > Arthropoda > Arachnida > Araneae > Salticidae > Maratus > Maratus speciosus. The sequence goes on from OZ010787.1 coordinate 443,383,478, forward strand.
TTTCTTCTTATTAAAATTATTCATAAATTAGAGTATACTTAATTATATTAATTAACTTATTTTAGCTTTCTAAAGTTTAATTTTAATTTTCTTCCCTTTTCATTATGTTCAAATTAATTCCTCATCAAAGCCTTAATGTTATTCCATTTTCATTATCATAGGTCTCTTTTGCAATCTTAGTTAAAATTATTCCCAGGTAAAGCAACTGCCATAAATTTAAAAAAAAAAAAAAAAAAAAAAAAAAAGATCCATTTTCTTCTAGCTGTATTACTAAGGATAACTGAAAAAATTAATCACATGTGGCAGTTATCTACAATTATCTTGACAGATTTTATTTTGATTAATTCGTTTTCATGAACCCAGGAATGAGTTTCAATTTACAAAGAGTTTTTGCTTACATTTCATATTCTCACAATAGTGGCTCTTGGGGAGAATAGATGTTCAACAGCACACAAAAAGAATATTCTATTAATTATGTCTAGCTACCATAGATAATCCTTGCTCTGTCTAAATTCCCTTTCGAAAAACTTGTATTCTTGGCATAATTTTTATGTGTCTGAACAGGACAACAATATGCTCCATTTATTTGTTCTTCCCATAACAAATGTTTAACATGACCTCCAGAACATTCTATGACACAACCAGGTTGTGTTGTAGTACCTATTCATTGTGTTATGGGTCATCAGCGCTCCCTACATGTGATTTTTTAACTGATTGTTAACTGAAATTAATAACTCCATATCATCATTGCAGCATGGTGATAATGACATATGGAGGTAATATTTGTTAATATATCTGCCATATTTTCAATTAGATATAATTTGCAGTTAAATCTGCAGTATTTATTTCAGTTTTGAGGAGTACAACTTTAAGCCTTCTATGTATAGTAAATTTGATATGTGGACAATATCTTTATATGGCAGCATAAAGATACTTAATAACTTCTTTTCATAGATCATATTAATTTGATTGACCTTGATTCTAAAATTAAGTTTACTTTAGGAATTGAACAGAATGGAACATTCTGTATTTACACTTACTATTAATCAAAACCCACCTTGGCATGGAACGTGCTGTTTATCGAAAACCTATAGTTAATCAAGCTACTATCTCACAAAATGTCCATCACCCTTTTCATACAAAGTTTCTGCATTCAGACATTTTATTAAGAGGGTTTTCACAGTCTATACCCCTGAAGGCTAACCATTGAACTAAATGAAATATATGATACTGCAAAAAAGTAATAGATATAAAGAAAGTATTATAAATTGATTAATTCTGAAAATGGATAAGAAGAAGAAAATAAAGTTCAATGAATGAAATTCCAAGATATCTACTTTACAGTATTTTCCTTTGCTCTTTTAAAGACTAAATTTAAACTTCAAAAATTCAGTATATGTTTTATTGCAAAATCCTCCCTAAAATTAAAAAAAAGTAAAAAAAAAAGTATAGTCTGTAGGAAGATAGATACGATAGAACCTGTTCAACTATCCAGTGTAAATGAAATCTCATTCATCTAAGCCAGTGAAAAATTTCAATATTATATAGAAATGATGAATAGAATGTATAAAAAGAGGATAAAAGAATAGAGATGTGCAAGGTGACGTCACAATCATGTTTTTGCTGCTGTTGTAAGACAGCTATCGGTACTTTTATCAATGCTTTTTTTAGTTGTGCATCCTACAATTTTTTCAACATTTTACAGCAAAAGTCACGTGATGTGAACTGCTATATATATAGCAGATATAAAAAGTAACAAGAAAACTAAAGCTTCAGCCAGACTGCACAACATAGAATTTTTAGAGATTAATTTAAAAAATAGTAAAATAATTTATCCATGAAGATTTTATGCCTTTTTTCAACATTTTACAGCAAAAGTCACGTGATGTGAACTGCTATATATATAGCAGATATAAAAAGTAACAAGAAAACTAAAGCTTCAGCCAGACTGCACAACATAGAATTTTTAGAGATTAATTTAAAAAAAAGTAAAATAATTTATCGGCTGAGGTATGGACTCAGTCACCTCTTTGTTTAAATGAAGGGAATGAGAGGAAGTAAGTTCGATAATGGCGTATCTGTAGTTTGGTAAAATCGTTTGACTTCTGCCTCATCTTTCTCTCCCCAAGTAGTCTAGCCACTGACCATCACTTCTCAATGGGGTATCTGTTAATGATCTATTTTTCTTAAAAGCATGTGGGGGTCATCTTTAAACTTTCAAACATTTGCTTTTGACTGGGAGATTTATTTAGTGCTCATATTATCGCATAATTATTTAGGGTTTTGTTTTCATTTAAACATTTATACAATTAAATTTATTGAAAAAGAAATACGCTTCATTTGTATCATGTACATTACCTATAAAAGACGTAATTTCATAATTTTGTATTATTGTGTAATGTAATAAAATGTATAATACATATTTGATGCATTTTTCAGATTGTAATGGTATCTTGTATTTTAGGTATTTCAACATCATAAGTATTGAAATACTTTTAATAATTTGAATACATATCAACTTTTATATGTGCAGTTGCAAGAAATATATTTCTCAAAGACCGAAAACTGGACGAAAATTAATATTTTGTCCTATTTTGGAACTCCACCGAAATTGATTTTTTATTTTCTTAACTACTATTCAAAAACATTTTTATTTGAAAATGTTTTACTAATAATTTTCAGTAAATTTAAAAGACAATTTAAAATACAAAACATTCATACTATTTACTTCCGATGGTTATTATTTTTAATGTAATTCATATAAATAGAATCAGAAATTATTTATACTAAAGCTAGTTACTAGCTAATGGCTAAAGTTCTAAGACGAATAAATGGATTAAATAGAAACAAAATTTTATTTTTGCATTTAATTCCAAGAGCACAAATGTTTTTAGGTTAGGATTAGAGGCATGCATGGGCCGGAATTTCTAGACCCGACTGAAAGCCATCTTGAACCGGCCCGATGTAAAAATTAAAAGTTCGGCCCGGCCTGGCCCGTGCAGAAATCAGTTTAAACAGGCCTGGCCGGATCTGGCCCGACTCAATTTCTACAAAAAATTCAGATTTTTCTTAACATAAAATTAAGATTCCTTTAAAGAATACTGCATACATATTTATGTGATAATTTTACAATATATTTTAAAATTTGTGATGCATTCGCAAGACATAAAATACACCATACCAACATTAATGATTACTTGGAATCTTAGACGTTTCAACATTTAAATAAGGATTCATTAAAAAATTAATGTAGTTTAGAATTAAAAAAAAAAAAAAAAAAGGAGAGCTAAAAACATCATAACTTTTGAAGCTGTATAATAAAAAGTAGATTTGTGAAAAAGTGCCTGTATCATTTATTAAGGCTTTTCTCAAAACCAAAGGAGCCGCTTTCTGACACATTTCTGAATTGATTTCTTTTCAGAAATACATAAGATTGGCAGGGGTTCTTATTCAGAAACTATGCAATCGAATGGCGTTATCCATTTTTTGATAATAGCAAGATATCTTTGAGAAAATACTGCCAAAGTTAGCGTTTTGAATCTAATTTCCTGAAGCGATAGCATGGGAAAGGAGAAAAACCTGCAACCACGAGACAAGAATCTCATATATATCAACAAGCAATTTATATACCGAAAATGGAAAACGCTATTCGATTCCAAATCCATTCATGAGTCAAGATTGTCAATTTTATGCCTTTACAGTTAAAAATTAGTCAGGAAATATGTCAAAGTTTCGCGTTGTAGAGCAATGAATTTGAGAACCACCTTAAGGTATATTTCTAAAGATACGTTAACATAAATTCATTATTGCTATTAATGTTTTTATAAAACATATTGCCTGCCCTACACATCCTGAGAGCAATTAAGTCCAGTTTCGCTCTGGGTTGACTATGTAGAAAAATAAATGCAAGCCTGCTCGCACTGCACGAGTATGCTGAAAAACAGTGAGCCCATGTCAGACACCATGTAACTGTCAGATGCCAATCTCTACGCTGGACATGTTACATTTCTGTATTGATGTTGTCAAACAAGCATCGGCTCGTGACGCACTTTTATACATATTCTCGCGAAAGTCATATTCATTAAAAAAATAGTTCATATTTTATTGACCTCGTTTAAATGTTTATATCAGGCCGGTAGGCCAGCTAAGTTTTTTTATCAGCCCGACCCAGCTGGCCCGTTCAATATTTTTGCTGGCCCCGCCCATTTATTTTGCTTATCGGCCTGACCCAGCCCGTTTAAAAATTCGTGATCGTTTCGCCGGCCTGGTTCGAATGGAGGATTCTCTTAAATCACAATGAATATTTACATTAAGTCAAGATTTTTGGAAGGCCTAGAGAGAAAAGAAAAGAAAGACTAAGATTTTAATGTTTTGTACAAATTTTTATCCAGAACACTTTGAAATGTTAGAAAGAGCAGCTTCACAGGTTTATAAAGATGAATAAAAAAAGTGCCATCATGAGACAACAATCGCCCATAACCTATTGAAAAATGAATTTATAAAAAATCTGCCACCATGAGACAGAAATCGCTTATAACTGAATGTGAAATTCATTTATCAGAAATTAAAATAAAAAGTTGTTTGTCATTACACAGCTGTCGTTTAAAACTCAAAATGTTTTTTTTCTTCAAATAATGAATAAAAAAGTGTCGTCACAAGAAAACAATCGCTAACCCGATATTGAAATCAGAATCACAATTGAAATCAAAATAAAAAATTCAAGTAAAAAATACTTTGTCATGAAACAGCTGTCTCTTGACTCAAAATGTTCTTTTAAAATAATGAAAAAAAAAAGTGCCTTCATGAGAAAACAATCACTTATAACTCAATGTATAATTTATTTATCAAAGAATGAAAGAAATAAAAGATTGCAATCACGATTCAACAATTGCTTAATTCACAAAATGCTATATCATAAAATGAATAAAAAAAAAAACTAGCAACGTGACACAACAATCTCTTATAACTCAATGTGTAATTCATTTAGTAGTAATTGAAATAAAATGTATTTTGTCATGACACAGCTGTCACTTAAAACTCAAAATGTTCTTTTGAAATAAGGAATAAAGAAGCGTCAACATGATAAACAATCGCTTATAACTCAATGTGTAATTCATTTATTAATGTATGGAAGAAATAAAAAAATTGCCGTCGTGAGACAACAATTGCCTAAAACTGAAAATGTTTTGAAAAATGAATTTAAAAACAGCCATCATGGCTGACTAAGTCTTAAAGGCAGAAATACACTAAATAAGTGAATACTTAGTATTGATTTATTTATCAGAATTTATCATTCATATACAAAGAATGAAAACAAAAATCTGGTGCAGGACACGAAGTCTACCAATACCACCTCTGACTGTTGATTACTTATCTCGATCGAGATATCTTTAATCACATTTATATCTTTAATCTTGTCTTTAATCACACAAAATTTGCTTATTCTTAAATTTTAAAGATAAAAACCTCAAAAATATATTTCTTATATTATCAAATAAAAATTCTTTGAAATTTTATACAGTTCATGAAACATAACTTTTAACATGCTTATCAAAAGATAATTAAAAAATAAAAGACGAAAGGGCACTGGGCGTTTGCCTAGTTGCACGGTGAGCCAGTATGATATTTGAAAAGAGGTAAAAACTACCCTTAAGCAAATTATATGCCAAAGTCAGTAATGCTTGCTAATTCCTTCGTGTAGCCCTGTATGTAATCAATGGAAATTATACACACCACATATTATACTAAAATTTAGTTAAATTGGTTCTCAATTCCCCTGCTCAACAACATGAAACTTTCTGCCACATCAAATCTAAACCAGTTACTTTCGCACTTATTCGCGAAAAATATTTATTGATAAAAGTATAAAATTTGTAGGTAATCGGGCTCTAACTAAGGAGTTGAATGGTGTTCTACATGTTAATATAACAATAAAAAATCTATTAGAAAATGGCGGCAAATTTGAGTCTTTACACTGGTTTTCATGATATGACAACGACAGAATGGTAGTCACCAGTTAGCAATTGTCTTTAACTCAAGATGTATGGAATCTATAGAAAAACGGAGATTGCTATTCGTTTCTTAGACGCATTGATGTGAGAACCTGACATTTTTAAACGATTAGGAAAGAAAGTTACTTCTTAAATATGTTACGAAAATGGGCATTGTTAAGTCTGAAAAAATATTTTTTAAGATCCTTACAAACGAAGCAAATGCATATAATAGAATTGTCGCTTATATTTAAGGAAAACTATTCGCTTATTTTTTAAATGGGTGGAGTCCACATTACGGTACAAAGTCTAAAGTTCGGACACCCAAAGTTCGGAATTCTCCAAAGTTCGGACTTTCCAGTGGCAGTATTCAAGAAAGAAGTGAAAAACAAATTTGTTGAAACAAAAAAGGCCTAGAGCAAAGAAGCTTTTTTTACTGAATCTTAACTCATGTCTATGTACAGAATAAAAGAAAAACTTCTTAATGATATACCTAAGTTAATAAAGTAGCCCACAATAACTAAAATCTTCAATTGTTCAGAAAGTTACAATTTCTCTTTAATTTGTTACCTTACAAGTATTCATAAGTAAACCAACTTTTGTGGATTTTTTGGGCTGAATATAGAGTTTGGGCTTTAAAGTTTGTAAATATTGAATATTTTTTATAATTTATGAATAATTAAAATAAGAATAACAGAAAAACTGTTCCTGACTTTTGCTTGAAAAAAACTTGACTTATGTGTTTTCTAAAATGATGGTTGTGCTTATGCCGGCCATTTATCAACATGAGGGATATAGGCCCAAAGGGGGGGGGGGAGTGCCCTCCATGGGGGTCTTTCTAAGGGAACCTAACCCGTATTTACGCTTGGAAAACCAAGGCTCAAAGAAAACCACGAAAACTCCAAACGATTAGGCCGACGGGCACGATTGGGATCTAGCCCAGCACCTCCATCTACCAGCTTAGAGAGCAGAACCTCTTGGCCACTGGTGAGGCTCTAAAATGATATATTTAACAAGATTTTGCTATGGAAACTTATGTAAATTTTTCCTTTGACAGCAGAAAAAAGTTTATTTTATATATGTATTTGAAAAGTAGGCAATTTCTTAGCATCTGAAATCGACAATATCTAAAAACCTTTTTGTGAACGTGGTCTGTGTAGCCACTTTAAACCTGAAAAGCACCTCGATTCACAAGTTAAAAAATACTCTTAAAGGAATAGATGACTACACTAACAATTAAAAGCCTTTTAAACAAAAGAATGGATGTAAAAAGTAACAAGAAGTGCAGATGAGCATGAGTTTGTGTTCAATATTTCCATGCTGTTAAGGCTGTTCTCAAATCCAAAGATTCAACTTTCTGACCTAAGTTTTAATTCATTTTTGTTCGGAAACGCATGAAACCAGAAGGTGTTGTTATTCAGAAACTATTTAATAGAGCTCTTTTTTCCGTTTTCTTGTAAACCCAATAAATCTTTTAAAAAATACTGTCAAAGTTGGCATTTTGAACTGAACTTCCGAGCGAAAGAAGAAAATCCAGTCAGTAAGGGGGAGAAAAATGTCGTGTCACGTGATCAAAATCGCTTATAACTGTAGGTAATTGATTGATCAAAAATGAAAAAAACAGTTCGATTCCAAATCGCTTCCATGGCCAGGCTTTCCAATTTTATATTTTTCCGATAAAAAATGAATTTGTAAATGTGTCAACGTTTTGCGCTTGTTGAGCAGAGCAGTTAAGAACAGCCTTAACCCCTTGAGGGGCATCGGTATATATTATATACCCCCTACGATTAATGATGTTTTACACCAGAAAATTTTTATTAAATTTTACTTTTCGAACTTTGGTAGAAAAAAGTCGTAAAATTGCTTTTACTTATTTTGAAGTAGAATTTTTCAAAGATTCCGGTGGGAATTCAGCATTTCACAAATGTAATTGCTTGCCCCTCAAGGGGTTAATGAATAGAAAACGCAGTTCTAAAAAAAGATAAATGATAATTACATCCGTTCAAGTTGCTCATAATGGTTCGTAAGGTATCGAATGGTTTATGCCAGATGTAATACCAGATGTGACACTTCACTTTTTATTGATTGTAATGTACGGTAATGTTGTAGTGAGTTGTAATTTGTTTCCTTCTGGAGAAAATGAAAATCGGATGTCAAGGTATTTTTCCACGAAATGCAAATTAGTACATGTTTGGCGTACGGGTATCTCCAAGAAAGAAACATTAAAAAAGAATAAAACAAATATCTAATTAATCAACTATTATAGCAGTTTCGTAAGTGTGGACGTGGATAGAGAATATATTGCACAAAATCAATATTTAAAATACAATTAAGATCTTTGTTTCACATTTTAAAATTCGTGATATCTTTTTAATCGCAAAATTTTGCTGATTTATCCGAAAAACAACTAAAAATATAAAAAGGAGCTGAAAATGAAACTTGGTGAAATGATTACTATATTTTTGGGTACCGCATAATATTCGACCGAAATAGGCTTTTAAGACTGAAACCAAAACTGAACCAAATTTTGGTAATGTTCCTAGTTTTGGCCAAAAACGAAACTGGACAAAAAAAAAAAAAAAAAAACAAAAAAAAAACTAAGCAATTAATTCATGCATTAATACATTTATACAAAATTATTAATTAGTTTTACGCAATAGAAACACATTTCTAACAAACAAACATACATGTATATAAGTATGTGTGTGTATATGTTTCAAACAAAAACAAAACATAAATAGTAATGCAATTTTTATATTTTATTATTTTTAAAAAACAATAATCATAGGCAATAATTTACTATGTAGTTAAAAAATGAAGAACAAATTCAATAAGGAACATTTAATTAAGATAACCAATAATTAATTAACAATGTAATAAAAAAATGTAGAACAAATTCAATACGGAAAATGTTTAATTACATTGTTATAAACATGTAAAATGATTAGAAAATAATGTAATGAAAAAAAAATGAGTTTAATCAGTATTAATAATTTTAATACCTTCTAGATTTACCCCATTTTATCCGATTACATATGTGCGGTTCTTTCCAAAGAGGAAATCATCTCAAAGAATATGATTAGAATGTCTTATTCAATATAGATCAGATTAAAAAAATGCACAAAAGTGAAAATAGTTGACTAAAAGGTGAATGTTACCATTAAGACAACACTTTAAACCTAAAAACTATTAATTATCAATTTTATTTTCTATTGCAACATCCTCAAAATCCTATGTTTAACAATATAAAATACTTTACTTTGATAATAAAAAAAAACACTCCCCCCACCTCGCCTCCCTAAGAAAGTTTTGAAATGGCGCTCCTATTTGGAAACTTATTACAATTGTATTATAGAGCCAAAATTGGATCTCGGTGCCTCTGACCTAAACTTTCTATTTTCAAATAAAATAAAATGTAATTAATTCATCAACAACACAAAAAGAATTTTTAATTATACGAATGTCATCTAAAAATTGCTTAGGTATATATAGTTCGATTTATCTTATAGAGCGTATTCGAAACATATCTGCAGTTTCAAACTAAACATTTTCTATTTCTCTTAAGTCTGCAACTTTTAATGAGCACGTGGAAAGCGCCTTCAAAATTGAGTCATATAGGAATAGCTTGATTTATAATATTCACTCACGTCTTGAGTCAGTGATGAGTGATAATTATACACAGCAAAGACCATAGCAATAAATAAAGAAATGTCGCAAATGAGCCGATAGAGTTCAAACCAATGAGTAACGTTAAAATTTTTTGAAGAAAAAAGGAGATTTTTGGAATACAGATAGTTTTAGCCAAGTTTGAGTTCCGAGCGAATTTTGGGCCGCATTTCCACCGAAAATGAATGTTCGGCGAAACTTAAATTTTCGCAGAAAAACAAACTGAAACCAAATATTCGGTCGATCTCTAGTTCCGTCACTTGTCTGTTACTCTGTCACAACCGTTTTTCTCGAAAACTACAGAAGGTGGAAAGATCAAACTTGCCAGAGTTGTAAAGGCTGTTGACCTACATATATATATATATAATTAGCCATTCACAAATATTTTTAGGAAAAATATAGACAGCCTAATTAAGTTACTTGATTTTTTTTATTATTATCGTGTGGGGTTATTATTTGATTGATCTAGCAACATCAAATTAAATAAATATATATAGATATATATTTATTTAATTATAGATATATTTTTAGAGAGATCATCGAAAATGTGCTCCGAAAATATATTTCCCATCTTCTTATTACTAAATTTACGCTAAGACTAAAATTATAAAAATAATTATGCTAGGTTACATAGTTTATGAGAAAATCGCATTTTTTTGTTACAAACTTTATTTTTCAGGTGCTTAACGGGGGAGTTGGGGGGGCGGGATGTCGCTCAACTAAGACACAGACCAATCCGGCATTGCAATTTTGCGACCTCCATTTAAACTTTGTACAAGATCTTTGTTGTACGGAACCCTTTAATGGTGAAGTTAAGCAAGTAACAATTTACACTGTCTTTGATTTTATTTTATAATACATATATTTATTTATAATAACAATGCTTAAAGAAATTTGTATATATTTTAGTTAATTTTTAACTGTAAACATATCTGATGTTATTGCCGCTCTTCTGCATATCTTTTGTGGGGGGGGGGGGGGGGGTGAAGTATTACTGTGACATTTGAAATCAAAATAATTAGTGGTTCTAATTTTTATTCGATTGACATTTCATATTAATGATATCAAATGAATATGTATTAATTTTTGTTCAATTTACTAGACGAAGACAAAAGGATGATTTATAAAACACTGATTTTGTTAGAAATGGCACTTGTGTGAAGATAATATTCTATTTCTATCTTTGAAAAAAAAAATGATTTTGGATAAAAAATTAAATAAAAAATTCCCCCTCCCCCCCCAAAAAATTCTTTGTACTATAGCATTTCATAACTATATAACAAAAAAATCTGACAAAATTAGAAGTGAATTAATTCAGTAGATTTATTGTAATCGTAGTAACCGATTTAAAATAAAAAGGAAATTGCCCAGTTAAACTGATGGCATTGAGCTCACAGGCTATTCACACTCATTGTATATACTCTTGTATATACATATTATACTCTTATTTCAAAGAATAATGGCTTTCGAAAAATAAATTAAGGAGGGGATTAGCCCCCGTTTCCCCCCTTTATACTTAACCAAAGAACCTCCAAATCTAATCAGGGAAGCTACTTAACACAATAAACTGGTATACCAAATTTGAAGTAAATCAGATAATTCTGCATGAAAAAGCCATTTCGCTAAATTAAGGGGGGGGGGGTATTAGCTCCCCCATTTCTCCCTTTATGCTGAACCAATGAACCTTCAAATCTAATCAGAAAAGATCCTTATCAGAATGAACCTAAAAAAAAAATTTAACTAAATTAGATAATTCTGCATGAAAATCCACTTATCTAAATTAAGGGGAGGGGACACTTCCCCCTTTTACACTTAACCAATGAACCGCCAAATCAAATGAAGGAAGCCATATCGGAATAAACTGGTATATCAAATTTGAAGCAAATCGAATAATTCTGTATGAAAAACCATTTATCTAAATTAAAGGGAGACTAGCCACCGTCCCTCCTTTATACTTAACCAATAATACTCCAAATCTAAGCAAGGCAGCTCCTTAACATAATAAACCGGTATACGAAATTTGGAGCAAATCAAATAACTCTGCATGAAAAACCCATTTATCTAAATTAAGGGAGGGGGGTGGGGGTCTAACTCCCCTTTCCTCCCTTTATACTTAACTAATGAACCTCCAAATCTAATTAGGGAAACTCCTTAACATAATAAACCGGTATACCAAATTTGGAGCAAATCGAATAATCCTACATGAAAAACACATTTATCTTAATTAAGGGAGGGGGTAACCCCCCCTTATACATAATAATGATCTTCCAAATCTAATCAGGGAAGCTGTTTAACATAATTAATCGGTATACGAAATTTGGAGCAAATCCCATATTTCTGCATGAAAAACCCATTTATCAAATTAAGTGAGGGCCGCACCCCTTTCTCCCCTTTATACTTAAATAATGAGCTTCCAAATCTAATCAGGGAAGCTCCTTAACATAATAAACCAATATACCAAATTTGGAGCAAATCGAATATTTCTGCATGAAAAACCCATTTATCTAAATTAAGGGGCGTGGACTAGCCCCCCTTTTTCCCCCTTTATCCTTAACCAATTAACTCCAAAAACTAATCAGGGAAGCGCCTTATCAGAATGAACCTAGAAATTTTTTTTGAAGCAAATCGGATAATTCTATCAAGAGTTATTGCGTTACGTACATACAGAACCGGCAGCCACATAAGCTCCCAGGCTTTGATAGCCTGTGAACTAAAAAGCATTTTTGAAAAAAACGAGTTTAAAATTTTATGTTAGAATTATACTAGTACGATGCTTATTTTTTTTATTTTTACTTACATAAAATCTTTTGTACAAGCTTCCTTTATCAAAAAGTAGTCTTTCTTGTGTTGATAAAAGGTCTCTAACAAAAAAATCGGTATTTTAAAATTTATGACTAGGTGTGAAAAAATATTTTCCCCCGTTCAATAATGCAAAACTTCCTGACACACTTTCAGACTAATTTTCAAATGTAAAAGTATGAGACTTGCGGAGATAATTATTTGAGTGATTTGTAATTGAACAGCTTTATTAATGTTTCTGTAAATTAATTACATCTTGAGTTATTAGCAATTGTTGTCTCGTAACAATTTTTTGTTCCCTGTTTGCTATTGTTGCGTTCGGAAATTCGGTTCAAAACACCATCGACAATTAATTTTCTTAAAGATCTCCTACTTTTAGTGATAAGTGTAAAATAGAATTAAAATTCAAAGTTTCTGAGAGACAATAAAAAATAAGTGGATAAGTCAGCATCTTAGTTCAAAATAAATCTATCATACATTAAAATATTAAATCCATGCATGTAGTAATCATGCAGTAATAAGTTCAATCCAATAACAATCAGAAACAGGTTAATATATCTATAATTCGTAGTACTTTTTAAAATATATATTACATTTTCGATAAATGGAGATTTATTTAATAAATTTAGATAAATTTAGATAAATGGGTTTTTCATGCAGAAATATTCGATTTGCTCCTAATTTGGTATATCGTCTTTATTATGTTAAGGAGCTTCCCTGATTAGATTTGGAAGCTCATTACTTAAGTATAAAGGGAGGAAAGGGGGGAGACCCCTTAATGTAGATAAATGGGTTTTTCATGCAGAATTATTCGATTTGCTCCAAATATGGTATACCGGTTTATGGTTGGAGGTTCATTAGTTAAGTATAAAGGGAGGAAAGGGGGGACTAGATCCCTCCCCCCCCCCTTAATCTAAATAAATGAGTTTTTCATGCTCCAAATTTTGTATACCGGTTTATTATGTTAAGGAGCTACCTTGATTAGATTTGGAGATTTATTGGCTAAGTATAAAGGAGGGATGGGGCTAGTCTCCCCTTAATTTAGATAAATGGGTTTTTCATACAGAATTATTTGATTTGCTTCAAATTTGATATACCAGTTTATTCCAATATGGCTTCCTTCATTTGATTTGGAGGTTCATTGGTTAAGTATAAAAGGGGGGAAGTGTCCCCTCCCCGTAATTTAGATAAGTGGGTTTTCATGCAGAAATATCTAATTTAGTTTTTTTTTTTTCTAGGTTCATTCTGATAAGAATCTTTTCTGATTAGATTTGAAGGTTCATTGGTTCAGCATAAAGGGAGAAATGGGGGAGCTAATACCCCCTTAATTTAGCGAAATGGTTTTTTTCATGCAGAATTATCTGATTTGCTTCAAATTTGGTGTACCAGTTTATTATGCTAAGGAGCTTCCCTGATTAGATTTAGAGGTTCTTTGGTTAAGTATAAAGAGGGGAAACGGGGGCTAATCCCTTCATTTATTTTTCGAGGGGCATTATTCTTTGAAAAAAGAGTATAATATACAATTAGTGTGAATAACCTGTGAGCTCAATGCCATCAGTTTAACTGGGCTATTTCCTTTTTATTAGCTCATAGGGTATCACAGCCTGAGAGCTAATGTGCCTGCAGATTCTGTATGTATGTATGTGCGTAACGCGATAACTCTTGATAAAAACATCTGATTTGCTTCAATTTTTTTTTCTAGGTTCATTCTAATAAGGTGATTCCCTGATTAGTTTTATGCGTTCTTTTGTTAAGTATAACTCTGATAAATGAATTACACATTCAAGGATTTGTTTAGAAAGAATTTGGGTCCTTTAAAGGACATTCACAAACATTTTCATCTCAAAACGGGACCCTTCACAAAAAGTTTCACCTTCAAACAGGACTCTTCACATAATTCTTTGTCTTAAAAATAGACCTTTCACAAAATTTTTCCCTCTCCCAAGTAATCTTAAAATAATAATAATAATAACAGTAGTTACTTTTACATGTATAATGAAAATATGTGTACTACATGCATATATCTTCTTAAAAATGTACATACAAGAACCTGAATATAAAAATCATTTTAAATCCACAAAATCATGACTAGAATTTTCACAAATATAAAAAGTTTTCCACTATTTCACAAAAACAGGATCCAGTGTCAAAAGTCTGGACAGACCCCTGACATTGAGTCATAATAGTGATTGTTGTCTCATGACAGTTGTTTTTTTATTTAATTTTTCAAACGAACATTTTGCGTTTTACGTGATTGCTACACTCTAAAACTGTGAGGACAGAAAAGTTTACTATTTGAAAGAGTGACAGGCCTTTTTCACTCTTTTTGGAGTGAATTTTATAAAAATACAGTCTTTAAAGGGTGGAATTTTCCATTCCCTAGAAAGGAGTAAAATATTTCGACAGTGAAATATGTCACTCCGTTGTCAAGAGTGAAATATCTCACTCCGCTGATGAGTGTGAAAGCCTTGCATTATACACTTTTAAAATAATTTCCATTCAACTTTGAAACTCCATTTCATAATGTAACTTTGGAAATTACATACTAAAATGCATTCCTTTTCAAGAGTGAATATTCCCTCCTCTGAAAGAGTGACTATTCACTCTAACCAGGAGTGAGTATTGTATGGGTATTAATAATCAGTCAATCAGAACAGTCTTGTGTATGACGCATTAATAGGGATAAATAAGGATTCCAAATAAGGTTTAAAAAATGAATGTAGTTTAGAATAAAAGAAAAAAAAAGGAGGGTTAAAAGTATCATAACTTTTGAAACTGTATAATTAAAAGTAAATTTGTGAAAATCATTCTCTATCATTTATTAAGGCTTTGGGAAACGCATAAGATTGGCAGGCATTCTTATTCGAATAATCGAATGGCGTTATACATTTCTAGATAAATGTAATATATTTTTGAGAAAATACTGTCAAAGTTAGCATCTTGAATCGAATTTGCGGAAGCGACGGTACGAGAAAGGAGAAGAACCTGCAGCCACGTGACAAGAATCTCTTATTTCTCGACAAGTAATTTATTTATCAAAAATGGAAAATGCTATTCGATTCCAAATCCCTTCAATATTCAGGCTTGTCAATTTTATGTTTTTATAGTTAAAAATGAGTCAGAAAATGTGTGAAGTTTCACATTGTTTAGCAATGAATTTGAGAACCACCTTAAGGCTGTTCTCAACTGCTCTGCTCCATTTTGACACATTTACAAATTCATTTTTTAATGGAAGGATAGAAAATCGGAAAGCCTGACCATGGAAACGGTTTGGAATTGAACTGTAATTTCCATTTTTGGATATATCAATTACCTATTGAGTTATAAGCGATTTTGATCACGTGACAAACGCGTTTTTCATCCTTTTTTGAGTGGGTTTTCTGCTTTTGCGCGGAAACTCGTTTCAAAACACCCACTTTGACATTATTTTCTGAAAGATCTATTGCGTTTGCGAAAAAACGGAGAAAAGAGCTTGATGACATAGTTATTGAACAATAACTATTATTCGTTTCATGCATTTCCGAACAAAAATAAATTAAAACTTATGTCAGAAAGTTGCCCTTTTGGATTTGAGAACAGGGTATATTTTCAAAGATTATGTTAACAGAAGTTCATTATTGCTATTAATATTTTTACAAAACATATTGTCTGCATACACATGCTGAGACCAATTCAGACCAGTTCCGGCACGCGTCGACTATTTAGAAAAAAATGCAAGTCTGATCTGGGCCCGGCACGAGTCTTCTGAAAAAAAAAATTAAGCCGGGGTCAGACACCATGTAACTGCCCGATGCCAATCTCTACGCTGGACATGTTACATTTCTGTTTTGAGGTTGTCAAACTAGCATCGGCTCGTGACGCACATCTGTACTTATTTTCTCGAAATTCATATTAATTGAAAATAGCTCATGTTTTATGAGCTTCGTTTAAACTTCTGTATTGAGCCGATAGGCCCTCTACATTTTTTTGAATGCCTGGCCCGTTTGAAAATTTGCCTCCATTTCGCCGGGCCGGGTACGGGCCCGTGCAGACCTCTACATTAACCGCGTAAAAATCTAAGTTTTGTAGAAATTCAGTCGGGCCAATTAAGTTTTTGTACGGAGCGAGCCGAACTTTTATATCGGGACGGGATCGGGCTTCGATTTTCGATTTTAGTTTTTATATCCAGCCTGGACATGGCAACGAATTTTTGTACTGTTTGAGCCGAACTTTTAGCTTTTATAAAGGGTTAGTTCTGGACAATAAGTTTTTTGTCCAGGCTTTTTGTATCGGGCAAGAAAGAAAAATTCTATGGGTGGGGGTGGATCAAAATTTACAGGCCCGAGCCGAGAAATTGCATTTAGTGCAGTCTTAAAGATTGTGTGTATTTAAAAGTATATTGTGAAATAAATTAAAATAATTTTTTGTGGTTCTATTTTTTAAAATTTTGGGTAAGAGCGTAAAAAACGCCCTCACCCTAGTCCTGAAAAGGACTTTTTTTAAGCCCTGAAAAGGGCTGTTTTAATACAGAATATCTTAATTATACACCTGGGTACGATAGGCTGATGTACTGTATCAGTTCATCGAATGGATGTATATTTTCCAGTCTACATTTTCGGCAGAATAAAAATTCCATCATTTGGTCTCCCAACTTTTCGTCTGCATGGATGCTGTTTTTTCTTAGAGTTTCTTTCAGTGAACGCCATGAAGCTTCAATCGTTTGGGTATGCGCCCCTGTAACAGGGTCAACAAAATTTTGGGAATGATTTACAGGAAAATGGAAATAACCCGAACGACTGAGCGCAGAATAGGCTTTCCATTTATCAGTATGAATAGTCGTTCCCTGTTCAACATGTTTTTCTATTAGCGGCAGAAGGGTATCGGCATCTCTCTTGTTATTTGGACAAATTTCTAAGCGAAAACGCTTCGATCCTCTTTCGATGATACCTAAAATCCATGTACCATCTCAAATTCTACCTACATGATTTTTTCGTTGCCCAAATTTTGTTTCGTCCACTTCAATAACTTTATTCACTCCACCAAGTTTCCCTTCGGCACTGTGTTCTTCTAGCATTCTTTCCGAAATTACTCCTCGTAATAATTCTAGCCAGTAGCTTACAGTGCTACGTGACGTTATATCATACTGAGAAATCATGTCCAAGCACTTTTCGAAAGGCAAATTGTGAGCAAATGAAAAAATGAGCATCATTAGTCGATGAGGAGAAATAATAGTATTTTGGAAAAGTGTCCCTGCTACTCGAGAAACTTGTTGTACTTTACCACTCGGATGTCTTGTTACCTTTTTGCATCTGAAGGTTCCAAATCCATATTTGTCAATAAATATAAGAGACATTTGATTTCCACAAATGTCACAATTTCTACTTTGTGGCATAAGGCCCTGCGATATCAACCACGCAAAAAGTCTATCGTTATTCCCACCGAGCTCAACTACTTCGGTATAAAATCTTTCAAGTGACCAAATATTTGGTCTACTAGCAACAGCCATAGTGATTCAGTATGCAATGAAAAAATCAGGAAGAAGTACCGAAGGCGTTTGATAAGAAATAAACAGTGCTTCGTCTTTAAAAAAACCCATACATGTGGCATAATAAACGAAACTTTGTCATTGGCTATGACACACCTTATAACCCCTCCAATGGTCGAGTTTTTAAAACTTTAGTTTAAGGATTATTGGACAAATATAATTTTTGTGGGAGTGTTTTTGAAATTTCAGGTCATCATCCTGATAACGCTATGAGGGAAGGGCAACCATGAGAACTTTTTAAAGATAAATTTGCTTGAAAATTTATTTATTTATTTAATTGGGAGACTTTTAAACGAAACATTTTCCGAATTGGATCCTATTTCAAATCTGCCTACTCCATTTTCAGCGAAGATTGAGCTTGTGTTGTTAATGACTTCTCAGTTTTATCTATTTTTTAACATCTGGAGGAGCAATAAAGAAAATAAGAAAAATTTACAAGCAAAGCAAGACATTAGAAGTTACAAAAATCTTAATGGGCAAATTTTGAAAACACACTATTTAGAAATCATCATTTAAGCAGACATCTTTAGACATTTATCTCAAACATCCCAATGACGTTTGCATGTGATAGATAAGCAAGTGAAAATTAATGATGTTTTAGCGATTGACATTTTCTTGGGATCGTTTAAAATTGCCTTGATCAGATGCAGCTGTGCGACAAACGATTTATTCTTGATTAGTCCCCCGGTTCCTCCCTAAAGGGTCACAAGACGTCAACCGCAATACTGGAACCTCGAACAACAGGAAAAACTAATCGCTAAAAATAATCCATGAAAACATTTCTCCACCACAAAAACCCCTAGGTGGCTAATTACAACTGTTTAACGATGTCTGGATGACACGAGACCAGAGAGAAAATAGTTTGTTATCAATTATTTATATTTCTCAAAACTGGAAATATTCTTTCAAATTTTAAATATTCAGAGTGAAAAAAATGCGTTACAAGTTTTTTTTTTTTTTTTTTTTTTTATCATGCGTCCAAGCATATTTCTTTTATACAAATACAAAAATGCATAATTTAAATGCTTGTATTTTATGCACTTTATTTCAAAGATAGATCAGGAATTGGTGTAATTTTCTGATAATTATTAATCAATTAGTAAAAATCTTCTTTGCTAAAATAATTCAAAAATACTTGTACCTCGTATAAGATACTTTGTCTTACTAAAAGTGGTGAAAATTCCGTCAACAAAAAAATATATATGTTACTATGTAATAAGTTATAAATAAATATATAACATTGTGAAGATAAAAAGGGCAAAAGGAATTCAAATATGTAATTGGATACTTCTGGACACGACAGGGGGGGAGACGACGAAAGAACAATGCACGAAACTCGTATCTTCATAATATGTTTTATTAATTCGTTACAGGAAGTGAAAATGATTTTTTATATTTTTAATTTTATCTAACATAGTATATAAATACGACAAACCTTCGTTATTTCTTATGATTACAAAGTTGCTTCTCTGAAAATATTAGTACGTGTTCCAGCAATTTGGATGCCATATTTAGACTTATGAATACCATATCTAATAGTTTACATTGCAGGAAAGCAATTTTTTTTAAAAATCTTTGTTTAAAACTTTACTAAACGATCACATATTTAACATTACAGCATTGAATAGCATTTATCGATTTTCACTTAATTTATAACAATAATAATAAGCGATTGATATTTTAGCGATCTTCATTGGACGATCGGACTATCATTGCTGGAAATTCGATTCAAAACACCAACTTTAAAAGAATTTTTCAAAAGATCTTGCTTTAAACAAAAAATTGCTGAATTCATTTTCAATGGAAAACTAAAATATTTGCAGTTCATCTTATTCAGAAACTATGAAATCAAAAAAGTTTTCCATTTTTTCATAAAGGCAAAAGAACTTTTATAAAAAACCGAGAAATTTGGCGTTTTGAACCAGATTTCTTGATAATGCCCATGATAGGTCTGTACGGCATGGGTTATCAAATGCTTTCAATTTAGATCTCATAAATTTACAAAAAAAAAAAAAAAAAGAAAAGAAAAATTCCATTCTATTTTATATCATTTTTAAGCGTGTCTGCAGATTTCTTACTTTTCGTATGAAAATCAGTCCGCAAATGCGTCTGAGATATCCGCATTATTTAGTGTAAAAAAAAATATTTTGTTGAGAACCATCTGAAAAATATTCTCGAGGATTAATGCTAATAATGACGCTCACCGACGTGAATTTTTGATACAGTCAGGGAGTCTTTTTTTACACACAAATAAGGAATTTAGACTCATTACTATTCGACTAATTTGGAATCGATCGAGAATTCGGAGACGCAACATATTAAAATAATGCGACCAAATTCTAAATAAAGAAATAATAAGACCTCAAGAATATTAGTTTTACAGCAATAAATAAAACCCCGCATTTATAACACTTTCCAACATAGTTGAAAAGTGTTTATAATTTTGGATTGTCTGTCCATGCTCTAACTTGCGTAAATAGAGTCCGATTGCCAAGCAGGGCTTAATTTGTGCCGGAGCCCACCGAAGCCCGGCTCCGGTACTTCTCTGTTTTCAGTAAATATTTAAATATTGGTCGGAATTTACCGGAGCTCATAAATATAGGGCTCCGGAGCCCAGAGCAATAACGTTTCCGAAAAACCGAAGCCTAAATTACCTTTTTCCCCTCCTTTTTCCATCTCCAAGCTTTTGCCTTTTTTTTTTTTTTTTTTTACCAAAACACTTATGTGACGTAATGTGTTGCGCACGTAGGAGATGGAGATAAAACGGATTCAATTTTTATATCCGTTTTTGGGCTTAGACTGACTCGAGTTCAATCTGTATTACAATTAAAATTTTATTTATTCATGTATAGGAAAAAAAAATCATCCTTTACAATTACGTATTATATTCTATTTAAAATCATTTTAATGCTATTTTGATCAGAATGAAGGGAAAATAGAAATTGTGTTTTTCTATCTCAAACTTTTGTCGGCGATGACGCGTTTATGTGGCGCCACTCAAGAGATTGAACAATGAATTTGCTTTCAGTTCGATTTTCTTTTGTGACAGTAGGATAAATGTTTATTGGCTGTTTTTTTTTTAAATATCTAACCTGAAAAGAATATTTTCTGTTTTAACCAACGAGCATCAGCTTGAGGTTTTTTGTCTTCTACTGCGTACGAGTATAAAAAACTCGTTAGTGATTTTGCTATTTATTTTGTATCATGAAGGGTACCCATGCTAAGACTTTGCTCTGCACATTTACGCAGTCACTTTTATTTGTAAGCGGATATAATTGCCATGTATTGTTATTATGATAGAAAACAATCGAGCAGTGTTTCCCCTTTTTCTATAAAAGAATCGATTTTTTCTGATACCGGTGTCAAATTTTTAATTTAATCTGATTTTCAGGGACTCACCACAAAAGATTGTTATGCGGAAGGAATCGATTACAGTTTAAGATATGCACTTTTTATAGGAAATTGTAAAACATTGTTCCATGTTCCATTCTTCAGCCTATAAATATTAATTTCTGTAAATTTCATTCATTTTTTCTAAAAAATGCATAGTTGCGAACTATCCCTTTTTTGTGTTAACGCTATTTCCTAATCATAATCCTTGCCCTATTTAATCGCAGAATTCTGCAATTAATTAACTTTAAAATTAGGCAAAGATTACTATCCAGAAGGAGTGATAACTAAAAAGTGGAATAGTTGACAGCTAAGCATATGCTGATAGATATATTTAAAAAAATTATTTTGCTAAAGAAAAAAAACGCTTTAAATTTTGCAATTAATGTACGAAATACAAATATGTAGGTTGGAATGACAGGAAAGAGGGAAAGAGGAAATGGTGCGATTGTTGTACCGGTACCGCAGAATATTAGGGCTCCGGTACTTTTTTTGTTAGAAATTAAGCCCTGTTGCCAAGAAATTGATATAAATTATTGGGTTTTATTATGGTATGTTTTGTATGAAAAATAAAGTATGTAGCATTTTCGGCTCAATTACAGGATTCATTTTAAATATATTGAAATTGATATTTATCACAGAGGTGTAACACAAGGTTCTTACTTATACAGGGTGATTATTAAAAAAAAAGTTTACAAAATGACATGCCAAATCAGGCATACAACAAGGATAAAAAATCACATAGGAACATAGAGTTGCAAACCACTTATTTACTCACAAATACAGAGTGTTTTATCCTAACCAAAACCGGGTTGACGGAAATAATTTCGAGAAAAATAAAACCATCGTAATGAAAATGCAATGATATGGACATTGTTTTGTGTGACATGTGATAACATCACGAAAAGATCTGGAAAAACATGTTACTCAAGCAATCGATGATACCGTATGGAATGATAATCACAGTCCAAAATGTGGGTGGCCCCACCAGTGGCTGAGAGGTTCTGCTCTCGAAGCTGGTAGACGGGAGGTGCTGGGTTCGATCCCAATCGCGCCTGTCGCCCTAATCGTTCGGTGTTTTCGTGGTTTTCTTCGAACCTTGGATTTCCAAGCGTTAATACGGGTTAGGTTCCCTTAGAAAGACCCCCACGAAGGGCACTCCCCACCTGGGCCTATATCCCTCGTGCAGATAATTGACCGTCATAAATACAACCAACCAACCAAAATGTGGGCGTCAAGTGTATAGTGCTGGCGCGTATAATGCAAACTTTTAACACTTCTACCGGCAAACTTAATGCAAATATATAATAATAATATATAATATATAATAATATATAATATATAATAATATATAATAATATATAATAATGCAAACTTTTAACACTTTTGTTTGGTGTTAGCATATTTACAACAAAGGTAAGAATGTCTGTGAAATGTTTTATCCTTAAGTTTTCTGAAAGTTATTGCCGTCAACCTAAACTAAGTTAGGATGAAACATTAAAGACACTGTATTTGTGACTCAATAAGTGATTTGCAACCCTATGTTCCTATATGATTTTTTATCTTTGTTGCATTCCTGATTTCCCATGTCACTTTGTAAACTTTTTTTTTTTAATCACCCTGTATAATATGGTGTGCATAGCACTTATCTGTCATTTCCAGGGACACACAAAAGAATTTGACTATAGAAGAAAATGACCAATAATTGAATTATTGAAGGCCACAAGCAATGCTTGCTGGAAATGTGTTTTCCGTTGGGTTATGCGTTTTGAACTTCCTGACACAATTTCCGATTCCATTTTAAAAGTAAAGGCATAAAACTGACAGGCCTATTAATGCAGTTTGAAATCAAATAGTGTTTTCCATTTTCTGATAAATAAATTAATTATAGAGTTATAAGCGATTCTTGTCACGTGCCGACAATTTTTCCCTCTTTCTCGGGTTGCCGCGTCGGGAATTCGATTCAAAACTCCAAATTTTATCGTATTTTCTGAAGGATCACTTGCCATTATCAAAAAATTGAAAAGGCATTCGATTGCATAATTTATCAATACGAACCCCTTCCAATTTAATGTGTTTTCGAAAAAAAATGAATTCAGGAATATGTCAGAAAATAGCTCCTTTGAATTTGAGAGCAGCCTTAGGACTGTTTTAAAATCCAAACTAGTACTTTATGATATTTTGCTGAATTCATATTTTTTTGTATATGCATGAGATTGTCAAATGCTCTTATTTTGAAGCTATGAAATCGAACTGTTTTTCTAATTTTCGTTAAAGAAAATCTTTCATAAAATGCTGTCAAAGCATTTAGCATTTGAACCGAATTTCCACAAATCATTTTAAACTAAATTTCCAGACACGATATTCGATAAAATCTTCATGTAACAACTATCATTTATAAATCAACATGTAATTCATAAGTCACATATAAATTTAAGACGTCAACAAGCGGGTCAGGCAGGATTGAAGCGATTTATACATCAGACGACAGCGGCAGCTTAGATATCATTATACACTATATGGCCAAAGGTGACCGATCACTTACGATTTTTGACATTTTATTAAATATCTAGAAAAATACATGAGGAATCAATCTGAAACTGCAGGTGTGTGAACAGCATAGTATAGGTCATATATTTCTGCGAAGATTTTTTCCCGAAACCCCATAGGGGACAAATTGAAAAAGAACGAATATCTTTTGGATAACCCTGTAAAAACTAATGTAGCAAAAGCGTTCAAATTCGAGATTATTAATAAGTATCTTATTGTAATATACTGTGTTCATTTTTATGAGGATAGTATATATAGTAGTAGAGAAATTAAAGTTTTTATACACTCTAAATGAAAAAGAGTGACTATTCACTCCTCCGGAGTGAATAGTCACTCTATCGCAGAGTCAAAATATGCCCAACCTCTTTAGAGTGACTATTCACTCTGAGCCAAAGTGAAATTTTTGACTCTCTGAAAGAGTGAATAGCCACTCCTTGAAAGTGAATATCCACTCTAAACAGGGGTGGATAATCACTCTTTCGGAGGAGTGACAATTCACTCTTGCTAAAAGAGTGCAGTTTTTCACCCCTGGTAGAGTGAATAGTCACTCTTTCATAGGAGTGAATGTTCATTTTTTTTTTTGTAATGGGTGGTTTTTTATTTTGCTTTTATGGTCATTTTAAAAGAATCCCATCTTTTACGGCATGCAATGGAAAGATACAAGCGTGGTAAAGATTGTAATAAAATACTTTATTAGCAATATTTATTTAATTCATAGTTTATAACACTAATTGAACTTTTAAGGAAAAATTCAGTTAAAGTTGCATACGAATTTATATTAGATTACTGACAGAAATAAACTAAAATATTTTATTCGAATCTTATCCTTTGTGTTTGCTTTTATTGCATGCCCTATAAAGATATTACTTTTAAAGTTTTATTAATAACTTTTTAATAGGTGGATGTTATATGTTTAACAATGTTTGATCTCATTTTAATTTTTGTTTTAAATATAAAACCGTACTTTTTCCTTAAATTATTGCTATTTTTGCAAAGTGCTGTTGTTCTAAAATATATTTAATTTTTCCATTTAAACGCAATGCTTATAAATTCGCTTCTTTTTAAAATAAGTTCTAAGCATGATTTAAATACTGAGAATGTGTAATTTTTTTTATCCGCTGTGATTTTCTTTTGTTTTATTTAGTATGAACATGAAGTCTAAATTTTGAGTTCTCTGGAATATGTATATTTTCTTTCTTTTAAACATATTCCTTAACTTAATCATGATTGATAATTTTCGTCCGTTATTGCCATAAGCCACAATAAGCCATATTTAATTTAAATTTTTTATTCGCATAGATATTGTATTTTGTGACTATGAGCAAAATAGATTTTATATGTTTTATAGGAAAAGATTGACCTCGGAAATAGAAAAAAAGGAAACTTAAAAATAAAGTAAATGACTTCATTAGAAATATTCTTATTGTTTTTAAAACATTTTAGTGTAAAAAAGTGGTTATTAATCTCGTTAAAAAAATATTCAGTCCTGTATTATGTAAGCAAATATGAGCATTTTAAAAAATATACTAAACAAGTCTTATTCATAAACTTCAAAACAGGCATAAAAAAACCCATTTTATTCCAATGCTTAAATATCATGTTATATTGTTTAGCGCCAAAAATTACGTGTATTAAAAACGTAGAAAATGATTTTGTAATAGAAAGAAATTTAATAACTGATGCAGAATATCTATAATTAATTTTTTTTATATTACTCAGTCTCGAAATTTTAAAATCATAATCCGCAGAAAAATATTTACATACAATTAAAAAAAAATTAATACACAGTAAAATCTCCCTAAGGCGACCAAGTACCGTTCCAATAAAATTGGGTCACTCCGAGAGGTGGTCTCTTAATGGAGGTCATGTTTAAATCTAGATTTTAATTGTTTAAAAATGGTAACAATGTTACTAAAATTTATTTTTCACATTTGGAAAAAATATAAAAATTTAAGTATCAAAATAAAAGTTAATTACATAAGTTAATTACTGTAGAGTTTTAAAAATGAATACATTGTGTGTGAGCTTTGCTTTAATTTTACAGTTTTATATTTTATAATTTTTATCTCCAAGTCCTTTCGAAGTTCGGTAAATAAATGCATTTTTTTGTGGACGGGAACAAATAATGACGGTTTCATTACTTTATCTATTTCTATGAGAGTTTTTTCTGACAGAATAGGGCACAGGAGTTTATTGACCGTCATTCTTAATTTGTAATCAGAGTTAAATTCATTGCCTAAAAAGGCACAAAGGGATTTAAAAACTCTTAAAAACACTTGAAAGTTACCGGGATAAAAGAAAATCTAAACTTAGTTTAGAAATTTGATGAATAATGCACTCTCCGGAATTATTTCTATGGAGTTGGTCGCACAGTGAGGTTTCACTGTACCAACCTTTTTGTAATAGCATAAACATCAAATATCATATTTAACTCCGAAACAATAATAAATACTCTTAACTGTATATAATCCGAAATCAGTAAAAAAAATAAAAAAAAAAATCTCATGTAACGGCAAATTAATGTTTCCGAATGTGTCTCCTACGAAATTTAAACTTCCAGATATTCTTCTCTCATGAGTCAGTCTCCATTTCAAACAAAAGAGATAAAACTTTTTTGTTTTGATCTTTGGCAAAAATTTGCAATGCAGCATTGAATGAGAAGAATTAAATATTTACTCATTTTTTTTAATTCACATTTCCCGAACTAATGATTTGCTTAAGCATTGTGCGTATTAGAGGTCTGCATGGGCTGAAATTTCCAAGCCCGGGCCCGGCCTGTAGAAAAAAATTGGCCCGACCCAGACTGGTAAAAAACTTAAAAGTTTGGCCCGAGCCCTGCCCGGCACGAAAAAAAAGTTAAAAGCACGGCCCGAGTGAATTTCAACAAAACATTGATTTTTTTTTTCTTTGAAGTATTAAAAATGGGAAAAATGCTATACAGTAAGACGGAATTGCATAGAAAAGAAAAATAAAATGCATTTATAGTCAAGTTTCCTTCTTAGCGAGTGTAAATGTATTATATATTCCTTTGTTATGTATTAGTATATTGATTATGCATGGATAAACATGTTAGTGAGTTTAAAACTGGTTCCGTCATAGGCAGGTTCTTTTTCACACGTTTTATTATGTTTTAATTTAGTTATATTTTAATAAGCGCAGAAATCTAGTGTTATTTAAAAATAATAAATTTTAATGTTTAAGTGTAGAATAATGGCCATTTGAAAATGTATGCATTTTTTGCAAAAATGTTTGGGCCAGGCCTAATTTTATTGACCTTTGAATGGACCAGGCCACGCTGACACAATGATTTTCATACGGGCTGGGTCAAAATTAGGACTGAAAATTTTGGGCCGTGAAGACTCGCAATGAACCAGTCCCGGCTTTGTACAGAAAAAATAAGTTAGGCCCGGCCCGAGCCTTCAGAAAAAAGTGTGGCCCGGCCCCAACCCGAGTTCCGTGAGTGAAAATCGGCCCGAGCCAGTCCGTGCAGATCTCTAGTGTATATTCAATTGTTAAAAGAATTATATTTCAAGCCGCTACATGAAGAAATACAACAGACAATCACTTTTGAACACTCTAACGATCAATCTTTTCCTATACAACATATAGCTATTTAGCTAATAATCTTAACGTTTCACATATCTACACGGATAAATGCTTAAAATTAAATAAGACTTACCTTTATTTTATGTATTCCATAAAGAATAATTTTAATGATATCCTAATCTGTTAATCCTAAGATGGCGGAGGAAAAAGTGATCATTTTTCTTATCTTTTACGGGTGTCGTCGCCTTGCTGCTCTGATTGGTTAATAAGCAATGCATACGTAAGTCACTCTTTCAGGAGTGAGACATTTCACTCCTTTCTAGAGAGTGGAAAATTCCACTCTTTAAGGAGTGTATTTTTATAAAATTCACTGCAAAAAGAGTAAAATTGCCTGTCACTCTTTCAAAGAGTGAGCTTTTCACTCCTCCCAATTTTAGAGTGTAAAAACAGCCCCAAATTTTGCCAAGCTTTTTGCTTATAATTTGCAGAGTTCTTAATATAAAAAAAAGTTCTTTTCAGGAAATATGACAAACAGCATTGTACACAATACTCTAATCAGAATTAAAAAAAACAATAAAAATTGGATGAAAAATGAGCAGGTTTACTAAAAAATGTTTCACTGCGCAGGCGCGAATGCAATCAAAATGTAATATGCATAATGTATTAGCTAAGTATATCGAGCAGCTTTTGTGAAAGTCTCAAAATTGTAGCTTGAAAATTCTGAAAATTATCGTTGATAGAATAAGTTCGAAATCCATTGTTCTCAAAAAGAAGCAAAAAGATGACAGGTTGTATCCAAATATAGTAGTACATGCAATATTGTGTACGCTATCTTGGCACTAATCAATAGATATTTGATACAACCCCTTATCTTTTTGCTTCTTTTGGGGAACAACGGATTTCAAGCTTATTCTATCGACGATAATTTTCAGAATTTTCAACCTATGAATTTGAGACTTTCATAAAAGTTGCTCTATATACTTAGCTGATACATTATGTATATTACATTTTGATTGCATTTGCGCATGCGCAGTGAAACAATTTTTAGTAAACCTGCCCATTTTTCATCCAATTTTTATTATTTTTTAATTCTGATTACAGAGTATTATGTACAATGCTGTTTGTCATATTTTCTGAAAAGAACTTTTTTTTATATTAAGAACTCTGTAAATTATAAGCAAAAAACTTGGCGAAATTTGGGACTGCTTTTATAAAAGCCTTTATTTCTCTACGAGTATAAATGCTATCCTCATAAAAATGAACACAGTTTATTACAATAAGACACTTATTAATAATCTCGAGTTTGAATGCTTTTGCTACATTAGTTTTTACAGGGCTATCCAAAAGATATTCGTTCTTTTTCAATTTGTTGCCTTGTCCCCTATGGTGTTCCGGGAAAAAAATCTTTGCGGAAATATATGACCTATGCTATACTGTTTACACACCTACAGTTTCAGGTTGATTCCTCATGTATTTTTCTAGATATTTAATAAAACGTCAAAAATCACAAGTGATCGGTCATTTTTGGCCATATAGTGTAGCTCTTGATAGCGATCAAGAGTGGGTTGGAACAACCACTGCTACTTCGCATAAAAGACGACCGCGAGCCCGTCAGTCTCCTATAACCTTTACGACCCTTAAGTTGGCACAGGACCTTTAAACTTTCAAAAAATCAATTTTCTTATTTTGTTTTATTCTGAACTTTTTAAAATTTTCTCCGCAATATGCAAAAAACCCCATGTAAATTTTTACCGAAACTGGGACAGTTGTTTTATATAAATATGGAGCAAAAAATTAACCTGCACACATTTTTACGGTTGATATTATTTTTTGAACTCTGTCCCTGGGTTTTTCATCCTTACCATCCCTCTTGCTAAACTTATACAGAAAATCACTTCAGATGCAGCCACAGAATTTTTTTCAAGTTTATTCTCGAGCAGAAGTATGCTAGAGAAAGAATGCCTAAAATTCTTTGACAGAAAATTTACTGCAGAATTACGAGATGATTATTATGAATACCAGCATTTAAATATCAATTTCAAGATCGTGGCTTTATTGGTAGTCTTACCATCCCCAAGATTTATTCCTGCACTTTTCGTAGTAAATAAATAAAAAAAAGTTAATTTAATCCAATGTTAACAACTGTTTCTAAAAATCAATGAACATTGTGACTATCATTTAGTCTTAACATGATTTTCCTAAAAATAGGTGGTAATTTTCCTTACCGTTCCATCCTTACCGTCCCTTTTTTCCCCATTTCGTCCTTTTTTCCCTATACCGTCCCCTTTTTTTACCTTACCGTCCCTTCTTTAACACCCCTTTATGACAATGTTACACAAAAATTCTGTATAAAAAAAAATGCATTTTTATTATTTCTTATTTGAATGTCCTGTGAGTACTGTGCAAATTCATTATAAGTAAAAATTTAGAAGAAAATAAAAAGTCACAGTGGTAAAATGGTAAGGAAAATTAAACTCGTAAGTTTAACTTAAACCTCAGTTAAATAAAAAATGTTTCACTGCAGACGATTTTTTCTTTATTTTGAATGATTAAGGCATTCTTCTATCAGATTAAAATGTTATTTTAGCAAGTTTAATTTACAAGATTTTTATTCCCGAAAGTCAAAAGATTGTGAAAAAGCCCATATATAAAAATGTAATTGATATTGTGACCATCATGAAGTGAGCAGGAATGCTGGATGCATTATCATACAAAAAAGATCCAATAAGATGCGTTAACTCTTTAGAAAGAAATACTTAGAAAATAAACCTATTGCGGGAGACTGGTATTTGAAAGAACTATAAAGGTTGCATTTCAATATCTTTAAATGATTTTTTTCTGTTTAGGATATTACATCTTGAACTTTAACGATGTTATTTTGTACGTTTTTTATTTTGATTGCAGTTTTTCCCCCCTCCTATGAGGCTACTTTCACTTTCAGAATTGGTTCTGAAAGTGAAAATAATTAAAAAAAAAAAAAAGATATCCAAAATCAAAAAAGTAAACTTTAACCCAGTTACAATTCAACCTCAACTATCCTAAACAGAAAAAATCATTTACAAATATTGAAAAGCAAGCGAGAAATTCAAGAAGAACACTCCCATTGGTTTAACATTAGCTTGTGAGTTTGAATATCTCGTTTGCATTTCAATATTTTTAAATGATTTTTTTCTGTTTAGGGTATTACAAGTTGATCTTTAACGTTGTTAGTTTGTACGTTTTTGATTTTGATTACAGTTTTTTTTTCCGCCTATTCACTTTCACTTTCACTTTCGGAACCGGTTCCGAAAGTAAAAAAAAAAAAAAAAAAAAAAATATATCCAAAATCAAAAAAGTAAACGTTAATCCTGTTACAAGTCAACCTCAACTATCCTTAAAAAAAAAAAAAAAATGCAAGCGAGAAATTAAAAAAGAACGCTCCCATAGGTTTAACATTAGCTTGCGAGTTTCTTCACGTGAATAGTGTAGTCTCTTAAGACAATGTGATTCGTATTACTGTGGCTTTAAATGCCTCATTTGTAATATTACAACTAGCGTAAAATGTGTGAAAATGAAATCTATCTATAATGGGATCCAGAAAAAATTACATGTTCCTAATAGAAAAAATACCAACAATCATACCTGATAAGACAGAAACCTGCATAAAGCAGAATTTTCTTGCATTCCTTTGGGTTTCGTTGTTAAGGTTTTAATGAATCAATATTTGACTATATGACAAAGTTTTTGACGTAATTCAGTATTACGTTTTGTTACATAATTCAAATTTTAAAATAGTCTGCTATTAGGAACTTAGTAAAATTCTCTTTATAATTGTACTTTACGAAGGTGGGGGGGGGGGGGGGTGGAAAACCTAAATCTATGTTTGTCCAGGATGACAGAAAGGCTAGTTTTGTCTTTAATACAAAATAATAAAACTGCCTTTCATAGGAAGCCAACATAACTCGAAAGAAGTGCCTTTCTCACAAAAAGTTTTAAACAAACTTTAAGTAAAAAATGAACAACAAAATTACTAAATATATGCTAAATAAACAAATATTATAATAACAAGACCATTATTTCAAAGTATTAACTCCTAAGACATTTTTTCTAATACGATAATAACATCTAATCAAATTTCTTTATGTTCAACAAATCACCAGAAATCACGAAATATCACAAAAAGCAAACGCTTTATATTTGGATGTGTAAGGATGATCTCCCACATGTTTTTTAAAAGAAATACTGAGAGCGGTTTGTCAGACATCATTAACAGATACTCCAACTGCACTTGTAATTATGCTTTGTTTTCAATGAAATGTTAAAAACGTTCCTTTCGCTTCATGTAATTTAGTTTCCATCACGTTTCATATAAAAGTTGATATGTATTCAAATTATTAAAAGTATTTCAATGCTTATCATGTTGATATACCTAAAATACAAGATACCATTATAATCTGAAAAATGCATCATATATGTATTGTATATTTTATTACGTTACACAGTAATACAAAATTATGAAATTACGCCTTTTATAGATAATAAACAAACGCCATAAAACAAGCACTAAATAAATCTCCCAGCCAAAAGCAAATGCTTTACATTTGAAAGATGACCCCCACATGCTTTTAGAAAAAGAGATCATTAACAGAAACCCCGTGGAGAAGTGACGGCCTTTGGCCAGACTTCTTGGGAAGAGAGCCAGGGAGAGAAAGATGAGGCAGAAGTCAAACGATTTTACCAAACTACAGATAACGCCATTATCGAACTTACTCCCTCTCATTCCCTTCATTTGAACGAAGAGGTGACCGAGTCCATACTGCAGCCGAAATCTATATATGCAATGAATCAGCCTCTTTTGAGCTACCTGGAATTTGGCATGGGATGCTGCATAAGTTTAAAAATAAGATATTTATTTTAATAAATCACATTTATGGAAGATAATTTTTGTTAAAGCACCTGCTTTTGTGGTACCTGATATTTGATTATCAAGTACATTTTTCAAATTTTATCTGAAAATAGTTTATTTATCATTACAGAGAGATTTTGAGAATGTTGCTGTTGTTTTGTGTGTACAAAACTTGTCAGTTTATTTATTAAAAGATTTTAAGTCTGTGTGCACAGTAATCACTTTTAGCATATGTATTTCAATCTTTTTGTTAATGTAGTATTTAATCTTGGTATATTTCTCAAATGTTGCAGTTACTTTTTTTTCTGACAATATTTTCATTTAATCCAAAAGAAATGTTATTTTGTTTTCTTCAACTGCAAAGTTAATGTCTTTACTGTTTGAAGTGTTCTATTTATTTTGCCTTTTGTTTTACTGAACTAAACTTTTGGTTGAGAATGACCAAAAACCGAATTTGGGCAATCTTCCTATTTTCGGCCAAAAATGAAAACGAAAGTGTCCGAATTTTTTTAAAAGTAATTAATACATACATAAATATACATAATTATTAATTAGTTATATGTGTTTATTAATATACATAATTATTAATGAATTGTACTTGTAGCCCAAGTTTGCTCTCTGTGCCTCTGACAAAAACTTTTTATTTTCATATAAAATGAAATGTAATTGATTCATCAATGACACAGAGTGATTTTCTAATTATATGAATTTCATCTAATTAAAAAATGTTTTAGGTATACATACCTCGATTTAACTTTTATAATGATTTTTGTAAAGTATCATCTGTTATACTAGAACTTTCTCGAAGAGTATTTGAAACACTTCTGCAGTTTTAAACTAAAAATTTTCTGTTACTGTTAAGTCCACAGCTTTTAATGAGTACATGAAAAGCATCTTCAAAGTTTAGTCTTATATGCATTGCTTGCTTTATTTGATCACAGTCAGTCATGATTGATAATTATAAACAGTGAAGTTCATAGCAATAAATAGTGTCTCATTTGAACCAATACAGCTCAAATCAATGAGTGACATTAAAAATTTCCAAAGGAAGAAAAAAGATTTTTGGAATACAAATAGTTTCGGTCCAGCCGCATTTTTGCTGAAAACAAGTTTTCGGCAAAACTGATTTTAAGCCGAAAACAAAACCAAATTTTCAGTCAATCTGTAGTTTTGGTATTGTATCAAAAGCTTGCTTTAGTTAAATGGAAAACAGCATATTAAATTACTATGCTATATTCTTTAATATTCTTATCATTTTGAATTCATAATTGTTTTGACTATGTTTAGTTTAAATGTAATTTTCTTATCAGTCACACAATTGATTGTCTCATGTCACACATTTATGTTTTTACATATGAAAGAGTTTATTTTTTATTGCAAGGCAAAATGAACCAGTTTAGGGCCATTTAATTTAGATATATGTGTATGTAAATATGCTAAATTTACAAACAATGACTGGTACATTTTCCAATATGTTTTAGAATTTCAATTTCATCTTAACTTTTACTTTTGATATTAGTGTATTTTGCAAATGGTGTCAAAGAGTCTTATATAATCTAGATACTTTCAAATATAAATTTTAATTTACTTAAAAAAAAAAAAAAAAAAAACTGAAAAATTCTATAGAGAATGATTTGGTGATACTAAATACAAATTGTTAAAGAAAAAATCTGGAATGCAATATTTTGACTTCATTATGGAAATGTGAATTTTCTTAATTAAGGATTTTAATTCATATTTATAATAGCAGTGTGGTTCATAGTTTGTTAAGTAGTACAAATTTAAACTTTTTAAAGATAAAATTCAAAATGTTAAAGAAAATTATTGATGAGATACTGAATAGATGTAGAATACTAAATTCATACCTAGACTAGTATGAGGAATATTATCATTCTGGTATGGCTCTATTAAAAAATTCTTTGTTAATTAATATGAATTGCATTTTTAGTAGAATATCTTTGAGCAGAAGTGAAATAAATTACATGATTATAAATAATAACAAGAATCTTTATTTTCAAATAACAATAAATAATTAATCATCCCCCATCTCTCCACTGAAAAGCCTTTTCCTTTCTCCCTTTGCCTCTTAAAAATAAAGTTTATCTGGACTTTAGTAATTTGTGATGCAAGGCTCAGGTAATCGGTGGCTTAGTACATAAATAAATACTATATAGCAAATTTTTATAGTTTGAAGAAAACTTCATTTGGAAATTTTTGTGATGATCATAAGTTATAAAAAGTTATTTCTATTGTACTCCTGAGTGCGAGTTCAGAAAAAGGCCTTTTAATGATTGTCATCTGTATTTAGAAAGTTTTAGTGTTTTTAAGATATGCAATGCTGTTGCTCCCAATGTGACTAGTATACACCACACCATTGGATTGGAATTTACTTAAAATGCACCTGGAAATGCCAGGGAATTTCATTCTCCTGTATGAGTAGCAACCCTGATAAATCTGTCATAATAAAAGTAAATGCAAGGCTAAAAATCATCGTTTTTATATTTTAGAAGAAGTATATCATAATTTATATAAGATACAAAAGATATATGTAAAATGTTTATTCTTCTTCTTCAGGAGTTTTCACTAAACAGTGGATTTCCTCGATCCATAAAAATAGTTCTGAGAGACCCTTTCCATCTCTCTCTGTCTAGAGCAATCTCATCAGTTAAATTATGTAGTTTCATTGTCTCTTGAATAGAACTTTCCCAAGTCATTCTCGGTCTGCCCCTCTCACGTTTGCCTTCCGGACTCCATTCAAAGAGAATTTTAGGAAGGTGTTCTTTCATTCTGCGAATATGCCCATGCCATGTAAAGTGTTTATAAAAGTTGATAATGTCTGAAAAATTCTAAAAGGAAAAGTTGTTTGTTATATATTCTGTGTATTAATTGTCACATGAAAGTTTTTATCTTCTAATAACTGTGTCGTTTGAATTTCAGGTCTGAAGAAATTCATTGATCTTTGTGATGAAAACATTCCATCTGAAATTTTGGAATCCTACATTGATTAATTTTGTTGTTTATTTATTAATTTATATTTGATATATTGTGATTGAATAATTTATACAATGTATTTTGAATAAATATATATTTTAAACAATTTCTGTATGCCAGTTTTATTTGTAAATATTTTATATATTTCAGTGACAAAAATTGTCTATCTTTTGATTGGTGATTGAAATACATGAAATGAGAATGAACATTTACAGATATAAATGTATAAAAAATGAAGAAATATTTAAAAAATATATTAAGATGTAAATTATCATTACATTTTTTTATGATTGTAGGTAGTTAAAATTAATTTGTACTGTAATATGTGATAACAAGAGATGTTGCTTCAAAATTAATCTTTAAAAAAATTTCTGGTAAAAATTAAAATTTCATGAGTACCTAAAGAATACAGTAGATTCTGGTTAATTGGGACATATCATTTTTGCATGATTTGCCCCAACAAAGCAGCTGTCTCAATTATCAGTGGCAAATTTAATAATAGTTTTCTGTTTTTTTTCTTGCCATTTTGTCCTAATTGAATGGTTGCCCCAATTAATTAGTGTCCCAAATAACCAGAATCTAATGTATGCATTTCATTTGTTTGTTTATTGGAGTCAATGATCGGAGTTTATGGTAAATAATCAGCAGTAGAAGCTACTTTGTGAAGTTTGTTAAAAACAAAGTTATTGAAGCAATAGACAATATTTACATATTGTTTAAAGGTATTACAAATAAATTTGGATTCCACTATATGCATATTGTGTCTGTTATAGTTTATATGTGTAAATAAGTGAGAAGTTAAATTCAATAAATCTCTGTTTGATGTTTGGACTAAAGCATTTTTCTGTCATTTTTAAATCATTGCTGCAAAATTCTCTGAAATGCTTCCTTTGTTAGAGTTCACACATTCAATTTTAAAGTAGAAAATAATCCACAGTGAATTGCAATACTTAAACCATTTCAGCATTAGCAGTGAAAATAAATATTTATTTTACTGATATAGCTAAGTTACTGATTTATTAATTAATTTAAAATATGCAAGGCATTTGAGATAGTTTCTTAAAAAAAAGTAAGTTTGTGTACTTAGTTTTTGTGTGTAAGATTATACAGAGCAACTTCTATATATATATATATATATATAGATGTCATACTGCACAGATGACCAGTACTGGAAATTTTCTTTCCCAGGTCTCTAAGTCATTTTACATGACTTTTCCAGGTCATTATTTCATAAAATCATGCTACAAATAGTCAAGTTCAACATTGCATAAAAAGTTTGAGGTTTTAATACAGATTTCTTGATTTTTCCAGGTTTCATTCAA
This sequence comes from Maratus speciosus, assembly GCA_963932465.1. Taxonomy (NCBI): domain Eukaryota; kingdom Metazoa; phylum Arthropoda; class Arachnida; order Araneae; family Salticidae; genus Maratus; species Maratus speciosus. The sequence continues at coordinate 443,420,141 of OZ010787.1, forward strand.
AATCTCCTAGGTTTTTCAAGTTTTAATCAGAACCCTCTGATTTTTTCCAGTGCCTATAAATTTCATGACTTTTCCATGTTGACTGGCCATCTTGTCAAATAATTTTTAGATGTTTCGAAGTTGCATATGCTGACTTTAAAAGTGTTAGGTCAAATGTAGTAATTTATTTTTAAATTAAGATATAATCATTTTTCAGAATTTTTGTAAAACAGCAGTTGGGATTAGATTCTAAGTACACAAATTTGATCACATAAAAAAAGTATATATTAATTTTGCAGAGTATATATCATCAAGGAATGCAAAAATACTCCTATATGAGTCATGATAAAGCTTTCTGAAAGATAAATTCACATAACAAAAAGTTAAAACCAATGAAAGTTTGTTTAATGTGTAGAAATGTAAGAACAGACATAGCATCAAACCTTCCAGTAATTTTAAAAGTCAAATAAATATATTTTGAACATGAAATTTCACTAAATAAAAGAACAAAAAGATTCAATGTAGAAACAATTTATTAAATAAATTTTCAGGTATAAAATATTTTTATTTGACTTAGAAAAAAAAAAAAAAGAAGTTTGACAGCTATGGTATAGATGATAAGCACTTAATTTATGATTGTTCTAGCTCTAGTGAAGAATATTGCTTGATTATACAGGGTTTCTGAATTAGGTATAAAAGAGCTTTATTTTTTTTCTCTGTTGGAACTATGTAGGCAGTGTGAATTGAAAAATAAAATAAAATAGATAACAAATTTATATTAAAAAACTGTCCTCCCATTAATTAAGAAAATTTACACTTTTTTAGTTTTTATACGACCTCACTAGACAAAATTGATCAAATAGAAAAATTTTCTTTTGCTCAGACATAATCATTACAAAATAATAATAATAATAATAATAATACTGCATACCTGTATCTTTAAACTTAATAGGGTTATCATAACGAAAAAAGCTAATTTATACCACATTTTTGTACCTTCTAAAATGCTATTTCATCAGTAAAAATGGAGACCATTCACAAATTGGTGATGGTGTTTACAAGATCAAAAATATGTTAACAAGTGGGAAATAATTGCAGCACAAATACATCTAAATAAAGAATTATGCTTGCAGAGATTGTTGATGAAATGTCTGAATCAAACACTGGCAGTGATCATGCAAAGAGACAAAAGTACTTTAAAATCCTAATTAGAAACATAATTCAACAAAAAAAAAGAGTATGCTAAAAGTCTTTTCTCTCTTCTCCAATACATAACAGCTCTTCTAATGCTTCTGCAAACATTTTGAAGTTCTTGCATAAGTTTATTATTTGTTTGTAGGGTGGAATATAATGTTCTCCTATTCTTAGTAAACTTATGTTGAATGGGCAGAGAAACTGATTACTACATTAATATATTTTTTGTTAATTGTGTTGCATAAAAATTTCTGATACTTAACTAATTTCTTGGAATAGTTTCAGAGTTTTTTTTCTTTTAAGACTCTAATAGTAAAAATAAGTAATCCAATTCAAATAATTCAGAAATACTTCAAATGTATGTCATGTAATTATTGTATTAAATAAATTCTTTTGAACATTTTGTTATTTTATTAATTTAGTGATTAGTTTTGCCTTTATTTTAAATTAGTTTAGAAAAATTCTTTCATTTGTCAATGATCCCTGCTTCCTCTTATTCTCTGAGCTCTAGACACAGTTCTTTAAGTAAAGACAGCCCTGATTGCTACAATTTTTATTAACATCTTAAGCCTACAATATTTGATTAAAATTTTCTTTATTTTATGTATTATTTTCTCTTCATTTAATTTAAAATGATCCTGTCAAACAGTTGTTGCAAGAAATATAAACTATGAATATAAACTCTGTGCTTGAAACATAATACTTCCTGGGTAAAGCAGAAAAATAACCAGTAACTATAGAGAGAAGGTAACACTTTTAATTGTTTTTGAGAAGAAGGTCTTGATGTAAATATATTCTTGTAATTTTTAGTAGTGGCAGCCTGTGATTGGAAAAGCAATTGCAGAGGAACAACATCAATAAGAAAATGTCTTAACATTTAAAAGGTGTCTGAAAATAATTGCCTAGTTCCCATGTGAAGTATTTTCATGGAAATTGCTCATTCTTAGGCTAATGTTACAGAAATTACATAAAAAACACATAAACACAATAACAATAAATGTTTACAGACATGCAAGCTGTTAGAAAAGAATAATTAAAAAAAAATCCAGTATAAAAATATTCCTTAATAAATAATTATGAAATATTAAGTTATGAATTCTTGTACCTTATAAATTCTCAAAAATGTGGATTATAATGTTATAAAATAATTGTTTTTCATCACCACCAATGAAATGTCATCCTTGATTGAAATATTTGCCAACAAAAGTCTTTTCTGTGATAGTGTATTTCTGTAAAAGGCATTAATTATCTTAAGACAGGATAAATTTCAATGTGCAGAATGCTTTAAGATGGAAATATAAAAATGAATGAAACCAATTTGTAAACGTCTGTATAAATAACTTAATTTCCACAAATCTCTCACTTATGTCCTTGATATAATATGTTTCCAAAATTAACGTTATAGAAAACAATTGGCAGTGATATTTTAAAATTAACGTTATAAGATTTATTGATCATACCTGCCACCATGTCAATTAAAAAAAACCATACAATTTTTAATGTGCACTATTAAGATATGCTTAAAAACACATATAACTTTAAAATTATATGCAACAAAAAATATAATACAGTTTCTTATGCTCAAGTTTTCTGAATTTTCAGTTGCATCATGATGTATCTTTTATACCTTGAATCTCCTACCACCGTGAGAAATTTTAGCACCTGAATTGTACATAATGAAATGAGCAAAGTATTCTCCCTTAGAAGATTCCATTATACACGAACATTCTTTCATGTATGTTTCTATGAAAATTTGCTTATACTGCTACAGGCTTCACTTTTTCCATTTTGTGATAATAATGGAGAATTTCCACTGAAAAGTAAAATAAATTTTGTAAAACGATCGAAGTAAACTTTTCTGCTGCATCCTATTTTTAATTATTCTCTTTTCAATAAAAGAAAAAAAATATAGACACATTTATTAGTTTTATCTAATAGATAAAATAATATTTTACAATTCATTACTATTTTTTTCTAAAAACTAGAATCTTACTATTCATTCATACAATGTTACCTTTAGAAGTGAAACCGTACAAGTTGACAGCTTTCTTTTTGCCTTTTCTATTCTTTTTTTTATTACCACTATTAATGGCCCTTTTCTTTTATGACAATATACATCGCAGTTTAATTTCATCTTAGAAATGAAATATTGTTCATAATAAAGTAAACATAATCGCAGCAGGATGCATATGCTAAAATTTATAAAATACATGGAACTATAAATATTGTATTTACAGTTTACAGCAAACAATAAATGAGAACAGAAAAACATGTCATATTTGAGTATCAACTCGGGTCTTCAAGCCATGAGAAAACCTTGTTGCTCATGTCACGTTACCATGTCAACTAGAGCTCCTATAATACAGGCTGAATCATCCCCATCATTTATTAGCCCAGGACCAAAAACCAGGCTAAAACTGGTTAGATTTAGCTCAATAGCGTACAGCAAGTGACAGTGACAGGGTCTTTTAAATACGAAAACCTCACCTCTGGTGGTAGACTAATGCTGAACTGGTCAACAACATGGCAGTTATTTTAGTTAAGGTTTCTGTAATAAGGGCTGATTCACGCTGCCATTTAACTGTTCAAATGGATGCCTGACTTGGCATCTTATCACATGCAAAAATATAAGAATAAATAGTTTAGACATTTAATTGTGTCGTACATTAAAAGGTATAAATCATACATGTAGTTATGCTTTTGTACAATGCTATATTAAAATTGAAAATTCATTTTGATCAATTAATATTTAGTGATATGTTTTACATGAATAATTAAGAAAGATAACATAATTTGAACTAATACTAAATTTGATTTAATGTGAGTATATACATATGCTTTGGACTATATTTGATATGATTTGTTATTAATAAAACAATCTTCAATTAATATTCTGAGCAATAAATTTATTAAATTAAATATCCAGTTTTTATTATTTAATCACATGTAAAATAATCCCTCTTTGAATATTTAAAAAAGGAAACAATTTAATAAAAAGAATGAGAAACTTCTGCATTTCAAAAGATATCCATTTTTTAAATTTCACCTCAACTCCCCCTCCCCCCACCTACAAGCCAAAAGTAAAATAAATCTTAAACTTATTCTTTTTTACATTTTTGCTGATTTATTAGTTTATTACAACAATAAATAACCAATTATTTAAATTGCTCCTATCGAAATTACTGATTTCGCCTCCCCTTTCGAACTCAGCATTCAAAATATAAAATAGTTAAATTAAATTAAACAAAATTCTTTCATTTTTAATATTTTTTCTGCCCTGTTTGTAATTTATAATAGCAGTAAATAATGAATCATCATATCAATCGCTACCCCTGCACCCTCTTTCCTCTGTCACATCACCCCTTTTTTTCAGCTGGCAAAATTAAAAATCTTTAAGGCTGTTCTCAAATCCAAAGGGTCAATTTTCTGACAAAAGTTTTAATTCATTGTTGTTTGGAAATGCATGAAACTAGAAGGTGGTGTTATTCAGAAACTATGTCATCCAACTGTTTTTTTCGTTTTCTTGTAAACGCAATAGATCTTTCAGAAAATATTTTCAAAGTTGGCATTTTGAACTGAACTTCCGAACGAAAGAAGAAAATCCAGTCAATAAGGTGAGAAAAATGCCGTGTCACACGATCAAAATCACTTATAACTCAATAGGTAATTTATTGATCCAAAAATGGAAAATACAGTTCGATTCCAAATCGTTTCCATGGTCAGGCTTTCCAATTTTATATCTTTTCATTAAAAAATGAATTTGTAAATGTGTCAAAATGTTTTGCGTTTGTTGAGCAGATCAGTTGAAAACAGCCTTAAAACTTTATATTTTTTTTCTGATGTTTTTGTAACTTTTTTCTAACTAAACCATGTTTATAGTAATAAACATAACCTACAGCATATGTCCTGGTCAGGTGCTCAGCCTAATGCAATCCCTCAGTGTTCAGTTCTCAAACAAGCTTGGTACTCATTTTATCGACCCTGAAGGGATGAAAGACTAAGTGGACCAGCTGGGAGTCGAATTCTTGGCCTGTAGCATGGCAGAAAGGCATGCTGACTAGTGACTGGTGGTAACGGGATGTTTTTATCAATTTTCTTGATTGTATGAACATCTTGATATTTTTCGATTGTGTAAAATTTTTCTTGATGACTCCAGTTTTCCAATTGCTTTTATACGATACCTGATTCTATGTTATCTAGAATCATCTGTGGGTGAACTGGAATGAGTGAGCATTGATAAAGACTAGCTGGCTTTGCCCGCTAGCGAGCTCCTCCTTTTATCGGGGTCTCTAACTTATATGTAATCTTGTAATATAAAATATTGAATCGAATGAACCTGAAACTGCATCCCCGGTGCCTACGGCACTGTATAACAGGTGTGCTGTACACACACTGCAAAAAAAATCTTGGACCGGATCCCCAGTGGGGTCAAAGTAGGGGAAGGGGCACAGCAGGTGCATAATATGAATAAGTGGTCTGAGGGCTTTCCAATGATATATCACATAAGGGGTATTGGCAAAATTTAGAAAAATGCCTCCAGGGGGACAAAGTGGGGGGAGAGACACCAGTGGGGCATGGCATCAATACGTGGTCACAGGCCTTTCCAATGATATGTCACATGAGGGGTCTAGGCTAAATTTAGAAAAGTACTCCCATGGGGGCAAAGTGGGGAGGAGAGGCACGGGAGCTGCATAACATGAGTAAGTGGTCACAGGCATTTACAGCAATATGTCACATGAGGTGTATCGGCAAAAATTAGAAAAGTGGCCTTAGGGGGGGGGGGGAGGAGGGACACTGGAGGTGTATAACATTAGAGGTGGAGGGTACCTCCTCCCCCTCCCATGTGGGAAATGTGGGGGTAGGCATACCGGAGGTGCATAACATCTAGAAGAGGTCACAGGCCTTTCCAACGATATGTCACATGAGAAGTCTGGGTTAAATTTAGAAAAGTGGGAGAAAGGCGCAGGAGGTCCATAACATGAATAAGTGGTCACAGGCCTTTCCAACAATATGTCACATGAGGGGTGTTGGCAAAATTTAGAAAAATGCCTCCACGGGGGGCAAAGTGAGGGAAGAGGCATGGTAGGTACTTAAAATGAATAAGTGGTCACAGAGCTTTCCAATGATATATCACATGGAGGGTGTTGGCAAAATTTAGGAAAGTGCTCCCCATGGGGGCCAACTTTTCCACTCCCTGGAATACAACTTCCTCTTTTTGAAATTTCATATTTATAAACAATATCAGAGTCCTCCTTAAAAAAATCCTATCTAAAGTGATGAAAATGCTATGATTTCAAAAATGTTCGAAAAGTGCCCTGGGTGTGGGACAAACTGGGGAGAGGAAGAAAGGTTCGTAATATGAAAGAGTGGTCTGAGGGCTTTCCTATGATAAATCACATGACGGGTTCAAAAAAAGTTTGAAAATTGGCTCCCCCCCGTGTGTCCACTTCTTTCTCCCTGGAATACAAGCAACCCCTTTTAAATTTTTATATCTATTAAATAATATTTACCAGAGGGCTCCATCAGAAACCACATCTAAAATGATATTTATTGAGGAAATTGCCAAGATTTTAAAAATTTGTTTGCCCTCTGCCCCTGAAATTGAATTACAGGAGGGGGGTGGGGGGGGGAGGTGGAAAGGTTCATAACATGAAAATGCGGTCAAAAGGCTTTCCGATTATATGTCACAGGAGAGATTCAGTAAAAGTTTGAAAATTGCTCCTGCCCTTAGGTCCACTCTCATGCCACTGGAATTCACACACCTCCATCTTTGAAATTTTTATATTTAATAATTAATATTTATCGGAGGGCTGTAGGTATGTTACAGCTTGGTAGGGCTAAAAAAAAGAGAAACATTGAAAATAGGGCTTTATTTCACAGCTCATTGTCATGCTTCTCTCTTTATCTCGCTCCTTGGTATATCTTTTCTCGGCCCTTCTTGGCCAAGAATGAGAAATTGAATTCTCGTTCTCGGCCAACGTTGAATGAGATGTGTGAAAAGACAATAAAGCAATAAAGACATACCGAGAAGCAAAGAAAATTGATTTCTCATTCTTGCAAACATATGAAATGTTAAAAAGAGCGAGAGAAATAACTGAGAAGTGAGATACCAAGATGAGATTTGCCAAAATGCAAGAGATAGAAATGAAGCTTTCAGAGTCAAACTTACCACATTTCTGGTGTAAGTCATAATTTCTTAAAGGAGTGCATCTGCTTATCCAATCTCTTTTTATTATTAACAAATATGGGTTAAGAGGCATAGTGGTTTATGTTATTCAGTTCTGCATAATCCTAGTTTGAATGTTTACTCTTGAATTTAGTGTCAGTTTGCCCTGAATTTTCCATGTTTTTCTTATTTTAGCCCTCCCAAGCTGTCCCATACCTGGAGCTCTCTGATAAATATTATTTATTAAATATAAAAATTTCAAAGGGAGTGGTGAGTGAATTCCGGGGGGTGCGAGAGTGGACCAATGGGGGATTAACTTTCAATCTTTTACCGAACCCCTCATGTGACATATCATCAGAAAGCCCTTTGATACTCTTTCATATTATGAACCTTTCTCTCCTCTCCCCCCCCCCCCCCCCCGAGGTGAATTTTGGGCAGGGGAAGGAGCGTGCGAATTTTTTTTTTAAATTGTAGCTATTTCTACAATAAATGTCATTTTAAATGTGGTTCTTTGACGGAGCCCTCTGGTAAATATTATTTATTAAATGTAAAAGGTTAAAAGTGGAGGCTGCCTGAATTCCGGGGAGAAAATGTGGACACATGGGGGGAGCCAATTTTTAAACTTTTTTTGGACCTGCCATGTGATATATTTATCAGAAACCCCTCGCACCACTTTTTTATATTATGAACCTCCTCCTCCCCCCCCAATTTTGCCCCCGAGGGAACTTTTCGAACTGTTTTGAAATCATAGCGTTTTTATAATTTTAGATCGGATTTTTTTACGGAGCCCTCCGATAAATATTTTTCATAATATATGAAAAATTCAAAGAGGGGGAGGTGTGTATTCAGGGGGGGGGGTGTGCGATAGTTGGAACCCTGGGCGGCACCTTTTTAACTTTTGCCGACACCTCTCATGTGATATATCATTGGAAAGCCCTGTGACCACTTATTCATATTACACAATTCCCTTGCCCCCCCTCCCCGCACTTTGCCTCCCGGGGGTATGTTTAAAGTATTCCAGTAGGGGGTCCTCCAATAATGGGGAAATTATGGAACTGATCTCAAAGGATGTAGAAAAATCAAAGGAAAATATTGATCCCATTTATCATCCTTTCAGTTCCTGTTTTTGCCACCAGGGGTGCTTTTAATTCTTATTTCTTTGGCCATTTTGCAGCTAATTGCCAAAAAATTCTAATTTTTGATACTTAAACTCCCCCTTACCTTTTTATACCTACTCGCGCCTTTTCAACTTTTTGCAGCCAGGGGACGCTGTCACATGACTTTTCCACTATTGTAGCTCCATTATAGCCTCCCTTCGGTTTGTTGTTTTTTAATTCAATCTGTTTTTAGTTGCCACGTATTTGCTAAAAACTGCTTTATAAGCATGTAAAAACTGTGATTTTAATAATCGATTGTAGAACATCTCGATTGTAGATTCCCGGAAGTAATCGATGACTGTATCGATTGTGTTTTTTACGATTACGATTTTTTCGATTGGTAAGTTTTCGAAAATCGCCCATCACTAGTGCTGACCACTACGCTACTGGGCTTCACCTTTTTCTAACAATAAATACATAATGATCTAAATCACTTCCTCTGAACTTTCAGCTCTTTCCTTTTGAACTATTCCCCTCCCCGTAGAACGCGAAGTGTAAAATCTTTAAATTTCGATTAAAAACTCCCTATTCTCTTTACTTTTTAGTAACATTAAATAAATTCAACCATCTAAATGAAGACCCCCCCCCCCCTCCGACTAAACCTCCAATAAATAAATAAGGCGGACTTTCTAGACATGGGGAGAGGGCAAAATTCTCCCCCCTCTCTTTTACAATTAGGCTTTTCTCCCCCCTGTAAATGCCTGGTAAACAATATATCGCATTCGAAGAGCCAGTTTGTTGTATGCAAGTGATCAGGTGGGCGCGGTATTTGACGAAATTCTTCAATCCTGATCTGTTTCTATTAGCATTTATAGACAACCTTTTCCATCTTTCTTCCTTCATATGGAATCTAAATGTTCTAAATTCATTCCTTAATATATTAGAACAATTTTCTGCCGAACAGCTGTCCATTTTTAACATAAAAAAAAAAAAATCGATAACCATTTAAACGTTTCTCAGCTCATAGTCATCAATGGACAACGAATGGTAAGTGGGAAACAAGATGCTTGACAAGTCAGCCTGTATTAAGGCTGTTCTCAACTGCTCTGCTCAACAAGCGCAAAACGTTTTGACACATTTACAAATTCATTTTTTAACGGAAAGATATAAAATTGGAGAGCCTGAGCATGGAAGCGATTTGGAATCGAACCTTGTTTTCCATTTTTGGATCAATAAATTATCTATTGAGTTATAAGCGATTTTGATCACGTGACACGGCATTTTTCTCCCCTTATTGACTGGATTTTCTTCTTTCGTTCGGAAGTTCGGTTCAAAATGCCAACTTTGACAGTATTTTCTGAAAGATCTATTGCGTTTACAAGAAAACGGAAAAAACAGTTCGATGACATAGTTTCTGAATAACAACACCTTCTAGTTTCATGTGTTTCCGAACAAAAATGAATTAAAACTTATGTCAGAAAGTTGACCCTTTGGATTTTAAAACAGCCTTAAAGGAGCCCTAATTGTAGTCAACAAGATGGATATGCATCAGCTCCCCTTATAGGAGTCTTTATGTCAACTAAATGAAACTTGTGTTAGACTTAGTTTAGACGGAAAAATGCCCCCTCTTCTTCCAGTACTATTATTGCATTGTCTTCTCCAACCGATTGCGGTTAATAACAAAAGGATAGGGGATGGAAATACTTTCGTCCTACAGAATGGCACTTCAGCATACTTACAGTGTAATTAAAAATGAAAGACACCGCCTCCCCACAACAAATACGCCGAGAGTTGAAGTTTACACTGTAAAAAAAAAAAAAAAAAAAAAAAAAATAAATAAATAAATAAACCGCTAAAATACGGAAATTGTACTGGCAGTCGAGACGCCAGTACTATTTCCGTATTTTAACGGAAAAAATTTCCGGTAAATTCCAGACAAAATTCCGTTCTCTGGAATTTACGGGGGAAATTTTCCGTTAAAATACGGAAATAGTACTGGCGTCTCGATTGCCAGTACAGTATCCGTATTTTAACGGAATTCTTTTACAGTGTACGTCTATTCGGACCTTAATGTTTGGGCATCTTCACTTAGGTCTTCATTCATGTCAGATCGGTTCAGCAGAAAAGTTTTCTTTTATTGCACTCACCGCTTTGTGATTGTTATTAAAAATTAGTTGGAAATACGAATTAAATAAACAGAAAAAGAAAGGTGTTGGTGTTATTTATGATGGTCGATTATCTGCCCTACATGGGCCCTAGGGGGAGTGCTTTCCGTGAATGTCTTTCTAAGGGAACCTAACCCGTATTTACGCAAGGTTTCCCAAGGTTCGAAGAAAACCACGAAAACTCCGAACGGTTAGGCCAACGGGCGCGATTGGGTTCGAACCCAGCACCTCCCGTCAACCAGCTTCGACAGCAGAACCTCTCAGCCACTGGTGGGGCCAGAAAACGAAAGAAAGAAACGGAATTGGGCTGTCACTGAGTTTTAGTTGTTCAACATCATATTTATTTAAATGCGTGCATAGTTTCAAATTTCAGTATTTTACATATTAAAATTTGACCGTATGTATTTCACATCTACTACTCTGATAATACGAAATAAAACCAAAAACTAAAATCATTTATTTGTAAAGATCAAAGGAATTTAAAATAGCTGTCGAAATTTCAAGATTTAAATTATATTATTTTTTTTTAAATACATAATAAACAGATAGCGTTTAAGCCTATTCTCAGCGGCTCTAAAATTGGAATGCTTTAACCCTTTATCTACTGACGGTACTTATAAGTACCATTAAAATAATTTGTTATAAAATTCATTTAATACATCGATTAGTTGTAATATAGTTTAGAATGAGTTATAGATACATTATTTTATTTTGTTCCAAAAGCATTATTGGTTACACAAAACAAAAATATTTTTAAAAGAATGATTTCTTTTGCCTTTGCGTCTTTTCAGCTTTCTTGGAGTTAGGGGAAGGGGGGGGGGGGATTTTTCACTTCGGAAATATTTCTATTGTAAGAACATTATATTTGTACATTTCCTAATTCTAAAAAATACTAAGAAAAATATTTAAAATAAAAGATTTGAGTGGCTGTATAAATATCGCACAATATCACTATAAATTCAAATGTAATTAATCCTTCTAAATATTTCAATCCTTCTAAAATTTATTAAATGATTATGTAAATCTTCTAATGTAGTTTAAACAACTCACGAAAAATGCTTTAGATGATAAAATTTTCATAATTCAGTACATAAAGGGTTAAAGAGAGATAATTACATTTTCAAAAGAAAGCATGTATTTTAATTGTTGTAACTGAAATATTTCTGTATACTTGCGTCAGAATATTACAGTTGAACTTCAATTTAAAGAACTTCTTTTTTATGAAATTCTCTATTTAACAAAATTTTCCAAGGAACATTGATTTTGGACAAAAATAACAGGAAAAGAAAATTTCTAAATAAAAAAAATCTCTAACCCGGATTCCTATTAAACGATTTTTTTCAGAGCAAAATTTCTAAGTTTTAATAGTTTCTAACATACTACGAAACTGAAAATATGCTTCAAACATTTCGTAAAATTTAAACAATTTTGCGAACAAAATTACTTTTTTTTTTAACACTATGCAGATTTTAACTTAATACTTTTCCTCTAAACTTCGTTAAATAAAATTATAAAAGTAAGTTTCCGTTTTTATTTGACAGTTTCTGGTCCCTTTTTCTGTTTTTTTTAAGGGGGGGGGGAGGGAAATTTCTTTTACCGTTAAAATTTAAAAGTAGTAACCCAAATCATAAAAGGCAAAGGTTTATTGAAATTTAACGAATATGTTATTTACTAAAATCTAACGAGAATAGTTATTTTGCGTAATATTTTTATGGTAATAGGCTAAGAAAATTTTTCTGATGATGTTTAGAAAAATGTCGTATTACAATAAGATTATACAGATATAATAAATTATTCATTTCGAAAAATAACTGTTATTTTAAGACCGAAACGTTTAAATTTAAAGGGTGAAGCATGTCTAAAATAAAAGAACCATGAACGGTACAAGGAGCATTACGTAAACATTAATTTTTTGTTTTATTACTAAATGCTAAAATATAAATGAAGCAATAAAAATAAAATATATATAGACTTACACTATCATTACTATATTCATATAACAACAAAAATAGTTGTTAAGACAAAATAATAGTCAATGTAATGACATGTCCTAACAATAGTACGCCAGAACTGAAAAGGCTAATGAAAAAAAAAGTTAATATGCAAAAAAGTTTTAATGAATCCAGCAATATTTATCACTTTAAAATGTCGCAGTTAAAACGGAGCTGAGTATGATGCAGAAATTTTCCATTTGAAACGAAAATAATTTGATATTTTCTATTTAATTTTTTTTTCGAGGAATCATGAGATTTATTAAATGAAAGTTTAGATGCATTTCCGTCTTAGTACATTGTTTATTTTTATTTATAAACTTTATTTGTAAAATATTTTTCAAATATTAGGTTCTGTCGAATTAACAACCGTTTTCGGTAGATGGAGTCACTAAACTAGAGTCATGTGCGGGTCGGGTTGCAACTCTATTCGAGCCCGAAAATTCTGCTTAAAGTTAAGTTGGCCCGAATCCGAAGTGAAAGAAAATGCATCTGCATTTTAATACAATTATGGAAAAGTAGTCTACAATTATATCGCTAATAACAATTTTATCTTTTTTGAACATACATACACTCAGTAATACTCAAATATATAGTTTTTTTTAACCCGGGAGAACTCGCTGCATGAGATTTTCTCTCACAGTCGTACTTTTTTAAGACTCTTATTTAAATCCTTTTTCATTTTAATTAAAATTTCAAAATGTTTTTCAATTATTTTGCCTATTTTGTGAATAAAAGTACTAAGAATACCAAAAAAAGTTGATATTATATGAATGTAAAGTAAAAGAAAAGCAATTGGGCATTCTCACTAGCGAGTTCTCCCGGGTTAAGTGAAAAATATTCAGGCCTTTCTTTTGAAAAATCAGGTCTAACTGACCCAAAAAATCAAAATTCAACCGACCCGAACACGAAATGCTTAATATTTAAACTGAACCCGAAGCGAAAGAAGTTAGCGGCAATCCGACCCAACTTAAACTGCGGGTCGGGTCGGGTTCGAATAAAGTCAGGTTACCCGACCCATTGCAGGAATCTAATCTACACCTCAAATGTGTTTTCTTGGAAGTAAGTATTTTTCGATGTTGTAACATACATTACATTCTTTTTCTTTTCGTAATAGTTGATTTTTGATTGCGCATTTTGTTTAAGGTATGTGTCTACTTTTGGGCACTTTTTTGAAAAATATGAAATTTTCACCAAACACATGCGTTTTTAGTTAAAACAGGGAATAAAACTATGAATTGATATACATTTTTTATAGAATTTTTCAGAATTCAAATTTAGGCAATACTTAGTCAAATTTTAGTAAAGAAAATGCGTTTATGCCAAACTTTCTATCAGGGCCGAAACTAGCCTTTTTTACACCCGGGGCAAACATGGATTTTGTCGCCCCCCCTATTCCACAAAGTATATTTACAAAGAGAATTTTACTAATTTTATAATAGACAACTTATTTTAAAATTTAAAATATGTAATCATAAAATATGTAATACTGAACTACTGAACTACGTAATCTACAGTGGCGGATCCAAGAGGGAGGTCCCTCTGAACTTCAACAAAAATATTCTAAAGATCATTTTTAAAATGACATATTCAGTAGAGTCCCGATTATCCGAGTCCCGCTTCACCGAGTTATTTTCTTCTGATGGACTGATGGCTTCCATTACTATGAAACAGCCATTATAAATGAAGTGTTAGGTGAAGATGAAAGAGCAGCCGTAAAAAGTTAGAACTCTGATTTTCTGGTCCGAATGGGAAAAAAATGGCCATAATTTTTTTTGCAAAAAAAATTATGGCCATTTGTTTTTCCCATTCGGACCAGAAAATCAGAGTTCTAACTTTTTACGGCTGCTTTTTCATCTTCACCTAGCACTTCATTTATAATGTCTGTTTCATAATATTGGAAGCCACCAGTCCATCAGAAGAAAACTATCCTTTCCAAAGGTATAATCCTTCATTTGTCGCCCCTTCGTTCTGGCGCCCGGGGCACATGCCCCCTCCGCCCCCCCTTAGTTTCGGCCCTGCTTTCTATAACGAAATCTGTTCAACATATTGCACTTTTTTTTTTTAAACAATATATTAGCAAACTACTTACCTACGTTATGAAGCAAAAGATTTGCAATACCTCTTAAATTTTCTAATATATACCAAATTTTGTATACAAAACATGAGTTTTGAAGAAAAAAAAAGTTTATTTTTCAATAAAAATAGCTCTTAAATTAATATATACAAAGTTACAAGCTATATTTTGCTTCGTAACATACCAACAGATAAGCAGAACCTTGTTACAAAATTTTATTTCAATATCTTAAAAACTTTTTAAGAAATGAGGTTTCTCGTAAACGTCATAGACAAGAAACGTACACAATGAAAAATGCAGTTTTCCACTAAATTCTGATTAAGAATTTGATGTAGCGCACAAAATTATGTATAAAATTTACAACTTTAAAATCCTTCATATTTGTAGGTGTTTATGTATTATATTATATATTATATATTTGTGTATTAAAATGTATTATTTATCTTTCCGTGGCTCTTTAAACGGTCACTTCCGGTTTCAGAAAGGTCATTTCCGGTTTATATTTTGGGCTATAATTTTGCTTCTAATAATCGCTGAACCAAAAGTAAGGCATTTTTGGAATCCTAAGTGTCTGAACTTTAATAATAATAATAATAATAATAATAATAATAATAATAAAATCGAAAATTTTCGCAAAAACAGCGATTTGGGGGTGGGCACATGCCTTAAGTTTAGGTTTCCTGAGTTTGTTTAGTGTTACTTTAAGTACAATTTCATTTCAGCAATTTATCTCAAGGAAACACAATTTTAATTTTAAGAGTATGGCTTACTCCCATGAAATGCGTATTTAGACCTATTTCCTTTTTGTTAATATGGGGGCAAAAAAAGCCGTATTCACAGATTGTTTTTGTATTATTTATTTCGATTTTGTCTTAAATTTAAGTTAAGGGACAAAAAAGTAGCTATTTTATAATTAGATTATATATTTATTAGACGGCGGAATTTAAATGCATCTATAAATTATAAACTTTCATAAATCGTATAATTTTCTGTTAAAACTTTGGCCTATATATTTTCTAAATATTTAATAAAATTAGACCCTACTCTAAAAAATAGGAACAGATCTCATGGAATACAAATGCGACACATCGAGTGGAAAATTAGCTATTGTTCATTTAAAATCTCTTCAATTCTGTTTAAATAATTTAAAGTAAATAACAAAATCAGCAATAGGTGGCAGCACTACAAGATCCTTTTATGTGTTGAAGAAATGAATATCTTATGTGCGTTGTGCGTGTTTCTGAAACTTGGTTTATTCTTTCTAAAGTTTTTAAAATTTGGATACAAATAAATAAAAGAAACAAATACATAAATAAAAGAATAATTTTGAAAATAATTTCAAACTAAAAAGGAATATTTATTTTATTTAATGTATGATATATTTACATGAACGCACGCAGAATTTTGGTTAACGGTGGGAGTATTTTTTTTTTTTTTGGGGGGGGGGGGGGCGGTTGAGAGGTAACCTAGTTGGAATATTCTCTTAATATTTTATGGTATATCTTAATCTCTGCAACGTTTCAACTTTATGTTTGGGCTTTTAAAAGGGGGCATGAAAAACCTAAAATAACAAGATATGAATTATTTTAGCTTCTAAACCTAATTAACTGAAATTCTCTTTAAATTAAATTTAATAAATTGACAATGATTTCGTTTCAAAAACGTTTTGTCTAAATTAAGCTTTAAGTCAGGTATTTGATTCATCTTTTTGCGTAAATTCCCAGATAGCATGAACATTAGCAGCAAGTTTGATTTTTTATGATATTATCTTGCCGTGACAAATTTGAATTGAGAAATTCGCAGCAAATTTCCCGCAAGGTATGCCATCCCCCACTTGCATGAGTAGTTTGTTGTGAAACTGATAGCAAGACTGTTTTTAATTCATGAAAGTGACGAAAGCAAAGAGTCCCTCTGTTGGGAAGAATAGACAATCAGCACATACGCAGACATTGCAGAAATTTTATTCGTTTGGCACCGCTTTTTCTAAACGCTATGTTTATCAAATACCAAAAAAGGCTCGTATTGGAGAGTACAAATATTACCTTAACTTGTTTATGGTGATGAGAACGATGCGTGCATCTTCTGACGGTGTGTTCGCAGCAATAGACTTAATCAGGTCTATAGACTCCTCCGAAGGTGTTAAACTTATAGAGTAACAGTTGTAAACAGATTATGGGGCGTGGAAAGATTACTACTTTGCAGTAAGTTTGCAGCATTTTTGATTACTTGTTTGCCATTAATTTGCAACAAATTTGATACAGCATGAATTTAACTTTCACGACAAGTTAGCTGTAAGTTCAAAGTATGGTGACTTCGGCGTTTGCGTTATCTTGCTGCAGTCTTGTTATGAACTTTCAGTCTTGTCATGCTGAGCTTGTTGCAATTTTGCTGGTTTTGAAAACAAGACTGCTGTAAATTTTCTGAAAATTAAAAATGCTATATAGGTTATACTCCCAATCAAGATAATTTTAAAAATCTCTAATCAATGATTGTTTAAATACTCTTTTTGTATTATTTTAAGAATTCAATCTTTTATTTTAGTTTTTTAAGGAAGAATCTGATTCAGTTTTTGTTTATGAAGTAAAATCCTGCAATTTATAAGTCTTATTCAGTTCATCAGTAGACAGAAATACGCAAACAGACGAATCTGTGGCATGAATTTCCTTAGTTAAATTACTTGCTGGCGCCATCTGTTAACTAAATCTAATATAAGTAAGTAATTCTTTTGACGATTAAATTCACCTTTTCAAATAATTCCTGAATAATATACTTAATAAGATCTTAAACCAGGGCCGAAACTAAGGGGGGAGGGGGGGGGGGCAGAGGGGGCATGTGCCCCGGGCGCCAGAACGAAGGGGCGCCAAATGAAGTATTATATCTTTGGAATGGATCCTTTTCTTCTGATGGACTGACGGCTTCCATTATTATGAAACATTCATTATAAATGAAGTGTTAAAAAAAAATTATGGCCATTTTTTTCCCCATTCTGACCCGAAAATCAGAGTTCGAACTTTTTACGACTGCTCTTTCATCTTCATCTAACACTTCATTTATAATGAATGTTTCATAATAATGAAAGCCACCAGTCCATCAGAAGAAAATAACTCGGTTAAAGCGGAAGCTCGGTTAACGAGGAAACTCGGTTAAGCGGGTCTCGGATAAGCGGGACTCTACTGTATATTTCATTTAAAAAATGATTTTTAGAATATTTTTGTTGGTGTTCAGAGGGGAGTCACGACCCTCGTGACCTCTCCCTTGGATCCGCCATTGTAGATTACGTAGTTCAATATTACATATTTAAAATTTTAAAATAAGTCGGCTATTAGAAAATTTGTAAAATTCTCTTTGTAAATATACTTTGCGGAAGAGAGGAGAGGGGGTGGGGGGTGGCGCCAAAATCCATGTTTGCCCCGGGTGCAAAAAGGCTAGTTTCGGCCCTGTCTTAAACAGCATTAAGGATAACATTTCAGTCTTAGTAGAAAAGGTAATGTAGCATATTTTTTTTTGTAAATTTGCACTAAAATATGAATGTAAATACGTTATTAAAAATGCTATATTAATTACACTGAAGAATCCTTTTTAACTACCGTAATTTCCTGCGTATAATCCGCGTATCAAACAATTCTGTTTAGACCCAGATATTTTATTTAGTAATTAACGCCAAATATTTACCGCGATCTAGTAAGTTATATTTTATTTTTAAAAAATTCTGGGTCGAAAACAGATTGTTTGATCTGCTGATTATACGCCGGAAATTACGGTATATTGATTTTAAAGGAACAGAATTTTCGTTCTTATCGTATGATTTGACGAATTATTGAAACAGAATTAGTATAGAATTGTTAAAACTAATGATTCATCGTAACATTACATCATGTTGTGCTAAAGTCGACTCCGAACTTTCAATACACTCTCCAATTCTTCGGTAAGTTTATAAACGGGTTTCTCTCTTTACTGATAAATCTCTGAGATTCATTATATCTAAAGCAGATTTGAAGCCTTCATTCAAAATACAAACAGTCCAAATTTGACGAATTTAATTGTTGGTTTCCCAGAATGCATACACTTTTCGACAGAAAAAGAATAAAATAAATGAAACAGAGCTTTCGTGCTTATCGCATGATTTGATGAGTTATTTAGTCTGAATTAGTACAGAATTAATAAAACTAATGAATCATCTTAACGTTAAATCCTGTTTGGTGATGAAAAATATTTGATGATGTTCATGCCATCATGTTTGATGATGGAAGTCAAAATCAAGCTGGGTGCGACTCCGAACGTTCAATGCACTCTCCATTTGTTTGGGACTATTATCCCTTAGAAAGACCTCCATGGAGGACATCCCCCCTTTGGGCCTATATCCCTTGTGCAAATAATCGGTCGTCATAAACAATACCAACACTATTTCTTTGGTAATCGCATAAATGGGTTTCTCGTTTTGCTGTTATGCCTGTAATCTATATATTTAAACGACAAGTCTGGTTTTTTTAGTGATGTGGCCTGAGCCCTGCTAAACCAATTTTGATAATTCTTTTTTTTTAAATGAAAGAAAGTCATTTGTAGATGTGCCCGCACTTGTTATTTTTTAAAATAATCCTATTTTTATATTTTAATTTAAATTTTAAATGTCCTTTATGAAATTTCTTCACAATTGGTTTGAATCGGTGTTGGTTTCATTTGCGACGGCCAATTATCAACACGAGGGATATGGGCCCAAATGAGGGTGTGGTGCCCTCCGTGGGGGTCTTTTTAAAGGAACCTAATCAGGCCCGTAACTAGATGGGGCAAGGTGGGCTGAGTCCCCCTAGCTTCCTCTAGAACCCCCCCCCCTAACCTTTTCACTACTTTTTTCAACAATATATATATATATATATATATATATATATATTTAAACTAATCTGAAAAAACAAAAAAAAACAAACAAAAAAACAAACAAAAAAAAAACAGTTGAAATAAAACATTTAGATTTTTCAATAGCCTTGAATCGAATGTGCCAAAAAATTTCTATTCAGAAGCATGTTAGTTTTGTTAAAACACATTTCGATAAAATTTTCGAACTGTAAGCTAAATAAGAACATTTCCTTCTTCTGAACAAAATCCAGACTAGACCACCACCAATTAAACCAGCACCACATGTTTTGGTACATTAGTAAATAGCCTTTTAAATTTTGTTAGTGACTCTTTAAAAGTAATGATCTCGTCTGGGACGTACTTTCATTGGGGAAAAAGATCCCAATATACAAATATATAATTTTTTTACAAAAAAGAAGAAGAAACGAGATTTGTAGTATAATTTTAGCGACCCTCGATTTCCGCGCCCGGGGCGATCACCCTTTTGCCTCCGCTTTGCACTGCCCTGCGTGTAGAAGTAGGATATTATAGGGAAAATGCACATTTACTAATAAAGTAACACATGTGAGCAAGATACAATTTAATTCAATAAAAACAATAAAGTTATGTATGCTCAATGCATCACCATCGAGACACATGCAGAATGCATTTCTGGCGATTGTGGACGCATTGGGGATACTAACTTTTCTTTATTAAAATAAATTGTACCTTCTTTACATGTGTCATTTTGTTTAAAAATGCGCATTTGTGTTATAATGTGACACTTCTGCACGCGATTAACGACGTATAAGACTGTCATTGAATATGTAAAATATCACACTCTCATCTAAAATTGATCATTTCTGGACTTCTAATAAAGTTATTTTTACATGTTAGACGTTATTTCATACCTAGTCAAAGATGGTGTATACATTCGTAATTGACTTTTTTTTGCGATTTCTCACAGTGTTTGAAATATAGTTGATAACTTTTATATTTTGCCTCTAGGAGGTGCTGCAGTCTCACATGAAGCGCATAGTCATTTAATAAGTAGAAACTTGTCCCACAATTATAGTTTTATCCGTTGAGTCTTTCTTGATTTTAATTTGTACCGTGTGCAATACGTATCTTATTAAAAACAACTTGTTGTAAGTGGTCCCGCCAAGCCATGACAACTTAAAACGTCAGCCATAAACAAGTGATATATCTCACGTGAGTGCCGTGTGAAGATCTATTTCTATTTATTATTCTTGCAAATGCCTCGGAGTGTGGTACAGTACATGAAAACTGCTTGGCAACTTGCAGACATGTGTAGTGTGTATAAAGGATATGACAGACTTAACAAATGAGCAAAAAAAAAAAAAAAAAAATCAGCTAAATAAAAAGCAAACAAATATCAATTATTGATTTAAATTTTCCTTTGATAAATTATCTTAAATCAGTCAGAGTGTGATTTCAATTCAATTAAGTTTCTAACTACTTCTAAGCAATTTTTTAAATCTCACTTATAACAAATGGTTAAACTGTTCCATGTGAACTAAATTTCCTCCAATTTCTTTCGTATTTCTCAATAGTCCAGGCAATAGAGACCGTATAGGGACTCTACCTAGCAAAATTCATGGTAGTACTGGAAATCGGCTTTCTAGTTGTTTTTTGGGTCGCTGAATCCGAATTTGTAACTTCCCACCAAAATTTCCCCCGGCAACCCCCCCCCAAATTTTGGTAAAAAGCCCCCCAAAAAAGGTTTTTATTAAAAAATTCAATTTTTTTATCGTTTTAGGGGAAAAGTATCTAGAAATTCAGAAAGTAGTCAAAATTTGCAACAAATTAGATATATGACATTATGACTTAGAATGAAGGGGAAGGGGGGATCTGCCTCTGAACATGCGCCGCAGTGCTGCGTGGACTAAGTTGCGCAATTCCACTTAACCACTCACACGTTTACATTAGCCCTTCCATCTTCCCTCCGAACTTTCTCTATAAGGTTTACTTTAAGTTTTTTTGGTCGCTGAATCCGAATTTTTAACTTACCCCCAAAATTTCCCCCCCCGAACCCCCCCCCCCTAAATAGTTCTTTTTAACTTAAATTTCTTATTGTTTTAGGGGAAAAGCATTACGAAATTCAGAAACTAGACAAAATTTGCAACAAATAGGATATATGACATTATGACGTAGGATAAACGGGGAGAGAGGGGGCTGCCTCGGAACATTCCCTGCGCGCTTTTCTCAAAAAGCAAATTTTTTCAAAAAATCAATTTTTTGGGGAGTTGCCGGGTGAAATTTTGGTGGGAAGTTACAAATTCGGATTCAGCGACCCAAAAAACATCTAGAAAGCCGAATTCCAGTACTACCATTAATTTTGCCAGATAAAATCCCCTATTGCCTGGACTTCATCATTTAGTGCACGTAGCGCCACAGTGCATGTTCCGAGGCAGCCCTCACCCTCCCCGTTCATCCTAATTCATAATGTCATATATCCTATTTGTTGCAAATTTTGTCTAGTTTCTGAATTTCGTAATGCTTTTCCTCTAAAACAATAAGAAATTTAAGTTAAAAACAACTATTTGGGGGGGGGGGGTTCGGGGGGAAATTTTTGGGGGAAAGTTAAAAATTCGGATTCAGCGACCGAAAAATCTTAAAGTAAACCTTATAGAGAAAGTTTGGAGGGGAGATGGGAGGGCGAATGTAAACGTGTGAGTGGTTAAGTGGAATTGCGCAACTTAGTTTACGCAGCACCGCGCGCATGTTCCGAGGCAGATCCCCCTTCCCCTTCATCCTAAGTCATAATGTCAGATATCTAATTTGTTGGAAATTTTGTCTACTTTCTGAATTTCTAGATACCTTTTCTCTAAAATAATAAAAAAATTGATTTTTTTGATAAAAATTTTTTTTGGGGTCTTTTTTACCAAAATTTGGGGAGGTTGCCGGGGGAAATTTTGGTGGGAAGTTACAAATTCGCATTCAGCGACCTAAAAAACATCTAGAAAGCCGATTTTCAGTACTACCATTAATTTTGAAAAGGTAAAATTCCCTATTGCCTGGACTACAAGCACTTTAATGGTTTCATCTTCTGTTTGCTAATTGTTGGAATATCAACCTTACCTTTCCCAACAGTTTCCACAAACCGCCAACAATTTGTGCTAATTAGGTTGTGTCTTTTTTTTTCGAATATGAATTCAATTTTTGAACTAAGTGTCGTCTTTATACTAAAAACTATACAAACTTTCATTGTTTTAATGATAAAACCCACTTTTGACACTTTATATTATGAATTACTAGGATCAAAGCAGTTCGGTAAAGAATATAGCTTACGTATTTTTCCGTAAATCTTCTAGAATTATAATAAAAATATTTTAGGTTATCCATAAATTTAGAAACATATTATTATTATACCGCAGACCAGGCCCCTACCTGCCGGGCAATATGCCTAGCTTAGCGAGATTTGTGCCTGGCAGCGGGGCGAAAGTCGCCTGATTGGCTCATGTGGAGATCTACCTGACTTTCGTGGCTGTATCGCTATTTATTTTATCACTTTTGTTACTGTGTTGACCGGTTCTAAATTGCTATTAATTATGCTGTTTGGATTTGTTCGTACGTGATCGAAAATGAAAGGCCAAAAAAAAAAAAAAAAAAGACGGGCTGGGGGGGAGTGCTTACACTTCTACAGAATTCATACGAGCCATAAGGGCGGCCATTGCTACTCGAGTTTGATCTCGTAGTTTGACCAGATCTTCACCTGACTAGCACCTTCAGAGGTATAATTCATAGGAAACTTAAAGGACTTTGCACCCACGACGAATTTTGCATGCACCAGGTGCCATTAGCGTACATGGCTAGAAACATAAAACCAAGTTCTCACAGGGAAACTTACAAAGTCATACAATTATTTACCAGAAAGATTTGTAGGGTAAACAAATTGTGGATGCAAACTATAGCAGGAGATGACCCCTTTAGACCGCCGAAAAGTAAAACTTATCGAGAACTAATCATAGAAATGAGCTGTAAATTCACATAATCGTACTTTTACACTATACAATACATACAATACTTTACACTATACAATACATCACATAATCATACGATAAATTAATGTAGGTCATAATTCATAATTTTTTAGATATGAATTTAATAATAATTTTCATAATTAAAAATGTGTTTTTGAATGAAAAAATGCCTAGATTATATTTGTGTTCATCCAATATATCTCATTAACACTGTAACATTTCTGTCTGAGGATTTTTTGGGGAGATATAAATTAAAGTTTGTCACATGAATTTAACAATAGCATCCTCAAGTTTTATCCCTCCTAACACTATAAAGATTAAAATGAATGCATAAACTACACTGCTCAAAACAATTAAAGGATATTTGAAGTTTTATATAAAATAAAGATATAAACGAAATTTTTTTTGCCGAAAATAGAAGAAGAGAATCACAAATGCAAATTTTTCTGGTTTTCAAACTGTGGAGTATGCAAATTTTGAGTTCGACGTCAAAAACGTCGCTTCAGCGGCAGCGAAGGAAATTTGACTTTCAACTGGATAAAAGAGAATGAAGACAAGGATGATCGGCATTCAGTGATTGCTTTGTTTCGATGAGTACGATGTATCAGCGAAGTCATTTGACAGATTCAGAAGCTTTGAGAATTGTTGGTAGGTTAGAAGGGGGCCAAACTCAAGCCGAAGTAGAGCAAGCCATTGGAGTGTCACAAAGTGTCATTTCCAGGATCTGGAACCGTTTTTTGGAGAGTGGATGTGCAGGCCGAAGACCAGGGCAAGGTCGTAGACGGGCAACAACGCCCAATGAAGATCGGTATTTAGCGTTAACAGCTCGGAGACATCGAACCATGAACGCTACTCTTCTCCAACAACACCTTCGCTCGGCTACAGGCACCACGATTTCAACTCAGACTGTCCGAAACCGGCTCCATGCTGTAGGTCTGTATGCTCGCCGACCGATGGTATGTGTTAGATTAACATCAAGGCATCGTCGCGACCGCAGGGAGTGGGCAACCGAGCATGTCAACTGGAGGAGAAATGAATGGAGCAATATTCTGTTTTCTGACGAGTCCCGTTTTTCTGTGCATCCGGATAATAGGCGTATTTTCATCTGGAGGGACCGTGGCAGTAGGAATAATCCTGCGTTCGTGCACGAAAGTGTCAGATTTGGCGGTGGAGGAGTGTTGGTGTATGGTGGCATCTCCATTGACGGGCACACTGACCTCTACATCATTCGAGATGGAGCTCTGACTGGTCGCCGATATAGGGATGAGATCCTCAGACCTATTGTAGTCCCTTACGCTGCAGCAATCGGAGATAACTTCATTTTAATGGACGATAACTGCAGGCCACATCGTGCAAACCTGGTGGAGGATTTCCTTTTCGAGGAAGGAATCGTTCGAATGGAATGGCCAGCGTGTTCTCCAGACATGAATCCAATCGAGCACGTTTGGGACGCTATAGGAAGACGAGTTTCTAGCCACCAACAACCCCCACAAACTCTCCAAGAACTGGAAAGAGCTCTTCTGGAAGAGCGGGGCAGAATACCCCAACTCATCATTAATAGCCTCATTGAGTCCATGCCTCAAAGGTGTTCAACGTTGCTGGCCGCCCGTGGAAACCATACTCCTTACTGAAAATGATTTTCTTTGAAGAAAACACCTTTTCTTATTCTTTTTTTCTCATATGCACAAATTGTGTTTTTTTCCTTTAGTACACAAATGCGCAATAAAATGCATTTTTTTCTGCCAAACATGTGTAATTTATTCTCATATAATCTACTATGTCTGTCGACCATGTATCAATCAGCTAAACAGTTTACCAGATACAAAATCCACCTAAAACTGCAATATCCTTTAATTGTTTTGAGCTGTGTATATCAGTGGCGTAGCGTTTGGGTGAGGCGGGATGTCGACCATTTTACTACCAGCACTATTATTTAGAAAATTTGGCTTTATTTAATCATTGAACATTATGCTATTAAACAAAGCAAAATTTAGCATGCAATAATACTGGTAGTAAAATGATTTGAGCCCCTCCCACAACGCTAAGCCACAGAATTATATAATTTTCTGGATGATTTGATACAAGAAATTCAAACGAAGTATCAAATGTATTCTATTTGAAAAAATAAAAAGAAAGTTATTCTAATTTTTAATATGTAGACGACCCCTATTTCAAAAATTGCATTCATATTCGGAAATAAGACAGAATTCCCAGTCAAATGGTATCTCTGGTGATGATATAACAGCATCGAGGGGATCGTTTTGTTTTACCCAGGTCTGCACATAATCTACAATGACCATAGAAAAATATAATGTAAAGAAAAATAATCTTTTTTTAAACCTAGACATGAGAATATTTGCTTAACGAGTTTTTAAGTTTACTTTGTAAAAAAAAAAAAATAAATAAATAAAATAAGCTTAACTGCAAAAATAGTTTATTACTTTGTACTTAAATTTAATGCAAATTATGCATATTATTTTAAGTATTTCATTTTGCCTTTTATTTGAATTCTGTCTGCGTTATTATTTTGTCTTAATTAGTCTGTGTTTTTATTTTGAAATTTGCAAATAATATTAATTTTAAGTTGTTATAAGTAACTTTCCTATTTTCGAAAAAGGTAACAATCACTCGGTGACAGCCGAATTGATTGGCCAACAGCTTCCTTCACAAATTCGATGGGATGTGTTCGATTTGTGAAAGAAGCTGTTGGGCCATGAGTTAGGCTGGCACCGAGTGATAGTCACCTTTTTCGAGATCTGAAGACAGGTGTGGGACGACAGCACTCCATTCCACTTCCATTCCAACAAAAATCTTCAATACGCCCTGGAGACCTATCTCAATACGTTGGTGGCAACAGTCTGTGAAGAATGTATCCCCCTCCTTACCCACCAGTATGACAAATGAATCAATCTTCATGGCGACTATGTCGAAAAGTAGCTTTGATTGTATTTGACTCCAGATTATAAAATAAATTTATTATTCACACGTCTTTATTTTACGGCCCATCGGAGGTTAAAAAAAGCCCTCGTAGATCATGTTATTTCGTCTACTATGTCCAGCGTACGACCGTAGTTCACGTAGCTTGGTGCTCACCTTCTGCGATTGTTCACTATAATGTTTAGCATTCATGATTTCACCTGGTTTCAACAGCTCGTAAAATATGGCACCTAATGTATCCCACCAAATGCAGACAGGAGCACGTTTTTGCCATGAATGTTCACCTTTTACGTGGATATGACCGGTAAACCAGGATCTACTCATGCCCGTTTTCAGTTTGGGTTCTCATAGCTCACTATGTTTTATCGCCCGTCACTGTTCCCCCCAAAAATTACTTTTGTCGATGACGTGCTCCATTCCACTTCCATTCCAACAAAAATCTTCAAGACGCCTTCGAGACCTATCTCAATGCGTTGGCGGCAAAAGTCTGTGTAGAGTGTATCTCCCTCCTCGCCTACCAGTATGACAAATGAATCAATCTTCATTGCGACTATGCCGAAAAGTAGATTTGATTGTCATGACTTCTGGTTATAAAAGAAATTTATTATTCACACTAGTATTTATTTTACGACCCATCGGAGGTTAAAAAAAAAAAAAAAACAAGCCCTCGTAGATTGACAACGCTCGGCCGTTTGTTGCAGTGGCCACGAAAACGTTAATTTGGAACTTGGTGGGATGTTTTATCCCATCCATGTGAACTACGGTCATACGCTAGACATAGTAGACGAAACCCCATCATCTAGCATGACAATGCCTTGTCGCGTATGACAGTGGCCACGAAAAATGTTTCTTTTGAACTTGGGTGGGATGCTCATGGGCGATCCTGCAATGATTTTTTTATTAGCCTATAAACATTATGTCATTTTTCAAGTATGGTATACACATGTAAAATGATAAATGAGAGAAAGCCACAAGTTTCAATGTCTATACTTTGACGATTGACTTGTTGGACTTTTTTTTTGCTTCGATGTAAGGCGGGAAACCTATGCATCACTCTAACATAATGACATGAAATGAATAAATCAAGTTTCAAAAAAGTTTTATTCAATAAAAATGTCGAAAATGAATTTAGATTCCATGAATAACATTCTTATATTATATTAATTTTCCATTAATACTTACATCAGATATTTAAAATTCGAATGAAAATCAAATTTCAAAGTGATTGCTTAAAAGGCGCAAAGGCCAACATAGTGAAAAAGATTCCAAGCCGGGACTCGAACCTGGGCAGGTCGGTGGCTCACGATAAATATTCCATCTTGTGCTACGTTTGTAGCCTTGCCAACATATAATAGTGAGAAATTTTCCGAGCGAGGTATCGTTCTAAGTGGTTTAGTCGGTAGAACGTCAGTGCGCTATACTGATGGCCCGGCTTCGAGTCCCGGCTTGGAATCTTTTTCACTATGTTGGCCTTTGCGCCTTTTAAGCAATCACTTTGAAATTTGATTTTCATTTGAAATATTGTATGCAAGGCGAATGTTTCTCTCTGGAATAATTTCCATGTATTAAAAAAAATTAAAATTCGTTCAGCTAAGTGTATAACATCGACGAATGAAAAGAAACTTAAAACAGTATATTTCATTCACGCACAAATACGCATCATATTATATAATATAGTTCATAAATGTTGTATATAGTAATTTTGAAAATAGTTCAAAATTTTGTTAACAGACGGCGCTGCGCTACCTTATAAATATGTCATTTATTTAATTTTTATTATTATAGCTAATGAATTATTGAAAGTCCAGGTGTAATTTTTGGGATACCCTTTACAAAGAGGGGGGGGGGGGATTGGGTGCGAGTGCCTTTTTTTTATAACGCTATTCTCTTATTTTAGGACAAATAGTAGTACATACAGGAGTATACTGCTGATTTTTTATAGTTAAAATAATATGTAGCAAAATCAATAATTTAGAGAACATGTATAATCTGTCATACGCGAAATATTGTTGCTCTGAAAAATCAATGTTTATAGTTTACTGCTGCATTTTTATAGTTAAAATAATATGCAGCCAGGGTAATAATTTAGAGTACATGTATCATATGCAAAATGTTGTTGCTCTGCAAAATGAGTGTTTATAGTCGATTGCCGAATTTTTATAGTTAAAGTGAATATGCAGCCAGGGAAATAATTTAAAGAACATGTATAATGTATTATATATAAAATACTGTTGCGCTGCAAAATGAATGTTTATGGTTGTACTGCTAAAATTTTATAGTTCAAATAGTATGCAGCCAGGGCAATAATTAAGAGATTATATATAATGTGTCATGGATCTAGTAAAATAATAGTAATATAATTTCCACACTACAGCTCCAGAGTTCAACTGCGGACTTGGACAATGTTCATTCAACCTTTTATCCTTTTGGGGTCGATAAAATGAGTACCAAGCTTGCTTGGGAACTAAGTACTGAATCCACCAGACAGGGAGATATACTGTATAGCACCTCAGGACTCAAGGTCAAGGAAACAAAGTTGGGCACTATAAGCCAGGATCCTTAATTGATTTTAGCACTGCAGAGTTTTGGTTGAATATTAATAATATTCAATTATTAATCAATTATCAATAATTAATCATTCATTAACCATTATTCAGATTTTTATCCGGGGAGTAAGAAAACACTTCTTCTTAAAACAACAACCACAACAACAACAAAAACAACAAAAACATCAACACTAGAACCCAATTAGTCCTAACACACAATTATCCGCGCTTACCCTATGTGTATTAAAGTTACATTAAAATGACAAATTTTATCCTTTAATTTTATATTCTACAAATTCTTATTGTTATTCTTAACCCTTTACTGCACGATTTTTTCTACTTATATGAATTTTTTTTTAAATATCTGTATCGGTCTAATAATGGGAAAAATATAAGAATTTAAATATCAAATTTTCAGCTAAAATTTGATATATTTTGGTGTGTGCTATATCTACACTTTTTGGGTTTTAAAATATTGTATTGCTATATCTTGCAACTAAATGAGCTTAAATTAATTAATTTTATCTGCTTAATACTCTGCATTTTTTTATATTAATATTTTTAAGTATTCAGTAAAAATAATGAAAGTAAATCTTACCTTAATAACTTGATGGAATTTTTTATTTTGTTTCCGAAGTACAAATTCTAAGTTTTTGTCTAATGTAGCCATCTGACATGGACAAAATAAGTGTTACTCCATTCTTTGGATTGTTTCTGATCGGTTACAGTGATCATATTAGCCAAATTCATGTCACACTCTAAATTGAAATGTCTGAAA
Organism: Maratus speciosus; assembly: GCA_963932465.1. Classification (NCBI taxonomy): domain Eukaryota; kingdom Metazoa; phylum Arthropoda; class Arachnida; order Araneae; family Salticidae; genus Maratus; species Maratus speciosus. The sequence goes on from OZ010787.1 coordinate 443,449,905, forward strand.
TTCAGACACTTAAGTGTCTGAAACGGTGTGTTCAATTTTCAGACATTTTAAAATGTCTTAATTTTTTCAGACACTTTTTGCGTCTGAATTTCAGACACTTCAAACGTCTTAATCGCAACCAATTTTTGTCAGCATTATACGTAGCCATATTTGACCACGGTGAATCCTAGAAAAATATTTAGCTGTGGTCTTGTCCTCCCCCCCCCCCACCCCCACCCCACACAGCCTGATTTTGGGGCTTCCGAATTTGGTATGCAATTTTTGTAAAGCTCATAATTTAAATCTTTTACGACATTGTACTGATTATATTAAAAATTTTGAATTTCAGGAGTAGAACAAGATTAAAAACAAAAAGATATTCATCTAAATATTAGATTTCTTTTATTTGTTTAGTTTTTAATGTTATTTTACTTTAAAAATTCAAAATATTGATTATAATCAGTACAATTTCGAAATGGATTTAAAATATAAGCTTTACAAAAATTGCACATCAAATTTTTGAGTCCTAAAATCGTAGGGGGACGGGACACTGTCCAGCATGCCCATGTTTTAATCAGGTCCTTTTGCAAAAAAATGCAACTCTGCATTATCTTTTACTAAATAGGGGTGTCCGGTATTTGGAAGTGTCCGTTGTGAAGGTTAATGAACATTTCCGAAAAGTGGACGTCTAATACCTTTTTTAATACACAATGTATGCATATTTGTATATTTTTACCTCACAAAAGGAAACATCTCCGATTATCTGACAAATTCCCCAGCCCCAAAGTGTTCCCTATTGACGGTTTTTACGGTACATGGATAAATATATATAAATATTTGTAATCTTGTCTTACTCTAAAAATTCAAATATTCATTATACTCAGTGGATAAAAATAAAGATATTTATAATATCAGATGTTCGAAAATTGCAAAGAAAATCCGCCCCCCCCCCCCTCAAAAAAAAAAAAAAAAAATCATGCAATTTAAAAACTAGATCTTTTAAAAATTTATATTGGCAAATACATTGTTTTACACAGATCAGATAATCACAAGATCTATTTAACTATAAATACAAAATAATAAATAAATACTCTAATTTAATAACATTCAGAAAATAATTACTGCTAGTTTCAAAACTTGCCTCAAATATGCATTTTAAGTAGTACTACATATAAATAAACAAGTTTAGTCACTGTAAGTAGTGAACATGTGTAATATATATTTTTTGCATTTGCGGTGCTTTGTCAGTTTAATTAAAAATTAACTTTGGTGTCTAATTTTATACATTCTGTGGAATATGTAAAAGTTTTCCTTTTAAACATATTCCTTAGCTGTTATGGAACAACAGGATATAAGTCATATTTATTTTTTTATTCCTGTAAACTTTGTATCTTATGAATATGAGTTACATAAATTTTACAGATTTGATAAGAAAAAATTAACCTAGAAAACAGAAGAAAAGGAAAAGAAATGACAGAATATGTACTGTTTTTTAGTTGTTTGAAAATACTTTGAATATAAAAAAAGTAGTTATTAATCGCTTAAAAATATATAATATATAAGTAAATATGAACTTTTAAAAATATATACTATTTCAGTTTTATCTATAAACTTTATATCAAGCATAAACAACTTTTTATTTATGCCTAAATTATCATGTTTAATTTTTTTCGTACTAATAATTGTTTGTATCAGAAACGTTGCATATGCGATTGCAATAAAGGGAAATTTCATAATTGTTTCTGAAATTTCTCAGGTTTGAAAATTTAAAATCATGAACAAAACATAGCAGAAAAAGGCTTACATATAAATAAAAAAATAATATAGGTACCAATTTAAAAAAACTCAAAAAATATTAATGAATACTTTATAAATATACCGTTAAACAAGAACAGAAATTGCAGTTAATGAATAAAATGTTTCTGCATTTGTTCTATGTTTAAAAAATCTTACAGAATGATAGTATAAGAAATACCTATTATGTTTTTAGAAATTTGGTAAATGTTAAATATGAAACTTTGACTATCAAAATTTCCGATTTTCAATAATAAATTAAAGCATCAATCATAAGAATAAATCTTTAAAAAGTTTCAGTACTATGATTAAAAACGGTGATATGTAAAGAAAATTTTCACAGTATTAATGCTTTTTTTCAATCTGAAAACTTTTCCGAATATCATAATCATAAATGAATATCATATTTATCTCCAAAATAATAATCACAAAAAAATACAATAAATGCTGATACATAAACTGCAAGAGTTTATAATCAATAAACAGTAAAAATCAGAAGAAACAGAACATTAGAATAAATACAGTTTCAAACGGCTTCAATTTAATGTTTTTATCTCCCTTTAATGGAACTATGAATCATTCAGCTTTTCAAATCTGTTTATGTTGCACGTTTTGCTTTTGGGCAACGACAAATTAGGATATTTCCGATCACAGGATCGAAAAGGAAGATTAAACAAGTTATCACTCATTCGTTTATTCACAGGAGACAAGCGCGCTGAATTAAAGCATTGCAATTTAATTATCAAAACAATTATATTCGATACCGTTACATTAAGAAGGTATAACAGACGACAGCTTGTGAAATCACAAAACTAACATTAAACTACAAAAAAAGAGATCAATCTTTAAAAACTATTTAATTTATATTCATAAGATACAAACCTACTGGGATAAAAATTTAAAATTAAATATGACTTACGCTTTCATTCGATAAATACTCCATAATTACGCATTTCTTTTAATCCAAGCAATGGCGACGCTTAAAATGTGATTCTTTCTATATCATGAAGGAGCCATAGATGACATGCGCGGAAATCAATGCTCTGATTGGCTGTTCAGAAAAGTACAAAAAAGAAATGTTCAACTACTGTTTTAAATAAGACACTTCGTAGATAATTCCAACATATTTCTCGGTTCGTATATACCATGATCATACTAAGACACTTATGTATCTTAAATTAAGACATCTATTGTGTCTGAATTTTCAGATTAAGACGCTTAAGTGACTGAAATTCTTTTTCAGTCACTTATGTGTCTAAATTTAAGACGCCTATATTTGCAGTGCACATAATGAAAATGATAATGTTTTTAGGTATGTACCAGATATGACACATGGTGCAGTGAAAGGTTAAAGTTATTATACTATCAGAACAATAACAATAAAAAGACCTATTGAAGCCATTGGACTTGAAACAAAAAAAAAAAAATTGGTAAGATGTTAATTTTCCATTTGAAAAATAAATGAAAATTTTCTATAAATTTATCTTTGAATGTCACAAAAAGTTAAACATTTTCACTCGTTTATCGCGTGATACCCGACAAATCTTGTCGCTAACACTATTTCGGAATTCAGTTTAGGCTACCAATATTTCAGTTCGAAATCTTTGTAGTATATGTATTCCTATTTTAAAACAGAAATTAAGACAAGACAAAATTTCCAATCGAATGACCATTTTTGTTTTTCTCTGGAATAATTTAGCGACTGAATTTCATGGGGCGTATCTTATTCTATACTAACTATACAATTCAGGATTTTAAATAATTTAATACAAATTTATGCCAACAATAATTGCAAAAAACATTAAATTTTCACAATCAATGTCCTATATAATATTGACTAATATAATATCAGGATGTTTCTGGTTCAAACCAGTGTTTCCAGTGGGCTACCTTTTTTTAAATTCAGATTTCTTGATTACCACCACTTTTTTGAAACGGTAAAATTACCTTTGTTTTCGCCTTAATTAATATGTCATAAAATAAGGCGCATTTTACCATTTCAAAAAAGTAGTGCCAATCAAGAATCTGAATTAAAAAAAAGTAGTCAATCTGGCAACACTAGTTCAAACTTCGATTTTCGTAGCTAGCTGGCTTTCACTTTAAATCATGGAGCTGCAGTGCGCAGCAAAAGTTTAGACAATGATCGATTACGCTTCTGTACTGAGAAGTATGTAACGAATTGTAACTCAGCTGTCATATATTACTGGGGACTTATCCTTCATTCACAAACAATAAATTTAAATTTATACACTTTACGTAATATATAATGAGAAAAAAAACAAATTTAACATTGTGGCAAAAGTATAGACAATCTATCTGTTAACAGAAAAATATCCATAAATTAAAATCGAACTCCACCTACATTGTCTGCTAATAATGCAAAAATGTGACTTTCCATCGAAGAAACTAAATCCCGCATCACTTGGGGGTCTTTTTCGTACCAAACACGTTCAACAGCAGATTGAAGTTCATTTACAGAGGAGTATTGTCAAAATATTGCATAATCCGTAAGAGATATGATGCCACAACCACAAAAGGTTTCGATTGAGTTCAGATCAGGTCTACACGCGGGCCATTCGAGAACAGTAATATTTTGAGAGTTAAACAAATTTTTTGATTTGTATGCAACATGAATAGACACATTATCTTGCTCAAATAATACTTTGGCAGAGATAAAAGCTCACTAAATGGCTGTAAATTGTTTTCCGATGTATGTATGTAGTCTTACGCTGCTTGGCGACCATTGAGAAACTCCAGAGATACTTGAGAATTAAAACAAAGTTAGACCCAAATCATTAACCCTTTCGAGGATAAATGACACCTAATTTTAATTCCAAAATTTACAAACGGCACCAAGAATATTTAATTAAAATTTTCCTTTTATAATATACGTGAAAATAAGCAATTTCTTATTTTCTAATAACTTCGTCTATAAATTCTGGTGTCAGTCCATTATTTCATCAGTTTATAAACAGAATTACTACGCGACAAAAAAGGGGTAAATTTGTTGCGAGATTTCAAGGCTGGTTGCTTTACCATTTTCATGTAAACTAATTTACATCTTTCTTTAATTCATCTACGAAAGTATCCGTTGACACAGAAAGTCCTGACTAACTTTTAATGCGATTAGCAATCATTATTTTTCTAGATGCCAGTTTATAGATACTTCTATAATCTCGTTTTCTGGCCACATGAGGCCTTCCAGATCTATGTTTTGCTTTGAAAGAGTCACCCTTAGTCAGTACTTGATAGACAGACTTTTTTGGATGATTCCAAGAAGCTGAAATTTCTGCAACAGTCTTCCCTTTCAATTTCAGATTCCATGCTTTAATTACTTCATTTGACTGAAAATTTCTAGCTCGCGGCGTCTTCACTAACCGATACTGTCGCGACGTGCACTTAAATACTTCATGCATGTAACGTCATAAATTTGATATTTGCGTTTTTCCGTGAACAGTTGCTAAAAATCACAAAAGTGTCAAAACTTTTGCAAACGCTTTTTTTAGTTAAATTAAATAATATCCTACATTAAAACCGTCATTTCTGTGCTAAAACGTTTAATATATATTTAAAAATAAGTACAGCCATTTATACAACCCAAGTGTTCGTATTTTTTATTTAAAAGTTAAATATCTCCAGTGTCAAAACTTTTGCTGAGGACTGTTTTAATAAAAAAACCGCTATATCATTAAATTAGTGAAACTTCAACAATAACCGCTTTCGCAGGGGTTGATTAGCACCGGTGGAAACTTCCGCCAGTAAATTTATGCATAAATTTTCTCCTAATTTAAAACTCTTAATAACGCAAAATTTCAGTTATAAATAATGACAGAAACAGCTTTTCATTTTTACTGGTGGAAGTTTACTTTGGCGGAAGTCAGGCCCTGCCTTTTCGGCATATTGTGACAACCAGTGAAACAAACTGACTGTTTTGCCAAGTAAACTCACCCCAGTAAAAGCAAATAGAAAATTATACCATATTGGTGAGAAAATATTTCCCTGAATAAGACGAAATCTTCTGTTCAATTTTACTGGTGGAAAATTTACACCCGGTGGTGATCAGAAACTTTAGATCCAATTTTTAAAAAAGCAGCCGCCATCTTGTGACAACCTACTCAGTTATTTAACTCACAACTGGTGGACACTACACTGTATGTCTCCTCCTCTTTATTACCCGACTGAAAAGAAGGGTTTTGTGTTTCACACGTATCTGTGTATGTGGATTTCTTTATACCCTCGAAACATCCCAACGGCTGGATGGATTTTAATGAATGAGTTCTCTTTCAATTCGTCTTAACGGCCCAATGGTTATAGGCTAGGTTTTGTTTTTATAAATTCAAAATGGTGGCCGTAAAATACAAAATGGCAGTAGAGACGAAAAAAAAAATATTACGCACCCTATTGAGTGGCATATCATTGGATAGGTCTTTCAAAATGAAGACGATGTTTCATTGACTATTTTACAGTCAGAAGCTCCGTTAAAATATTATACAACCTGGAACTTGTGTATGTAGGATATCTAGCTTTACTGCAACTCTAACCATCATAGACATCTATAGACCTCATCAAAACAGTGTTTATAGATAGGAACTAACAATTAAACACAACTTAAAAGTCATCAATACAAGTAAATAAAAAAAATAGGTAAGTAATATAAAAAAAATATCTTTAGTCACTTCCTACTTAGGTGAATAAGAGAATTTTTTTCTCCCGTTCTTCATTCCTCTTGAATAGCGCTTAAAATACCTTGATCAAGAAGAGGGCTCTCTCGATTATTGAAAATTAATTAATTTAATTAATGAATTAATAGTTAAAAAAAACTGGATTAACATCAAGTGTCATCCAGTACAAGTTAAAAAAAATTATTTGAGCTTGATTGGATGAATAATAAGTATTTTATTAACGATTAAAAATTTGAACAAGATATATGTAGTTATAGAGTGTGAGCTAATAGTAGGAATTGAAAAAAAAAATAGTTTCACATTGATGAGAAATAATTAATTATTTCGCTTTTTACGCAGTCGAGTTTTTTGATTTTTTAAATTTAATTAAATTATTCTTAACTCCATTCTTTAAATAACGGTCTCTGTATGTTTAATCCTCGTTTGAAAAAGATGACCGTTGGACCGTTGGACCGAAAACCAAACAACCACAATTATTACGTAAATTAAAAAAGAAAAATTACAAAAATCCTTTATGTTGAGAAGAATAAAAGGTATAAAAAAGAACGAGAAGAAACAAAAAATATATAATAAATAAATAAACTGAACAAAGCATCTAAACATACTTCTTCGACCACACTTTTTCAGAAAAGGAGAGATGCTTCATTTCCACATAAATTTGGTATTAACACTATAGTACTAATGAAGTTAGGAGTGAAGAGGTTGAGACATACATTGTAGTGTCTACCAGTTGCGAGAGTGAAGTAACTGAAGATGTAGTCACAAGATGGCGACAGTTTTTTTTTTTTACATCGGATCACCAGTTTCTGGTAACCACCGGTGCAATCTTCCATTAGTAAATTTGAATAAGAAATTGTACCTTATTAATTGCAAAATTTCTCTCGCAAATATTGTAAATATTTCTTTTCGTTTACATTTGTGGAAGTTGACCCCGGAATTATAATCTCTTTCACAGACACTGAGAGGAGGTTATTTAGGTCCTCACAATATGGCCGAAACACGGGTACTGACTACCGCCGACTTCTTCTTAACTAAACTTCTTCTTAGTAAACTTCCGCCAGTGAAAATGAATATCAGTTTTTGCCATAATTATGACTGAAACTCTACACTAATAAGGCGTTTAAATAAGGTAAAATTTTCTATTAAAATTTAATGGTGGAAATATGCCCTGGCAGTAATCAGCCTTACGAAACTGGTTACAGGTGAAGTTTCACTACTTTGACGATGTGTCAATTTCTCTTTATTCATAGTTCCATGATACTACTAAATTCAAAAAGTTTGGAATTTGGCTTTCCTAGCGGTTATAATTTATTGATATCATGCGCTACGCACAACCACCTTCATAGCACACCCCTTTCAGAGCTCTGCACTTCTGTCAGCGTGAGCATAGATGCTGAAAACATTCCTGGATTCCTTTAGATGTGGTCGTTTACATTGCATCTGTCCCAGCTTCGTCAACATTAGATACATTCTTGAACCTCCTGTCAGTGTGAATGAAAGAGATTATAATACCCAAGCCAACTTCCACCAGTAAAAACGTATCAATATTTTTAGCATATTTGTGAGAGAAATTTTGCATAGATAAGCCTCTCAAATTAGGTGAAATTTTCTATTTAAAATTTACTGGTAGATGTTTGCTTCGGCGGTCATCAAAAACTAATGACCCGATGTAAAAAATTGGCCGCCATCTTCTGACAACTTCCTCAATTACTTCACTCATAACTGGTAGACTCTGCACTATATGTCTCCTTCTCTAAATTCATAATTCCATTATAAAATCCCCGCACTGAGGACGAACTCCTTCCTCACCACCAAAACCTGATTACCAACTGGACAAACTTCAAGTAAATTTTAATAGAAAATTTCGCCTTAGTTGAACGTCTTATTCATGCAAAGTTGCCGTCATGAATAAGGAAAAAATTTCTATTCATTTTGACTGGTGGACGTTTTCACCGTTGGTAATCAGACCCTGCACACCACATCTTACATCTCTTCACCACGGTAAAATACTTCCCATCTCCTCTACTCAGGTTGGAAATATCAGCATACTCTTCTAACTTTTCGTTCATAATAGTATTATTATTGCTTTGATATTATTTGAAACAGTCTGCAGAATAAATTATATGACAACTCAAATAATAGACATTATTCAGTAGTGGGAGCAGACACGCCTTTGCAGATATGTAACACCCAAAAAAGAATGTTTATGAGTATTTATTGGCATTATTATTGGACGGCGGGAAGCACTATTGAAATATCCTTTCCATCTATTTTTTTTTTCATATATACCCGTAGCTGATGTACAGTCGCGGAAAAAAAGTAAACACCCTCTACTAACTCCTCAACAAATTATCATAGAAGAAAGTTACTGGTACCGAACGTTTGGAAATAAAGTTTACTTATAAATGATGTATATAAAATTTGCTTAGGAGGCCATCTACATATAAAAACGAACCCAAACATCATTTTTTTTCAATAGCAATACCCAATTTTAACAAGACATTTCAAATCTTCGGTTCAAACTATGCCTAGACACCAAATTTCAGGTCTTTTGAATAATAAGTTTTTGAATTATAAACATTCAAAATTTAGCGCTTCTAATGTTAAATTACATTTCATATTTTTATTAATATCTGCTGAAATTATAGTCCTAATGTGCTAATTTTTTGTGTAGCAATAATACTAAAATACCCATACATAAATACGTTGATTTGCAATTTTTATAATTTTATGATATAAATTATGATTTATGAAACTAATGCTCGAAAAAATTATGAATTGCAACTTACAATGTTTTTGATGGATTTAGATTTATTAAGTCCTGATTTATGGAAATCCAAAATTTCACCTTTTTCTTCCAAGTAGTTTTCAAATTATGCTTAAAAAATGGCAAAATTATGATTTAAGGGCCCCTTTAATGATAGAAGTGACTAGATATTTTGAAATTTCTTATGCTATCCTGTAATCTAACAGTCTTCAACGACTGCTTTAGATGCCTTGATCAAGAAGGGGTCTTTCTCGGTCAACAATCAAGTACCGAACTTCAATTTGGATACAGCCCCTGAAATGGGCTCCTTTTAAAATAATTAATATCTCTGAAACATATAGTACGAATTGCATAACAATTTGTTTTTAGGCTAATTGAAGGACGTAGAGTTCATTTATGCTGTCAGAATTGTGTACTGCTATTGAAAAAAACAAAGTTATGGTTCGTTTTAATATGTATATGACCCAGTAATAAAAATTTATATACATCATTTAAAAATATGCTTTATTACCAATCGTGTGGTACCAGTAACTTTATTCTACGATAATTTGTTTAGGAGTTAGTAGGGGGTGTTTACTTTTTTTTCCCACGACTGTACGTCAATAACCAAGACTGAAGACACTTAGTAGATGACGATAACTTGGTTTTTTTTTTTCAGTTAGAACCTTGTCGCTCTAAGACAATGATATCAAAGCTTCCACTTAGTCCGTTTTTTGAATACTACTATTTTTCAAAGAAAAATCTTCTTTGTAAATTTAGAAGAAACTTACCTCGAAGGGCGTTTTTATTTGAGACGCTAGCGGTGTCATTTTCATACATAATTCATATGAAAGTTAATCAAATGTCGAATTCTGTAAAAAGTTACACATTGCATTTAGAAAACGCACTAAAAATTAATTCCCGATAATTTATCTATAACAAAAGAAAAAAAAATAGGAGTATTATACAATTAATAAGATTTAAATAACCCCTTAACGGTCGCATTAAATTACAGTTTAAAATTTCAAATTGTTTGTTGGCACCACTTTTTGAAAAAGAAATATTCAGAATTTTTAATGACAGGTAAAATGACACCATAATAAAGCCAATTACACTATTTTATAAAACTGGTGGGAATCAAACAATCTGAATAATAACATACACAGCCCGTGAATATCACGGGAGCGAGAATTACGGGGATAAACAACTATTATCATTATTACAACACGCTTATCTGGAAAAATCGATTCGAGAGATTTAAATACAACTACAAATTTTATTTGGCACATTAGCATATATTATATCCTCATCTCTTTCACTTTTATTCGAAATGGTCTGCGTGCGTAATAAAGTCTACATATTCATTTTAACTTGGCAAACTCAAGAGAGTGGATAAATATTCTGAAATGTCGTGCTTACATATAATAAAAGCACAAGCATGTCGATATCAAATCCATAATTTAACAGTTTTTGGGGCTGGTAGTAAGTTTTTCTAAAAACACGCCATGATATAAAAGATAAAATTCAAAAAGTGAAGTTTTTGTTTTTTATTTAAAAAGCCGGGGATGTTTTTAGAAACGTTTAAATGGTATGTATGAGAAGTTTTATAAAAAATAAATAAATAAGTATCTAACATAAATAAATTAATTTTAATCGTTTTATGTGCCTACAATTTTTAAAAAAAATTGGGAAATAACAAAATTCATAAAACATAAAACAACATACACATAGCTGTCAACTTTTACGCTTTTTTCTTACCACTATTTTTGAAGAGAAATTATTTTTATTATTAAATCATCAAAAACTTAGGATTAAATAGGGTAATTTTTCTGTTTAGAAATAGTGGTATGAAAAAACCTCAAACGTTGACAGCAAAGCATAAATACATAAAATATACATTGCATTATCACAAAAGAAGAGTTTGTTTTTTAAGGTATTGTTTGTTTAATGTGCAACAGCAATTTTTTGCTCACATAAATTAAACATATCAAGTGACAATTAGACAACTAAAAAAGTCCTATTTTTAATAAGAAATAAATTTATAAATAATACAAGTTTAATTTTTTAACGTATATTTTGGAATTATCCAATCAGTATTCCCACTTTTATCAAAAAATATTATTTATCAAAAAGTGTCTGTTTGCAGGGGCGTCGCCATGGGGGGGGGGGGTATGGGGGAGAGCCTCCCCCCAATATTTGTGAAGTTGGGAAATTTGAGCTTAGAGTTGGGAAATTCTGGATTTTTGAGACATTATGAAATTTTTATTGTTTTGGCGATTATGTTTCTGACTGAGTACTGTAACAGTAAGCAAGTCAAACTATCAAAAGAAATACAAAAAGAAATCAGCCACACTCAATCTATCATTGTAATTTTCAGTTCTACAAAAATATTATACATCTACCAGACCTAAATTTCTCTACTCCTATCCACCAATAGCTGACTATCCAGTTCCTTTATTTCCTTCAAAACTTTGTTCCTTTCTCAAAAATTTCACCCTTCCTCCCTTTCCCCTCCCAAAAGAGAATTCAGCTATTTTAATCCAAAGGGATTGCAGCTTCTTTTGAAAATTGGAGATCACTTGTAGCACAACAGAAAGGAATGTAGTCAGCTACTTGAAACACAGCTGGGCAAGAAGATTTGATGAGTTTTCACAAATTGCACTAATTTTGCGATTTTTGGGCAATATTTTACTCGTTCTCGTGATTTTTTTGCTCCGAAAATTAGTTAACCCTTCGCTGTCAAGACAAAAGCATTATATGAGCAAATGTGAATATAAGAAGTCGCTAGTTTAGATAAATTTGCCACATTTTACCTTTATTTGTGTGCGGAAATATATATATGTCCTGTTAATTTATATTTATAAGTGTGTATGAAATTTTAAACCAAAAGTCCAGTGTTGTGTGTTTAAAGCTGTTCTAAAAAATGACTATAAATCTTAGCACGAAAGAACCCTTCATAATAGGAAAAGAGTTTTCGTGCAAGATTTTGGAGCATCTAAAAATCCATTCGAGGATGAAAAAGGTAAAAAAGTGGATGATTTGAATTTAGATCAGAAATATGACCACGAAAGCAGTCCATCAACTAAAGAAAAAAATCGACATACAGGTTGACATAAACACTGACAGGTTGCACTTGAATAAAATTTTGAAGGAATAAAGATTTTCTTATAGACAAGTTCATAAACAATTATGAATATTAGGATGTGATTGAAGAAGCTGACTTCTGAAAGCACCTTGGGAAAACGGTTTCACCAAATGGAATAGATAAAAATAATAGCCTAGCAATGGACATTGATACTCATAAGTTTTACAGGGAAGAGTTATAAGAAATACAAGAAAATTTTGGCAATTTAGTAATGGGCTTAAATGACAATGTTCCCTATATCAGGAGAATATTGCACCAATACATTCCATATTTAAATTACAATTGCGCAAGGCAAATTTGAGTATCACTAACTTAGAAAAGTTAATAATGTTTCCACCTGGATATGAGAAACCGGATGTACATGACTTCCAGAGTCAAATAGAAATAAACCAAATCCCAACTCACTTAACAAACCTTTTACTCATGCCATGAAATTCAAAGACTGGGTCACACTGTCAAACTATATACTCGTACCTTAACATTCCCTGCAGCTTATCTTTTTGGCGTTGCATCTAATGAAAGAATCTTTAGTCAAATAAAAATTTAAAAAATATATATTGCAAGCTACAATGAGGCCTGACAGACTTGACAGACTAATGCTTTTAAAATGTGAAAGTGAAATAGTGGATTTTATTAAACTGGACGATGTTAGGTTAGATTCATCAGGGTTAGCTTCTTTGAAGACCAAAAGAATTTATGTTAAATGAAAACTATTTAGCTGTGCCAATCCCAAAACCTTATTCTATCCCATACATGTTAATACTTCAAAATTTGCAATCACAATGTTAAAATTAAATAACAATTCTATGCCCATAATAATGAATTCTAAAGGTTTAATTGTGTGCATTTAATTTATAATTCGTTTAATTGTGTGCATTTAAAAAGGAGATAGAAGGATCGCATTTTTCAAACAAATCATTGAATTTTGACACCCATGCTCTTAGGTGTCTGCAACCAAAATTCCAAACCTTCCAAAGAGCTCAAAAGCGATACCTTTGGACAGTATACACAATGCCCAATAACAAAGTGTAACCGAATATGAAGTTTGACTAAATTTCCGTGCATTAGTTTTTCAGAGATAGCTAACGCGAAAATCGTATTATGCCCAATAACAAAGTGTAACCGAATATGAAGTTTGACTAAATTTCCGTGCATTAGTTTTTCAGAGATAGCTAACGCGAAAATCGTGAAAAATGCTGCACAGCAGTGCCACAGATATATACAAAAACCTAATAAGCACTAAATTATGTCGAGGTTTAACAGAATATGAAATTTGATCAAATTTTGTGCAACAGTTTTTGAGATATAACAATCGCTAAAATCATGTAAATCATGAAAAATACAGCATAGCAGCGCCACCTTTTGGGTAATTTACACCAAAAACTAATCAGTATTAATTTTTATTAAAGTATAACTGAATCTAAAGTTTTATAAAATTCCGCGAATTGGTTCTTGAGATGGAGCACCCACAAAATTTGCGTCACATTCATACAGACAGACATTTTCTAAAAACAGTCAAATCATGTTCAGGACCTTCTAAAACGTGTCAAACCGTCGAAAACCAGTTGTAGAATTTTTTTTTACCAATTTAATACTTTTGTCTTGTAAAGACAGAAGAAAGTAAAACGCGTGTTTGTTTTTTTATTAAACAAACCAATAATTAGAATTTTTATATTTCTAGTTTCAATATTTTTCTTTGGAAAGGAATTTTTTATGCATAAGCTTCATTATCATTATTACACACTTTGTGTATATCACTTTAGTTGAATGCTGAGGAATTTGTTTCATGTTGGGAAATTTTCGAACTCTCCTCCCCCGAAAAAATATCTGTAGCTACGCCCCTGTCTGTTTGCAGCTTTGCATGAAAATTTCATGAAATTTTCAGATGTAGATAATTCTGCATATAAGTATGCGATATATAAGTATTCGATATATAAAAATTTTATAATGTTTTTTAAGGTGTTTTTAAACCGTTTTGTCTGAATTTTGTTTGCCACAACAAATTTCGAATATTAATTTTCACGTTATTTAATCGCAAATTTTTGTCATTAAATAAGGCAAATTTTTCTATTCTGTAATAGTGGTAATATAGTAGCCTGAGGGTCACAGGTTGAATATTCCCAGTTTAAGGTGCTATTTCACTCACGTGAAAACACCCGCTAGCTAATATTAACCAGTAGTAGCATTTATGCTGCCATCCTTGTTCCCAATTTAGTGTATTTTTTTATTCAGATATTCCAAATTCATACCAAAAATTTAAAACAGTAATATTTGCTTTTTTTAATAACAGAAATTCCGTAATTACATAAAGTGAAATTTATTATTTAGATTTTCTGGTATGAATTCGGATCTCTGAATGACGGAATTTCTAAAACGCATTGTACTATAGGCATTAGAGAATTAATCCTATGGGGAAATTTTTGTAAATATCTCTTTTGCATTTTAATATTTTAAAATGATATTTTTTGCATTGGATACCTTAGGTCGATCTGTACAACGGCCGTTTTCAACTTTTTTGATATTTTTTCAGATTTTTCTATAAGGATACGAAGGTATCCTTATATATATAAAAAAAAAAAACAACCCTGCAAACAAAATGTAAAAAGCAGAAAACGGCCTATGCACATATCAACCTCAGCTTTCCAAAAAAAAAAAAAAAAAAGAAAAAATCATTTAAAAACATTAAAATGCAAACGAGATATTTTAAAAAAATTCCCTCATAGGATTAATATTAGCGAGCTGGTGTTTTCGTGTGTAGCCCATTAAGTGGTAACTCCACTTTAGCCGTTTCGGAATTTCGAAAAAGATCTTTAAATACCATTTATACGTACGAAAATCATATTTTACTAGTTAGAAATCGATGTCAAAAATGAAAAGCCATTATTGGAGCTGTAGAAGTAGCGTACGGCACAGCGTGTTCAACAGTAACAAAACATTTAACCCTTTCAGGGGCTTGCCCCTGAATACGGTACTGTATGGTACTGCTATTTACAAAATGCTGAAATGAGTGATTGACACCAGAATTTAGAAAGAGATTTATTTCAAAATATACAACAGCTTTATTTTCCCGTGCTTCGTAAAAGAAAATGTTTCATTCCTTTATTCTGGTTCCAGTTTGGCATTTAGAAATAAAAATTAGGTGGTCCAAAAATGAACCACTGCCCTTGAAGGTGTTAAGCGCGTTTTTCAGTAATGCATTTCCACAATAGTTGGGCATTCTAGTTCCGAAAAGCTTCTGTTAGTGAATTAGGATCTTTTTCCAATTTAATTGTCACATATTTTCTGGTGAAGTATGCAGAATATTTTTGAAATGTTGATATCTCGCTTTTCTGTGTAACTTAAATTAACGAAATTTTTGGTTGAAAATTTAAATTTCATTTTTAATTAAAACCATTTCACTAAAAATGCATGTTATTTTTTTAATATGATAATATATTTAATTAACTTTTGGACTAAAAAACTACTTTTGAACAATTTTTTTGTTTAAATTTTCTAGGTCGTCTAAAATGAGATCGTGCTCACCGTTTGACCCTGTTTTTTGGAAGCGCCCCATCCCGTCAGCTGTCAAGCCACCATTTTTTTATACATCAAATTTGAAAAATACAGATTTGTATATTATTATATGCATGATGAATTACCGTAAATGGATTTTTATAAACACTTTGCATTTTTTTTTCCTGAGAAGGAATTGACACTAGAACCGCCATAGTGGTCATTTTGACCGGTACCAAATAAAAATACTTCGATTCGAACTAGAAATTTCCTTCTAAAATAGGTTAAATGTGGACCACGGAGAAATAAGTTAAATAAATAAGTTAAATAGTTTTTAATAAAAATTCTGGTGTAAATTATTTTTATAACACTTGAGTAAAATTTCCGGCGGTTCTAGTGTTAAACTTATCCTAAGAATATTAAAAAAAAAATATTTGGATGCGTGTACATTTGATTAAACTTTAGGTAAATGAAATTTGTCTCGGGTGCTATCTCGGGTACATTTATCACTACTTAGTAAGAGTTGGCCAAAAAAAGTAGGAAATTACCCCGTACATTTAATCGCCAAATATTCCCAGACAAAAACGGAAATATCCATTCGACTGGAAATTATGTCTTCTTTCAATTTATGTTCAACAAATAAACTTTGGGGTCGTTTTCATAATGAAATTGTACCAAACTGTGAAAATTTCAATATGAATACATAATTTGGACATCATATTGGGATTTTCCGTTACATTTTACTTTAGGATACCAAGCACGAAGTTATTCAGTCAAGTAATTTAGAATTAATGAAGTTTTAAAATTTAGAATTCCTAATGTTACATTCATACATAATTCTTTCAAAACAGCTTGCAATGGTGGTGGTTTTTTAAGCATAACTTTAAAACTACTTAGCAGAATGAGCTGCAATTTTGTCGAATATTTAAAGCTTCCAGAAATCGATTTCTCTTTAAGAAATTCATAGTTTACAATCCATATTTGTTTCGAAAATTTATTTCGAAAATATATAGTTTTTGAAATTAATTTTCCAAATATCTCTAAGACCTTATACAGAAATTTCATGCCCAAAATGATTCAATTATCCCTCGCATTTGGTAACAATAAATTTATTTTTGGAAAATTCATCCGTAAGTATCTAATGGTACAACAGTGTTGAAGTGCCCTGGACTGGGTACATATACAGGGTGTCCATAATTAAAAGACTATACTTTAAAGTTGTCTACAAACGAAACTATTATTCATAAAGTTGTGAAATTTTGTGAAATACATAATAAAGGGATGGGAGTTTGTTTAAGCGAAAAAAAAATAGTTCAAAATTTAGCCACCAGTGGGCGTTTTTAATGAATTACACATTTGCATACATTTTCGATAGTATAGAAATTTTATATATTAACTTTACCTGATATTAAAGACAGAATTTCATGACCTGTTCTTTGCATTTCCCAGAACACACGCGGTCAAATGCGGAACATGATATCTTACGATTTCAGATGGAATCTGAAAATTTTGACCTTCATGTGGAACATGTTTGGTTGTAATAAAATTTGTAAACTATCGTAAGTGTATGCTAAATGTGTAATTCGTTAAGAACTGCCCTCTGGCGGCGAAATTTTGAACTTTTTACGCGCAAACAAATTCCCATACCTTTATTATGTCCTTCAGAAAATTTCACAACATTCTGAACAATACTTCCGTCTGTAGACAACTTTAAAATGGGTCGTTTAATTATGGACACCCTGTACTTGGCAACTCTTCCGTTTTTTAACTCCAGTTAAAATAAACATAGTTGAACTAGAAATTTTGTTTAATGAACTAAATGAGGTAGATTTCAAATGTATACCACATAGAAACAAGGAATATTTAATTAATCCATTAACGCCCAAATTATTATCTTCATTAAAATGTAAATTTTGGATTTCCCACCACTTTTAAAAGAAGAGTAATTTTTATTCTATTTTATCAAGTATAGAAACAAATACCAATTTTCACATGTAAAAACATAGCCAAATCCTTCCCAAAGTGTCGTTTGGAAGTCGTCAGTGTTAAGGGGTCTCAGGACGCTTAAAGCTCTAAAATTTTCGAAATTTTAAATTTTTTAGATGTTAAACTTCTATGTTTTCTGAACATTTTGATGCAATTGTTATCTTGAAATTACCATTAGAACAGAAGTTATGGCATTTAGAATTATATTCGCTCAATAGCTGAAGCGGTGTTTCTAAAACTTTGCAGTAATTTTTCTCCAAATGACGTTTTTGGGCATAACGCGTACGATATCTCAAAAACTTTTGAATATTTTTTCATGAAATTTTCAAAACATATGATTCATGTTAGTCTGTATAAACTGAACCTAAAATTTCCTTTTTATTGTAAAAAGAAATTTTTTTAGGGTAAAGAAATTTATTGTTGAAATTTTCTAAATTTTGCATTAGCTAAATACAACTTTGTATTAAAAATATAAAAATGCTTTAAATACAAATTTATTTAGGTTCAGTGTCATTATTATAATCTGAGGTATAAGTAGGCACCAAAAATTTCATTCTAGTTGCAAAATTTATTTTGTAATCGTGCGCATAATCTGTTATGCCGATTTTCTGCTCGTCAAATGTCTGACAGTTTAGAGCCCCCTGTAAATGCTAATTCTGCATAATGCAATCTTTCAAATATTTGAAATGAAAGAACATACTTTTATTAGTACTACATACTACATACTACATACATAACTACATACCTGTACTCGTGAAAGAAAGCACATATTTATCTTCATATTTACTGGTGTGAAAAGCGCTTTCTTGCCATTAATATAGCGTCCTCAAATGATGACACTGGGCGTCAATGGGTTAACACTCTTCCTTATGAATGATAAAAAAATAAAATAAAATATTCTGTGAATCGGTACCTTAACATTAAACACAGAAATCGATTTTTAGAAGCATCAAATATGCGAATACAAAATTACAGCTCATTCAATCAAAAACATAGCTGCCAACTTTTACGTTTTTTGTTACCACTAAAATTTAACAGAAACATTTGCATTATTCATAGGTGCCAATCTCAATCTAATCTTCCGTAATACTTGCGTTAATTTGACCTTGGTTTAATACGTTTCGAACCAAAAAATTTTTTAAGAGATGAAATTAAATATTTTCCACGTAGAAACCTGGAATTCAATAAATAAGCATTCATGAAATAAAAAATTTTCTAGTTCGAAATGTGATTAACCTGGGTCAAATTAATCCAGACATTACGGAAGATTAGTGGAAGGTTGGTAGCTATGATTACACAGGCCTGCGATGAAAAAAATACAAGGCTATTGATGACTGAACTTCATGTATTTTTTGGTGCTAGTTAAAAAACAAATAATGAAAAAATTCTATCACGTCACATTTTCTTGAAAAATATTGGGTCGATTGGAAAGTCGTGTCGTGTAGGAAAAATCAATTCGTACCGGTAATTTCTGCCAGGTAATTATTAGACATTAGATACCGGAATCAATGTCTAATAATTAAATGATAGAATTTTCCGATGCGAATTGATTTTCGCAACACGACACAACTTTCCGATAGACCCAGTTGTTTTAAACCGTTTAAACCTATAACAAAATAATCGATTACTGAAAAATCAAATTGCCTCACCGAGAATCGATTTTTTTTTACATAGATTTACATGGATAAAATCACTGTTGTCAGATAGTACATGCAAAATTGTCCGAGAGAATTCCATTTCAAATAGGATTTCAGCAAAAATATCGATATCGATGTTACAAAAAATTCTGATGTGATGGGGGAAAGTGAAGGTCATTTTCGAAATCAGCCCACCAAATAACATAAAAATCAGCGAAAACTTCTCTTGTATTTTTCAAAAATTTCAATTTCGCAGGCCTGTGTTATTTAATCGGCAGATTCAGTCGATTAAATAAGACAACATTTATTTTTAAATGTAAGTGGTGAGAAAAAAGCTTTAAAGTTGGCAGCTATGATCAAAAAGTTTTTGAGTTATGCTTAACACTAGAACTACCGTGAACCGTCATTTCGACGACTACCATATGAATATGTTTTGGTTCAAACCAGAAACTTGATTATGAATAAAGTTTAAAAGATAAAGATATGAAAAACGTTAAATAATAAAATTAAACTGTTTTAAATCAAAATTCTGGTGTGAAATATTTTTATAAAACTTGACTCAAATTTCCGGTAGTTCTAAGTGTTAAAAAAACTCCACGTTTCAATCTGATTTGCAACGACTACATATTGATTTAACATTTAGAATTTCAATCTATTCCTTCCAAATTCCTAAACTACTTCAGCGAATGACTCCCTGTTTGGAATACTCAAGTAAAATTTGAGGGAAAAGTCATATGGCGTCAATATTAGTTGTTCCTATTAGAAATTTCAAAGTTTGTACTATTTCTCTCAAAAGCCCCTAAGTTCATTTTTATAACATACATTGAAAGAAGAAATGATTTCCTGTCGAATGGCTATTTCCGTTTTTCTGTGACAATTTGGAGATTAAAAGGGATGGGGGCTTATTATTTATTTATTTTAGTCGACTGTACATTCATGACATACAAAAATCTCTAGCAATATAATAAAACTCACATTCCAAACTTAACAATTAATTCCAAATATTTGTAGAAGATGCATAAGTGCATAAGTTTAAATATGGAAATCATATACATTAGATATTTTTAAAAGTACACTTTAAACTACTTTCAAGAACATTTAATAAATTAATAACTCCATAACGCTGAAAACCCTTGAACAATATAATTACACTTAGCACGCCTTATAATTTCATCTAAGCCACATAACTTCTGCAGAGTGAAGATGCATGTTGTGTAATAACTAAATGGCGTGAGAGCCTTTAATTAATCTATGGATTTTACGCGTGCATGTAAGCACAAATCCTTAAGCATACATACCATAATTATACAACGCACTGCTTTACGCTTTATATTCTTAATCATTATTTTCTATCCCTATTTATGTGAAAATTAGCGTTTATTAACATTCTCTTTTTTTTATTAATTCTTTCTTATTAACTCTTTGTACTGTTTAACCCCTTAACGATCGCATTAAATTACGGTTCAAAAATTCAAATTGCTTATTGACACCACTTTTTTGAAAAAGAAATATTGACCTTGTTTAATGATAGCTAAAATGATACCATAATAAAGCCAATTTGCACTATTTATAAAACTGGCGGGAATCAAACAAATCTGAATAATCTGAATAAAAGACACAACCCGTGAATATGACGGGAGCGAGAATTAAGGGGTTAAAAGTTTTTTTAAACATAGAGGTCATCTTTTATGTCTACCATTATTTCTAAATGAAATATATTATAGTTATTATATATTTCTATCGCAAATGTCCAAGGCTTAGGAGATCGGTTCAAAGAGAAATTGTACCAAACTCTGAAATTTTTAATACGAACGCAAATTTGCCACAGAATATTTTACATTAGATATCAAACTGGAAGTCATTAGATGACATAGTTTAGGAATTAGAAAGGTTTAAAGTTTGGAACTTCTAATGTTAAATTTCTTTTTAACCCCTTGAGGGGCAAGTGATTGCGTTACTGTAATGTTGAACTCATACCGGAATCTTTGAAAAATTTTATTTCAAAATAAGTAAAAGCAATTTTACGGCTTTTTTCCGCCAAAGCTAGAAAAGCAAAATTTAATAAAATTTTTCTGGTGTAAAACTTCATTAATCGTAGGTGGTATATAATATATATCGGTGCCCCTCAAGGGGTTAATCGTTGATAATTATAAACCTTTTAACAACAACAAAAAGAAAAAAAAACTTGATTTTATATTAAATTCAAAAATATTCGAGGGACTTTCAGCCCACCCTGTATTAGCGTAAAAATCCTCCCCCCCCCCACTGTAAATTATAGTTCTTCAAATGAACTGAGAGTTGAATTTAAACGTTTTACAATTTTTTTTCATGGAACTATTAATAAAGAGGAACTGACATATCCTTAAAATAATGAAGCCTCAACTGTAACTGCTTTCGCAAGGGTTGATTACCGCCGGGTCAAACTTCCACCAGTAATTTTAAATAGAAATTTTCTCCTTATATAAACGTCTTTTTAACTCAAAATTTCAGTGATAAATAATGGCAAAAACAGATATTCGTTTTTACTGGTGGAAGTTTATTTCTACGGTAGTCAGGGCTTGCGTTTCCGCCATATTGTGACAGCCTAGACAACCACCTGTCGGTGTTAGTGAAAAAATTATGATACCTGTGCAAAAGGTCACCAGTAATAACAAATAGAAATTTTAAGCATATTTGTAAGAGAAATTTTCCATGAAAAAGTCGCTAAAAGAAGACAAAATTTACTGGTGGAAGTTTGCTTCGCCCATCATCAGAAACTATTTATGCGATGTAAAAATTCAGCCGCCATACTGTGACAACCTCCTCAGTTACTTCACTCGCAACTGGTAAGACAATATACGAGGATGAATCAAATATAAACCGGAATTTTTGTTTTTTAATTTATTGGTACAAGATACAAAACAAAAAGTTACATATTATTTTTCTATATAATCTCCTGACTTCAAAACACATTTTTCCCAACGGGTCGGAAGTTTTTTGATGCCGTCATCATAGAAAGAAGAAGGGTGTGTCTCAGCCAATTGCGCAAGAAGGTTTCAACAACAGTGTCATCGCCGAATCGTTCACCTCCTAATGCTCCTTTCAAAGGCCCAAACATGTGATAATCACAGGGGCACTAGAGAGAGGGTGTTCCAGGGATGATCAATACATTTCCTCAAACTTTTCGCGAGTCAGGTTGGCTGTATGGGGACGTGCACTGTCATGAAGCAAAATCACTTCTCTGATCAGAAATTCACGTCTTTTCCACAGATATGCACGTTTTGTTTCATCCAACAGCTGACAGTAGTAGGCAGCACCCTCGAGAATGTCCCGAATGGCGCTAATGTTTTCCTAAGTCAAACTTGTTCGAGGGGGGGGGGGGTGTGAGGGGCTGTTTTCAACTTCTGTTCATCCTTCCACAAACTTTCTGTGCCAGTCATACTCTTGTGATTTCTGCAGGCATGTCTCCCCAAACTGTGCTTGAAGTCTTCCTAAGATTTCAGTCGGTCTTACGTCTTCATTTGTGAGAAAATTAATGATAATGCGTTGCGCAACGTTGGGGTGAACACCTCCCTTATTTATCCTGATGCCGACAAAGGAACGGAGAGGGAAGCACATATCGGTGCATAAATAGTCATATGACATCCCCACCTGCCATGCGCAGAGGTTTGAGCGCCCTCGCGATGACCTCCAAGCCTCCAGAAATTCCGGTTAATATTTGATTCACCCTCGTACTATATGTCTCCCCCTCTTTATTCAAAACTCCATTGATTGTTTATGCTATAAACGCTTTTAACGATTAAAACATTGCTTTTTCAGGGCTCCCAAATGGTCCGCTTTTTGAATACCGGTATTTTGTTAGGAAAATTTTCTTTTTAGATTATTTTTGCAAGTTTGGCAAAAACCGCCTTTGAAGGTTAATTCTGACAAAAATGTAGAAATCTAGCATGTAATTGTCTGTTAAAAAAAAAGATATTGGTATTCAGTTGGCGGACCATTTGGGAGTCCTGCTTTTTGTTTTCCCTGCAACAGTCCTATTAACACATTGCCATCGGTCAATTTTTACCAAATATGAATTTTAAAACAGTACAAGCTCCCCCCTGTTCTGAAATTCTTTTGTAAATTGGTGTTCTAGATAGGTTTCCCAAGTTTCTACATCGGTAAATATCATTCAAAGTACGAATTTGATATAAAATGTCTTACAATCTATAAAAAATATGGGCCTATATTATAAAAATATTTTCTGTAAGGTAGAAGCCACGCCCTTAGTCAATGATGTTTTTTGAAAGAAAACGAGAATTCTCGTTTCCCGATGTGAATGTGTTAAGAGAGAAGAAAATTGCAGTGTAGCGACTTTCTCGCCAAACAGATGACGCTACGTCACTTGATGAAAATCGTTGAAAATGAAATATTTTAAATGCTTTTTGTTTTTGTTTTTGGTGAATTTCTAAAAAAAAGTACAGAGCCAATTTCGATGAGATTTAAATGTGTTCAGTTCGAGAGAACCCTCTTTCAATAACAATAATAAAAAAATCACATGACTCGGTCGCGTAGTTTCGGAGTAATCGGTGAACACACACATAAAAAAATACGCGCGAATTGAGCCCTCCTCCTTTTTTGAAGTTGGTTAAAAAACAAATTGGCAAGTATTTTTTAAAGCATAACTCAAAAACTACTTATCGGAAAGAGCTGTAACTCACTCACTCCGCTTCTTGAACACCACTATTTTTATAAGATAAATTTCCTTTATAAATTTCGTTCAAACTTACCTGGAAAAGGGTTTTTCTTCCAATTGTTGCCCAAACCTACCACGGAATTTTTTCTTTAATAATAGTGGTGTTAAAAAAAAAAACGGTCCAGTGGGAGCCCTGCGATTAAAGAAAGTGAAACTTACTATTAAATTTTTGTGGTACAAAAAAGCGTAAGATGTTGGCAGCTGTGCATATAAGATTAAAAAATTATGTGTTCGTACGAAAATTTCCAGAATTTAGTACAGTTTTTCTATGAAGACGTCCTCTAGGCCGTTTTCAAAAAAATGTATTTAAAAAAAAGACATAATTTCGATTCGAATGGCTATTTTTGTTTTTCTCTGCTAAAATGTAGTGATTGAATTTATGGGGTATATCTTTTTTTATACTAGCTGTATGTAGTAGTGTGATATTTATTATAATTCCAGGAAATTTATTTATTTTCTCCCTAAGAAAAAAATAAAAAGAAAAGTGCCCAGTTAAACTGATGGCATGGGGCTCACAGGCTATTCACACAAATTGTATATTATACGGTTATTTCAAAGGACAATGCCCCTCAAAAAATAAATGAAGAGGGATTAGCTCCCGTTTCCCCCCTTTATACTTAATCAATGAATCTCCAAATTTAATCAGGGAAGCTGCTTAACATAATAAACCGGTATACCAAATTTGAAGCAAATCAGATAATTCTGCATAAAAAAATCATATCGCTAAATTAGGGGGGTGGTCTAACCGCCATTCCCCCCCTTTATATTTAACTAATGAACCTCCAAATCAGGCAAGCTTTTTATCAGAATGAACATAGAAAAAAAAGTAAATTGGATAATTCTGCATGAAAATCCATTTATATAAATTAAGGGGAGGGGACTTGCCCCTTTTCCCCCTTTTATACTCAACTAATGAAGCTCTAAATCTAATGAAGGAAGCGCCATATCGGAATAAACCGGTATATTAAATTTGAAGCAAATCGAATAACTCTGCATGAAAAACTCTTTATCTAAATTAAGGGGGGGGGGGGAACTAGCCCCTGAACCCCTTTATACTTAACCAAGAAACCTCCAAATTTTAAGAAAGGCAGCTCCTTAACATAATAAACCGGTATACCAAATTTGGAGAAAATCGAATAATTTTGCATGAAATACCCATTTATCTAAACTAAGGGGGTAGCCCCCTTTCCCCCCTTTATACTTCACTAATGAACTTTCAAATTTAATCAGGGAAGCTCCTTAACATAATAAGCCCCACCAGTGGCCGAGAGGTTCTGCTCTCGAAGCTGGTAGACGGGAGGTGCTGGGTTCGATCCCAATCGCGCCCGTCGGCCTAATCGTTCGGAGTTTTCGTGGTTTTCTTCGAACCTTGGTTCTCCAAGCGTTAATATGGGTTAGGTTCCCTTAGAAAGACCTCCACGGAAGGTACTCCCCTCCTAGGGCCCATATCCCACGTGCAGATAATTGGCCGACATAAATACAACCAACCAACCTTAACATAATAAACTGGTATACCAAATTCGGAGCAAATCAAATAATTCTGCATGAAAAACCCATTTATCTAAATTAAGGGGGGAAGCCCCCCTTTCCCCCTTTATACTTAACCAATGAACCCCCGAAACTAATCAGGGAAGCGCCTTATTAAAATGAACCTAGAAAATTTTTTTGAAGCAAATCGGATGTTTCTATCAAGAGTTATCGCGTTACGTACATACATACATACAGAACCGGCGGGCACATTAGCTCTCAGGCTTTGATAGCCTTTGAGCTAAAAAGGTCCGATATTAATAACAATTTCATGGATTTTGTTATTTTTTTCAATCTGCGTTTTTTATTTAATTTCTTTTTATGTTATATTAAATACAATTTCAGGGACTTTATTTTTTTTCCTGCAGTATTTATTTTATTTTATTTTTATGTTTCTTTTTTAAAATTAATAAACAACTTTTTATTTAGTTCTCATATTAATCATCAATTTCTCGGAGAAGCCGGAAAGAATATTGTAAATAACGAATTAAAGAAAACTTTATTTTTTTAGTAGTATTAATAAGTTCTTAATTGTTTAAATATTAGAGATAAAGTATGTAATTTATAAGTTCAAAAAATTAATGACTGAAAAAAGTAATATGAACAGATATTGAATTTGATTCAGTAAATATAATTCTTTTACATGCCATTTCTACTATTATATTTGATCGAAGAATAATTATACAAAATGATTTATATGATATTAGGCCATTTAGAAATCAAATAAACTAATTTCATTTATCGCTTATTTAAGGCAAATACGCATTATATGATGACAGCGACTCAAAAAATATTAATAACAACATAAAATAATCTGTCCTTTATACGGATTACTAAATTTGCATAATGATAAATGAAAACTATGATAAATTTTCTATTTTAAGCTGACGTCATTTTAACTGTGAAAAATAGCGTCAGATTTACCATAAAGAACTGTACTTTTATTCTTAAAATAAAAAGGTACTGTGATTGTATATAAGGTACTGTGATTGTGTCAAAATTACGTAATGTTAAATGATATTTTCATTGAGTTAGGAATGACATTCTTGCCCTGAAAGTCTGTTCTTATGAGCTGCAGCCTATTATGTATTTCCAATACTTAGAAATGACATTTATTTCCTCTATTTTATCACTAATTTTTATTTGTTCATAGATGGTTTTGATCTGAGTACTTACAAAAAGTTAGCACTTGGGAAAAGGTAGTCGAGATCACGTGTTTTATTTTCATTCAGAAAACTGAATTTTTCCTTCGATTATGTGAATCAGCTTGCCTCCGTGGAAAGCTCCGGTTTTTTATGCTAGATGTCCTAGAATTAAATTCTAAACATACAGAACCTACAAATAAATGTGGATTGCATTAAATCAGATTTTTCTTTAATAAGATTTTTTAGACTATTACTTCTTGTCCGGGTGTGTAGCTTGATTAGCACTAATCCCATTTACGTATGATGAATCCAGCTCTTGCAGATGAAAGAGTTCTACATTCGTACGCATTTACTACAACATCAATTATTATCCGCATTAATTATGTTATCGTTATTTCGGATTATCAGGCAACAAGGTTTGTTACAGAAATTCTCACTTTATTTTTGTGCTTAACTCATTAAACCCGGTTGGCAAGAAAACTTGCCATGTAAGGTGAACAAAACTTTTAAATTTTAATGCCAGCATTTTAGTTTGGAAATTTTCACATTATCTAATCTCAAATTTTGAGCGATTAAATAATTCAAAATTAAAATGTTTTAAAAACTGGCGTAGGAGAATTAAAAGAAATATAAAATAGGCTAGTCTTTAATGGGTTAAGTAAGAAATGCATACTGTCTTTTTTCTTCTAAAATGATCGAACTCGCTTTATTTATCTCTTTCTTCAAATTTTATAAATAATATCATTAGGAAACGCAAAACGAAAAGAAAAATTCTACGATAATACAATATATTAATTTTAATGTTAAATAAGAGTTGTAAATTATTGATAATCCATTCCTAATCCACTCTTTGTTTAAGTGTCATTTGAATTTGTTACATTCCCGACGATATTTCAAGAGCATCTACGAAATGCAGACGTGAGTTTTCGAAAACAGGCTGACAAATGACAAAGTTATTCGGGAACTTTTAATTACTAGCCATTAATTTTAGCTAAATCAAATACCGAGCAAGATCTAATTTATCAACTTCAATAAAAATTAAGCTGCATGTCCAATATAACTCAGTTTTAGACAGAAAGTCAATATTTCATGATATGCGGGGCGAAATTTTCTAGAAGAATAATCGGATTATTCTTGTCTAATTAAAACATACGACAAAATGATGGATTTTAATTGTGTAAATGAATGGATTTAAAAATGTTTACATCATAATAAGCAGAAGATTACATGCATATTATTACTGAAGTATTCGTTAATTTTCTTTTAGTTGTTAATTCATTTTGATTTTGATTTAAAATATTGAAAATTGAAACAAATTTTAGTATCACACAAGCAATTTTTGAGAAAAAAGATAAAATCGACTTCAAAGGACTGTTTCTTATCTTCATTTCTGATGGCAATTATTTATTGTTATTCGAATCAGAGTTCAGCAGGGGTTACCCTAACCTATCTAAAATCAGATTTAGTCATCTAAGATATACAGGGTGCATAAAGGTGCTTATTTTTGTGTACCACTGATACAAACAGTAATCATCGCCTTATTTGATCCCAGAACTCTGAGGTTTAGTTCAGAGAGAATCATTTCTGCTTTAAAAAATAGAAATATTGGTGATTTACATAAATTTGTTACTGCATCATAAATTATTACTTTTTTTAATATAGCAATTAAATACAGTTAGCAGTATAGTTAGAAATATAAAGAAAGATGTCGAAGTATACTACCGATGGTGTGCTTAGAATAGTTACAAATTCACGAATGATATAATAATCATTAGCAAAATACATCACGTAATATCACGTAACATTGACAGGCATATCTTTTGTTTAGAATATTTTTGTAATATGCTTCATTTCTCAAAAATCAAGAAACATAATTTCTAAATCTTTAACAATATAGTCTAGTGAAAATACATAAAAATTTTATGCATACTTATTCAAATTAAATAAACAACTCCACTTTAATAAAAGAAATAACTGTCTTAACAATAAATGAACTTTCCACTGTCACTTTATAGAAAAAAAATATTTTAACAAGTTTAATTTTTTTATACTCATGTTTATGAAAATTGCAACACCATGAAGGAATTTATCAGCATTAAATGAAACATCTGGTATTGGTACAAACAAATGATTACATTTTCAAAAAAAAAAAAAAAACAAAAAAAAAACAATATTAACCCTCTGTCTACCAGAAGGGTCCAATGGACCCGACATGTATATTCAAAATATCTATTCAAACCAGAAAATTTCTTCAAAACAAACTAAATGTATAAATCAGACAATAATAAGTTAAATAAACAAATTAAATAGTTTTAAGTAAAAATTCTGGTGTAGAATGTTTTTATAAAACTTGAGTAAAATTTCCGGTAGTTCTAGGGTTAACGCTCGTATTCACGAATAACTTCAACCCCGAGTTATGCAGAAAACCCGGGTCGAATGCTCAAATACTGTCTACCTCACTGAACCGGTTCGAGGTTGAAATCTAATGCCGGGTTCAGTAACCCAACTCTGGTTACCGCAATGGAGTTATGAATAAAGAGGAGGAGACATATAGCGTACTGAATACGAGTTGCGAGTGAAGTAACTGAGGAGGTTGTCACAAGATGGCGGCTGCTTTTTTTAAAATCTTATCGTCAGTTTCTGATTACAGACGGGTCAAACGTCCCACCAGAAAAATTAAACAGAAAATTTCATCTTGTTTAAGCGTCTTATTCATGTAACTTTTTACTCACAAATGTCGCAAAAATTTCTATTTGCTCTTACTGGTGTCAGTTTGATTTGTAAAACTGCCAGTTTGTTACCCTGGTTGTCACAATATGGCGGAAACTCAAGGCGTGACTACGCCAAAGTAAACTTCTACCGGTAAAAATGAGAATCTGTTTCTACCATTATTTTTGACTGAAAATTTCTCAATAATAAGGCACTTAAATAAGCTGAAATTTTCTATAAAAATTTACTGGTGGAAATTTCCACCGGTGGTAAACAACCCCTGCGATAGTGGTTACAGTTGAAGCTTCACTATTTTAAGGATATGTCAGTTCCTCTTTATTAATAGTTCCATGGTTACCGCAGGTTCCAAGTCCGAATTTCTCACAGCAATTTTTTCCACAAATGATGATTCAGCGTAAGACTCTTGGCTGGCAGTTTCATCCGGCAGATGAGACTTCCCACCTACAAGTAAACCCGACTATAAATTCTTACTCTCCCACTCAAAATGTTATGGTCTTCACCGATGGCTCACGCACTGTTACCGGAGTAGGTGCAGCTTTCTGCGCTACGAAAGGGAGTGAAGTGACTCATCGTTGGTCTTGCAGGCTGGATAACAATAATTCCATTTTCCAAGCTGAACTCTTTGCCATCTTTAAAGCTTTAGAGTGGATTTCTCAACAAAACCAAAATTTTTTAATTCCAGTTTTTAGCGATAGTCTTTCAAGCCTGCAGGCTATCTGTTCGTTTGGCTCAACAAATCCCCAGGTTACTGAGATTAAATCACTTCTCAAAAATCTTCTCTGGAAAACCTATTTAAGCCACGTTTCAGCCCATAAGGGTATCCTGGGAAATGAAACGGCAGATATGTTGGCAAAGGAGGCAACTGCTAAACCATCAGTTGATTTTTCACTTCCAGTACCGCACTCACACATCAAAAGACATCTACGCGCTCATTTTATGAAAAAATGGCAGGATTACTGGGACTACTCAGATAAGGGTAGATATACCTATGATCTTGTCCCAGTGGTAACTTTGGATCTTCTGCTGCTCACTCCATCCACCACAGCTTTCCTTACCGGTCATGGTCCTTTTGGAGCATACCTCTTCAAGTTCAAAAGAGCCCTTTCTCCTCTATGTGAGTGCGGTGATGATGCTGTTGCCTCTCATTATTTCTATAATTGTCCTTTAACAGCTCGCTGGCATATCCGCCGTCCTCCTGTTCTTCCAGTTGGTTGGTTAGCAAATATTTTATCGCGCCCGATTTTGCTCTCAAAGCTTAAAAACATCTTCAACTTCTTATGTAAACTTTCAGTTTTACTCCATCACTGAGACAGAGACTTTGATTCTCCCTTATTCAGTACCCAATGTTGTTTCGCAGCAACTTGTATAATATTGTCTAACTTTGTATAACACTGCATTATTTAATGTCCTTATGTTTGTTTCACAAAGCTTGCTAATGTAACATTTTTTTTTTTTTTAAATCTTATATATACCACTCCGCCCTCTGTCGCGCGTATTGGCGGGCTCAGCCTCGGCTGAAATTTGTAACCTTTTTTTTTTTTTTTTTTTTTTTTTTTTTTTTTAAGACCTCAATAAAGGGGACCGGGAGGGACAATCTATGCTCTACAGACTCATTTCCTAGTCTGAGCAGTCTCTCTCGGGCAGTAAAAGTAAAAAAAGTCCGAATTTCTCAACCAAGCATGCGTGATGAACGAAAAACAAGCGGTGAGGGAGAGAGCACCACCCCCTGAATACTAGGTCTGAGTGCTGATACAAAAATGGTGGCTGCTGAAGGCGGATTTTTTTCAGCGTGTGTACGGTCCCTTAAATATTCGTACCAATAATTTTTTAAAGTTTTTTCAGCTTTATTTTTCTGAGATTGAACTTGTCAGAGAAATCTTTTATAAATTACTGGTGTCTACATTTATGGGACCGTACCAACTACCAACGTTAAAAAAATTCCGCCTTCGGCAGCCGCCATTTTTGTGTCAGCGCACAGGCCTAGTATTCAGGGGGCGGTGGAGAGAGGACGGACATTTTAAAATGGCGGCGTTACTGAATGAAGTTCTCGTGCTGTGTAAAATATAGACGTTCTGCTAAAATGAAACAGAAGGTGTATGTGTTATGTAAAGGTGTGTAATCTCATATTATATGTATTATCTTCAATATTTTTATTTGATTTGTTCATATTTATGTATGTATCCTCTATATATTATATGTTGAATTGTTTGTTTACATAAATACGCATGATCGCGAAAAATTTATTTGCCTTAAAAATAGCCAACATTTCTTAAACGGCCTATAAATTGCTACTGAAGTAAGAACTGTTGCGTTTAAGGTCATTTATTTTTTACAATTGTGATGTTAAAAAAATTCACAAATGTATTTTAACAGTACCGAAATAAATATCGTATAATTACATAAGTTTTAATTAAAATGTGACATCAGGATAATTTGCATTTTTTGTTTAAGTAAAGAAATACATAGATTATCTTCGAATATCCATAGATTTTCTGTAGATTTTTGATCAATAGAATGTTTGAAAATTAAGTTTTGGTTCTATTGTGTGAAAGATATATTATTATTTATGTGCAATCTTGGATAAATATATATCAGATCTATAAATTAGATATTTTAACTTACAATTCAAACAATTCATTTGAGTTTTATTACTTTATTGAAAAAATTTCAGAAGGTTTATTTATTTTTTTAAAATTATGAATATCATTAAATTAAATACCTCTATCATTGATTAACACCATAGCATTGTTGTTATTGTTTGTAAGCTTTTACGTTATATTTCCCAAGTTTTGTGAAATTTGGAATATTTATTTTAATTGTATTTATTTTTCAATTGTATTTTAATTTCAAAATTATATATATAATATAAAATATTGCATTAGTACTATTTTATAAGAAAATAACAATAGTAATAAATAAATCCTTTTTGGCCACTTAAAACAGGAGCCTCAAAGTCTTTAAATAAAAATTAATCACTTTTTAAAGTTATCTCCTGAAATTGTAAAGTTTTCTTAGAGATCACTAATCATTTTTTATTCTTAATTGATAGGTAAATAAAAATAAATTACTAAAGGGTTGAAATACGTTGATAAAAAACTTTTCTTTTTTAAGATAACCGCACACCAAAAATACATTTGTCTGCCCTTTCAGTAATGATGACTATTTTTTAAGGCAAATTAATTCTTCGCGATCATGAGTATTTATGAAAGCAAACAATTCAACATATAATGTAGGAGATATATGTATAAATATAAACAAAACAGTTAAAAAATTTACAGATAATATATACAGGGTGGTTATAATTAAACTTTCCCTATAAACAGCATCCTACAGCGCAAACGGGTGAACGGAATGCAATGAAATTTGGTATATAGACTATACACGAGATGTGCTCACGGAATTTCGAAAAAAAAAATTTAGTTCCAAAATGCCTACCAGAGGGCGTCTTTACCGTAAAAATATTAAATTTAACACAATAAACTGCCAAAACAGCCGGTTTTACATTTTATTACTCATAATTCTTGTTCTGAATTGTTAATATTGTTTCTGTATTCCGTTTTGGTCATTTATTGTGCTACATTTAATGTTTTTCAGGAAAAGGCGCCCTCTGGTGGATATTTTGGAACTAAATTTTTTTTTTCAAAATTCCCTGAGCGCATCTCGTGTATAGTCTATATACCAAATTTCGTTGCATTCCGTTCACCCGTTTACGCTGTAGGAGGCCGTTTATAGGGGAAGATTAATTAAAACCGCCCTGTATATGTATATCAGATTACACACATTCTTCTATTTTTGGTAATATGTACTTTAAACTTTCTTTTTATTTGTATATCTTACACAGCGTCTCGAGCTACGTTTTAATTTACTTTAATTAACGACTAACGAACACACACAAAACAGAGGGAATGGGTAGTGTGGTGCAAATGCGGACTTGTTCTTCTCCACTGATTTACAAACAAAAGACAGCGATTTTATTTATTAGATAATGTAAAATTATATGAAATTATCAATAATGAATTCGAGCTGTTTTGTTAGATTACTAACTATCATTACTCTGCCTATCTAGTCTAGAAATATATCATTAACCAATCATTAAAAATAATAATATGTCACTTTTCATTTCTAATCTAAATAAAGTTCTTATTACATCTGATGGAAGTGATATCTAAATGAGTAACAAATATAAAATTAAGAAGCTAGAAGAAATATAGAAAATAAAATATTTTCTAAATAAATACATTCTTTCAAATGGAGCATCCAAAAATAGGTGTATGCATGTAATAATATTTCGTAATTACTAGGCTAATTTATCAAAAAATAGTCAAAGAGAATCGAGTGAATAGTTTTGATCTTGTAAATCTGATAATGGGAAACTTCTCATACAAAGGGCTGGAAGGGGAGGGGGGGGGGGGTCCTAAAAGCTGGTCAATAAAAATTCAGTTTTCTGTAATGTTTCACATTTATTTGTCCAGATAGTGTTCAGAAATCATTTATGATTTAGAAAAGGCGTTATTGACTGATTCTGTGTGTTTAATGGGAATTCATACACTAGTAGTCTTAAAAGATTTAAAATGTCTGTGTTCCTTAAAATAACATCTTATAAAATGTTTCCACTGTACACTGTTTAAACTTAAAGGAATATTTAGCGACTAGTTAAAGAAAAAATGTTTATCAATCGATTGGAAGTGATAACTAGATGCGCCGATGGAGCGCCTCTGCGGCTTGGTGCCTGGTGCCAGGGCACCGCCAGAATCACCTACTCCAATTTTTCTGCAGTTCTGTTAATGTTATTTTACTACTTTTCCAGTCAACCTGGAATATTAATTACTAATTCAATTAGAATTAATCATTTTAATTAGCTCGCTGAAAATCCAAAGAAAATACATAATATACAAATAAATACATGTGGATATCATCCTTACTAATAAAAGAAATAGTATGTATAAAGTACAACAGGTTTATTTTCTTCATTTTTTCCCCTTTTCCTCCATTTTAATATTTTCCTTATCAGAAATTGCTTAATTAATTACTAATTAAAGCTATTAATAACTGTAGGGGGTAACTACTGTAGGGGGGGGGGCGAGAAAAATCCACACTACATTTGAATCTTTCTTTTCTTTCTTTTTTTTGCTCTTGTCTTCCAAAATAAAAACAAACGATGTCTTGACGCAAAACCAAACAAAACATGTGATTTTTCTAAACCAATAAGCACACTTTATTCAACCGGGGTCGAAGAACTCTGAGTGGGGTAACGGGTAACTTTTCATCCGAAGTAAACGGTGAATACGAATTTTCAACTCCCGGTTGAAAATATCAACCTGGGGTTATTGGACCCGCGGTTTAACCCTCGGTCGAAGTTATTCGTGAATACGAGCGTAAGTGTCCGAAATCAGTATTTGGTACACCACGCGCTGCAATAAGTGCTGCTATTCGACGTGGCATGGAGTGAAACAGATTTTGAATGTCTGACTGGAGAAGAGCATTCCTTATTCTTTGCATGCGTACCCAAAGTTCATCTGTAGAAGCTATGGGAGCAGAATAACAGCGAGACGCCGCGCCGATCAACAGAATCCCCACATGTTCATTGGGCGACATATCCGGTGAATACGCTGGCCACGAAAGAAGCTGTATGTGTTCTGCTGAAAGAAATCTTAAAAATTTCTTGCAACATGTGGGCGGGCAATAGCCTGTTGAAAGATAGCTCCAGGAATGCCTTGAAAGAAAGGAACGACTTCGGGCTCCAGCACTTCACTCATGTACCTGTTGCTTCTCGGATTACCCCCAATTCGTAGCAGCTGCGATCGTCCATGAGGCGCAATCGCACCCTAGACCTTAACTCCCAGTGTTTGTCCACTATGACGTTTGATAATGCACACTGGAAGGTAGCGTTCACCGGTATAGCGTTTAACACGATGGTACCACAAATTAAAGCGGGATTCGTCAGATAAAACAACTTGTTGCCAATCTGCATGTCAGTCTCTACGGTCATAAGCACATTGAAGCCGCAGGCATGGATTGTTTTGCGAGAGGGGGGATCCTGTATAAAGGAGGCCGTGCACACAGTCCACGGTTCAGCAGACATTGACGGTGCAGACCTGTCGCAGTTGACTAATGTGCTGCCAACTGTCTAGAGGAAGCTGTACGGTCCGTCAGCGCCATGCGGACTATGTGTCTATCATCGCGCGTTGACGTCACCGTTCGGGGTCCACTGCTTCCAAACTCGCATCACTCTGCTGCTGTTACACTGCACACGAGCTGCTATTACACGGTAGAAAAATCTTCCTTCACGAAGGCCGATGATTCTCCCCCATTCAAACTCCACCAGTTGTTGAAATGCCGCCCTCTTTCGTCAAAAAGGCATAGTTACGCCTCACCTAACGTTTACCATTAGCAAATAACCATAGCATGGCTGCCACCTTTTACGCTTTTTTCCTACCACTATTTCTTAGCAGAAAAAATTGACTCATTCAATCCTATGTTTTCGATGATTAAATAAGACAGATTTCTCTGATTAAAAATAGTGGTAGTAAAAAAGCGTAAATGTTGGCAGCTATGCCATAGACAATTCTCAACGTCTCGCTACAACCCTCTATTTATACGGTTTCAGCAGCAGTTCAGAGGTCGTTGCTCAGCCCACGCATGCGTGGTGACTCTGAAATTGGAATCATTTGCATAACACACTATACTTTGCATTCTCTGAAATTTTCAGCTCAATTCCATCATTCCTTCATGGTGTTGCAATTTTCACAAACATGAGTATAACTTCTTAAATTTTTAAACTTCTGTTATATGTTGACATAAAATTAAATTACTCGTTGCATAAAATGTTATATGAGTATACTTTATAAATATTTGAACATATAGATAATAAAGTCTATTTTCAAATTTTGTTTCGCCACTCTCTTTGAAGCAATTCCCTAAACGGAAAATTCTTCATAAATATGCTAAGAAATTGAATATTTTTTAATATGCATTTACATTCATATACAAAAGTTTGAATTTAAGTGTATATTTAATTTTATATAATAGACAAGTGGAACTTCGACCGCTCCGTTGGTCGATTTTTCCCAGCGAATCTGGGACAGACGTTAGGCAGCGTACAGCCCAGCGGGCTACAACTGCTCCCGTCTTGAATAAAAAACCCCTCGAATTATTGTGATTTTTTATTCTCAGACTAAAATCTTTCTAAAGGAACCTCGAGTTTTTGGCTGCATTGCTTCGGCAGCGTACACTAGGGACGATCACATCCCCTCTGATCTCTTTTCCAGTCATGTTTTGAATTTGTATAATTTTATATCAATCGAAACAAGGATTGGGGTCCCATTACCTTTTTAACCATTTGTAACCGAAAAAAGTAAGGGACCGCCGGTATAAGGATTGCCGTATTAAAAACTAAATTTCTGACATTTTTGATATATTACAATTTAATTTTTGAACAATAGTTGCCGAGGTAATCGTAAAAATTGAAAATACAACATACTCTACTGCTAGTATTACATAACCTGGATCTTCTTAACCACTCTTTAAATAATTATAAAATAATCGGTTAAGTGCGAGTGTTACTCGCGCACAGAGGGTTCTGTACAACAAACCATTCCGAATGTATTATAACACATAATTAGGTGCTGACTATAAAAGTAGTGCATATTTAATCCTCATTTGCATTCATAAACCCAAATTTGGCGTAGTAACACTCTTTTCGCTTTACAGTGCACCTAAAAAAATCCTTGTACAAAGTTTAAACTTGGCATTGTGCAAAGCGCGCTTCCAAAGTAGGTCGCTAAGTTGCAACGCCGCCTTGATCCGTGCCGTGTTTTTCCAGATAGGTTTTTAACCCTTTATCTACTGCATTATGACCTACTGCAATTTTTTTCATGTAATATTTTTGTTCCAATTACTACAACAGTGATGGAACAGAGGCGCAGCAGTTGGACGATTGTCACCACTAAATTTTTATAGTTTTCTTTGCCTTGAATAAATATTTCAAATTCTATCCTGAAATAAGACGAAGAATACAATTAAAATTTAGTGGTGCCAATTGTTTCTCTGGTGCTACACAGTTCCATCACTGCTACAATAAAAATTAAAAGGTAAAAAAAAAAAAAAAAAAAAAAAAAAAATACTCACCCGTCAGAAATTTAATTATTCAGAAGCAATTAATTAAAGTGGCACTTTAAAGTACCGTCAGTACACTATGACTAAAATATCGTAACAGAAAACATTTTCGATTGAATAAGTGCGTGTAATATAGGCTTTTTCTTATTTACAAATAAATCTTTCGGCAAATTCTGGTGCCAATCATTTATTTCAACACTTTTAGAATTGAAAATGCTTCGCCCCTGAAAGGGTTAAAAAAACTATTTTTTTAGGTTTCGATCTTGATAGCATTCCTTTAGTTATGCGACGTCTATATTCCAGGGACAACATGTTCTCTCGCATCTCCACATATGCAATATATGAATTTACATATCCCATTTCTAGCATAGCAAAAACGAGCCGGTGCCACTACTTTTTCGATTTCCTATAAAAAATAACAATGAAACAGAAAAGAAATACAAGGGAAATAATTACTATACTACATTTTAATAATTACATTTCAGAGCAGATGAAAACGATGTATAACTACAGAGACGAAAAGTAAACAAGAAGTTTTTCTCCAACACCCAATGTACTGACGGTACTTATAAGTACCACCGAGTAATTCAACTGTTAAATGAAATATATACACCGTTCACCTAAAATAGCTAGTTAAACTGTATTCTAAGATCATAATGAACACAAAAAAATCAAACACGTATCTTATATCCTTTACTGTGTTTGCAGCAATAAAAAGACGAGCGTGACAATCTGTACAAAATGTCGACACAAAACACATCGTCTGTGTCAAATATAGCCTCCTACCTCGCTAAAATAACAAACCTAGAACTACTGCTGCCATGTATCGGGATAAAGTGGGGTTAAAAGAGTATTTTTGCAAAGTACCATTAGAATATTAGTAGTATTCACTATGGGATGAAAGTTTAAAGTGAGTGATACTTATAAGTACCATCGGTAGATAAAGTGTTAATTAACCTTTAAAGATGCGGGTGGTGTATTGAGAGCGCCACGCAATGCAAACTAGTCGCGAATCCTAAAGTAATTAGTGATTAATTCTAATGAAATTGGTCTGTTTTTAACACGTTGACTGCCACGCTGCGAGTATACTCGTAGCTTTAATATTCGTGGCTTTAATTTATTACTTTCTCACCATTATTTTTAAAAAAAAATTGCCTTATTTTTTGGCAGAAATTTCACTGTATTAGTAAAGCAAAATTTACCTTTCAGAATTTGTGATGACAAACGACTTTCAAGAAGAAATTTGAAAATTCTTACTTTTTGCGGCAGTGAACGTGATTGAACGTGAACACAGTTTGACGTTTGGTGTTTTTATACTACTACTGGAAATTTCATAACACAAATATATCATTAAACCTCTCGCTGAATCCGAGAGTTTCTCGGGCAACGTAAAAGTAGCAAAATTTGCGCAACCCGAGATTTCATCGGGGATGCATTTTTTTCGTCTAATTAACTCTCCTCGATCATTCCCACCAGTTATTTTTTTAATTCTAAATTTTGCCTTATAGTCCAAGCAATAGAGGATTTTACCTGGCAAAATTAATGGTAGTTCTGGAAATTGGCTTACTTTATGTTTTTTGGGTCGCTGAATCCGAATTTGTAACTTCCCACCAAAATTTCCCCCGACTATCCCCCCAAATTTTTGTAAAATTCCCCCTCCCAAAAGGTTTTTATTAAAAAATCAATTTTGTTATTGTTTTAGTTGAAAAAGTATCTAGAAATTTAGAAAGTAGACAAAATTTGCAATAAATTAGATATATGACATTATGACGTAGGATGAAGGGGGAGGAGGATCTGCCTCGGAACATGAGCCGCGGTGCTGCGTGGGCTAAGTTGCGCAATTCCACTTAAACACTCACATCGTTTACATTCGCCCTCCCATCTCTCCTCCGAACTTTACCTAAAAAGTTTACTTCAAGTTTTTTGGGTCGCTGAATCCGAATTTTTAACTCCCTCAAAATTCCCCCCCCCACAACCCCCCAAAATAGTTGTTTTTAAATTAAATTTTTTATTGTTTTAGGGGAAAAGTTTGTAGAAATTCAAAAAGTAGACAAAATTTGCAACAAATAGGATATATGACATTATGACGTAGGATAAACGGGGAGAGGGGGGGGGGGGGAGGGCTGCCTCGGAACATTCCCCGCGCGCTGTTCTCAAAAACCAAATTTTTTCAAAAAATCAATTTTTTGAGGTTTGCCGGGGGAAATTTTGGTGGGAAGTTACAAATTCGGATTCAGCGACCCAAAAACATAAAGTGAGTTGAAATCCAGAACTAGCATTAATTTTGCCAGGTAAAATCCCCTATTGCCTGGACTTGCATAACTTAGTGCACATAGCGCCGCAGTATATGTTCCGAGGCAGCCCTCTCCCTCCCCGTTCATCCTACGTCGTAATGTCATGCATCATATTTGTTGCAAATTTTGCCTACTTTGTGAATTTGTACACGCTTTTCCCCTAAAACAATTAAAAATTTAATTAAAAAACAACCATTTTTGCGGGGGTTGCGGGGGGGAGGAAGTTAAAAATTCGGATTCAGCGACCCAAAAAACTTAAAATAGACCTTATAGGAAAAGTTCGGAGGGAAGATGGGAGAGCGAATGTAAACAATGTGAGTAGTTAAGTGAAATGCGCAACTTAGTCCACGCAGCACCGCGGCGCATGTTCCTTGGCAGATCCCCCCTCCCCCTTCATCCTACGTCATAATGTCATACATGTAATTTGTTGCAAATTTTATCTACTTTCTGAATTTTTAGATACTTTTTCCCTAAAACAATAAAAGAATTGATTTTTTTTAATAAAAACCCTTTTTTTTTGGGGGGGGGGGGTGGATTATTTTACCAAAATTTGGGGAGGGTTGCCGGGGGAAATTTTGGTGGGAAGTTAATAATTCGGATTTAGCGACCCAAAAAACATATAGTAAACCTTTTTCCAAAACTACCATGAATTTTGCTAGGTAGAGGCCCTATACTGTCTCCAGTGCCTGGACTATTATCCAATCGGAGAAATTTCCCGATTGAATCAGACGAAAATTTTTGTTTTGAAAAACCGGTGGCAAAAGAATAAAAATTCTCAAAAGACGCTCATCGCGAAGGAGTTAAATACGCAATTTTTGAAGCTATTTCGATAAAACAATTACGCAGCGAGAGGGTTAAAAGTCATCTAGGCTTTAGAAGCTAACTGCGCAATGAGTACGCCGCCCGTGTCTTTATGTATGTCCAAACAATCCGTGTGTTTAAAGGTTAATATCTCGGCTAATTACTGACATTTTTTGTATTGTAAATCATTAGAAACAATCCTTTTATACTTCCGAGACAATAGGTACCTGGAGCGCTCCCCCAACCCCCTTGCTGATCACCCGGAAAGTGAAATTTGTCTGTAATGGAAAAATGCAATTTTCTCAAAAACTATGTCATCTAGGGTAATCGCTGAAGTTTTCCTGTAAGGTTTAAATAAACATCTACTACTCCTAATTTTTTCATAATATTAGTCTCAGTAGATTCGGAAAAAGGGAGGAAGGAGATATTTTTGCATTACAATTTCGACGATATCTCTGAAAATACATTAATACTTAAAATTAAAACAAATGTATTTTTGAGTTCGGCGTTACGAGAGCTTTACCACCATATACAAAAACAAGATTTTTATTTTCAACTAACTTAATTAGCCCCCTACATTCATCTTAAATATATAATATATATTATAATACTTAAATATATAATATATAATAAATATTGAAATATTCGTGAATGGTTAATAATCAATAGATATGTGGGTCAATAGTCTTTATTACATCTGCACAATTTGAACTTTTCCCGCTCCATAGTTTATGAGAAAAGCAGCTGTGACAGACGGACAGATTACACAGAAAGACACACGAGTAATCTTATAATGGTTCCGTTTTTACTTTTGAAGCCCTTACAATTTTCCGGTCCATAGGTATAACAAAAATCGCCTTTGAGGTCTTCATTTCTTTTCTAAATCAATCTATTACATATTTTTGGAATTTTTTTTAACAATTAGCGAATGTTTCTTCCATACAGGGATATAAAAGATAAGATTTAATGTATTAGATTCTAATTAGATAACTATTAAGAGAAAACGAAGTCCTCATTTTCGGTGGCAGGGGTACCTAAAAAATTTGCGAAATCTTCAAATACACCTTAAGGAATTCCGAATAAACTGTATTGAAAAGAAAGTAAAATTTACTATATTGGGCTAAAAGCTTGAAACCGGATTCCCTTTACTAACGTGAAAAAATCGTTTTGGGAACGCGACAAAACGCTAAAATTCGCATAAAAATTTAAATAAAAAAAATCCAAAAAACTGCATTCAAAGTGCATAATTTCAAACATATCGGCGGTACCATGTGAAACAATCCAATGTGAAAAAAGTGGGCTATTTTTTTAAAATTCAGATTTCTTGATTGGCACTGCATTTCTGAAATGGTAAAATTCCCCTTGTTTTTGCCTTAATTAATATGTCATTAAATAAAGTTAAATAAGGCGATTTTTACTATTTCAAAAAGTGGTGCTAATCAAGAAATCTGAATTTTAAAAAAAGTAGCCCACTGTTTTCACATTGAATAGTTTGACATGGTACCGACGATATAGTCGCAGTCAATATATACAAAAACCCCCGATACAACTTATAAAATTTATTTATCCAAATTATCGCAGAGAAAAACGAAATCAGCCATTTGATTAGGAATTGACTTTCAATTTATGTAGAAAAAATAAGCTTAGGTGGCCGCTTTCATACTAAAATTGTACAAAACTCTGACATTTTCAATACGAACACTCAATTTTGACATCATGTTTGTGTTTTTCGGTACATTTTACTTTCAAATACCAAACGGGGTGTCATTTAGTCAAATAGCTTAAGAATTATGAAGGATTAAATCTTGGAATTCGAAATGGTAATTTTCTTTTTAATCGTTGGAAAATAGATCGCCAAAAAAAAAAAAAAAAAAAAAAAAAAAAAAAGTTAAAAAAAATGTACGGAACTTTCACTGCATGTGACTGTGCTTTTTCCAACTATCAAGTTTTCCTGCTAGGCAAAAACAACAAATAATTCAACAATAAATATCAAATGTTGTTCTCAGGTATTAATAAAAGTTAACAAAAGGAAGAATTGTATAGCTTAAAATGCAGAGATTTGCAAGAAATATTTCTCGGAATAAATGAGTTGACATATTTAGAACTAAAAAAAAACATGTATGTAGGCTTTAATACTACGTATTATGAAAAATCAAACTATGGAGTTGGAAATTACTGAATGGATATTGATAAATGCTGAAATAATTAAGTAACGAGGATTTATCTTAAAGCTATTTACAAATTAAAAGGAAAAAATGGCTTAAAGGCTCACACAAGACTTTGTTTCCATTATAAGATAAAACATTTATTCTGATATCGAGTAAACTTCAGAATTTATAACTGGTATTAGTAGTAAGTGTAAAACGAAATAAATACACCTAGAGGGTTATTATATTAACATGAAACTCTTAGTGATTATGTTATTCGTAAAAGCTAAAAATAAAGCTGAAAATCTAGTTACAAAAAAGATTTTTCAGCTAAACGAATTTCTGTAGATATTATGTTATAAATTATTATAAAGAAATACCAATAGTTATTTCCTGACTTTACTGAACGTAAAGAAAAATATCTCAACATTTAATAAAGTAGTAAAAAAATGAAAAGGGAAGTAATGTAGGAATTTTCAAAAGTAATTATCAAACATATCTTAAGATGAAGCGAATAGAAATAGTTTTCAACTGTAAGTCTAATAAACAAATATTAAATAATAATAATAAAAAAATGCTGCAAGAATTTTTGGTTTTATATTCCTTTTTTGATATAAAAACAACACAGAGTTAAAAACTTAATTATAAATTGTATATAAAAGACATGTAATGTCCCTTATCACCCTACAAATTTCAGTGATTAGGGACAACTATTAAAATCCATGTGCATTACTATTTTCAAAACGTATACGTTCAAAGTGAAAGAGTAAGAACTTATCAGGGGTGAACGTAATTGTTTTTATCGAAAAAAAATATGTAGATACATAAAATATCTTCAGTTACAAAAAAAAAAAATCTTGAAAATGAGAAATTCTTTTCCGAAAGGTTGTTCTCGAAGCTTAGGATGTTCTCAAATAGCGAAGAGATTTTGATATTTTTTGTTAA
Source organism: Maratus speciosus (assembly GCA_963932465.1). Classification (NCBI taxonomy): domain Eukaryota; kingdom Metazoa; phylum Arthropoda; class Arachnida; order Araneae; family Salticidae; genus Maratus; species Maratus speciosus. Next base: position 443,493,784 of record OZ010787.1, read on the forward strand.
CCACGTCGGGACTAATCACTAATCATTAATTAACCACTCGTGGACAGCCAACCTTTCGGTATAGGAGCTGATTAGTCCACGAGGGGAAAACACATATCCCCCCGAATGAGCCCGGAAGTCCAGACTGAAAGACCCTGTTTAATGAAAAATATTAAAATGACAAAACAAACAGAATGACTAATAAACAATATAAAAAAAATGCCAGGCGATCCCAAGAGAACAGTATATTAAAAGTAAATGTTTATGATAAAAGTTAAATTGCAGCATACCACTATTTTTATATAATTATAGATTAATTAATAATGAATAATTTGTATAATAAGGAATGGAGATAACAATAGATTTGTTAAATAAGGTTAATACTAAGAGATAAGGAATTTAATATGAAATTCCCATCCAATGCCCTGGCTAAATAATTAAAATAAGAGAGATGAGTTATAAATTTTTAATTAGCTGTTAATAATTAGGGAAATTAATGAGTTAGCATACTAGCAGGACGACAGAGAAGGGAAATTTCTGCCATATCCCTTAAAGTTAAATATTTAATAAAATGTTAAAGTATTTAAAACAAGACAATTTAGGTTATACCTAAATACAATTAACAAAAACACATTCAAGAAGTATTCTATTTACAAGTCATTTTTCGGTAAAGCATTATAGTTATAAATTACTGTAGGTATGATTATTTTATAATTGAACTATATTCTACTATTAGTTTAATGGTTCTGAGTAAATTTAATGTTTTAATGTGTAGAAGTTCTTATTGTGTAAAAGTTGTGTGTTGAACATCAATTTTATTATTTCTACTGAAATATTTAGAGTTATTCATTCATATAATTAAAGAGCTTCTATTAGTATTTCAGGAATGAGATTCATTTCTGATTGAAAGTTGATGTCTATAGATCGGGCAAGTTGGTGAGTCTGCAGAATGAGGAAAATAGTTCTCCATCTGCATACAGTTTGTACATTGTCTTTTTCCTGGATCTAATTTATAAGGGCAGTCATTGTTTGGTGGTCTCTGGCACAGTGCGCACAGATTTCTCGCCTCCTACAGTCCTCCTTCCGATGATCAAACAATTGACAGTTCGCACATCTGACAATCGGTCTGTATACTGAGACTCTGCACATGTTGAAGCCTTGTGGTATTACCCTTTGTTTTAGTATGCTATTGGCAGTGACGTAGTCCACCTCCAAGACTAGTTGATGTGTTTTTGAATTTTCTTTTTGTAGTTTTATTTGTATTCTTATCTAGGAGGGCTTTTGCTGATTGAGTTGTGTAGATGAAATTAACTTCGCTTGGTCAATGTCCAGTGAAATTCCAGTTATTATTATTTTAATGGTGTGTTCCAGTTTGTAGGTTATTTCTGTAAGGTGTTTTAGACTTTGAATTTGTTCAATTATTTTGAGTAAAGTTTCTGTGTTATCTTCAGTATTTGTTTTTATTATTATTGTTCGTTTATTTCTTGAGAATTTGTTGTAGATTGGAGGTAATGAGTCTAATTTTAATATTTCTGTATTAAGTATTTCTTGTATACGTTCCACCGTTAACTGTTTATCCAAGCTTCTTATTATTATCGCTGATTTTGAATATTCCGGTTCTAAGTTTTGATTGGCTTGAGGACTTTCTTTTGTTGTTCTCATTTCTTCACTGTGTACTTCTCTTCTACCTAAGTGAACTGGTGTTTCTGTTAGAAGACATTCAATTTTCTGAAATTTCTTTAGTATTTGCATTGTTTCTTTTCCATCTATTAGTTCCTGTTTCTCTCTTTGTATTTCTGATATAATATTATCTTTGCCAATAGTTTCCTCCTGTAATTTCAAGGCTTGGTCTATTTGTAATCTTAGTTCTTCTTCCAGATAGCTTATTTTCCCTTTAGTTCTTTAATTTGATCTGCTTCCAAGCTTTCTTCCATTTGCGAAACCTTTGATGTTTGCTGTACGTTCTTTCTTGTTGAATTATCGTTCACCTGTATGGCGACATTTAGACGATCTTTCCCTTTGTTGATGAAGATTGCCTTTTTTCTTTGTTCTGGATTTTTGTATTGATTTGATATTTTTTGGAGGTTGCCTATTTTTATAGATTTGTTAGCTATTTCTTTATTTTTTGTATCCAGTAGATTCTTTTGTTTTCTTATTAGTTCTGACATTTGAGCGTTCTTCTCTTTTTCTTCTTCTAATGAATATTTTACCTTCATATTAGTTTCCCGAGTTTGTTTCAAATTATGTAGTTCTGTTTTTAAATATTTTACTTCTGTTTCTTGATCATTATATTTCTTTTCGCTTTGTATATATTCTAACACTTTTGATTTTTCGAATTCCAGTTCACTAACTTGGATTTCTATCTTATCATTCTTCTCCTTAATTTCTTTCTCTGCATTTTTTAGTTTTGCTTGCAGGTCCTTAATTTCTTGTTTCTTTTTTTTCTTATTTTCTGCAATTTGTTGTTGCATTTCGGTGATTTGTTTTTCTAGGTTTTTCAGTTTTTTTTTATTTAGCAATTCCTTGATTTCATCATGTGCTTCTTCTAATGCTTTAATTTTATATTCTTTTCCTTTTAATTAAGTCTGTAATGTTATTACTTTCTCTTTTTTATTTGCTGATTTTTGATCATTTTTTTTATTATTCTGCTGCACTGTTTTGAGGTTTCCCATCTCTATTTCTAAATTTTCCACCTTCTTTGTATATTCTTGTATTATTTGTTCTTTTTCTTTTATTTGTTCCTCCACCTCATTTACTTGTTCTTCAAATTCATCCGTTTCTTCCTGATATATTTTCCTATCTTCCTCAATACAGGCTATCTCACTTGCTTTTGCAATTAGCTTTCCTGATGTTTCAATCTCAGCATGTCTTATTATATTATATATGTTAGATATGCATTTGCTTCTTTAGTACTTCCTTTTGTTTACTTTTTCACTAATTTTTCACAAGTTAGTATGATGTGATAAAGGTTCAGCTGTTCTGCCTTGTTTAATGAAAATTTTGGTAGTTCTGTCAAGTCCGGTGTTGATATACTTTTTGTTCTTTTCCCTTTCAGTCCTTTCTTGTTTTCAATCCTTGCCATTTGATTTCTGCCTGTTTCTTCTATTTCACCATCATAATCATAGTTGTTATCTTCCTCTGAGCTATAATCGCCTTCTTCTTCCTTACTTTCTTCCTCCATTTCCTCTCTATCCTTCCATATCGATATACTTTCCATAAGACTGTTTGCAAGCCAGTCCGTCTTATATTTTCCCCTCTTCTTTTATAGATATCATATGGCGATTTTAGTCTTGAAGTGTCATGAACTGAACTGGATCTGTGTTTTACTTCTTTTGAGCTTTCATTTTCTTTTTTTCTGTATTTCAGATACGTTTAATTTCATTTCTTTCGTGACGTCCTTTCCCCTTGACTCACTCCTATTTTATCGTTCATATCCTTTAATCCTACCGAACTCTCCTCAAATTTCTTTTTGTTCTGCATCTTTGGAGTTGATGTCAGTTTCTGAGAGTCAAAGTTGTTTTTGAAAAATGGTTTATTAGGAGCCATTTTTCTAACGTTGTCTTCGTATGGCAATGTCCTTGTGATATTTATGGATTGTAGATAACGATTTTCTTGTTGATTTCAGATTGTTTTCTAAGTTGGAGATTCCTTCAGTTATTGTGATTAATTTTAAAATCTGAGAGATAACTTAAATAAGCTGAAATATTTGTTGAATTAAATTTTTTCAAGATATTGGTTCCAACTGTTAAATAACTCCACTACTTTAGTCAGCGGTGGATCTTTATGACTAGGGGAGACTAGGGAGGGTTGACCCACTTTTTATAAAATGATGTTTTATTTTTTAAATATCGAACGTAGAATAAAGTTTTATATATCATTTTATTCGTTATACAATCAGTTATCAAAATAAAATTGCTACATAAGTGTAATATATAGGAAATTTGAAAAATTACTGATTTTAATAATGAGAAAATAATGGGTAAAGGCTCCACACATATGGGAGGGTTGAACCACTATATGGGAGGCTTGACCCACTTTGTTTTATATATTGAAATATTTGTGAAGAGAAATAAAATCGGTTTAAAAAAAGCTAAATAACTGTATGCTACATGCTTTAATTATAATAAAAAATATTTTTCAAAATATGATGCTTAAACAAACCTGTTTAGACGCAATTGCAAGTCAGAGGAGAAAATTTTTGTTTTAAACATGATTTTGTCTGAGCAGGTATAATTGTACAGCAGGGAAAATGAAACTTTAAAATTTAAGACAGTATTCCGTTAGAGACAAGTTCCGTTTTCATAGGGTTTCATGCATTATTATGTCCAGATTTATCAACCACCGTCCTACATTTTTGCCTCCTTGTCCTACCTTTTGTGAAATTCGATCTGACAACTCTAATTGTCACATAGTTTGGCTTCATCTCACTCTATTCATCATGCTGAAATTTGTCTACATACCTTCCTAATGTTTTTCGATCAATGCTGTGTTCTTTTACAGCCGCATGAGTACTTAACTTATTAACCCTTTCAGGGGCAAAATACTTTCAGTACTAAAATGTTGAAACAAATGACTACTGGCACCGGAATATACGAACAAATTTATTTGCAGGGTTCGTACGGGTGCTTGAATTTCATGACTGAGAAATTCTTCGGTACCATTATTTTTTTATGGAAAATCTCTCCTGAAATATGGCGAAATTTCGTCCGTTTGAACTAGATTTATTTTTCTATAAAAATATTCTGATAAATAGGGCCTTGAAAATAACGGTATCCGTACGAACCCTGATTTGGAAATATGAAAAAAGACCATATTTCATATACATATTAAATGGAAAAGACTTTAGCAAAATTCTGATGCCACTGTGGCGTTTAGGAATTAAAATTAAGTGGTTCCATAAACATATCACTGCCTCTGAAGTGGTTAAGCCTGCTGCTTTCATACTTTATCGTCTTTTCCATTGTTTCTATTTACCTATTGTAAGTAATATTTAAATGGAAAACGTTCCTATTAACTTTCCAATTTATTTCATTAATTCTTTACGTGCAGTGGATACTATAGCAATTTTTCACATCTTTCTTTAATCAGTTTAAAATTTTTTTTTCCATCACCCCATTTTACTGTAGCTTTACAGAATAAATTTACATTCACTTTTATATATAACCATTAATCTTTCATTATGCACTGTGTACAATAAAAATATTTCCAAAACCTCTTAATTAACACATTGTCGTCGGACAATTTTTATCAAATCTGAATTTTAAAACAGTAGAAGCTCCTCTCTGTTCTGAAGGTCTTTTGTAAATTGGTTTTCTACATAGGTTTCCGAAGTTTATGCATCGGTAAATATCTTTCAATGTATGAATTTAATATAAAATGTCTTAAATCTAAAAAAAACATGAACAACATGATATAAATGCATTTTCTGTAAGGTAGAAGCCACGCCCTTAGTCAATGATGTTTTTTGAATGAAAACCGGAATTCTCGTTTCCCGTCGTGAATGTGTTACAGTAGCCTTGAACATCTGGTCAACCCTCCCTCACACTGACTGGGTCAAGCCTCCCCACATAGCCCTTTTCTAAAGAATAGCACATTGTTCTGTTAAGCCTAACTTACTGTATAATCTTTATGCCTGGAATGAAAGGTCGATATTTCTGCATTACTTAAAACCTACTTACTTAAATATCTATGATATATTTCATCTGAAAAAAACTTACAAAATATTTCTAAAATACACAACTTTTAGGTTGAAAACTCTTCACAACTGATTTTTTACACAACTATTTTGATTATCAGTATGAAACAGAGACTGATGTTTGAGCATTCCAGTAGCTTTGGTTGACACCTATTGATAAAACTCTGAAATTCTTTTAAATATGAAAACTGATGGGTGGGTCAAGCCTCCCGTATGGTCAACCCTCCCTAGTCTCCCCTGTATAATTTTTTAAGATTTTAGTTCCTTCAATGTAAAATTTTTAAAAGATAATGATTTTCTGAATAAAAAAAAAGGTATGAGGATACACTAGGCCCCCACCATACATCATTGAAAGAAAAGTATATAGAAAGAGAAAGCAAAAACCGACAGTCGTATACATCGAAAATGACTAAGATAAATAAATTTTTAATAATTGGGAATATTTTTTTGAATAATTAATGAAATAAAATAAAAATAAATAAAATATAGATAGATAAAAGTTTAAATACCTAAATAAGTAAAAATAGGGGTTGTTGTTGCGGTGACCTCCTGTGCTACTGGGGAATCAAAACAGTCTTTAGTCTATTTAAAAATACACAATAATGAACACAATAGTTGATACATTTTACTTTCCATTGATTCAAGATATTACTCAAAGTAACATATCTAAATATTTCAAAATATTTCAAGATATTTCAAAACACTTCAATATAAAACACTACTGTAAGATAATAAGTAATAAGTACAGGATAAAGTAAAATAATTTTAGAATAATGGTTTCTATATATATGTGAGAAGTATTTACAAATGTATCTACATATTATGAACGAGATTGTCAAGTGACTGAAACTTTAACATAATCCTTCCCTCACTTTCCCAAAAAATGTGAGAGGCTGGTGGCAGGAAAAGGAAATAAAGGCTTAAAAACTGCTAAAATTAATTAGAAGCAAGGGAAGACTCAAGGAAACCATGCCGGGTTGAATGAAATAATGTGCTTAGTACTATTGTTAAGAATGACACGAACCTACCAGTTTAAATAATCCATAGTCCCGCCGCACTTGCCTGAAATAAAGATGCATCTAAGTGTTATATGAAATGTAGTTATTTATTGTAGTTGGGAACTAAGTATTACCTGTTAATAAATGTTGGCCAAAAAGAGCTGGATAATTGCCTTAATTAAAAAAAAAGTTGAAAAAGTTACGGTAATATTCGAGGTAGAAAAAGTTTATGACAAAGGACCAACACTGTACCCACCAACTAAAAATGTAGATGAAGAATTAGGTCGCTAACTTGAAAATTGAAGAAGTAGCAAAAGCTAGGCTAAATTAATGTTTGAACTTGAAAATCTGCAGTGGGACCATTTAAGGACATGCTTATAATAACTAACAAAAAGAATTAGGACTTTAACTTAATTAATAAAAAAGAGTCAAAAGTTAGGCAAAATTAATAGTAAAAATAAGAAATAGTTCTAAATTCGAATTGGGACAAAGTTAAAATGGGAAAACATATTAGTCCAAGAAAAAACATGACCATTAAACGCAAAAAAGTGTCAAATGTTAAGGAAAAATGTAAGATAAATAAAAACTGGTAAGATTTTAAAAGTGGGATAGTGTAAGAACAATATAATAACTAAGGTAGAAGAAAAACCAGGTCTCTAGCTCAAAAAGCAAAAAAGTAGCAAAAGTTAAGAATAGGGGCGGGGGGGGGAAGGTTGAGCAACTATGGAAAAAGATTAAATTGCTAAGTATCCATTAGTAAAAAGTGTTGAAATGATGAAAATAAAGACGCTGTGAGCTAAAATAAAAAGTTGCCGCATTCCGCCCCTCCTGCCAAGGCCCCTGATTGAGCTAGAGCAAAGCCGATGGCGGCAAAAGAAGCAGAAGGAAAAGTTTACTTATGCGACTTACAGCTAATTTTGGCGCAGTAAAAATGCCCTACGAACAATAGTTTCCGAGATAAATGCGAATTTGTAGACTATGCACGAAATAGTTACAGACCATCTCCCAAGACTCAGAAACACCAAAAGAATTTTTTAAGTATCATTATTAGAAACGTATGGTATTATAATGGAATAGCATAGGTAGTGAATCTGATGATCCAAGAAAAAAATGGCGGATTTCTAACTATAACTTTGAATATATAGAAATGTTCTTATATATTGCTAGTAGTGCACCCCATAAGACCCAAAAATAACATATTAAGCATATGACATTGTAATGGGATAGCTAAATTAATTTAGTATTTAAACTAAGAAACAAAATGGCGGTTATCTAATTATAACAATACTTATTTGAATGTATTTGTTAAGTTTTTGCAATCTGATCACCCCATAAGACTCGGAAACTCCTTTAGTTTCATTAAGATTTTCGACACGACCCCCTGAGACCTAATAACTGTAGTTGAGAATATAATATGTCCTTTTAAGAAGAACCGGTATTATTTAAGTTAGTATAACTAGCATAAAAGATTTTGGAAATAACTGGGTGTCGGATAATATCAGTAATGATTATTTTTAAGCCAATCACATTGCTGCTTTTTGAAATGACGTCAAATGGGGTCATTCTCTAATGCAGGTAATCTGGCTGTTCTGTCAGGAAAATTTCAAAGATAAAACAACTAAACATTGTAAATTACATCAAATTCCAATACATGAAACAAAAAACCATCAACCTCTCAAAAGCGAAAGAACAATTTTTATCACTTTTCAAATACAAAATAAAAATACTTAGGATTAAGATTTTTTAATATAAATCGCACCGCTAAAAAGCTTAACTTTAAGCTTTTAGAAACATGTAGTAGTTAAGCATAATGAATAGCTTAAGATAGTTAAAAAAGCAAATTAACAAGTAAACAAAAATGCGTAACGCTATGGGAAAGTGGAGAAAACCAAAATTTTCCCAAGTCGGGACAAGGACTTCAATCACTCTACCAGGGAGCCAACAAAAAAAATGGCAAAGGCATGAACCCCTGGCAGAAAAAAACCACTCCGCCAATCAGTCAAGCCACGGCCAAGAAAACTGACCCAAAAAACAGCGACACATGTAATGAAACAAAGTATTACGAAAACTATGGCACCCAAGCACCATAGATAAAAGTATAAGAAACAGCAATTATGGTCATTTACAAAGCATAACATATGGCTTATAAGTAAACACAAAATCGTAAAGAAGACGTAATAAAAACAGAAAGTATAAGCATATACAAAAATAACATATGACTTCTATGTAAACACAAAAATTAGAATAAAAACAAAATGAAAACAGTGTTTAAAGTCATTTACAAATACAAATGTCTTAGGAATGAGAAAAATAACAAAGTTCAATAAAAGTTCACGAAAACAGGCAGAAACACCGTAGAAAAAAGAGTCTTTAAAAGCGATATTTGATGAAAGAGTACAGTTTATTAAGTTCGTTGTATAGGATGTAGAGTTTTTTATAATTTGAATTGGATAACAAAACGTTCTGAAGATTCCAGTTCAATGTTCTATTGCGGACAAAATTAAAACAAAAAGGCATTAAAGGACATTTGCCGAAGATGTAATGTTTGACATCACCAACACTGCCGCAGTCACATTTTTCAGTAGAACGTTTACCAATTTTGTGAAGATAGATTGGGAAAGCACCATGAGATGATAAAAAGTAAGCCACAACTTGTGAATAGCAAAGAAAAGTATAATCCGGTTTACGAAGAACAGAAAAGGTGTCTCTTCCCTTTAAGCTGACCTTCCATTCATTCTGCCAAATATTAACTATGTTACTCTTAAACTAACTCTTAACGTAAGAAACTGGTATAGGGATGTCCAAAACATCATCATAAGTATTTTCCAAAATGACCGATTTAGCAAGGTAATTCTTTCATTACCAACCAAGCCAATGTTTGATTTTGTCCATCCAATATGAACACTTTTGTTATTTAAAAGCCTAAGATTCGAGTAAATATTATAAAGAAGCTTATCAGCAGGAAAGAGGTTCATTAAAGCCTGAATCGATGAAAGACTGTCTGAATAGATATGAAATTCAGAGAAAGAAAATCTGCCACACCATTCGATGGCATTATCCAATGCTGAGAGTTCAGCTTGATAAACTGTATTGTAGCTGTTCAGTTTAAAATGTTTCTCACACAAAGTCACATCATTTAAATAGACAACAAAAGCACACCCCACATCATTGTCTATCTTCGAACCGCCAGTGTAAATGATGGGGTGATTAAAATTAGGCACTTTTTTGGTAACAGGATATGCAAACTGAACAAAGTGATGAGAGGCAACAATATAAGTACAAATACGAGTCGCAATCTTATCTCTAGAAATATAAATACCATCGATCCAAGTAAACTCATCACGATGCAAAATATTATAGAATGTACATAATTGATCGAGCTCCAGCTCAATAGGAGGGATTCCAGATAAGAGACATAGGGCTTCAGTGGATACAGTGCAATAGACTCGAATGATTGATAAAAGACAGAGACGCTGACAAGAAGAGAGTCGCCTGATACCGTGATACCGCAAGTCTCTGTACCAGATTTCAAAACCATATGAAATTTGTTTTTTCACAACAGTGCGATACCATATCTTCATAAAATCAATCGGCAAACCACAGTCTCGAATACGAGCTTTCCTCATTGAACAAGAGAAGTACTTGACTTTATCCCGAACTAAATCTAAATGATCCAACCAACGAAAACGACTATCAAGGCAAAAAACTAGGTATAAAACATTATCTTTCACAGAAATACTGACATTAGACAGTTTAACCCTCTGTCTACCAGAAGGGTCCAATGGACCCGACATGTGTATTCAAAATATCTATTCAAACCAGAAAATTTCTTCAAAACAAACTAAATGTATAAATCAGACAATAATAAGTTAAATAAACAAATTAAATAGTTTTAAGTAAAAATTCTGGTGTAGAATGTTTTTATAAAACTTGAGTAAAATTTCCGGTAGTTCTAGGGTTAAAAATAGGTTGACGTTTACTAAAAGTGTTCTTTCCAAAAAGCATAGCTGAAGACTTCTCAGCACTGATTTGTAGGCCAACTGCATCACAAGCATTTTTAAAATAATCAATAAAATTATTTATTTTGTCTTCCAAGGCGGCACGGGTATCAGCACCTTCGACCACAGCGGAGTCGTCAGCATATGAAACTATATTCTTGCTAAGGCGTTTATAAAATTTAAGAATCTTGTCTGCCACAATAGACCAAAGCAAGGGTCTCAAACAGGACCCTTGCGGACAACCACGAAAAACGTGGAACCATCTAGTGCCCGGGCAAACTTAAAACCAATTAACCTATGGCTAATGTAGTTTTTCAACAGATCTTTTAAATAATCTGGGATAGGAAGATCATTTATAATAGACGCAAGAATGTACCAGTCTATTACATCGAAGGCACTGACGATATCAAAACTTACAAGGGCACAGTATTTGTTATCAAGCAACGTCTCACTAACTAAATTCTTAATGTCAGCTAAAGCAGAAATAGTACTTCTTGATTCTCTAAAGCCATGCTGGCCCTCATCTAAGAAAAAAGACAACTCCAACAAAGTGATAGTACGAATCTTGATAATACGTTCCAGAATTTTAGCCAAAATTGGCAACAAAGTAATTGGACGGAAAGATTTCGATAAATTGGCTGGGCGATTGCGCTTGCGAAAGAAAATAACTATTCTTTTTTCCAACATTTTGGGAAATAAGCAAGTTTCTAACAAGTGTTAAAAAGATTCAGCATAAGAGGGGTAAAATTACGACAGATATTCTTAACAACAATAGCGTCGATGTCATCAAATCCAGGAGCTTTATTACTATTCTGTTGACGAAGTACGAAAAACAGCTCTCTTTTCGTGATAGGCAAAAAATCATCTGGACCAGTAAAAATCGCCGAGCTTGAATAAGCATGAGGGACTGAGGGTAATATGTTCGTACCAAAATGATCATTCATCAAGTTCTCAGTAACGTCATCATAACTGGCAAAAACGTGAGAATTCTCTAAGGTCGTAAAAATTAGATCCTTCTGAGAAAGCTTTTTCTTACATATGTATTTATACAAACTACCGTACGCATTGTTCGTACTCTCACAAAATTTAAGCCAAGAGTTTCGTTTTGCCTTTCTAAGATTCTTCTTATAAATACGTCTAGCAATTGTATAATTTTCTTTATAAACAGTATTATCTAAATTCTTCGTATAACATTTATATAAGGCATTAACTCTGTTACGTTCACTACGCAAATTATCATCATACCATTTAATAGTCGGATTATAACACAATTGTCCTCTCTTGAAGCATCGACTCATGATGTCTTGCAGAAGATTAGAAAAATCGTCCACCCAGTTGTCAAGTGCACTATGATTCAAAACTCTCTCAAGTGAATGATTGAGGTGAAAAAATGTTGTGAAAAGATAGCATTGAATTTTGTCATCTTCTTATTCTTTGTCTTAAACCTATTGAAAGAAATCTGCACCGGAGTTAAGCACAATAAGAAGCAAATATAACGGTTATCACTCTTTGAAAAATTATCAATATCAACTTTCCAGTCATGCAAAAATGGTAAAAGATCTGTTCCCACTAATGTCAAGTCTGGCCGACCACGTCTATCATCCTGGACAAAGGTATGATGAGAATCAGGAGAATTCACAATAGTCAAGATTGTTAGCATTAGATACTCCTGAAAAATTTCTGTACGTTCACTTTCTCTAGTGTAGCCCAATGAGAGGAAAGGCACGTTGAAGTCTCCACCGATGATTATTTTTGAAAAATCAGGATAATGATAGCACCACTCTCTCAAATCTTTTTCAACGATGTTCGATGGAGCTGAATAAACTGAACCGATGACTAAAGCACCACGATCAATTGTAAACAGAAATACAGAAATCACCCACTCGTGGACAGCCAACCTTGCGGTATAGGAGCTAAATGTCCCAAAAAAACCCATTAATTTTTTTGCCGGCCCGCTTATTTTGTCTGTCGGCCCGGCCCGTTGAAAAAATTGTCCTAATTCTGCCGGCCCGGCCCGTTTGAAAATTCGCCTTCATTCCGCCGGCCCGGCCCGCGGGCCGGGCCGTGTACGGGCGTCGGGCCAAGCCCGGGCCCGTGCAGACGGTCGCTAAATCAAAAGTTGGTAATTTTTTTTTAAGTGCAGTTGAAAAATACCTAACATTCTAATGTAACTATTCATTTATACAAATAAAATAAAAAAATTGTTGTAATTTGTCACTATTACTCAAACATAGGCTGTTCACACATGCATAGTCGGGAGAAGAACATATAGAAGCAGTGCATGATGAGGAAAGAAAACAAAGCCAACCATCAGGAAGACCAACAAAAGATTTATCATAAACGTACGCATAGCTACCAACTTGTACGGATTTTTCATACCACTAAAATTTAATAGTAAAGTTTAACTAATTAAATCACCGAAATTCAAGAAATTTTAACGTTTAAATAAGTCAAAAATTTCTATTAAATTTTAGTGGTATGAAAAATCCGTACAAGTTGGCAGCTATGCGTACGGGTCCCGACACAAAGCAAATGTAATGTTAAAGTCTTCCATGTAATGAAATAAAGCATTCGAAGCGTCTGAACAATGATGCATATTAATTTCGACAAAGCTCAGACTAGGACTAATGACATCAGAAGTAATAACAACTATCACAATCGTTTTTTCAAAAGATCAGCTCGATAAGATTTGAAAAAAGGACAGTCTGAACTGTCACCTCTATCAGAAGCGTCAGCATCCGAGTCAAAAGAGGAAAGACAATTACTACAGGCGATATCAGCAACACTACAATCCGTGAAATTGTGCTGGCCGGCATACTTCACACATTTAGCTTCATTATCACATTTGACCGCCGTATGACCAAATGATTGACAGTTAAAACAACGAACTATAGGTATAAATTTAACCAAACGATATCGCTCCATGGCTATACAAATACGGCGCTTACTGACCAAACTTTCCGAAAGATCCTTTCTAACACCCACCAGCCAATTCACTTTTCCAGATTTAGTAGGGATTTTCCTAATAATTTCAAAACCAACATATCCCCTTCCTCCTCAACCGAACAATCACCCTTCAAAAGATTTTAAAGAGAATTACGTATCAAAGTCTCCTCCACATCAGACTCAACACTAAGAATCAAAACACAGTCAAGCCGAAGTCTTGGAATAGTAACACTAATATTCTCCCTCAAATTTTCCATACCACTCAAAGTTTCCTTAATTTTTTCTAAATCAACCTTTGACTTTACCTTAAAGACCAGTTGACCAGCTTTAGTGACTATTACATCCTCTGGAATCGGCATATCTCCACCAGAACGACAGACAGTCTTAATCCCACGTCGGGACCATGAAACTAATAATAAAGAAGAACTGGCATAGCTTTAAGATATTGAAACTTCAACTGTAACCGCTTTCGCAGAGGTTGACTACCGCCGGTGGAAACTTCCACCAGTAAATTTATATAGAAATTTTCTTGTAATTTAAACTGCTTAATAATTCAAAATTTCAGTCATAAATAAGGACAGAAACAGTTATTTATTTTTACTGGTAGAAACTTACTTTGGCAGTAGGCAGGGCCTGCGTTTCCGCCATAATGTGACAACCATTGAAACAAACTGACTGTTTTACCCGGCAAACTGACAACATTAACCCTAGAACTACCGAAAATTTTACTCAAGTTTCATAAAAACATTCTACACCAGAATTTTTACTTAAAACTATTTAATTTGTTTATTTAACTTATTATTGTCTGATTTATAAATTTAGTTTGTTTTGAAGAAATTTCTGGTTTGAATAAATATTTTGAATGTACACGTCGGGTCCATTGGAGCCTTCTGGTAGACAGAGGGTTAAAAACAAATAGAAATTTTTACTATATTTGTGGGAAAATATTTCCATGTACAAGATGCTTAAATAAGACGAAATTTTCTATTGAGATTTACTGGTGGAAAGTTTGCCCCAGAGATAATCAGAAACCGCAGATCCGATTTAAAAAAAGCAGCCGCCATCTTGTGACAACCTCCTCAGTTACTTCACTCGCAACTGGTAGACAGTACACAATATATCGCTTCCTCTTTATTCATCCGCCTGACCGGCGGGTTTTTACATAAATTTTATTCGGTTGGCACTACTTAAAAAAAAAGGTTACCTTTAACTTACTTAAGTAATCACGGAAATTGCTCCAATTAAAGAAATCCAATATTATTTTACTCTTTTATTGGTGACAAAAACAAATTTTGTATGCTCTTTTTGAAGGTGCATACATATGCACCCATGGTCACGAATGGGTAAGGTCAAGTTTTTTATAACATCTTTCAGACTAATGGATGCCTCTTCTTCCTTTGAGACAAATTTTCAGTTCGAGAAATATTTTTGTAAAAAATTTCTACGCACCATCATCTTGAGAGTATATAATAGGGCCTATCAAGCGAGAGAGCAGGGGTGAGGGCATCCTTCCACTTTTTACTAACAGTAATTTTTGCCTTATTTAAGCACAATAAGTTTTTAAAATTCTGCAATTAAATAAGGGAAAGATGTCTGTTCGGAAAAAGTGGTACAATAGACACCCTTGAAAGACCAGTAGCTTAGGGATCATCGTGTTGCGCTACCACGCTACACGTCTCTAGCTCGATTCCGAACTGAGGACTGGGCAAGGTTCAATTAAGCTTTCATCCTGTCGGTGTCTATAAAATGAGTACCAAACTTGCTTGGGAACTAAACACCGAGGATCCCGCGTTAGGTTGACCACCTGACTGCGACATATGCAGTGTAGCACCTTAGGGAACATGGTCGAGAAAACAGGGCTGGACCCGTAGGTCATGATCGGTAAGGGTTTAGTTTAGTTTAGAAATCCTCGACCTCGCTCTTGCTACATCACTGGTATAGAACTTCGCTAACATAGAAACCTGGCTGCACCTTTGTCTTAAAAAAGATGTTATCACAGGTTACAAAGGATGTTGCCATTTGAGTTATTATTTCTTTCAATAAAATTCTGTACATTATTTAATTACAGAATTTCTGACATTTAATAAGGTAAATATTATTTTTCGCAAATAGTGGTGCAAGAATACTTTTCGCAAAATATAGTGAGTACCACTGCCTTAAACTGAGAAAAGGTTTATAACTGTCTTAAGAAAATTAGTGAGCTTGTTTTGTAAAATATTTTCCATTATTTTAGAGGAAACTATATTTTGAATATCTATAATTGAATATTTTCCATATTTTGAATTTCCTTTTGAGTATTTCTAATAAGTTATAATTTTAATGTTAGTTAATTCTTCATTTTTCATAAATGAAATGAGTTCTTTTCTAAAATCTTTTTCTTTGCAACATGGCAGTCTCCAGCCGGCAAAATCAGAGGGGACTTTGAAATCTTTTGATGGATTTAATCTTTTAATTCACGTTTGATGTTTTTCCTGTATTTTAATGGTAAACAGTTGCAGACAAATCTAGAGGGAAAGTACCGTAATTTCCGGCGTATAATCCGCGGATCAAACAATTCTGTTTGGACCCAGAAATTTTATTTAGTTATTGAAGCCAAATATTTACCGCGATTTAAAAAGTTACACTTTATTTTTAAAAATTTCCGGGTCGAGAAATGATTGTTTGATCCGCGGATTATACGCCGGAAATTACGGTACATCTGCACACAATTTGTTATTAAAAGATTGTAAAGTCCAGAGGTGATCAGTAAGTTGCTAGGTGTATGGGGGTATCAGCCCATCCTGCTTCCATCTTGTTACGACCTTCTTTTGCAAGAACTTTGCTCAAATGTCACCCGAATTAAATGAACAGAAAGCCATATTCAAATGATGAATACACTTTTAAATGTTAATTTTCACATTTGATAGTATTTTGAACGACTGATAAGAAATAACAATACTCCTTATTGTCTACCATTTAATTATTTTTCATAACTTCACTGTTATTCAAGTAGCAATGTGAAATTTTAATCGAAATTATTGACGTTTTAGATTATCGTGTTGTTTGCCTAACCATGGTACTCTATTAGTTAGTATAGATGCTGAAACACATAGTCTTGAGGAAACAATTAATATTCAGGCTGTTAAAAGACGATGGCTTTTAAAAGCTGTGGCTATTATTTATACCATTTAATTTTAATCAAAATTTGTGCTAGAAATTTTGAATAAAATGTTGGTATAATTTGGAAAAAAAAATTGCATTTATTTCATTTCAAATGAAATTTTTCATAAATTCCAGCGAACTTTTGACAGTTCAGTAATAGAAAGATTTGCTCTTGAGAGAGGACTGATTGTGAAATTAAGAATTTCTTAAGGCTGTTCTCAACTGTTCTGCTCAACAAACGCAAAAGGTTTTGACACATTTAAAAATTCATTTTTTTAACAGAAAGATATAAAATTGGAAAGCCTGACTATGGAAGCGATTTGGAACGGAACTGTGTTTTCCATTTTTTTGATAAATAAATTACTTATTGAGTTATAAGCGATTTTGAACACGTGGCAAAGACTTTTTCACCCTTTCTTAAATGGTTATTCTTCTTTCGCGCTGAAATTCGGTTCAAAACGACCACTTTGACACTATTTTCTAAAAAATCTATTGCGTTTGAAAAAAAAAAAAAAAAAAAAAAAAAAAATGAGAAAACAGTTTAATTATATAGTTTCTTAACAACAACACCCATTAGTTTCATGCATTTTCGAACGAAAATAAATTAAAACATGTCATAAAGTTGCCCTTTTGGATTTGAGAACAGCCTTAAGATAGAAACATGTTTTTCTTTTTAGATAACGTCTATACTGGTAACATCTGCACCGTGGGCACTGACACAAGGAAAGATTGGAGAATTCCTTTATTCTTCGTCACAAGAGTTTCCACGATTAAATTAAGAAAAAATTTCTGCTGGGAAATACCGGGTGAAAAAATTAAAAAAAAATTACATTACGATAGTTGCGAAGGGGTTAAAACTTGTAAGGTATGTCAGAAACTTCGTAAGTTCCGTTCGTGAGTGATTTTTGTTTTAAGTTACTTTAATCTCTTAACTTTCGCGCCCGTGACTATCTTGGGCAGTGTAGGTTACCTCCCCCCCCCACCATTTTTGTTTGATTCCCACCAGTTTTTTAAAATAGCGTAACTGTCTTTATTCTCGTATCATTTTATCTGCCATTAAATAAGATGAATATTTTTACTTCAAAAAAGTGCTGACAATCAAACAATCTGAATGAAAAAAAAAAAAAAAAAAAAAAAAAAAAAAAAAATAGCCTACACTTATCGGCGTGGCGCTTAACCCGTAAATGCGCGATTTTTTATTTTGTTTCGAAAAAATTATGTATGGTATTCTGAAAGGTTTATTACACAGGAAAAATAATGAAAAAATCAGACATATATTTTTCATATAAACCGTCAATCTTTTCTTCTGTTGCACATCTGCAATATAAGTAAAAACTACTGTCGTGTGGCTGGTTTACGCTAAATTAATGCAAATTAGTAAATACTTTAATAAGTATGTCTCCAAATACCTTATTTTATATAATTATTTATTGTATAAAACTTAACCTTTAATTCCCATAATAGAATATGTTCTAGAAATTACGTAGTTCAGAGAATCTGACTTTACACCAGAAAGTTTCAATGATTAATTTCGCTTTATTTAAATACGGAATGTCTGTTTTTTAATTAAAGCAAATATTGCTATTTCAATTTTCTGGTGTGAATTAGGTATATGCGAATAAAAAAAATTATTAAATTCAAAACAGTGTTGTTTGCATATATGCAAAGATGCGCACTAAAGGGTTAAGGAGTTAGGAAACTTTGAAGTTGCAGCTTTCTTCTTTTAAGCTTCATAAAATTTTCTGTGTGAATGGAATCGGCTCACTCAGATAGCTGGTTCAGTTTTTTTAGCTTCGAGTTTTTATGTAAATGTGAAATCCAATTGATTTGTGAATAAACGTTTTCAAATATTTATGAAGGAGTGTTGGTGAATCGACCCGAACCATCAGAAACTAGAGAGTCACTCCTGCTTCATAAGTGCATTTTTTAAAGGACAAAAAAAAAAAAAAACTTCAGTTTTTAACTGAGAGATAATTTATTATTAACCCGTGAATATAATGAACATCTGCTGAATCTAACCAAGATTACAATAAATTTATGTACTGCAAGGATAAAAAAAAATGTGACTGGGTTTCCTAACGGATATGATTTATTGATATCATGTATTACACACAGTCATCTTCAAAATACTTTCTGCAGCTGTGCGCTTCTTCTCGTGCGAGTACACTTACTGAAAACAGTCCTGAAAGGCTTTGGATGAGATTATTTTCACTGCGGCTTCCTATCAAAGTACCTTCGCTGGACACATTGCTCTCTTAGCTTATATCTGTTGCAATGCGTGCAATGCTTCTGTCGGTGATTTCCAAAACGCTGTCAGAATTTGATATTGTCGGTATCATGTCAAACTATCCAATGTGAAAACAGTTGGCTACTTATTTTAAATTCCGATTTTTTAATTGGCACCACTTTTCTGAAATCGTAAAATCCGCCTTGTTTTCGCCTTAATTAATATGTCATTAAATAAGGCGAATTTTACTATTTTAAAAAAGTGTTGCCAATCAAAAAATCTGCATTAAAAAAAAGTAACCCACTGTTTTTACATTGGATAGATATTTGATAGGTACCGAGGATATTCGTACGTTGTTCTTCAAACGCCGTTTCTTCTTTTTGAAGAACGTGGACAGTGGCGTAACCAGAGGGGGGGAGGGGGGGGGGTCCAGATGCACTTCACACTACTAAAATTGTAAAGTTTTTTTCGTCTTGTTTAATAACTGGAAATTCTCTGATTAAAGAAGGCTAAGAAAACTTAATAAAATTAGTTGTGTCAAGTGCATCTGGACCCTCCCCCCCCCCCCTCTGGATACACCCCTGAACGTGAATGAATACTGTTTACTTTGAAGAAACATGCACTATAGAAAATAAAAAGTGTGAAAATTTTGACGAAAACATTAAAAACCGAGGTGTTTCGGCGCGGTTTCGCTCATCTTTGGCTCAAGTTTTCAGCACTAAATATTCATATTTTTGTTAAACACGTTCATCGCCAAAACTATAAAGGAAGAATTTTCAAATTCCTTGTTGAAAGTCGCTTGCCACCACAAATTCAGAAAGGTAAATTTCGCTTTACTAATATAGCGAAATTTCTGCCAATAAATAAGGCAATTTTTTTTATTTCTAAAATAGTGGCGACAAAGTAATTAATAAATTAAAGCCACGAGTATACTCGTGGTTAGCAGCGAATGGGTTGAAAGTTTAAAAAAACTCTTAGGTACAATTATAGTTAGAACCTATTAAAATATTAGTGAAATCGGACGACAAGAACAATTTTTTTTTTGTTATGCAGTTCCGAGCCAAAAACAAGAAAAAAAGGCGAGAAGAGAAGACAATCCTTTTCAACTTGATATAGATATTTTTTCACGATTTCTTTTCATGAGGTGCATAACCATCATATTTATGACTGCTGAAAATCTCTAAGATTTCAGACAACCAAGACTATTATTTTTAACTACTGAAATAGACTAAATGAAAAAAAAAAAAGTCTTCTTACGAGTTAACTACTAAACATCAATATTTTTTATCGATTGTTTCGCACAGGCTACAAAAAAATGATGTTTTCAACTCCTAAAAGTTTCAAAGATTGTAGACGATAACGGCCACTTTTTAAAAACATTTAAAATACTGGACAACCCCCATCCCCCGCCTTCTTTTTTCTAGAAAGTTTCAAAATTACTCATTGACACCAAAAGTAAATACGCAAAAAATAAAATGAAAAACAGTCATATACTTTCAATTCTCTTTGCAACATTGCTAAAATTTCAAAGAATACGAAAATTAACCCTTTGAAAAAAATTCATTCCCTGAAATAACTTTTCGTTTATTCTGCGCATTTTGGCGCAGGATTAACATCACGCATATTTTGATTAAAAAAAAAATACTTAATTTTATACGATAGCTCTGAAATTTTAATACTATATACTAACCATTTAGCTAATGATCGAGTATCGATTTGGTTCAGGTATAGTTGAATTTAAGGGTAAATTATCAGTTTGAAAATAAAAAAAACTCACTCGGGATTTCGATGTGAAAAAAAAGAATAAATAAATAAATAAATAGTTACGTGTAAAACAGTGATTTTTACAGTTAAATATGAATACACTGCTCAAAACAATTAAAGGATATTGCAGTTTTAGGTGGATTTTGTATCTGGTAAACTGTTTAGCTGATTGATACATGGTCGACAGACATAGTAGGTTATATGAGAATAAATTACACATGTTTGGCAGAAAAAAATGCATTTTATTGCGCATTTGTGTACTAAAGGAAAAAACACAATTTGTGCATATGAGAAAAAAAATAAGAAAAGGTGTTTTCTTCAAAGAAAATCATTTTCAGTAGGGGGTATGGTTTCCACGGGCGGCCAGCAACGTTGAACACCTTTGAGGCATGGACTCAATGAGGCTATTAATGACGAGTTGGTGTATTCTGCCCCACTCTTCCAGAAGAGCTCTTTCCAGTTCTTGGAGAGTTTGTGGGGGTTGTTGGCGGCCAGAAACTCGTCTTCCTAGAGCGTCCCAAACGTGCTCGATTGGATTCATGTCTGGAGAACACGTTTGGCCATTCCATTCGAACGATTCCTTCCTCGAAAAGGAAATCCTCCACCAGGTTTGCACGATGTGGCCTGCAGTTATCGTCCATTAAAATGAAGTTATCTCCGATTGCTGCAGCGTAAGGGACTACAATAGGTCTGAGGATCTCATCCCTATATCGGCGACCAGTCAGAGCTCCATCTCGAATGATGTAGAGGTCAGTGCGCCCGTCAATGGAGATGCCACCATACACCAACACTCCTCCACCGCCAAATCTGACACTTTCGTGCACGAACGCAGGATTATTCCTACTGCCACGGTCCCTCCAGATGAAAATACGCCTATTATCCGGATACACAGAAAAACGGGACTCGTCAGAAAACAGAATATTGCTCCATTCATTTCTCCTCCAGTTGACATGCTCGGTTGCCTACTCCCTGCGGTCGCGACGATGCCTTGATGTTAATCTAACACATACCATCGGTCGGCGAGCATACAGACCTACAGCATGGAGCCGGTTTCGGACAGTCTGAGTTGAAATCGTGGTGCCTGTAGCCGAGCGAATGTGTTGTTGGAGAAGAGTAGCGTTCATGGTTCGGTGTCTCCGAGCTGTTAACGCTAAATACTGATCTTCATTGGGCGTTGTTGCCCGTCTACGACCTTGCCCTGCTCTTCGGCCTGCACATCCACTCTCCAAAAAAACGGTTCCAGATCCTGGAAATGACACTTTGTGACACTCCAATGGCTTGCGCTACTTCGGCTTGAGTTTGGCCCCCTTCTAACCTACCAACAATTCTCAAAGCTTCTGAATCTGTCAAATGACTTCGCTGAGACATCGTACTCATCGAAACAAAGCAATCACTGAATGCCAATCATCCTTGTCTTCATTCTCTTTTATCCAGTTGAAAGTCAAATTTCATTCGCTGCCGCTGAAGCGACGTTTTTGACGTCGAACTCAAAATTTGCATACTCCACAGTTTGAAAACCAGAAAAATTTGCATTTGTGATTCTCTTCTTCTATTTTCGGCAAAAAAAATTTCGTTTATATCTTTATTTTATATAAAACTTCAAATATCCTTTAATTGTTTTGAGCAGTGTATTTTAGCAGGAAAATTACGCAGTCGTCGGAAACATATTCCCCCCGTTTCTTGTTGCAACTATTTCAAACCTTTTTACCGCTACATATCAAGTTTTTTTTAACCGATTATTCACAGAGTTAGCGGGAACGCATTTCAGACAAAATCGAGTTAAAGATATATATTCATACAAATTTAAGGTCCATTTAAGAATATTAACAAGTGTCCTAGCAACGCCGGGCGAGTCAGTCGTGTCACTATAAATTAAAACCTGTTCACAACCTATTATAATCAAGTGTGTTTGGATTATACCTTCTTTTTTCTTCCTTATAGAATTTACGGTACCAGTAATAATTTCGTCTTCCAATCCACAAAAACGTATTTTTACATGATCCGCATTCAATGTGTTAACCTAATGGAGTTATGAATAAAGTGGATTAGACATATAGTGTGTTGTCTAGTAGTTGCGAGTGAAGTAACTGAGAAGGTTGTCACAAGGTCGCTGCTGTTTTTTTTTTTTTTTTTAAGCAGATCAACAATTTTCGATTAGCGCCGGTGAAAACTTCCACCAGCAAACTTGTATAGAAAATTTCGTCTTATTTAAGCGCCTTATTCATGGAAAATGTCTCTCACAAATGTGGTAAAATATTTCTATTCCTTTTTACTGGTATCAGTTTTCCAGGTATCGTAATCTTTTCACTGACACTGACAGGAGGTTGTCTTGGTTGTGACAATATGGCGCACCAACTACCGTTGAAGTAAACTTCCACCAATAAAAATGAATATCAGTTTTTGCCTTTATTTTTGATTGACATTTTCCATTAATAAAGCGTTTGACTAAAGAGTAAATTTCTACTCACATTTACTGGTGGAAGTTTTCCCCGGTGGTAATGAATCCCTGCGAAAGCGGTTACAGTTGAAGCTTCACTATTTTAAGGATATGTAAGTTCCTTTTTCTTAATAGTTCCATGGTTAATCTCTTCAAGGGCAAGGGTTCATTTTTGGACCACTTAATTTTAATTCTTAAATGCCGCATAGACGCCAGAATATTGGAACGAAATTTTTTCTTTTATTAAGTACAGTAGAACCTCTTTTATCCAAAACTCTTTTAACCGAAACTCTCGGTTAACCGAAATCCATTTTTAATGCTTTATTTTACTATCACAATCCTTCTGTGGAAAATCCATTTTGAAAACTTTTTTGTTTTAACTATCATGTTCCTTCTGTGCAAGCGGTCTTTCCGATTTACGAGTACATATAAATATTTTCCTTATAATAAATATATTTTTTCTTAGATTTCCTTTGAATTTAACTTGAGCTCCCGTAAACTGCGGAGTAGAACGAACGAAACGAACAAATTAGCAATTCTGAAGCTTTTGAAGGTTTTACAAAAGGTTTGGCATGGCTGAAGCAGCATAAAGACTGCGATACTGGTGAAGTAAAATATTAAAAAACTCCGTGATAGAGCTTCAAAGCAAAGGCAATCGAAACTGCAAGAAACAAAACATTTTTTCAAAACCTTGTGATAAAATTAAAAGGAACTTAATTTGAAAATTAAAATTCAGGTAATTTTTATTCTTGTTTCTATTTTGCTATTGCTTTATTTTTATTAAGCGCTTGTTACCATAATAAGAAATATTGCATATATTTCCCGTTAATCTTAAAATTGAAGCATTCTCGATTATTCGAAAATTTCGATTATCTGAAAGAGGGTCGGTCCCACTTACTTCGGATAATCGAGGTTCTACTGTACATGAGCAAAAGTTTTTGCTTATTTTGAAATAAATGTGTTTGTAAATTCTGGTGTCAACCACTCTTTTCTTCATTTTACGAATAGAAGTACCTTGCCCCTGAAAGGGTTAACACGTTAATGCCACGTCAGTCACCGGTGACCGACACCGATATTTGCGTTTAAGCCACGTCAGTCATCGATGACCGACACTGATCTTTCCGTTTAAGCCACATCAGTCATCGGTGACTGACCCTTATAGATTCTGTAACGGGAGTCTTATTTCGTGGCGTAAACGGAAAGACAGACAAAATAGACATTCAACGTATTAATGGAAAAGTGAAGCGTTCTCTATCAATTAGCCATAGACTTGATAAATAAATATATGTGACAAACCTGTGACTATTATTTTAATGGGTAATATACTTTTGTAAAATTGTCTTCGTATTATCCTGAAGACAGTCCTACTTCGACTGTACGTTTCTTACACCTTTACTCCCATATAATGACTCTAGCTTCTCGCCACTTTTGCTCATAATTTTGCTTTTATTTAGCCGCTATATCACAAGTTCACACTTTCCAGCTTACTTCGATTACAAGCACATACCATATTTTCACCAGGAATTATGCAGATCTGCGTCAAACCAATGCATAACACTAAATATATCATATCAAATATCTATTCAAAATGTAATACCATTCTTAAAATGTTATTACTGGTTATTTTTATCCTTAAATATAAAAGTTTTATAAATATAATCCTATTAAATGGTATCATAGGCATTAATTTTTAACTAAAACTATTTGTGATATCATAAATGTTCATAAAAAGCTTTTCCACATATTTCAAAATATGTCTTAAATAAGACAGTTAAGAATATCAAACTTTTTACAAGAAAAAGCTGATTTTAGGAAATAACTTATGAAACAGACATGTCATAGACGACACTAATAATTTCCGCTATGAAAAATAAAATACTTTTCAACGGTGATATATGTTCTTTCTTAGATATGAAATACAGTTTTTGAACTTTCAGCAGAAAACTAGATAGTCAATAATAAGTGTAGATAATATATAAATTGACTTAAACTTTGATTTATAAATATTTATAAAAAATGTATTTATTTTTAGGAAAGTGACAATAATATTTACGCAGGTAGCCTCACTATAAACTGAAATGTCTGAAATGGATGGTTCAATTTTAAGACTTTATAAAATGCAGTGGTGGAAAATTGGCGCAGAGGAGGAGCCTATTGACACCACTAAATTTTAGAAGTATTTTTCGGCTTATCTAATGACATAATTTCTGCGTTTTTATTAAGTTGAAGAATACTATAAAATGTTTGTGGTGTCAATAGGCTCCTCCTCTGCGCCAATTTTCCACCACTGAAAATGTTGTTTTTTTTCAGACACTTGAAACGTCTGAATTGCTGACATTTTTAAACTCTTATTTTTCGTCGACAGACAGTCATTTTTGACTACTTAACCCTCCGACTGTCTTGGAAAAGGGCAAAATTGTAATGTTGTTTTCTCTGCATTTTGTTTTAAATGTTAAAAAAATTATTCTTTGAACATTTTATAAAAAAACTTAATAACGAATATGAATGCAATCCTTGGAAATATTAATCATTGGTCAATGTATTAAAAATACATTAAATCAATAGAGTTATATTACTTTAAATATTGCTTGTATTGCAGTGAAACCTGGAGCTTAGTGAACGTATTAACACGGGCTTGTCAGTGAGGGGAAAAAAAAATCTTATACAGAGTCATCATTAACGACATTGAATCCTGCTTGATAAGTGCGAAAATATCTGATAACAAAGCAGAGTTGGGTTTTATACTACAAAAGCAGGACTTCATCAAAACATGGGCAAAGTATGCCGAGGCTCTGGCTCTCCTGATGTTAGAAACCCACAAATTTGATCTGTAGTTTTCGTAAAACTTATATTTTAACATTCTTGAAGGGCACCGGTATATTATATATACCAACAAATTTTAATTCCCATATGCCACATTGGTACCGGGATTTTGGAAAAAAATTTTGCCTTTTATAATGTACGTGAAGAACAGCTTTTTCGTACTTTCATGTAAATTTGTTTGTAAATCCAGGTGTCAATAAATCATTTTAACATTTTAAGAACAGAAGTGCTTTGCCCCTGAAAGGGTTAAATCTCTTTCGACATTGTACTGATTATAATGAGTATTTTTAATTTTTAGAGTAAGATAAGATTAAAAACAAACAAGAAATATTTATTTAACACAGTAAAACCTCTTAACAGCGGACACCTTGGGATTGTGGAATTTGTAACTCTATCGCGTATTAAGCGGAATCGCGTAATAACTGTGATACATTTGCATTAGTCTCATAGGCTATGTCCAATAGGGAAAATTCCGCGTATTAACCCTTTATCGGGCAAGTCAATTCTGAGGCTAAAATGTTGAAAAGATTCAGTTCCACCAGAATTTACAAACAAAATTGAATTGAAAATGAAAAGCGGCTTTTTCATTACATGCATTATAAAAACAAAAAATTCTGGTGCGAATCAGCAAGTTTTAAATAAAAATTAAGTGGTAAGTATATTCCCATTACCCAATAAAGGGTTAAGCGGGATTCATAGGTGCCAAGTTGCCACTAATCCTCCGTAATATGTCGGTTAATTTAACCCTGGTTTAATACATTTCGTACCAGAATTTTTTTTCAGAGATGAAATTAAATAAATTCCATGTAGAAAACTGGAATTAAATGAATAAAGATTCATCAAATAATTTTTCTGGTTCAAAACGTTGTTAAACTGGGTTAAATTAATCCACGCATTACGGAAGATTAGTGCGAACTTGGCACCTCTGGGGATTCAGGGTTCCCAGTTTGGCCTACACTTTTATTAAAAGAAAATGTCGTACCAGAAATTAAAATCAGTATTTTTTGCTTTATTTAATGACATAAATTTTGTGATTAAATAAAGTAAAGATTCTTCTTTCAGAATTCCAGTGTGAATTTGAAATTTCGAAATAAAAATGGAGGCCAAACTGGCAACCCTTGTGTGATTGCGTATTACCCGCGTCCGACTGTATTAATTTACAAACTTTTCAATCAGATTCAACGTTAAAAGAAATGCAATTATCAAAGGGTAATTTCATAGTTACGGACGCAATAATTGCAGTCTGTAAACATACATAATTACAATTTAGTTTGACAAAAACATGTAACTTCTTTTTTGACATAATGTTTGAGGTTATTTATGCATCAGAGAATAATCAAAATTCTATATTTCTATACTGCATTAACATTTCTGTGAACTATTCCTTCATAAAAATTCAGCCAGATGGGCAATTCCACATAACATGGGAACTATAGTGTAGACCCTTGAGGGCGGGAGGATATACTTTATCCCACCTAATTTTAATCAAGATTTGAACCAGAAACGCTTAATTAAAATTTATCTTTCTAACTTTGGTGGAAAAAAAAAT
This sequence comes from Maratus speciosus, assembly GCA_963932465.1. Taxonomy (NCBI): domain Eukaryota; kingdom Metazoa; phylum Arthropoda; class Arachnida; order Araneae; family Salticidae; genus Maratus; species Maratus speciosus. Next base: position 443,521,341 of record OZ010787.1, read on the forward strand.
TGCTTTTCCATATTTTGAAACAAAATTTTTCGAATATTCCGGTGTGAGTTCAACATTACAGAAACGCAACTGCTTGCGCCTGAAAGGATTAATGGCTAAAGAGGGAAATGTAATGTGTGTCACAATACCATGTAACGTGAATCACACTCAAAATATTGATTGACATAATTAATTACTATTAAAACAATATCATTTTTGTGTATATCTTAAGTTGAAAGTGTGTTGTACTCTTGAAGTACTTCTTTTTTACTGTATTGTGATAAATGAGGAGAAATTCTAGGTCTTCATTAACCCATAAAACTTGAATTCCTTTTTTTTTGTAATGTGAGTCACAGTACCCAATTAGGGTCTGCATACCACCTGTTCATTTAAAAATTTATTACATTTTTATTCTTAGTTTCTTATTGTGCCACAGATATCTATGAAGAACTCTTTTAAAAGCAAATGTGATATTTCTTCGATGTATATAGAATTTACTTTTGGAAAAATGTGTCAAATGGTAACGTGAGTCACATGGAATTGCCCAGATGCGTAATTCCACAGTGTTGCCGCATCTTGCTGATTTTTTATTGGGGGATTCCAAATTTTAACCAGTAAGTTTAAATAGTTATTAATGATGGTTATTGATAGTTATTATATGATATATAGTACACAAATAAAATAAAATAAAATAGCTATTCAAAATTTTTCGCTGTGAATTCCAACACTAGTGAGAAGGCGGTCGATTAGTGATGGCATCACACTCGTTTCCTCTGGCCTTGAGTATTTCGATGATAGCAAAAATTTCCATCAGTAAATTTCAATACAAATTTTCACTTTATTTAACACGTTCACGCCGGTGCGGTGGGTCACACTCGACTGTCTCAGAGTTGTCAAGTCTCCGGCTTTTTGCACACCACTGTTATTTTAGAGAAAATGTTGTTCCTTTAAATCGCCCAATTGTTCTAATTAACCCCTTAACAGTGACATTTGTTTTCTTACAAAAAAATTAAAAATGGGGCTGGACACCACTTTTTCCATACTAAAATATTTACCTTACTTAATCGAAAAATATCTGACAATCAATAAAGATAAATTTACAGTTACAAATTAGTGGTATCAAAATGCTTTTAATAATGAAGCAAGCAAAGTGTTCTTGCCCGAATCCAGTTCGGGCCACACTGTTAAGGGGTTAAATAAAACAACATTTTCTGTATTAAAATACTGGTATCAAAAAAGTCGGAGACTTTGCAGCTCTGAAACAGTCGAGTGTGACCCACCGCGCCGGCGTGAACGTGTTAAAAGCCTTATTCGTGCCGAATTTCTGTCATAAATAAAACAAAAAAATTCTATTCTTTTTTCTTGGTGGAAGTTTTAAAATCACATAGTAACTTCTAGCCCAACCTGTACCTTTATTTCTGTTACGTATTCATCCAAAATTACAGAGCCCTCTAAATATTGTGCTTATGCAAAATAAGGCGAAGATTGCTATTCGGAAATGGGGATACTGAAATTCAAGGGTCCGTATAAACTCTGAATAAAGTCGCTTTCCACAGTCACCAACTTTTTTGTTAGTGTGTAGTTCTAATAGCCATGGTGTTGTGGTAATAAATTATTGGAAAAAATATCACTTTAAAGTTTTATGTGCTTATTTCTAAACCATATGAAGAAATGTTATGACTTGTATGAGGGGTAACAATGTATAATACAGTAAAATATACACACTAAAAACTGTGTAAGCAGAACCTATGTGTATAACGGAAACTTGCCTTAAGCTAAAAAAATACTCGTGGTTCCGGCTAAAGGAAAACCGCATGATTACACCGTAATTTCCAGCGATAAAGCCACGACTCAAATAACTCTTTTTCCTACCAAACATTTTCTTTAATAAAAGGTAATTTATTTCTACTTGATAATTATTAGATTTCATTTTTTAAATAAAATATTTGGTTTGATACAGACTTTAGCCGCAGCTTATACGCCGAGTATTACAGTACTTTTTAAAACAGAAAATTTCCCCTGCCCTTTTCGATTCCGTCTTAGCAGTTGCTTACAAAGATTCCGGTACAACATGCCTTCCATAAAGACAGAACAAATTCCTCATTTTTCGGAAGAAATTCCTTAATTTTAATTTATGAATATTTAAGGCAATAGCCATGTGGAATCAACATTTTCTTGCAGAAATTTTTGTTTTATTTAATCTCATAATTTCTGCAATTAAGTAAGGTAAATATTAATATTCGGAACTAGTACTAATCAAATGTAAGCAAACGTGGTAACGTTGCTTCGTTATAAATGTTTTCTTACTTGTTCTTCGTATAAATTCTTCAAAGATACATCAGTGTTATTTTAAATTCATTCATCAAATGCTTTTATAAATTTTCTACCATAAAAAAGGTAATAATTAGAGATGTATAATATATCGCTCACCCGCAAGGAACGTGCCGCATCTCGCAAAAATTCATTTTGCGTTTTATTCCACTAATAAGTTTGTGATAGGTGTAACTATGAGACAAATCACTTTATTACGCTATATGTCCATATGTGACCACAGAAGAGGGGTGGATTGTGTGGGGAGAAAAAATTACCCAACCCTCCAAACCTCATCATACGTCTTTACTTGTAAGGGTTTTATGCTTTTATGCCGTTTTCATTCTTGCATGCAGATATCAGTGCTACAATTTTATATTACAGTAAAATCATCCAAATCTTCTTTTGCCTCTCCTGTGAAATTTACTTTTGTCGAGATGTGTCACTTTTCTTGCGGGTGAGCGATATTTTCCAGGAAGCTTTAACATTTATGCATTATGACATTGGCGTGTATTTAAGGAACAATGGTGACTAGACATTTATGGTAAAGGAAATGAAGCCTAATTGTGATAAACGTTTTCTAATAGCCCGGGTTAGTGTGGTCCAACATCCAGTTGTTTGAAACCGCTATTTTCTCACAAAAATTTTCGCCTTATTTGATCGAAAATGTCTCTGAGATTGGATCTCAGGAGTCAACCACACCAAAACCCTTATTTATTAAGCATGCGCAGATGAATAGGTGAAATTTGGAAAGTTGAAAATAGCGTCCTCTAGCGGTTGATTGTACAAAACTTTGTATATGATTTCCAGCTATCATAAATATTAATTTGTACCAGTAAAGTAATAATTATTGTTATCCTATTGTTTAAATATGCATCAAATTAATATCCAGTCTGTTTATAATTTTAAATTTACGTTTTGATTTTCTCTAGAGTTTTAGTATTAACACAAAAGACTTTAGCAATGAGTAAGCGTTTAAAATTGGAAACACGAAAATATAATGCTCTTTCAAACGGTAAAAAGTGTAAAACTAGTTGCTGATTAACCTGCAACATTCGTCTGTTTTTACAACCGACCGCCGGTGTGGAATGTGGCAGTAGTGTGTGCTAATAAATTAAACACGTACAGCGCGCGCTTTAAGTATAATCACCCCGGACCACACTAATTTAAGATTTACAGCAGGGTTACAATTGCGACCATTTTTTTTTTTATTTTGTGTACCCCTAATTTAAAATAATAATCTTTGTGGTCGATTTGTCATAATATTTGAGGTAAATTATTATTGTATAGAAAAAGGGCAGGCATAACAATAATAAAAAAAAAAATAGTCGCTAGTTGCAGTCCTTTTAACGGCTTACCAGTAAATCCAACTATATATAGTTATATTTATATCTTATTAATCAAAGATAATCTAAATTTGGAGTGCACAAACGCTGGCCTGCATGCCATTAAACCTTTTACGTTCAAGTAATTGTATTTCTGTAAATCTTTGTTGAAATTACACCAGAGTTTTCGAAAAATTTTATTTCAGAATAAGGAAATGCAATTTTACAGGTCTTTTTTTTTTCAACAAATTTATAAAAGTAAAATAAAAAATTGTGGTATAAATCTTGATTAAAATTAAGTGGGATAAAATATTTCCCCCCGCCCTTCAAGGGGTAAAAATACCATATTTTTATACAGAATAATTTGGTTTATTTAATGACGGAAATTTTGCTTTTAAATAAGTCGAAAATTACAATTCAAATATTCTGGTGGCAAATGAATTTTCAGCAAAAAGATTGTATAATACTAATCTAAATACCGTAAAATATCTGAATAACGGGCTCCTCGGGAGCGTAAAATTTCTCCGCTACTCGGAGGTATCGAAAATTCAGAGGTAAAAATATTCAAATATATATATATATATATCTGTTGGTAATCGAAAAATGTCCGCTATTCGGGAGTACACGTTATAGAGGTTTTACTGTATTACAAAAAATAAATTGATCTTTTTCTATATCTAGGGCAACACACCGATAAAATTTATTACCTCATATATTTTTTCTCAAGACATACACCAACACGAAATATTCTGCTAAAAACTTGTTAAGAATATTTGATTGTATTCTGCTGATTTATGTACTACTAAAGAATAGAAAAAGAGAGCAAGTATTAAATATTTACTCAAGAACAAGGGAAGAACTTTTGGAACGTATTCAAGTCGAAAGTTTACATAAGAAGAATAAAATGAAAAGAAAAAAAAAGCTTTTCCTTATTTTAAAGATATTCTTTTTAAAATTGGCATTTTGCAGAACTCTGTCTCTGAAATAAATGGCTAGCTTACAGAGAGACGAAGAGAATAGAAAGCTAATTTTCCATGTTCTCCTGCTCCTGAAATATGTACATTGCGATTAAAGTGAATAGTTGAACAAAAATGTGTTGTTACATAAACGATTGTTTAAAAGTTTTGAGAAGATAATAACAAGAACTCCCTTTATCTCTAAATCAAATTATCTTTGAATTATAAATATATATATCTTTTAGAAGGATTATTTTAAAAAAAAGGTATTTTGAACTTGCTGTTTTGAGATTAATAAAATAAATTATATAGGTTCCAAGGATTACTAATTTTGAATACCACTATTTCCACATTTTTGCCTTATTTTGTCATAGATTTAATAAGGCGATTTAAAGCAATAAGGAAGATTTAATAAAGCTATTTAACCCCTTGCAGGGCGGTGGTTCATTTTTGGATCACTTAATTGTTTTTTATCCCTAAATGCCACATTGGCACCTGAATTTTGGAATGAAAATTTTCCTTTTATTAAGTACGTGAAGAAAAGCTCTTACTTATTTTCAAATAAATTTGTTCGTAAATTCTGGTGTCATTCAATCATTTCAACACTTTACTAATAGAAGTGCTTTGCCCCTGAAAGGGTTAATCGAAATAACGTATATACTTGTGTATAAATATACCTCTACATTAGAGAAAAAAATTATTCCATACCAGTGTGTTTCTTTGCCTTATTTAATATCAGCAATTCTGTATTTAGATAAGAAGAAGATAACTTTTTTAAATACTGGTATGCAGTCTGTTATTCCTCTGTTATTTGGAGTCGGCTTATACGGTAGTATATAGGGTAAGCGCACATTAACCCTTTGTTGCTCAGTACTTCATTACATGGAATGCCCAATTTGTTTCACAAATGCCACAGTGGCACCAGAATTTTGGTACAAGTATTTTCCATTCATTATATGTATGTAAAATAAAGCTTTTTCTTACTTGCAAATAAATTTGTTCATAAATACCGGTGTCTCTCAAACATGTAATTAATTTAGTAATGGAAAATGGAAGTGCTTTGCGCCTGAAAAGGTTAACACATTTGCTTCATTAGCGCATATATATGTACGCCTTTCAGATTTTTTTTTTATTATTCAGGCATTCCGGAGCATACCGGAAATTCACAAAGAAGAATTTTTACTTTAAATAATCACGAATCGCTTTTCCTTAAATAAAACAGAAATTATTATTCAGAATTTCTGGCATAGATCGGAACATACTTGCCAACTTTCCCTTAAACTTCCGTAAAATGTGAGTTAAATTGACCCAGGTTAAACACATTTCGAACCAGAAATTTACTAAAGAAATTAATTCAAATAGATTTCATAGAGAAGCATGATTTTAAATATATAATGATACATCGAATAAATTTTTTGGTTAGTGACGCGTATAATGTATGTCGGAACAGGGCTGCCAGTTTGGCTTCCAAATTTAATCCGAAATTTTAAATTCATACCGGAAATTTTGGATTAAGTGATGAAAAAAATGTGTCTCATTAAATGAAGCATAAAAACTATTCTTCATTTCTGGTACGCTCTAAAATTGGGAGGAATGAAAAGCTCACTTTTTGAAAGAGTGACAGGCATTTTTACTCTTATTGGAGCGAATTTTATAAAAATACACTCCGGCGGAATTTTCCACTCCCTAGAAAGGAGTGAAATGTCTCACTCCTGAAAGGGTGACTTACGTATGCATTGCTTATTAACCAATCAGAGCAGCAAGGCGACGACACCCTTAAAAGATAAGAAAAATGATCACTTTTTCCCTCGCCATCTTAGGATTAACAGATTAGGATATCATTAAAATTATTCTTTATGGAATACATAAAATAAAGGTAAATCTTATTTAATTTTAAGCATTTATCCGTGTAGCTATGTGGAATGTTAAGATTATAAGCTAAGTAGTTGTATGGTGTATAAAAAAAGATTGATCGTTAGAGTGTTCAAAAGTGATTGTCTGTTATATTTCTTCATGTAGCGGTTTGAAATATAATTCTTTTAACAACTGAATACTCACTAGAGATCTGCACGGGCCGGCTCAGGCTCGGGCCGATTTTCACTCACGGAACTCGGGCTGGGCCAGGGCCACACTTTTTTCTGAAGGCTCGGGCCGGGCCGGGCCGGGCCTAACTTATTTTTTCTGTACAAAGGCTGGGACTGGTTCATTGCGAGTCTTCACGGCCCAAAATTTTCAGTCCTAATTTTGACCCAGCCCGTATGAAAATCATTGTCTCAGCGTGGTCTGGTCCATTCAAAGGTCAGTAAAATTAGGCCTGGCCCAAACATTTTTGCAAAAAATGCATACATTTTCAAATGGCTATTATTCTACACTTAAACATTAAAATTTATTCTTTTTAAAGAACAATAGATTTCTGCGCTTATTAAAACATAGCTAAATTAAAACATAATAAAACGTGTGAAAAAGAACCTGCCTATGACGGAATCCAGTTTTAAACTCACTAACGTGTTGATCCATGCATAATTAATATACTAATACATAAGAAAAGAATATATAATACATTTACACTCGCTATGAAGGGAACTTGTCTATGACGCATTTTTTTTCTTTTCTATGCATTTCCGTCTTACTCTGTAGCATTTTTCAGATTTTTAATGCTTCAAAAAGAAAAAAAAATTAATGTTTTGTTGAAATTCACTCGGGCCGTGCCGGGCTCGGGCCGAGATTTTAACTTTTTTTCCGTGTCGGGCCGCGGGCCGGGTCGGACCAATTTTTTTCTACGGCCCGGGCCGAATTTTTTCCTCTATGAGTCGGGCCGGGCCCGGGCTTGGAAATTTCAGACCGTGCAGACCTCTAATACGCACAATGCTTAGCAAATCATTAGTTCGGGAAATGTGAATAAAAAAATGAATGTAAATATTTTATTCTTCGCTTTGAATGCTGTGTTGCAAATTATTTTTGCCGACGATCAAAACAAAAAAGTTTTATCTCTTTCGTTTGAAAGGGTGACTGACTCATAAGAGAAGATATCTGGAAGATTTAATTTCGTAGGAGACACATTCGAAAACATTAATTTACCGTTACATGAGATTTTTTTTTTTTTTTGTTTATTACTGATTTCGGATTATATACAGTTAAGAGTATTTATTATTGTTTCGGAGTTAAATATGATATTTGATGTTTATGCTATTACGAAAAGGTTAGTACAGTGAAACCTCACTGTGCGACCAACTCCATTAGGCGACCACCTCCCTGAACGACCATTTTTTCATGGAACGAAATTTATTCCCATAGGCTCAATACTAATTTTACCTCCATTCAGAGACCATCCCAGTTGAACTCCTTCCATGAGAGATCGATTTCTTTGAAGAAAATGAAATAAATTCCGTTTTTTCCTAGTCGCTTCAAGAAGGTTTTATTAAAAAAATAATTCCGGAGAGAGCATTATTCATCAAACTTCTAAACTAAGTTTAGATTTTTTTTTTTTTTATTCCGGTAACTTTTAAGTGTTTTTAAGAGATTTTAAGTCCCTTTGTGCCTTTTTAGGCCATGAATTTAACTCTGATTACAAATTAAGAATGACGGTCAATAAACTCCTCTGCCCTATTCTGTCGGAAATCTCTCAAAGAAATAGATAAAGTAATGAAAAGGTCATTATTTGTTCCCGTCCACAAAAAAATGCATTTATTTACTGAACTTCGAAAGGACTTGGAGATAAAAATTATAAAATATAAAACTGTAAAATTAAAGCAAAGCTCAATGTATTCATTTTTAAAACTCTGCAGTAATTAACTTATGTAATTAACTTTTATTTTCATACTTAAATTTTTATATTTTTTCCAAATGTGAAAAATAAATTTTAGTAATATTGTTACCATTTTTAAACAATTAAAATCTAGATTTAAACACGACCTCCATTAAGGGACCACCTCTCGGAATGACCCAATTTTATTGGAACGGTACGTGGTCGCCTTAGGGAGGTTTTACTGTATATTAATTTTTTAAAAATCGTATGTAAACATTTTTCTGCGGATTATGATTTTAAAATTTCGAGACTGAGTAATATAAAAAAATTTAATTATAGATATTCTGCATCAGTTATTAAATTTCCTTCTATTATAAAAACATTTTCTACGTTTTTGATACACGTAATTTTTGGTGCTAAACAATAAAACATGACATTTAAGCACTGGAATAAAATGTTTTTTTATGCCTGTTTTGAAGTTTATTGATAAGACTGCTTTAGTATATTTTTTAAAATGGTCATATTTAGTTACATAATACAGGACTGAATATTTTAAAAAGAGATTAATAACCACTTTTTTACACTAAAATGTTTTAAAAACAATAAGAATATTTCTAATGCAGTGATTTACTTTATTTTTAAGTTTCCTTTTTTTCTATTTCCGAGGTCAACCTTTTCCTATAAAACATATAAAATCTATTTTGCTCATAGTCACAAAATACAATATCTACGCGAATAAAAAATTTAAATTAAATATGGCTTATCGTGGGTTATGGCAATAACGGACGAAAATTAAAAATCATGATTAAGTTAAGGAATATGTTTAAAAGAAAAAAATATACATATTCCAGAGAACTCAAAATTTAGACTCCATGTTCATATTAAATAAAACAAAAGCAAATCACAGCGGATAAAAAAAAATACACGTTCTTAACACTTAAATCATGCTTAGAACTTATTTTAAAAAGAAGTGAGTTTATAAACATTGCGTTTAAATGGAAAGATTAAAAATATTTTAGAACAATAGCACTTTGCAAAAATAGCAATAATTTAAGGAAAAAGTACGGTTTTATATTTAAAACAAAAATTAAAATGAGATCAAACATTGTTAAACATATAACATCCACCTATTAAGTTATTAATAAAACTTTAAAAGTAATATCTTTATAGGGCATGCAATAAAAGCAAACACAAAGGATAAGATATAAAATATTTTAGTTTATTTCTGTCAGTAATCTAATTTAAATTCGTATGTAACTTTAACTGAATTTTTCCTTAAAAGTTCAATTAGTGTTACAAACTATGAATTAAATAAACAACGCTAATAAAGTATTTTATTCCAATCTTTACCAGGCTTGTATCTATTTCCATTGCATGCCGTAAAAGATGCGATTCTTTTAAAATGACCATAAAAGCAAAATAAAAAAACAACCCGCTACAAAAAAAATGAACATTCACTCCTATGAAAGAGTGACTATTCACTCCTACCAGGGGTGAAAAACTGCACTCCTTTAGCAAGAGTGAATAGTCACTCCTCCGAAAGTGATTATCCATCCCTGTTTAGAGTGGATAGTCACTTTCAAGGAATGACTATTCACTCTTTCAGAGAGTCAAAAATTTCACTTTGGCTCAGAGGGAATAGTCACTCTAAAGAGATTGGGCATATTTTGACTCTGCGATAGAGTGACTATTCACTCCTCCGGCGTGAATAGTCACTCTTTTTTATTTAGAGTGTATGAACTCCAAATTTCTGAATAAAAATGGAGGCCAAAATTGTAACCCTGGATCGGAATTTCCGAATAAAAAATAAATTCCTGAAATGCAAGCATATATGCACTAGTGATGCAAATGGTTTTATATTCGGAAACAGTGTTATTCAAAATCTGTAATCATTGGCACCTATGGATTTGTTTAGAAACACCAACGCATGCAAATCACATGTTTTATTGTTTATGTTCACCAAATTTTGATGCGTTATGTCCAATATATTTCCCATTAGAGGTCACTAAAATCCCCATGTTCCTTTTATTGTTACCAAGTAATTCAATAATAGTCTTTTCTGACTGAATATACATTTATCAATCTTTGTTCGAAGGTAGGGAGTTTGGTGTAATCATTTAATGGAGTTATTAATAAAGAGGAGGAGACATATTGTGTACTATCTACCAGTTGCGAGTGAAGTAACTGAGGAGGTTGTCACAAGATGGCGGCGATGTTTTTTTTTTTTAAATCGGATCTACAGTTTCTGAATACCACCGGGGCAAACTTCTCACCAGTAAAATTGTATAGTCAAGTTTGTCTTATTTCAGCATCTTATTCATGGAAATATTTTTGTACAAATGTGATAAAAACTTCTATTTGTTTTTACTGGTGTCAGTTTGCCTGGTAAAACAGTCAGTTTGTTTCACCGGTTGTCACAATATGGCGGAAACGCAGGGCTTGACTACCGCAAAAGTAAACTTATCCACCACTAAAAATGAAAATCTGTTTCTGCCATTATTTATGACTGAAATTCTGCATTAATAAGGCATCTAAATACGGAGATAATTTCTATATAAATTTACTGGTGGATGTTTCCACAGGAGGTAATCAGCCCTTGCAAAAATGGTTACAGCTGAAGCTTTACTATTTTAAGTATATGTCAGTTCCTCTTTATTAATAGTTCCATGAATCATTTATACCGGGTGCGTACAGTTTCTTATTTTTAAGTACCGTAGTCTTCGCTTTATTTAATCGATGAATTCTCTATACATAATTTAAATTAATTTTTCAATTAATTCACAGCAGTTAAATTGCGCTCGAAATTATTGTTCTCATGTTCAATTAGTGTGATCATGGAGACTATTCCATCTTGTGCTGCAGTTGAGGTGTTACCAACATATGTGAATGAGAGATACTGCGCTGGGTATCGTCCTCGTAGCTTAAATGGTAGAGTACTTGGAATGCTATTCCAAGGGTTTCGGGTTCAATTCCCGGCTTGGACATTTTTCACTCTGTTGGTTATACGCTTAGTTAGCAATGCTATAAATCACGTATTAAATACGCAGAATTCTCTGATTAAATAAAGCAGTGATTACTATTAAGCAATGGTAGGTGCGTTCGTAATTATATAAAAATATAGCACCTATAGTCGTTGTCTGGTCGGTCTGCCCTCATACAACAGCGCAAAAACTACCCAACCGAATGGTTTGAAATTTAATATATACGGTGTGTTTCTAAACTCATGGTATAAACTTTAAGGGTAGGTAGAGCCCACAGTAACAATCATTTATTGTATAGGAATGTATGGGACCAAGTGATGCATTAAGGTAAAAACACCAGGGGGGCAATTAGGCCCCTTTTTTAATTTTCAAAATTTCTCATTCATACCAGGAAATTTTTATGCTATCCTTTTCTTGACATTTCATAATGACTTAACAATAAAATTCTTCTTTGAAAATTTTTGGTATGAAATCGAAATTTTTGAATTAAAAAAAGCGCAAAACTGGCAAACTTATCAAACGAAATACATGAATAAAAATTATAAATGTTTATTTACAATGTAGTTTACAAGTAAATAATAATGCATACAATAATATTACAAGTGTTCAAAATTGCGCCCACTTACTGTGATACATGCTTCACAGCGTCGGTGGAAGGATTGGCGTACACGTCTAAAGATGTCAGGCATTTCCCGCACACGTGCAGGAGCAGCAGCTTCGGATATGCGAGATACTAGATTTTCCTCCGAGTCAACTGGAGTCTCATAAACAAGACTCTTCAGATATCCCCATAAAAAGAAATCAAGGCTCGATAAATCGGGAGGTCGCGGTGGCTAAGGAACTGGTCCACCACGCCCAATCCATCGCGTCATAAATGTGGCATTCAGGTAACTGCGCACATCAGTGGTGAAGTGCGCGGGCGCTCCATCATGTTGAAACCACATCCGGTTACGAATGGCGATCGGAACATCTTGCAGCAGTTCTGGTATAACCTGTTGCTAAAAAATAAGGTAACAGTGACCATCCAGCCTCTTTGGTAGTAAGTATGGGCCAATCAAATAATTATTAACAATACCCGCCCACAAATTCGCAGAAAATCGTTGTTGATAAGCATGTGCCCGCTTTGCATGTGGATTATTGGTTGCCCAAAGACGGAAATTGTGCGCATTAAATACACCCTCGCTTATAAATACTGCCCCATCTGTAAATAGAATATGAGCAGTAAAGTCTGGTTGCAATACATGTTGCTGCAAAACCCACTGGCAAAAGTTCAACGGCCCTTTCACTCACAAAATTCAAAATAATTTCTTCCAGGCTTGCACTGCGTACAGCTCTTTCTCGCCCAGTTCCCTGTCTGGTGACGTGGAAAGAACCTGTTTCAGAAAGCTGACGGTGTAAGCGCCGAAACATTCTATGATCAGACATTCTTCTGCGAGGAAACTGCTCCTGATACATTCGTAGGGCAGCTCTGGCGTTGCCATTTGCACGAGCATACATGAAATACATGTCGGTTTTTCTGCATATGGAAAATCTTCCATGACGTATAATAACACAATTAAAAATGGCGATTTCTTCTACTTGAATGTATGGTATCGAACGGCGACCAGTCACTTACTGCCCTTTACCGCCAGTGGAATGAACCAAAAACTCCATTTCTACTTCAAAAAAAAGTTTTCTATTTCTATTTTCAATTACAAAAATTTCGATTTCATACCAAAAATTTTCAAAGAAGAATTTTATTGTTAAGTAATTATGAAATGTCAAGAAAAGGATAACATAAAAATTTTCTGGTATAAATGAGAAATTTTGAAAATTAAAAAAGGGGCCTAATTGCCCCCCCCCCCTGGTGTTTTTAATCTTAATGCGTCACTTGGTCCCATACATTCCTATACAATAACTGATTGTTACTGTGTGCTTTACCTACCCTTAAAGTTTGTACCATGAGTTTAGAAACACCCTGTATAATCGTTGCAGAATTTTGCCGAGTCATTTCAAATTTCATAAAAATCGAATCGAAACTTAAAAATATATTACTAAAAGTTTTCTTCATTGTATTAAATCCTACCGTACATAATTAATTCAATGACATCCCATGACAGGTAATGATTCTAGGTTGCCATGGTGATTACGCCATACTTAAGATGGAGTCATATTATTTCCGTATTACTGAATTTAATATATCTAATCGCGATAAATTCTGCATTCATGCATTTTTGCATAAGAGTGCAACAGATATTGTACGAAGATCTGAATATATATAAAGTTAGTTATATTTCGAATTTTATTCATCATCATATTTATTTGCCACATTTGACGTACAATTTCCAACTTCTCATTTACTTGCCAATTCTATCGTATTTTTAGACCACTCTTTCCGAACAGAAACATTCGCTGTATTTATTGCAATAATTCTGCGATTAAACAAAGATAATATATTTATTATTAAATGTTAGTACTAAAAATGTGGGATTTTTGAAGGTATGAAAATAACTCTCCTTTTAAATGCTAAAGAAAAGAAATATTTTTGATCTTAAGAGTAAAATTGCTTACAGTCCTTAAAATTTCCAAAGAATGTGGCACCATTATTTTAGATAAGATGTATTTTCCCAATTTCTTTTTTGCATATTAGAATTCTTTCTGGGAATAATCTCAGAAATTGAAAATATTTTCTGTGTCTATATAAGGTGAAAAATTCGATTCGAAAATTTCTGTAAAACTGTACGTATCCCGAAAGAGATATTGTGTAGCATGTGTAGCATGTGCAAAGACAGACAAACAACAATAGAACAACAAAATATATAGGTGTCTGCAGCAGTGTTGCCAGTTCACTATTTTTTAAAATTCAGATTGCTTGATTGCCTCCACATATTTGAAGTAAAAATATTCTCCTTATTTAACCCTTAAATGTGCCATTTTCTATTTTGTTTCGAAAAAATTGTATGTGATTCTCTGAAAGGTTTATTACACAGGAAAAATAATGAAAAAAAAATCAGAGATGCATTTTTCATATAATACATCAATCTTTTCTTATGTTGCACATCTGCAATACAAATTAAGACTACTGTCGTGTGGCTATTTTATGCTAAAATAATGCAAATTAGTAAATAATTTAATAAGTATATCTCCAAGTACCTTATTTTATACAATTATTTATTTTATAAAACTTAACCTTTAACACTTTAATTCCCAAAATAGAATACGTTCTAGAAATTACGTAGCTCAGAGAATCTAACTTTACACTAGAAACTTTCAATGTTTAATTTCGCTTTATTTAACACGGTGACTGACACTTAGAGATTGTTGAACGGAAAGATAGACAAAATAGACTTAGCATTCAACGTGTTAAATACGGAATGTCTGTTTTTTAATTAAAACAAATATTGCTAATTTAATTTTCTGGTGTGAATTAGGTTTATGCGAATAAAAAAAATCTATTAACCCCTTAACCCTTTCCGGCACAGGCAAGTTTTGTTGTAAAATGAGGAAATGATTGACTGACACCGGAATTTTAAAACGACTTTCTTAGAAATTAAAAACATGTTACTTTTAATGTTCATTATGAAAGTAAAATTTTACTCAGATATTCTTGGTGCCGTTCTTAAGTTTGAAATTAAAATTAGGTATCCCGACCCGGACACAGTGTGCCGGAAAGGGTTAACTGTCGCTTAATATTTGGAAAAAAAACATCAAAATGTACCTATTTTTTATTACAGAAATTGAATAATTATAAGGTTTCTATATGAAATATGCAATTAGTTTTTTAAACGCGAAAAAAAAAGATGTTATAGGACAAAATCACATTTGTGGAAAAGCCATCATGCGAGTGTTCTAAGTTTTAATATTTGTTTTACACCATACAAATTAATGCGAATAAGACCTTTATTTTTCACATCTTAGATCTTTTTTTATCATCATCAAACAAATTTTTACAAATAATATTTGAAATAATGTAACATACATTAAATTATTATTATTGATTATTAATAATTTTTTTGAGTGTGATACATTTCGAAACATGCAATACAAAGTCCAACATCACAATCAGCTCCAGAAGCCAAACTCAACTGCTAATAATCAAAGACTTCACACGGAAATGCCAGTTAAATTTTTCTGGTTTCAGAAGTTTTTTCCAGCAATAAATCTCCAGCCCGGAAATATGACGGGCACGAGAAATAACGAAAGACACCTCAACCCGTGATATTGACGGGAGCGAGAATTAAGGGGTTAAATTCAAAACAGTGTTGTTTGCATATATACAAAGCTGTGCACTAAAGGGTTAATGGCAGTTTAAATAATGAAAAAATGAGACAAATTATACTATTTTAACAGTATAAGGACGATGAGTGGTCATTTTGGCCGATACCAAATAAGTATATTACTTTTCGAACCATAAATTTCTTTATAAAATAAGTTTAAAAGATACAAAGAAAAGAAAAAGTAAAATAAATGAACATCCAAATTCTGATGTCAAGTATATTTTTATAAACTTAAGTAAAATTTCCATCTTTGTAATGTTAAAACAGCTGTGGCAGTCATGCGATTGATTAAAAAAAAAAAAATGCAGCGGGCTGGCAACACTGCTTTAGAGTCAAGAAATGTCTTCTTTCGGAATAGAAATGCAATTTTTGAAAAATAGGCCGTCTACATATTAAAAAAAGTACAATTTTTTTTTCAAATAGTAACACACACTTTTGACATCGTACATGAGTTCCTTGGATAAAAGAGCCCCGGAAAAAAGCAGCACAGTTTATATACTTATTGACAAATCTTTATAGAATTAAAAAAGAAAATGTGTTTTCGGTGTATCCATAAATTTAGAAAATTTAAATTAAGATATCACAGGAAAACCTTCCATAATAAAACCACAAAAATATAGAGAAATTCTATGCATAAAACAAACTATTTTTTTTTTTTTTTTAGAAAATTTCATATACCTTTTTTGGTATATGTTTAAAATTTTTTCAGATGTGGGTGAACGATAATAGTATAGAGATCTTTTAAATTAGGCGAACATTTTATCAGTCTATTCGAACAATGGAGTTATGAATATAGAAGAGGAGACCTATAGTGTAGAGTCTACCAGTTGGAATTGAAGTAACTGAGGAGGTTGTCACATGATGGCGACTGATTTTTTACATTGGATTAACAGTTTCTGCTTAACGGAGAAGCAAACTTTCACCAATAAATTTTAAACAGAAAATTTTGTTTTATTTTAGCTGCTTATTCATGTAAAATTTCTCTCATAAATATGGTAAAAATTTTTATTCGTTTTTACTGGTGGCAGTTGGCCAGGGTATTATAATCTCTTTCACTGACACTGATAGGAGGTTTTTTAGGTTGTCACAATATGGCGTAAATGCAGGGCGTGACTAACGCCGAAGTAAACTTATACCAGTAAAAATAAATGTCTGTTTTGGCCATAATTATGATTGAAATTCTGCCTTGATAAAGAATATAAATGGGGGTAAATCTTCTATTTAAATTTGCTTAGTGAACGTTTACCCATTCGCCACCAGTGTTGGCTGCGGAGTCGGAGTCGTCCATTTTTCCCACTTACTCCGCATCCCTGGTTTCTAGTGGGCTACTTTTTTAAAATTAATATTTCTTGATTGGCACCACTTTTTTAAAATAGTAAAATTCGCCTTATCCAATGACAAATTAAGGCGAAAACAAGAGGAACTTTACTATTTCAGAAAAGTGGTGCTAATCAAGAAATTTGAGTTAAAAAAAGTATCCCACTGGCAACACTGTGCGCCACTGCGAAACCGGTTACAATTGAAGCGTCACCATTTTGACGATATGTCAATTAGGGTTGCCGCTTTGGCCTCCATTTTTATTCAGAAATTGCGAGTTCATACCAGATAATTTAAGCAGTATTTTCTGATTTATTTAATAAGAAAGATTTAGTGAGCACTTAACCCCTTAATTCTCGCTCTCGTGATATTCACGGGCTGTGTCTTTTATTCATTTTATTCTTTTTTGTTTGATTCCCACCAGTTTTATAAAATAGTGTAATTGGCTTTATTATGGTATCATTTTACCTATCATTAAATAAGGTCAATATTTCTTTTTCAAAAAAGTGGTACCAATAAGCAATTTGAATTTTTAAACCGTAATTTAATGCGACCGGTAAAGGGTTAAAGTAAATTTTTTTTCTTTGGAAAGTTCCTTCGTGAATTCGAAATTTTGCAGTAGAAACGGAGGCAACCCTGATGTCGAATCCTCTTTATTCGCAGTTCCGTGATTCGCAACAATTTTACAAGACAAATAATTCCCGTCTTTGACTAGAGCAACAATTGCAAAAGAAGTATACTATAAAGAATATTTTTTGAAATAGTGGTACGAATAAAATATAAAAATAACCGCCACTGTCAACTCTAACTTGGGGTTTTCAACCTGTGGCTAGTGGGCCACCAAGTGACTACTATTTTAGAACAGAAGAAATAGCTTATTTAATGACAACAAAATTTGAGATTAAATAAGGCAAATATTTCCTTTCGGAATTTATGTTGGCTATCAAATTTCAATAACAAAATGTTGAAGACCCCTACTTTAGACCGTCGTCGAAAAATAAAATTTCTCTATTTCGGAAAATAATGATTGGAATTCACTGTTTACTTACGCACACATATTTCTGACGTCACCTATTTGTGTAAAAAATAATATATGTTATAATTCATAAATTTTATATATGAATTTATTAATAACGTTCAGAATTAAATATATGTTTTGGATAAAAAAAAGCCTAAATTATGTTTAAGTCCGCTCATTGTATTGTCACTGCCCGTTCGGGACCATGGGTGCATATATGCATCTTCAAAAAGAGCATTCAGAATTTGTTTTCGGCACCAGTAAAAAAAAAAAAAAAAAAAAAAAAAAAAGTAGTATTTGCTTTCTTTAATTCGAGCATTTTCGTGATTATTTAAGTAAAGGCAACTTTGAAAAGAAAAATGATACCAACCGAATAAAATTCAAGTAAAAGTCGCCGTTCCCGAAGGGGTTAATAAAAAAGAAATATTGTTATACACTGGTGTTCAAAATTTAGAACCGATCACAAACTGCTAATTTTCAAGTACGCGAATACTCAAAAGGAAATAATATAATTCGAATAATTCCTATCTCTACAGCACAGCTAGTCCATATAACATCTCATTCATGCCACACATGGTCACAAGTGTCACAGTCACTACGGTGAAGCAAAAAAAAATAGGAAATTCCGTACATCTCATTATGAGTCTCAAATGATCACTATATGTGACTCCACTGAGACGTCACTGTGACTGCTGCTTTGCGACGAGTCACCATGTGACTTTACAATGTAGTTACATTGTGACTCTCATGTGACTGTCATCTGCAGACACAGTTTCAAATTCATCGTGAACGCTGCATTGCGATAAGTTACCAAATAATGTCACATTAAAGTCACATGATGACTTTCAGGTGACAGGGAGACTACTGTGAAGCCACCATTGTGCTCTTTTGTAAAAAGTCACCATGTGACTACAATGTGATATTATTTGGTGACTTATCATAATGCATTGATGCATTGATTTAATGCATGATGACTTTGAAATTGCGTCTAAAAATGACAGTCATATGAGAGTCACAATGTAACTACATTGTAAAGTCACCTGGTGACTCGTCACAAAGCAGCAGTCACATTGACGTCTCGGTGGAGTCACATATATTGATAATTTGAGACTCATAATGAGACGTGTAGAATTTCCTATTTTTTTGCTTCATCGTAGTGATTGTGACACTGTGACCATGTGTGACATGAATGAGATGCTATATGGACTAGCTGTGCTGTAGGGATAGTAATTATTTGAATTATATTATTTCCTTTTGAGTATTCGCTTACTTAAAAATTAGCATTTTGTGACTGGTCCTTAATTTTGGACACCAGTGTAGTTGGACGAATTTTTGTTTTTATTATGGATTTAACATTATCATCCTGAAATTTTGACCCCCCTTCTAACTCTATGAATATTTAACAAAAAGTATATAAACTATGCCTTTTCCAGAGCGGTTTTGATCCAAAACACTCAAGTATGGTGTCGATAGTGGTCATTAACATTAAAAATAGCATTGTTGGTACAACTTTTAACGTGTAGATTACCCCTATTTCGAATATTGCAGTCATACCCTGAAAAGAAACATTATTCCGAATCTAGCCACATCTGTGTTGAGATTTTATTACGACCGGTCTATAATTAACCCTTAAATAGATGATTTTTTATTTTGTTTCGAAAAAATTATATATGATTTTCCGAAAGGTTTATTACACAGGAAAAAGTAATGAAAAAATCCGAGACACATTTTTCATATAATGTGTCAACCTTTTCTTTTGTTGCACATCTGCAATGCAAGTAAAACTACTGTCATAACTAAAATATTGCAAATTTGTAAATATGTTAATCAGTATGAATCTAAAGACTTTATTATGTATATATTTTTTATTTTGTAAAACTTATTCCTTAAATGCACGAATTATACTTTTAGAATTGTGTTTTTTATTTTTATATTAAATATAGACACCAGAAATTTTAAGATAGATTTTTAACTTTATTTGTTAGCCTATTCTTGTAATTTTTACAGGATTAATATTTCTATATAAATATAGCGGCTGCTAAGAGTTAAAAGAGTTTAAAAAGTTAACTGCTAAAAGTGAACTGCTAAAAGTAAAGTGCTAAGAGTTAAAAAGTGATGCATATATGCATTACTATGCATTCAACCCCTTGAGGGGTGATGGGATATATTATATCCCACCTACGATTAATGAAGATTTGCACAAGAAAAATTTAATAAATCTTACTTTTCTAACTTTGGTTGAAAAAAGGTCGTAAAATTGCTTTTCCTTATTTTGCAAAAAAAAAAAAAAAAAAAAAAAAAAAAAATTCCAGTGTGAATTCCACATTACAGAACAGTGTTGCCAGTGAGCTACTTTTTTTTAATTCACATTTCTTGATTGCCATCAGTTTTTTTAAAACGGTAAAATTACCTTTGTTTTCGTCTTAATTAATATGTCATTAAATAAGGCGCATTTCACCATTTCAAAAAAGTGGTGCCAATCAAGAATCTGAATTTAAAAAAAGTAGCCCATCTGGAAACACTGTTAGAGAAACATATTAGGTCGTTCGGAAAGTCATGTCCGTTTGGAAAAATCAATTCGTACCGGAAAATTCTGCCCGGTAATTAATAGAGATTTGATATCAGAATCGGTGTCTGACAATTAAATGATAGAATATTCCGGTACGAATTGATGTTACCAAACGGGCACGACATTCCGAACGACCCAATAATTACGGGCCCCTCAAACAGTTAAGGGTTAAGGCTATTCTAAAATTCCTTGCTCAACAACGCAAAACTTTCTGACACATATTCTGACATATTTTTAAACATAAACGCATAAAATTGGCATATCTGACGAATGAATCAATTTGGAATCGAATGGCAGTTTCTATTTTTTGAGAAATAAATTACGTATCGAGTTATAAGCGATTGTTAGCACGTGATGACAGCCTTTTCTCCTTTCCAGCGTTGTCGCGTCCTGAAATTCGGTTCAAAACGACCGCTTTGACAATATTTTCTGAAAGATCTTCTGCCTTTACCAAAATATGGAAAACATGATAGCACGGTTTTTGAATAAGAAAACCTACCAATTTCAAGCGTTTCCGAACAAAAATAGGTTCAGAAATCTTCCAGAAAGTATTTTTTGTGGATTTTAGAACAGCTTTAAAGGCTGCTGTATGCTGTTTCTAATACTGACGATACTATTTCAACCAGGGAACTATTAAGAAAGAGGAACTGACATATCCTTAAAATAGGGAAGCTTCAACTATAACCGCTTTCGCCGGGAAAACTTCCACCAGTAAATTTAAGTAGAATTTTTTTCTTTTGTCAAACGCCTTATTAATGGAAAATTTCAGTCAAAAACTAATATTAATTTTTACTGGTGGCAGTTTACGTCAGCGGTAGTAGTTGCGTCATATTGTGACAACCAAGACAACCTCTTGTCAGTGTCAGTGAAAATATTATAATACCTGGCTAACTGATACCAGTAAAAATAAATAGAAATCTTTTACCACATTTGTGAGAGACATTTTCCACGAATAAGTCGCTTAAATAAGACGATGTTTTCTATACAAGTTTACCGGTAGCAGTTTTCACCGGCGCTAATCAAAAATTGTGAATCTGCTTAAAAAAAACCAAATCAACAACAACAACAACAAAAAAAAAGGCAGTCATCTTGTGGCAACCTCCTCAGTTACTTCACTCGCAACTACTAGACAACACACTTTATGTCTCCTCCACTTTATTCGTAACTCAATTATTTCAACATGTGCTTCTCGCTGTCCCCCCTCCC
Source organism: Maratus speciosus (assembly GCA_963932465.1). Lineage (NCBI taxonomy): Eukaryota > Metazoa > Arthropoda > Arachnida > Araneae > Salticidae > Maratus > Maratus speciosus. The sequence continues at coordinate 443,543,003 of OZ010787.1, forward strand.
CTGAACCACCTTTTTTACCGAAGAATAAATTCATAAAATAATGAATTAGTTGAATACGTTGCAAAATTTTTTCAGAAATACGAAGAAAAATATATCTGCAAATGAAAATGTAGCTAAGCATTTTTCTTAAATATTCCTGTTCTTAATTTCCGAAAATATAACTGTCGTTAAGTTTAAATGTTACGCCTAATTAAATACAGATTTTCTCTTAAGCGCTATGGGAAAAATGTTTTAATGCTATTATTTTCTGAAAATTACTCTAATATTACAAGAGTTGATTTTATGAAAGGAGATTTAAATCTTTCTGTTTTTGATTTAAGTGAGTTGTTCTGGAAATGGATTTTTAATAATTAAATATATTTACGCTTACGTTCTTTGTTTCAACAAGATTGAGCTATAAAGAAATAAATGGATGCAAAACACTTAAAGAATACTTATCTTTCGCTTCGAATAATCCTCTGCGGAGAAGAATGTGATTTCGAACACTTTGAATTTAAAAGATAAAAAAACAATGTAGAAAGTATTTTGTATTTATGAGACTGTATTAAGGTGGATGGTTGTTGCTCTAAAACGCCTATGATGAGCCATTTTTGTAGTAACATGCGTGATTATTTTTGAGTACCACTACTTCCTCTTAGTAATCTTCTCTTTATTTAATTTTAGAAGTTTTGAGAAAATCTTTTAAAACCTGCAATTAAATAAGGTGAAGGAAATCTATTTTGGAAGATACCACTATTTGTAAATGGTCGTTAATTAATCATTTTTATTTAATTTTCCGTTTATGATTCTAGTTTAATGATTCCAACTCGATTCCTTATTTTTGCATACATTCTTATACACTCATGTCCAAAATTAAGGGCACAAACATAAAATCTGTGAAACTGATGAACTATCCCTTGTGTTGCCACGAAATTTTGCACAGAGATATATTACAATGTTAGAAAGAATATAGCAACATAACAATATGGAAAAGATTTTAATTGTGAATTAAGATATAGGATATATCAAAAAGTGTTAAATCATGAATCAGAGATAAAGCATTTATCTCGGGAAAAGTCTGTCTAATATGGAGTGTGACCACCGTGCACGGCTATGCAAGCCTTACAAAAAACTCTCATACTGTTTATGATGGTGTCAATAAATATATGTGGCAACAAAGCCCATTCTTCCAAAAGCGACTCCTGGCGGGTCCTGGGAGGGGGTTACGTTGTGCAATGGCTCTTCCTAGATCATCCCAAACATGTTCAATAGGATTGAGGTCCGGAGACCTCGAGGGCCAATTCACAAGGCGAAAATCTTTTTCTTCAAGAAACTCATCAGCAATGGAGCTCTGTGTGGCTTCGCATTATTGTCCATAAACATGAAGTCCGAACCTACAGCACCCGGAACAACCTCACATAGGCTTCAAGGACCGTATCCCTATAGCGATGTGCGTAGACAGTACGCGCATCGCAGACGTGCAACGGTATATGATTTGACCAACATTATGCAGCCCCAGACAAGGATTCCTTTGTCACCAAATCTGTTGATTCATTTTACGTAGGAGAGATGATAGCGAGATCCACGTTCTCTCCAGATGAATAATCGACGAGAATCACTCTGCGTGGTGAATCTCGACTCATCAGTGAAAAGAACACGATCACATTCTTTTTGTGTCCAAGACTGATGTCTTCGGCTCCTCAACAACCGAACTCTCCTGTTGGATGCAGTGAAAGGGACACACACGACTGGACTCCGGGCGTTAGGGATGAGGTTATTGAAGCCTATGTGAGGTTGTTCCAGGGTGCTGTAAGACGGGACTTCATGTTTATGGACAATAATGCGAAGCCACACAGAGCTCACATTGTTGATGATTTTCTTGAAGAGGAAGATTTTCGCCGTATGAATTGGCCCTCGAGGTTTCCGGACCTCAATCCTATTGAACATGTTTGGGATGGTCTAGGAAGAGCCATTGTACAGTGTAACTCCCCCCCCCCCCCATCCTCAAAGGACCCTCAGGAGTTAAGAGCCGTGCATTTGGAAGAATGGGCTTTGTTGCCACAAACATTTATTGACATCCTCATAAACAGTATGAGAGCTCGTTGTGAGGGCTGTATAGCAGTGCACGGTGGTTACACTCTATATTAGACAGACTTTTCCCGAGATAAATGCTTTATCTCTGATTCATGATTTAACACTTTTTGATATACCCTGTATCTTAATTCACAATTAAAATCTTTTCCATATTGTTATATTGCTACATTCTTTCTCTCATTATAATATACCTCTGTGCCAAATTTCGTAGCAACTCAGTGAATAGTTCTTAATTTTTCACAGATTTTATGTTTGTGACCTTAATTTTGGACATAAGTGTATTATTTTATTACTTTCTAACATATATTGAGTCGATTTCATAGTTTTAATTTTTATTTATGCTTTTCGCATGTTTACCTGATCTCTTCGCTCTAAATTGCGTAAAAATGTATGTATTACAAACAAATATATATATTTTTTTTCTGAAAATTTATAAGATGCATTTTCTATTTGTTTAAAAAGATTAATTCCAATAAACATATTTTTTAAAATTATTTTTTGTAAAAAATAGAAATATTAATCCATCATTTTTAAAAACAGAAATTGATTTTTGGAAGCTTCAAATGTGCGAATCTCAAATTACAGCTCATTCAGCCATAGAGTTTTTGAGTTATGCTTATAAAAGCTACTCGCGTTGCAATCCACTTTGCAACGATTACAAATTAATTTAACATTAGAAGTTGCAAATTTTAACCTATTTACTAAATTTTAACCTAAAATACTTGACCGAATAATTTTCTACTTCGTATCCCGCAGTAAAATTTACAGAGGAAGCCAAATATGATGTCAAAATTAGGTGTTCGTACTCCATACTTACCAACTTGCTGATAATTTCCGTTAAACTGTACTGATATATCGTACAATAAATAAACACGTTTTGAACCAGAAATACTGTTTACTGAAATGTGTATTGTTTCTGCGTGTTCTGTATACAAAGTTTTTTAGTACATATTTTTTCTGGTGTAAAAATCGCTTATTTGACATAGGTCATACTGAAACAATTTTACTGAAATAATCAGTAAGTTGGCAGCTATGGTATTGATAATTTCACAGTTTGGTAAAATTTCACTATAAAGACTGTCTCTAAGCTTATTTTTATAACATAAATCGAAAGAAGACACAATTTGCAGTTGAATAGCTATTTCCTTTTTTTCCTGCAAGAATTTGAGATTAAAATGTATGAACCCTTTTTTAACCTCACTCCCATTTTTAATCGACTGAACAGCATACTTTCCAACTTAACGATCATTTCCGTAAAACTGTATTGATATCTCCTGTAGTAAAAAATCGCGTTTCAAACAAGAAAAATTATTTATTAAAATGTATCTCGTTTCATTATGTTCCTTACGTAAATTTATTTATTAAAAAAATTTTCCGATGTAAAAATCGCGTATTTGACCTAGGTCACACTGAAAATATTTTACGTCGAATTATCGGTAACACTGAGAAAAAAAATACCGGATTCATTTAGAATGAATAGATAGTCATTTTCTGAATCCCTCAAATAGAAATATAGATTTCCGAGTTATGCGAATAGGGTAAATAACTAAGCTAGGTAGACGAAATTATCTAGAATTTCTAGCCTCTTGTTTTCTAGGTGACGAAACGATAATGAATCGTTTCAGTAGCGAGCAATTACCGCTTGATTTCTAGAATGGTTTCATAAACTAGAATTATAGTTACTAAAACTAACCTCTTGTGTTTGCATCTACTTGCAAAGATTTTTTAAATAAGTTTGACGACGAGAATATAGAAAAACGCTCTTGAATTCTAGTAGGAGACTCTAGAACTCTCTATCAAAGGGAACTAGAATTTATAGGAATTACATGGAACTATTTTTATAAAGCTACAATTTAGATTCTAGATGCCAGAACGATCTTTTTTTCTCAGTGAAGTTGGCAGCTATGTGGACAGTGCTTCGGACGTTATGAGTATATTGGCAACTATATCGCAATGTTGAGCTACCACTGGCAACTATTTTTAAATTATATCTCGCACCACATTCTCGAGACAAATGTCTTTTACACATAGCAGCCAACTTATTGATAATTTCCGTAAAATTGTTTCAGCGTGACCGAGGTCAAATGAGCGTTTTTTGCATAGGAAAAACCTGTATTATAAATTAATTTATATAAGGAACACAAATAAACAATATACATTTTAATAAATAACTTTTCTAGTTCGAAACGGAATTTTTTAACTACAGAAGATATCGATACAGTTTTACGGAAATTATCGGTAAGTTGGCAATTATGTTTACATGCACTTTGATAACATGCGCAATAGAAATACACTACAAAATTTATATTTTAAAAACAGTGGTGCGAATAGAATACAAAAATAGTCGCCAGTGGTAGCCCTGCAATGATGCCAACATACCGATATCTCAAAGAGGATTCTGTCAATTTGACGTAGGTCAAATGAATAATGTTTTAAGCGAGAAATTTTGCATGAAAAAGGAATCTAAATAATAGTCATAGAAATAAGAAGCAATTTATCAAATACTTTTTTTTTTGGTTTGAAACGTTTTTCTTTTTCTATGCTAAAGAAGTAGATACCGGTATCATAGCTTCCAACTTCCTGACAATTTTCGCAAAACTGTACCGATATCTTCTGCAGCAAATGAAAACGTTTGCATAGCTGCCAACGTACCTATAATTTCCTTAAAATTGTTTCACCGTGACCTAGGTCAAATAAGAGATTTTTATAAAGGAAAAAATTTGTAATAAATAAATTTATGTAAGGAACACAATGAAACAAGAGACATCTGAATATGTAAATTTTTTGGTTAGAAACGTGTTTATTTACTACAGGAGATATCGGTACAGTTTTTCGGAAATTATCGGTAAGTTGGCAAGTAAGTATTTGGAGCAGCAAAAAAATATTTGTTAAACATTTTGCGTTTCTTAACCCTTTAGTGCACAGCTTTGCATATATGCAAGCAACATTGTTTTGAATTTAATAGATTTTTTAATTATATATACCTAATTCACACCAGAAAATTAAAATAGCAATATTTGCTTTAAATAATAACAGACATTTTGTTTTTAAATAAAGAGAAATTAACCATGAAACTTTCTGGTACAAAGTCAGATTCTCTGAACTACGTAATTTCTTGAACGTATTCTATCATGGGAATCAAAGAGTTAAAGGCCGAGTTTTATGAAATAAATAATTATATAAAATAAGGTATTTGGAGACATACTTCTTAAAATATTTACTATTTTGAAATATTTTAGCGTAAAACAGCCACACGACAGTAGTTTTTACTTGTATTGCAGATGTGCAACAGAAGAAAATATTGACGTATTATATCTTTGATTTCTTTCATTATTTTTCCTGTGTACTAAACCTCTCAGAGGATAATATATAATTTTTTCGAAACAAAATAAAAAATCGCACACATAAGGGTTAAATAACTTCATTTATTAAGAAAGTTTTCTGGTGTAAAACTTTTCTGTTTGACCTAGGACATTCTGACACAATTTTACGGAAATTATCGGCATGTTGGCAACTATGTGGTGTAGTGTTCTGGAAGTTATCAGTATTCAGGCATTTATGGTATACGTGAGATTTATCCAGATTATCTCTAATTTTTGAACTTCCCACAACAATTGATGCGGGCACTGGAAGAAATCGCAGAATTGCTACAGTGGAAGAGGCAATATTATGCACAGTAGAGGATAGTCCTTCAACAAGCTCGAAATCTGTTGGACATGCTTTGGGTGTGAGCCATTTCCTTGCGCAGCCCCATACATGATATGCATGTCGGCAAGCTTCTCATTTATGTAACGATGTATGATGCTCGAAATCTGTGCGGAGAACGACGATTTAAGCAGCTGAAATGTTTTCATCCGCTGAACTCAACAACGCCCTCTATCGCCTCAACATTGCATTTACAAACTCACATTCCTATACAAAATCCGCTTTTTTAGGTCCCCTCTACCTGCCCTTACACATTTGACATATAACTGTGAAACACCCTGTATAGGCCATTTGGTTATATAACCATTAACGTATTACTAACAAATTTGTAATCCTTATTTACACCCTTTATTTCAATCTCATGTAAAGTTGTTATATTCCTGATAGTATCTCAAGAACTCATACGAAATGTAGGCTGAATTTAGCAAACAAACTGTCAAACGACAGTTATTTGGGGACTATTAATTAGTAGCTATTAATTTCAGTTAAATCAAATACCGAGAAAGATTTAATTTGTCAGTTTCACTAAAAATTAAGCTACGTGTCCAATATAACTCAGTTTTAGACAGATAGTCAATATTTCGTGACATGCAAAACAGAATTTCCTGGAAAAGTAATTATTCTTATCTAATTAAAATGAACAATGGAATGAAAGCTTAATAGGGGGATTTAAAAGCTATTAATATCCGTAAATAACAAGTTATATCTATTTTCATTACAGAAATGTTCATATTCAGTATGTGCTTTAACAAATGAAAATTACAACATTTATAAACGTGATTATCATAGATACCAAACTTTTGGATTAAAAAAAAAATAAGATATACATACTTTGAACTAGAAAATAAAAAATAAATTGCTACCGACTTTCTACATAGTAGTTATAATTTAATTGAATAAATAAAATTTCTGATTTAAATATGTTTGGGTACAGATGTCATATTCGCCCCATATTGGCGCGATTTTTTTCAGTTGCCAATTTGGCGAAAACATCAACAGCATAAACAACATAATCCGGGTTACCACATCAAGCAAAATAACGACACTTTGGCACAAGTTAAGTACCTGTTGCCTATATGATATTGGCGACAGAAAAATATGGGGCGAATATGACATCTGTACCTATGTTTGTTCGACTTTAAAAGAACTATAATGTTGACAGGGTATTTAAAAATAGGGGTTTTCAATATGTGACTCGCGGGTAGTGTAGCTGGGTGCCCCGCGTAAATCACTGCTCCAAATGCTCTGGACACCAATAATTTCCTACGGTTTATTTCACCATCTTTAATCGCAGATAACTCCGGCCATTAGATAAGGTGTAGAAAATTGCTTTAAAATACTGGTGTTAAGAGCATTTGAAGGCCCGATTTACGCGGTACACCTGACAACACCACACGTGAGTCACAGGAATGGAGTTATGAATAAAGAGTTGGGTTGGGTTGATTTTTGACGGCCAATTATCTACACGAGGGATATGGGCCCCAGGGGGAGTGCCTTCCGTGGAGGTCTTTCTAAGGGAACCTAATCCGCATTAACGCATGGAAATCCACGGTTCGAAGAAAACCACGAAAACTCCGAACGATTAGGCCGACGGGCGCGATTGGGTTCGAACCCAGCACCTCCCTTCTACCAGCTTCGAGAGCAGAACCTCTCAGCCACTGGTGGGGCTTATATATGAATAAAGATGAGGAGACATATAGTGTATTGTCAACGAGTTGCGAGTCTAGTAACTGAGGAGGTTGTCAAAAGATGACAGCCGAATTTTTACATCGGATAAACAGTTTTTGATTACTGCTGGAGCAAACTTCCACCAGTAAATTTTAAATAGAAAATTTTGTTTTATTTTAGCGGATTTTTTATGAAATATTTCTCCCATAAATATGGTGAAATTTTCTATTTGTATTTACTGGTGGCACTTTGCCCAGGTATTATAATCTTTTTCACTGAAACTGAGAGGAAGTTGTCTAGGTTGTCACAATATGGCGAAAACGCAGGGCCTGACTACCGCCAAAGTAAACTTCTACCAGTATAAATGAATATCTGTTTTTGCCATTATTTATGACTGAAATTTTGCATTAATAAGGCGTTTAAATAAGGGGTTAATTTTCTATTTAAATTTACTGGTGGAAGTTTACCCCTGAGGTAATTAATCCCAGCAAAAGCGGTTACAGTTGAAGCTTCACTATATTAAGGATATGTGACTTCCTCTTTATTAATAGTTCCATGGACACAGGTTGAAGTAGTCCAATATTTTAGAATAGAAAAATGGCACTATTATTGAATACAAAAGTTTGACTTGTACAATAACAGAAATTTGTGATTAAATGAGGCAAGGATAAGCTTTCGGAATTTATGCCTGCAAACAACTTTCAGGCGATAAGGTTGAAAACCCCTAATATAAGACATCTGATATAGGGTGTTCTAAAAGTTAAAGTTAAAAAAAGTCTTATATATATCTTGTAGGTTTGATCGCGATAAATCACATGTGTTGCACGTGATATTCATAGTGGGTAGTAACTGCTGATGCATGTTTTGTTTTACTGAGGAAATTTTATGTTTATTGTTATTGTTAGAATAAAAAAATAACCCCTATTGCATACTTGCCAACTTACAGATAATTTCCGTAAAACTGGACCAATACCTCCTGTAATAAATTTAAAAATTTCGAACCAGAAAAATTATTTATTAAAATGTGTCTTGTTTTATTGTGTTCTTTATATAAATTTATTTATTACATATTTTTTCCAATGTGAAAACAACTTATTTGACCTAGGCCACGCTGAAACTATTTTACGGAAATTATCGGTAAGTTGGCAACTATGCTATTGCGTACTTGCCAACTTACCGATAATTTCCGTAAAACTGAACCAATAGCTTCTCTAGTAAAAAAGCACGTTTCGAACGAGAAAGATTATTTACGGAATTGTGTCTGGATTCATTATATTCCTTATATAAATTTAATTATTATACATTTTTTTCCGGTTTTAAAATCGCTTGTTTGACCTAGGTCACCTGAAACAAATTTACGGAAATTATCGGTAAGTTGGCAGCTACGCCATTCTTGCCAACTTACCGATAATTTCCGTAAAACTGTAGCGATATTTCCTGTATTAAATAAACACGCTTCGAATGAGAAAAAATATTTATTAAAATATGTCTTTTTCAATGTGTTTCTTATATAAATATATTTATTACACATTTTTTCCGGTGTAAAAATCTCTTATTTGACCCAAGTCACGCTAAAAACATTTTACGGAAACAATCGGTATCTTAGCAGCTATACTATGCTATTGAGGAAAAAGAAGGATCTAAAATCACTATAGTTTAACCCCTTCATGGTCGTTTAATATTTGGAAAAACCATCAAAAAAGTACCTATTTATTTTATTACAGAAGTTCAATAATTATAAGGTTTCTAAATGAAATATGCAATTAGTTTTTTTAGGCGAAAAAAAAGATGTTATAGAACAAATTCATATTTGTAGAAAAGCCAGCATGCGAGAATTCTGTGTCTTAATGTTTGTTTTACACCGTACAAATTAATGCGAATAAAACCTTTATTTTTCACATCTTAGATCTTTATTTATCATCATCACACACATTTTTACAAATAATATTTGAAACAATACATATACATTAAATTTTGATTATTAATAATTTTTTGAGTGTTACAAATTTCGAAAACATGCAATACAAAGCCCAACATTACAGTCAGCGCAAAACCCAAACCGGAACGGCAATATTCAAAGACTTCAAACCGAAATGCCAGTTAATTTTTTCTGGTTTCAGAAGTTTTTCCAGCAATAAATCTCCAGCCCGGAAATATGACGAGAGCGAGAAATAACGAACGACACCTCAGCCCGTGATATTAACGGGGGCGAGAATTAAGGGGTTAAAGCATAGCATGCAATATCATGACATGGGATAAAGACACCATGAGATGATATTGCATGTCATAATAAAAGTTTTCCCAGAGATTTTTTACCTTTTTCTATTAGTAGTTGTAACTTTTTGGTTCAAACAACAAAATTAAAATCATCGCTCATTAAAACCCCGACCCAAAAATGGCGGCTGCCGAAGTCGTATTTTTTTAAACATATGTACGATCTCTTAAATTTAGACACCAGTATTTTATACAATATTTATTTGACTAGTTTAATCTCAGAAAAATAAAGCTGAAAAAACTTTTAAAAGTTATTAGTACCAAAATTTAAGGGACCGTACACCCGCTGAAAAAAATCCCACATTCGACAGCCGCCATTTTTGTGTTAGCGTTCAGGCCCGGCATTCAGGGGGCGGTGATTAAAACAACGCATGCATCAGCATTTGTTCATGTTGAAGATCACGTGTGATTTAACACTAGAACTACCGTGAGTCGTCATTTTGACGGCCACCATATGAATATGTTTCGGTTCTAACAAGAAATTTGATTATGAAATAAGTTTAAAAGATACAAAGAAGGAAAACGTTAAATGATAAAGTTAAACTGTTTTAAATCAAAATTCTGGTGTGAAATATTTTTATAAAACTTGACTCAAATTTCCGGTAGTTTTAGTGTTAACTCGCTGATACTTGGCTGCAAACATAAGACAATTTTTAAAGATTAATTTCTAGGACAGCGTATGTTATCAGGGTTGATACGTATCAGGGAAGCTGAATGTAAGTGTTTTTATAAACTAATATTTGACTTATTTAATTGTACAGTTATGCGATTATAAAGGCAAATATAACTATACGTAAAGGCGAGTAACGAATTTCCTCCCCCGTAGGAACTCTGCATTATAGAACTAGCTATATTAACTTCAGATTGATAGAGATTGATACATAAGATAGTGTTTACATCTTAAAAATTTCTCTACCAGCGACAAATTCTGGAACACAATATGGACCATGGAACTATGAATAAAGAGGAAGTGACATATCCTCAAAATAGCGAAGCTTTAGCTGTAACCGGTTTCTTAGTGGCTCATTACTGCCGGTCCAAACTTCCACCGGTAAATTTGAATAGAAATTTTCTCCTTATTTAAACGCCTTATTAATGTTGATTTTCGGTCATCATTATGGCCAAAAACAGATATTTATTTTTACTGGTAGAAGTTTACTTCGACGGTAGTCAGTACCTCCATTTTGGCCATATTGTGACAACCTAGACAACCTCCTGTCAGTGTGAAAAACCCTGTATATATCACTGAAGGGTACTACAAGCGCTTACTGTAGAATCTAGTGCGCATATAATTTATCCTTCATTTAGAGGGACACACAAACGTATTTGGTTACAGTACTGACTGAGAAGGATAATTGCTGAAAATGCGTTTTCAGTTGTGATACGCGTTTTAAAATGCAACTATGTTTTGCATATTATACTCGGTGTGTATAAATTGTATAGATCATACACTTGGATGAAGAAAAAAATTCTGATGTTTTTCCAACTATTGTTATACAGTAATTCGGAATGTGTTGGAAAGTGTTTCATAATCTATGATGAACGCATGATTTTTCGTTCTATTTTAACATTGTGGTATTGAGCTGTCCCTATCCGCTAGTTAATTGTTTAACTAAATGAGTGTTGTTTATCTGACTTTGGTCAAATTGATACAATTTTGCGGATATCGGTAAGTTAGCAGCTATGTACAATAGTAAATGTTTATATAACAACAAGTTCAGTTATAAAAGACCTGTTTTGCTCGGAACAAAATTTGCGGAACGAGCAATAATTTCATCATCAACCTATAGAAAACATATTTGTACGTCTTACGTTTACAATGTCATAATAATAGGAAAACAGGGAAGAAACGAATATGCCAAGAGCACTACTCTGAATGTCTAGACTTAGATAGTATATAACTGTAAAATTGATAATAAAATAAAATTTGTGTTGCATGTAACACACTAAATGGGGAACAAAATACAACTACAAAAGAAAAATAGAAAAAATGTAATGCAGTCGGACTCGGCACATAAAAGAGGCAAAGAATTTAAAAAATTCTCGTACTAACCGGAACTTGTAACATCAATGAATATAATAAAAATCTTCTAAAAATACACACACAATTAAACTAATTACTATTTTTAATTGATCTAATTATTTCAGGGATAAAATGAACTTAATGTCATGAAGTTAACATAAAACGTTCACTCTTACCTTTGTGCGTGTCATTTTCTTTAGATGGGAATTTTCATTAGAAAAAATCATAGTACTTAACCCCTTAAGCATCGCGCCCGATAAGCAGGGTTGTCAGATTTGGACTTTTTTAAAATTTTAAAATTTTACATTCACACCAAAAATTCTGTATAGTATTGTTTTCTTTATTTAATTACAAACGTTTTGTGATTACTTAAAGTAAAAACTCTTCTTTCAAAATTTCTGATGTGCATTCGAATTTTTCAAATTGAAAGTAAAGGTCAAACTGGCAATCCAGCCAATTAGTAAGAAAAAAAAAAAAAAAACTAAACCTGTGGCTGTACGATCCATGAAATATCAGGGCCTACGGCGTTCAGCTCTGTTTACTTGACCCTGAGCCCCGAGGTGCTATGCAGCATGTGCCTCGGCCGGGTGGTCAACCCGACGCGAGACCCTCGGTGTTTAGTTCCCAAGCAATTTGGTACTCATTTTATCGACTCCGAAGGGATGAAAGGCTGAGTGAACCTTACCCAGACGGGAGCAGAACTCTTCATCTGTCCAGCCAATTAGTGTAGGCTTTTTTTTTTTAAATTCAGATTGTTTGAATTCCACCACTTTTTTGAAATAGAAATATTCACCTTATTTAGTGGCAGGAAAAAAAATTATGCGAAAATAAAGCATATTACACTATTTTAAAAAACTGGTGGGAATCAAACAAACGGAATAAAAAAAGTAGCCTACACTGCCCGTGAAAGTCACGGGCACGGAAATTAACGAGGCTAACGAAAAAGACAGGCTACCGGGGTGCAACCCACGTGTCTGTTTTTACAGACCGCTAGAATGACGTGATGCTCTTTTCGCACACCTTCACTGGTGCATTCGAGCATCACATGACTCCAGCGGTCTGTAAAAAAATGTACAGTCGTGGAAAAAAAAGTAAACACCTCTTGCTAACGCCCCACCAGTGGCCGAGAGGTTGTGCTCTCGAAGCTGGTAGACGGGAGGTGCTGGGCTCGATCCCAATCGCGCCCGTCGGCCTAATCGTTCGGAGTTTTCGTGGTTTTCTTCGAACCTTGGTTCTCCAAGCGTTAATACGGGTTAGGTTCCCTTCGAAAGACCTCCACGGAAGGCACTCCCCCCCCTTAGGGCCTATATCCCACATGCTGATAATTGGCCGACATAAATACAACCAACCAACCAACCAACCTCTTGCTAACTCTGCAAAATATTATCGTAGAAGAAAGTTACTGGTACCACACGATTGGTAATAAAGTCTACTTTTAAATGATGTATATAAAATTTGCTTAGAGGTCCATCTACATATTAAGACGAACCATAACTTTTTTTTTTTTTTCAATAGCAGTACACAATTCTGACATCATAAATGAACTCTACACCCTTCAATTAGACTAAAAATTTTTTTTTATGCAATTCGTACGATAAGTTTCGGGGAAATTATTTATTTTGAAACGAGTGTATTTTAGAGGCTGTATCCAAATTGAAGTTCGGTACTCGATTATTGACTGAGAGAGCTCCCTTCTTGATCAAGGTATCTTAGTTCCATTCAAGTAGTCATTAAAGACTGCTAGTTTACAGGATAGCAGAAGAGATTTCAAAATATCTAGACACTTCTATCAAAGTTGGCCCCTTAAACCATCATTTTGCCGTTTTTAAAGCATAATTTGAAAACTACTTGGAAGAAAAATGTGAAATTTTGGATTTCCATAAAGAAGTACCTATTAAATCTAAATCCATCAAAAAAATTGTAGGTTGCAATTCATAATTTTTTTGAATAATAATTTCATAATTCATATCATAAAATTATAAAAATGCAATTTCAACGTATTTATGTTTGGGTATTTTAGAATTATTGTTACACAAAAAATTAGCTCATTAGGAGTATAATTTCAGGAGATATTAATAAATATATGAAAATGTAATTTAACATTAGAAGCACTAAATTTTGAATGTTTATAATTCAAAAACTTATCATTCAAATGACTTGAAATTGGTGTCTAAACATAGTGTGAACCGAAGATTTGAAATATCTTGTTAAAATTAGGTATTGCCACTGGAAATTTTAAAATTTGGGTTCGTTTTAATAAGTAGATGGCCTCCTAAGCAAATTTTATATACATCATTTAAAAGTAGACTTCTTTTCCAATCGCTTGGTACCAGTAACTTTCTGCTACGATAATTTGTTGGGGAGTTAGTAGGGATGTTTACTTTTTTTCCCCACGACTGTACGTGGAATGCACCGCGGTAGCCGGTCTGTTTCATTTGCCTCGGAAATTAAGGGGGGAAATCGATACCTCTAGTAATTCCAAATGACGTGCTCAACGTACAGCAATCAGGGCTCCCATTCGGTCCGTTTTTTGAACACCACTTTTTTTCAAAGAAAAATCTTATTTATAATTTTCCCGGAACATACCTCGAAAGGCATCTTTCTTGCGATGTATAAAAACTTCTTCTGGTGGCGAAATTTTAAACTATTTTTTTCGATCAAACAAATTCTTATTCGTTAATTATATCTTCCACAAAATTTCACAACTTTCTGAACGATAGTTTTGTCTATAGACAACTTTATAGGGTCGTTTAATTACGGACACCGTGTATAACGGATGATCCAAAATTTTTTACTGCATTTCCGAGTAAAATAAATTGAAAGTTCTCTTTAATAATTTATGAACTTTTTTACCAAAAATAAAACCGGCTTCAAAAACTACTACAAAGTAAAAATGGCTTAATTTATGGCGACTTATTTCGGTCGCCAAATTTGGTGATATTTCACCAAATGGCGCCAAACTGGGCGACAACTTGACGCTAACGTATATGAATACATATTTATATGCTTATATGCTTATGATTGGGAAAACGGTTACAAAAATGAAAGATAATTTCCGAGTATTCATTGATTTTATTGGTTTTTGTTAAATTACTAAAAAAGTACGAAGCCAATTTTGATGAAACGGCAGAGGTACCAATTCCAGAAGTATCCTCTTTGAATTAAAACAAAAATCACATGAATCGGTCGCACAGTTTCGGAGTAATCGGTGAACATACATAAAAATGTACATACGCCTCGAATTGATAACCTCCTCCTTTTTTCTTGAAGTCGGTCAATAAAAGAGCATTGGCTTAAAATGTAAAAAGATTTTTATCGCTTTTTTTCCACTAAACGAAAAGATTTAAAGATGACGATTTATGAAAATGATTTATGCAGCTATAAATTAGATTAATTGATGCATAATATTTATATGTGCTAACTTTATGAAATTTTATCATATAGATAATAACTTGTTAGAAATTGTTCAATTTAGGAATATTTTATTTCACTACTCTGTGTGAAATAAGTCCCTATAGATAAATTTCTTTCCGATTTTTTCAGAAATTGAACAATCTCAAATAAGCATTTATCTTTTTATACAAATATTTAAATTTAAATGTACATTTTACTTTAAATAAGAGATATTATAAAAGACGATATATCACTGTAATAAAGAAAAAAACAAAAATAGCATGAAAGATGCATTAATGATATTTCAAACTGGAAACAAATTGCTTTAAATACTTCTTTGAATAAAATAAACTAAAATAAATCAGGATATAATCACTGAACAAATTTTGATAAATGCTCTAATAATTATACTCCTAGAAGGTATCAAAAAGCTCGAAAGGTTACTTAGAATTTAAAATGGAAAAATTGCTTAAAGGCATAAGTAAGAATGTTTTCATTAGAAGACAAAATACTTATTCTGAAATGGGGTAAACATCCAAATTTATAGACTGCATTAGCAATAAATATAAATAAAACAAATACACCAAGAGAGTAATTATATCCAAATGGAGTTCTTTGTGACTATATTATTCTTGAAAGCTCAAAATGAAGTTGAAATTTTATTGTGAAAGGAGTTTTTAGTTTAAATGAGATCCTGTTGAAGTTATCATATAAATTGCTATGAATGCATATCAGGGTTTATCTTCTGATTTTATGGTGTCAAGGGAAATAAAAACATAAACATTTAACCATTCCATTTAAAAAGAATGGAAGAACATGTAAAGGTATGTATTAATTATTAATAAACAACGAAGAATCTTATGTATTTTTCTAAAGCGTTCGTTATTATTTATAATGAACGCTTTATTGTAGAACTTGCATTTTAAAAGCACAAGCTCCAAATAAGCACGAATATAAAATTGAAATAAATTGAAAGAATGAGATTTATTTTATTTACAGGATTCGTACAACTGCTTATTGAGTACTTGAATCAGAGTTGGGCAATTTTGTAATCTCAATTATCCGCAGTGTAATCACATGTTAATTACATGTAATCGATTATAGTTACATACAATCAAACGCAGAAATTTCGTCAAATAAGGTAATAGGGGCGGATCCGGCCAGACTGCTGCAAGAATATTTACGGCATGTAATTTTATCTACAATTAATTACATACAATTAAATTCTAATTACATTGCACATAATTAAAATTACAAAGGGCATAGCCGGATAAGCATTGGAAACATGCCTTTCAATCAAATTTCCTGATTTTTTTTCTCAGATGTGGCTACATATCTGACAATATATTTCCCCTATTATCACTATAAATATTGATATTTAATGAGATAAAAATGTTTTTTCGATTTTTTAAAAAACGGATTTTCTCAAAAACTGCTGCACGGAATTTCATGCCATTAACTGGGGATATATAGATACCAAAGATGCATAACTGGTAATTTTTGTATAATTTTCTGTTTATAAAAACTGTGTGAAACAGCGAAAAAAAAATAAAAATCATATCTTATGGTTATCCGAAAATTACCATTTTCTTGTACAAAATTCCCCATATGTGCCCGTATATTCTATATAAATGCCGAAAGTTTGCGTTGGGTACTACATATAAATATTTTCAAAAATGTATATTAAAATTATTGAAATTCATTTTAAGGCGTTATTTGGGGTGGAATTACTCCACTTCGACACCCAAAGAATTTTTGGAATAAACAGTTACAGAATTGCTATATTTTAAATTTTAATGAACACATAAGCAACATACTCAACGCTGTCGATATCAAAATGAACATGAAGTTGAAAAACAATGCTTATATCAGGGATGAGAGCGCTCCGACTCAAATGGCTGATTGCTACCAATATGTTTTAATAGTATTCATTGATTTATTAAATCTCTGAAATTCTGTCATTGAATAACATGAGAAACACTATTAAAATTTACTGGTAGTAACTGGTCATTTGGGCCGGAGCGCTGACATCCCTGTTATATGCTTAATGTAATCTAAAATACATTAGTTGACATAATGTCTGCTGACTTTGTTCCAAAAATTCTTCGGATGTCGAAGTTGAGTAGCTCCGCCCCAAATAACGCCTTAAAATAATGAATTTTGATAATTTTAATATACATTTTTGTAAATATTTATATGTAGTACCAAACGCAAACTTTCGGCATTTATACAGAATATACAGTCACATATGAGAAATTTTTTACAAGAAAATGGTAATTTTCGGATAACCATAAGATATGATTTTTATTTTTTTGAGTTTTTATTTCGTTGTTTCACCAGTTTTTAAAAACAGAAAATTATACAAAAATTGCTAGTTATGCGTCTTTGGCATCTATATATCTTCAGTTAATGGCATGAAATTCCGTGCAGCAGTTTTTGAGCAAATCCGTTAAAAAAAAAAAAATACGAAAAAACATTTTTATCTCATTAATATCAGTATTTATAGGGTGGTAATAGAGGAAATATAATGTCAGTTATGTAGTCACAGCTGGGAGAAAAATCAGGAAGTCTGATTGAAAAGCATGTTTCCAAAGCTTATCCGGCTATGCCCTTTGCGCCACCCTGATTTGAATCTACGTGCTGTCTCAAAAATGATGGCTGGTGTCGGTGAATTTTTTTCAGCGCTCGTAAGGTTCATTGAATTCGAATAAAAATAATTCCAAATTGTAATATTTGCTTTTTTTACGA
Organism: Maratus speciosus; assembly: GCA_963932465.1. Lineage (NCBI taxonomy): Eukaryota > Metazoa > Arthropoda > Arachnida > Araneae > Salticidae > Maratus > Maratus speciosus. The sequence continues at coordinate 443,560,887 of OZ010787.1, forward strand.
TGAAATAAGGCAAATTTCGGGAATAGTGTTATTCAATGTCAATTACTTTACAAAAGCTTAAAAAATCCGTTCACGACAGCCGCAATTTTTGGATTAAGTGCAGGCCTCCCACTGCTCCTTTGCTTGAAAAACACTATTTTTAAGGCTGTTCTCAAATCCAAGAAGGCAAAATTATGACATAAGTTTGAATTTATTTTTGTTAGGAAATGCATGAAACTAGCAGGTGTTGTTGTTCAGAAACTGTTGTGTAATCGAGCTGTTTTTTCCGTTTTTTTGCAAACGCAATAGATCTTTCAGAAAATAGTGTTTAAGTGGGGGTTTTGAACTGAATTTCTCCGCGAAAGAGAATAACAGGTCAAAAATGGGTGAAAAACGTGTTTGTCACGTGATCCAAATCGCTTATAATTCAATAGGTAATTTATTGATCAAAAAATAGAAAACACATATCGATTCTAAATTGCTTCCATGGCCAGACTTTCTAATTTTATAGCTTTCTGTAAAAAAATGAATTTGTAAATGTTTCAAAACGTTTTGCGCTTGTTGAGCAGAGCAGTTAAGAACAGCTTTAAGAGAAAGATTGATGGTAGTACAGGCAATAGGGAATTTTACCTAGCAAAATTAATGGTAGTTCTGGAAATCGGCTTACGTTATGTTTTTTGGGTCGCTGAATCCGAATTTGTAGCTTCCCACCAAAATTTCCCCCGGCAACCCCCCAAATTTTGGTAAAAAGACATTATGACTTAGGATGAAGGGGAAGGGGGATCTGCCTCGGAACATGCGCGCGGTGCTGCGTGGACTAAGTTGCGCAATTCTACTTAACCACTCACACGTTTACATTCGCCCTCCCATCTCCCCTCCGAACTTTCCTTATAAGGTTTACTTTAAGTTTTTTGGGTGGCTGAATCCGAATTTTTAACTTACCCCCAAAATTTCCCCCCCGAAACCCCCCCCCAAAATAGTTGTTATTAACTTAAATGTCTTATTGTTTTAGGGGAAAAGCATTACCAAATTCAGAAAGTAGACAAAATTTGCAACAAATAGGATACATGACATTATGACGTATGATAAACGGGGAGAGAGGGGGCTGCCTCGGAACATTCCCCACGCGCTTTTCTCAAAAACCAAATTTTTTCAAAAAATCAATTTTTTGGGGGGTTGCCGGGTGAAATTTTGGTGGGAAGTTACAAATTCGGATTCAGCGACCCAAAAAACATAAACTGAGTCGAAATCCAGAACTAGTATTACTTTTGCCAGATAAAATCCCCAATTGCCTGAACTTCATAACTTAGTGCACGTAGCGCCGCAGTGCATGTTCAGAGGCAGTCCTCCCCCTCCCTGTTCATCCTACGTCATAATGTCATGCGTCCAATTTGTTGCAAATTTTGTCTAGTTTCTGAATTTTGTAATGCTTTCCCCCTAAAACAATAAGAAATTTAAGTTAAAAACAACTAGTTGGGGGGAAGTTAAGAATTCGGATTCAGCGACCCAAAAAACTTAAAATAAACCTTATAGAGAAAGTTCCGAGGGGAGCTGGGAGGGCGAATGTAAACGTGTGATTGCGCAACTTAGTTCACGCAGCTCCGCATGCATGTTCCGAGGCAGATGATTTTGTTGGTGGGAAGTTGAAAATTCGGATTCAGTGACCCAAAAAACATATAGTAAGCCTTTTTCCAGAACTAGCATGAATTTTGCTAGGTAGAGCCCCTATACGGTCTCTATTGCCTGGACTATGGTAGGTTTTTGAAACAATAGCAACAAAAACGCATTTCGAGGTAAGTTTCGACGAAAATTATAAAGAAGATTTTTCTTTGAAAAAAAAAGTGGTGTTCAAAAAAACGGACCATGTACAATCAATGATGGAGTTATGAATAAAGAGGAGGAGACATATAGTATCGAGTCTACCAGTTCCGAAACCGTAACTGAAGACGTTGTCACAAGATGGTGGCTGATTTTTTTTTCTTTTTACATCGGTTCAAGATTTTCCGATTACAGCCCAAGCAAACTTCCACCACTAAATTTTGAATAGAAAATTTCGTCTTTTTTTAGCGGCTTATTCATGCAAAACTTCTCTCACAAATATAGAAAAAAATTCTATTGTCGTTTACTGATGGAAATTGGCCCGCGTATTATAATCTTTTTCACTGACACTGACTGGCAGTGTTGCCAGATTGGGGGCTTTTTTAATTCAGATTATTTGACTGTCACCACTTTTTAAAAATAGTATAATTTGCCTTATTTTTCAGTATTTTTAATTTATTTTAAATAGGCCGAATATTTCTATTTCAAAAAAGCGGTGATAATCAACAATATGGGGACAAAAAAGTCCCCAGTCTGGCAACACTGCTGACAGGAGGTAGTTTAAGTTATCACAATATGGCGGAAACGCAGGGTCTAACTACCGCCGAAGTAAACTTCCACCAGTAAAAATAAATACATGTTTTTGACCATAATTGTGACTTAAATTCTGCATTTATAAGGAGTTAAAATTAAAATTAAATAAAAAAAAAAGAGAGAAAATCTTATTCAAAGTTACTGGTGGAAGTTTGCTGGTGGGTGATTTACCGATTCTAGCTGGTTAAAATTATTTTTAGCGTCAGTATAGTCGCATCGCTTTTAAATTGAAAAATATTATTGCTATTCAGTATTCAATGTTAGGTATTGCAAAATGTAGCGTGTAGCAGTCATAGTTTCGTTACAGGGACATTCAAAATTATTTCATTACATTACGGCCTATAGGGAAATATCGTTTGCGATGGTTTTTGATGATGTTTCATAATTTCAAACACTTTGAAATTTATATACATATCTATAAGTGCACTACAAGATGATTGCTATAGAATGTGGTATTGATAGCATTTATCGATCATTTACAAAGACACTAAAAAGAATTATATTACATTACGGTCTATGGAGAAAAATTGTTTGTGGTGTATTTTGTTCATGTTACACTATTTCAAAAGTATTTAAGTTGATATATATTTCCGAGGTGCTCTATAAGATCTTACTATTGAATAAGATGGGCCATTCATATTTCATATACAGGGCCACACAGAATAAATCAGCTATTTTTTTCTCTGTATGAACAATAATTGATGGAAGTGCGTTTTCAGTTGCGGAACACTTTTTTAAATTATAAAAATTGCATACTATTTAGTATGTATAAATTCTATAAATCATATACAGGGCTGCACAAAACATCGGAAATACATTTCCGTTTGTTGACGGAAATTGCTGACGGGGAAGTTTCAACTGTGCTATGCGTTCCCTAACTGTTCTAAATTTGAGCATATTGTGAATTATATAATAAATCTATAGTTCATATACAGGGATGTACAAAATGTTTAGTTATTTTTCTGCTTTGGTTGAAATTGTATTTTCAAACGTGTTACATGTTGTTTTACATATTACTCAGACATCATTTTTCGCGTTATTAAGTTATGAAGTATTATTACAGTAGTCCGAATGCGTTGAAAAATGTTTTATAATCTGATTGACGCATGATTTTACGTTTTTCTTCATAATTTTAATGATACTTTTATAATGTTATGAAAGATAAAGTGATAAAACTATTTTTGTATTATTATAACAAATCCTAAAATTTCTTTTCCTAAAATTTAAGATACGGGGCAGACATTCGACAGCGTTCATGAAAATTGCTTTGTTGTATTCTGTTGTATATTTATATTTATCTCTGCACAGAGGAACCTTATATAAAGAATGGGAATCATAAGATATCATGAGAAAATGCCTACATTATGTTTTGCATTGTATCAAATCTGAATTCGGAGAATTTGTCTGGATCAATTTTGTAACCACTCAAAATTTGCAGACAAGTAATACATTTAAATCATTTTGTCCTGAGATATCTACACACAACTGGCAATTTTTGTCCAAATTTGGTCATAAATTGAAACATTTCGTTCTTGCAAAACTTCATGTGCTCTTCATTGTAATTTTCTTCTATAAACAAAATATTTTCTTCCAAATTCACGTTTTCGTTAAATTTTAAATCTTTTTCCCGTTGCATAATGGTGCAAAAGTTTATTTATGTGACTAACTTAAATTCTGCTGCCTTTGATAAAAAGAAAATGGTACTTGAACTAATACATGGTTCGTACGGATACCGTTATTTCTCTAGGATAACTACCAGTATCTTTTTATAGAAGAAGAAATTTAGGTTAAACATGCAAAATTTCGCCTCCTTTTAAGAAAAGATTTTCTGTAAGATAATACTGGTGCCGAAAAATTTTCTGGTCTGCAAAATTGAAGGAGGCGTACGAACTGTATAATATTAAAAAAAAAAAAAATATTTAGACTTAATAAGCTAAAAACAATTCTAAAAACTGAGGGAGCACCTAAGGGCAGAAAAATTAAATTGGAACGAAAAGGGAATAATCTAAACTATTTAACCATATCAAAAATTGAGCATAATCGTGCTTTATCATATAACTTTTTCTTTATTAAATCTGAAAAATTGTAAAAAAAAATACAAAGTTTTTTGCGACATTAAATATGAAATAACAGCTGATATCTACAAACTTTATGCACATAAATCCGATAAAATAAAGTCCATATTTTGTTTAGAAGCGTTCATAATCAAGCAGTATATTTTATTCCGCTTCAAGTAACAGATTAAAGAACTATACTCAAATTGATTGATTCATTCCTAACTAAGAAGCACCAACTTTGCGCTAGTCTATTGACCATACAATTATATTTATATCAAAACCAATAGCAGGGTACAACGCCCTAACTATTGAGCTATAACAGGCATAAAAAATTACGCTAGGATAAACTTTTAAAAATCGTCTTTTGGCCTGCTAGAATCGGTAAATCACCCACCGTGCAGCGGTAATGATACATTGCAAAATCGGTTACTGTTGAAGCTTCAGCATTTTGAGGATATGTCAATTCCTATTTATTAATAGTGCTATGGTGGAAGCCCTGCTAAGCGCGTATGCCTAGTATTCGGGAGACTTTATTTTCTGTGATTAAATATGGAGATAGAATTAGGAAATAATGGTACTCAAGTTCAAGGACAGTACGAACCCTGTATTTATGAATCTCAGCATTTATCCCAAAGATTTAAGTTAATGGCTAGCAGAGGTTTAGCCATGGTTGAGCCAGGGATGGTGAGAATGTATCACTGTTTTGGAAAAGTAACTTTCGCAGTGTTTTATCGCATAAAATTCTGTGATTAATTAAGGCGAAGAATTCTATTTGGATATAGTGTATAATGCCACACCTGGCACCATCCTGGTTTCACCACTGATCATTAAATGCCGTAAAATTTTAAATGCTCTCCAGTCTTTTTTATTGTTATAAACGATTTTTTTTAAAGGTCATCTTCAAACGACCGTACAGACGTAAAAAAATAATAATGTATAATAATGATCCAAACTTTTGCGTGGCGTAACCATGTAAAATAAACCAAAACTTCTCATAAACATATAACAAAGTGAAACCTTGTAATAATATATTATTTCTAATTGCTAAAAAGGTGCAAGATTAAAACTTCAAAAACAGTAAAATTTTATTTGAATGTTGACGTGTTTCAACTCGTGAAAGTTTTAATCTTACACCTTTTTATCAATTAGAAATAATAATATATCAAAAATTCTCTGTGATAAAAGAAAATTTGCTTAAAATGAATAAAAAATTTTATCGCATTTTTTTACTAGGCAAAGAATTTAAAATAGTTTAATTATGACTTATGTTGACATAAATTAGATTACTTGTGGTATAATATTTATATATTTTAACTTTTTGAATTTTAGATCTTACGGAATAAAGTTAAGAACTTTCTTAATTGTCGAATGTTTAATTTCCGTACTCTAGAAGAAATAATTCCTTATCAACAAATTTCTTTTAAAATTCAAAAATTGAACATTCTCAAATAAGCATTTACCGTTTTATGAAAATATTTAAATTTAAATGCAGATTTTACTTTAAATAACAGATAAAATAATGATTATTTTGCTATAATAAATAGATAATAAAAAATTAAAAAACAGAAATAGTGTAAAGAATGAGTTAATGATATATCAAACTAAAAAAATGGCTTTAATTACCGCATTAAATAAAAAAACATCAAATAAATCAGGATGAAAGCGCTGAACAAATTTTGATAAATGTTCAAATAATTATGCTCTAAGAAAGTATGAAAAAGCTCGAAGAGTTACTTTGAATTTAAAGTGGAAAAATTGCTTAAAGGCATACGTAAAGCTGTTTTTATTAGAAGAAAAACATTTATTCCGAAATCGAGTAAACATAAAAATTTATAGCGTGCATTAGAAGTAATAAAAAAAAGAGTAATTATATCCAAATGACGTAATTTGTGACTATATTCATACGTAAAAACAACAAAATAAGTTTCTAGTTTAAATGAAAACCTGTCGAAGTTACCGAATGAAAGACGATGAATGGATATCGGGGCTTATCTTCTGATTTTCTGGTGTATAAGATAAAAACAGAAACATTTAACGAAGCTTGTAAAAGAATGAAGGCCTTGTAAAGTTACGCATGATTTATCAACCCGTTGCACTCGAGAGGTGACTCTCATTTACCACTAGTGCTACCAGGTGTCTTGCGTAAATTCGAGCTCCAAATGCTCTGGACACCAGTATTTTAAGGAAATTTTCTTAGTCATATCTAATGGCCGAATTATTTGCGATTAAAAATGGCGAAATAAACTATAAGAAATAAGTGGTATCGAGATAATTTGGAGTCCTGATTTACGCGTGACACCAGACAACACAATGGAGTTATAAATAAAGAGGAGGATACATATAGTGTACTGTCTACCAGTTGCGAGTGAAGTAACTGAGGAGGTTGTCACAAGGTGGAGGATGCTTTTTTTTTTAAATCTCGGATCAAGAGTTTCACATTACAGCCTAAGCAGGCTTCTACCACTAAATTTTGAATAGAAAATTTCGTCTTTTTTTAGTGGCTTATTCATGGAATATTTTTCTCACAAATGTAACCAAAATATATATTTGTTCTTACTGGTGTCAGTTTGCCTTGTAAAACTGGCCTTGTAAAACGTGTAAAGCCTGGTTGTCACAATATGGCGGAAACGCAAGACGTGACTACCGCCAAAGTAAACTTCAACCAGTAAAAATGAAAATCTGTTTCTACCATTATTTATGACAAAAATTTTGCAATAATAAGGCGTTTAAATAAGCAGAAAATTTCTATATAAATTTACTGGTGGAAGTTTCCACCAGCGGTAAACAACCCCTAGTATAACGGTTGCAGTTGAACCTTCACTTTTTCAAGGATATGTCAGTTCCTGTTTAATAATAGTTCCATTGGCAACACTGATGGTGAGTGAGAGTCACCTCTCGAGTGCGAAGGGTTAACTCTTTAATCTCTGATGGGTGAATTTCTTCCTACTTAATATTAATACCGAAATGTCACATTTGTACCAGTATTTTGAAAACTAAAAAATCGGTTTATTATGTATACACACACAAAAAAGGCCATTAACTTAGTTTCAAATAAATTTGGGTCGGAAATTCTGGTGCCATTGTGACTTTTGGAGATTAAAATTAAGTGGAAAAAAATTCGCTCATCATAGCTTTAACCCCTTAATTCTCGCTCCCGTGATATTCACGGGCCGTGTCTTTTATTCAGATTGTTTGATTCCCACCAGTTTTATAAAATAATGTAATTGGCTTTATTATGGTATCATTTTATCTGTCATTAAATAAGGTGAATATGTATTTTTTAAAGTAGTGCCAATAAGCAATTTTAACGAATGGTACGTGAGCAATTTCTCGAAAATGAGCACCAAATTTACGTTCACAAATGCTCACAACCAAGAAGGAGCAAGCATTCTTGGTTTACACCTTCTTTTTTCGTCCGTACAAAATTTCCGGTACCATTAATAATTTCTGTCCCCAACCCACAAAAACGTGCTAGTACGTGTCCCGCATACAATGTGTTAATTCTTAAAAGGTAATTTAATGCGACCGTTAACGGGTTAATAAAAGGAATAGTTTTATGTTTCTTTTTAGTTATTAGGTTAAGTTTTAGTTAGCTTAGGTTTTAGTTCAAAGGAATAGTTATATGTTTGTGCGGGTGCTTACTTTTTCCCCTTTTTAATACCAGTATTTCTACAAAAAAATTTCATAATATGGAGTATTCGACTACACACAGCGAAATGTTCTTTGTAGAAATACTGGTATTCAAAAGGAAAAATGTAAACACCCGTACGAAAGCTGATCCTTTATTATTTCTAATAAACTCTTTATTACTGTACTTGCATTTTAAAATCAATAAACCTAAAATAAACTTGAATATAAAATAGAATTAAATTGAAATAATAAGGTTTGTTATATATACAGAGTTCGTATGACACCCTCATGAATGGCCTACAAGCAGACACAAAACTGACGGCTGTCGTACAAATTTTTTCAGGGTTTGTTCGGTCCCTTGGGTTTGAGTACCAGTATTTCTAAATAGTTATTTTCGCCTTATTTTAATGAGATTAAATAAAGCGAAGATTAGTATTCAGTACAAAAATGTCCTTTTTCTAGGTGCTACAGCGGCCTTGGTGTGAGTAATAAGAAAAACCGTGAAAGATTAAATAAAATAAAATTTATTTAAATATAAACTGTATTTTGTGTACAATATGACCTGATGTTCTCAGATGATAGTTTTGTCTTAGAAGAATAAAGAATGATGGCCCTATCAAAAAATATATATTAATAAAATTGGATATTTTCTATAGACGGTATAAGCAGTTTAAAACAGTATATAATAGAATACAAATTCTAAAATGAAATGCAATAAAGAAAATGAAATAAATCAAATCAATTTTTCCGCTGTTTACATAAAATATATCACATGCAGCGAAGTAATATGATTTCATATATATTAGAAGTAGATATATGGGAGAGAAAATAGAATCAAAGGATTACATAAATTATTCTTATAATTTTACAGTTCTATTATGTACACATGTGTATCTCAAGCGCTTTTAGTTCTTTTTCTGACAAATTTCAATTGATATTACTATACGATATTTCGCAGTGATTAAAAAATTAAAGTTTTCTTATGAAATAGGATTCTTATAAATTTTGAATGGCAGCCATTATAAATGTAGCAAAATAAAATCGATACTTTTTGGAAACCTCTGTGTAGTGTTGCTAATCCGCTACTATATTTTAACCCTTAAATGCTAGATTTTTTATTTTGTTTCGAAAAAAAATATCTATAATTCTCTGAAAGGTTTATTACACAGGAAAAATAATGAAAAAAAACAGAGATATATTTTTCATATAATACGTCAATCTTTTCTTCTGTTGCACATCTGCAATGCAGGTAAAAAATACTGTCGCGTGGCTGTTTTACTATAAAATAATGCAAATTAGTAAATACTTTAATAAGTATGTTTACAAATACCTTATTTTATGTAATTATTTATTTTATAAAACTTAACCTTTAACCCTTTAATTCCCCTAATAGAATGCGTTCTAGAAATTACGTAGTTCGGAGAATCTGACTTTACACCAGGAAGTTTCAATGGTTACTACAGCAAAGTAGCAAAATACTGCAAAGTAGTAATCTTTCAATGCCACACTATCTGTTTGCAAATGTTACGCTATAAGCTTAACCCCTCCGAAAGGGTCCATAGCAAAGCGATATAAGTAAGCGTACAAACTTAACACTGGAATCGGGCGTAAATTAACACAGTTGCGCCATCTTGTGGACGGGCTGATAATCCACATACGCGGGCTTTTAGTGTGACGTCATACATGACAGAATGTCTACCGTCTGCGCATATTTTCTAAATCTTTAGCCACTCACGGACCTGCACTGCAGGATTTGTACCCTTCACTGCAGGAATTTTTCTTTTATGAAATTTTTTTCTTGAAATCTATATATCGGTCTAATAATGGGAAAAATAGTAAAAAAAAATAAATTTCAAAATTTCAGCTAAAGTTTGATATTTTATGGTGTGTGCAATATGTACACATTTACGGTTTTAAAATATTGTATTGCTATATTTTGCAACTAAATGAGCTTAAATTAATTAATTTTATCTGATTAACACTCTGCAACTTTTATTATATTATTATTTTTAAGTATTCATTAAAAATAATGAAAGTAAATCTTGCTTGATCGAAATTTTCTTTTGTTTCCGAAGAACAAATTCTAATTTTTTGTATAAAGCAACTATCTGGCACAGACAAAATGAGGGTTATCCTATTCTTTGGATTGTTCTTGATCAGTTACAGTGATCATATAAGCCAAATTGATGGCACATAATGAAAATTATAATGTTTTTAGGTATGTGCCAGGTATGGCACGTCGTGCAGTGAAGGATTAATATACAAAACCGAACATGCCATGGTAAGCATCATTAACCTGTTCGTTCCCAAAGCTAAAATAATAATACAAATACTCATTCATTGGTTTTAAGAATGGAGTTATGAATGTCTACCAGTTGCGAGTGAAGTAACTGAGGAGGTTGTCACAATATGGCGGCTATCAAATCTTCAGTTTCTGATTACCGCCGAGGCAAACGTCCCACCAGTAAAATTGAATAGAAAATTTCGTCTTATTTAACCTCTTATTCATGGGATTTTTTTTTCACAAATGTGGCCAAAATTTCTATTTGTTCTTACTGGTGTCAGTTTGCCTATTAAAACTGTCAGTTTGTTTCCCTGATTGTCACAATATAGCGGAAACGCAAGGCGTGACTACCGTAAAATAAACTGCTACCAGTAAAAATGAAAATCTGTTTCTACCATTATTTAAGACTGGTATTTTATAATAATAAGGCATTTAAAAAAGGAGAAAATTTCTATGTAAATATACTTTGGAAGTTTCCATCGGCGGTAAACAACCCCTGAGGCAGTGGTTACAGTTGAAGCTTCTCTGTTTTAAGGCTATGTTAGTCCCTCTTTATTAACCCCTTAACAGTGTGGCCCGAACTGGATTCGGGCAAAAACACTTTGCTTGCTTCGTTATTAAAAGCATTTTGATACCACTAATTTGTAACTGTAAATTTATCTTTATTGATTGTCAGATATTTTTCGATTAAGTAAGGTAAATATTTTAGTATGGAAAAAGTGGTGTCCAGCCCCATTTTTAATTTTTTTGTAAGAAAACAAATGTCACTTTTAAGGGGTTAATAGTTCCGAAACAAAATGACACCATAGACGTCAGAAAAAAGAACTTTTCGGAAATTGATACTTTAGGGGACTAGTAATTTAGGTTTACAAATAGGGATCTAAAATTAACAAATTCCGTTAAAATATCAATTTAATTATCACTAAGCCAAATTCTCACAATCACACATTTAAGGCCTTTAACACGTTCACGCCGGCGCGGTGGGTCACACTCGACTGTCTCAGAGTTGTCAAGTCTCTGGCTTTTTGCACACCACTATTATTTTAGAGAAAATGTTCTTCCTCTAAATCGCCCAATTGTTCTAATAAAATAAAACAACATTTTCTGTATACTGGTATCCAAATAGCCGGAGCCTTGGCAGCTCTGAGACAGACGAGTGTGACCCACCGCGCCGGCGTGAACGTGATAATCAAGTGAATGATATACAAATCCTCAAAACAGTTTATTGCAAAGGATTTAAGTTAAATAAGTATGAAAATTTCTCAATTTCTTGGTCACACCTTTTTGAAGGCGTTTTGCAAACTCAGATGAAAATAACATCTATTGTATGAGGAAATCAACATAGATTTTGCCATTTATTGGTTTGCTTTTAAAGCAAAAAACATTCAGATATTAAGAAATGAAGTCAAAATGTAAAAAAAGCCAAACAGTTTAGTTTTTATGGGGAAAAGAATAGAGGTCCACATATGTGGACCCAGGTAGCGAAGAGGTTAACATTTTTCAATTGCATGAAAATTCAAGTATATTTACTTGAGTTAGAGCGTAGACAGACGGTCAGATGCCCAGACGGACAGACAACGCGAATGCATAAACACTTCGATGTTTTTTCGAAAGTGTTAAAATGTAGCCTAACACTGCCTGAAAGTCACGGGCAGGAAAATAAAGGGTTTGTAAACAAATAACAGACTAAGTGTTATACGAATGGAGTTATGAATAAAAAGGAGGAGACATATAGTGTATTGTCTACCAGTTGTGAGTGAAGTAACTGAGGAGGTTGTCACAATATGGCGGCTGCTTTTTTTAAAATCGGTTCTTCAGTTTCTGATTACCGATAGGACAAACATTTCACCAGTAAAATTGAATAAAAGATTTCGTCTTAAACAAACGTCTTATTCATGGACTTTTTTTTCAAAAATGTCGTAAAAATTTCTATTTCTTTTTACTGGTGTCAGTATGCCTTATAAAACTGTCAGTGTTTTTCCATGGTTGTCACAATATGGCGAAAACGCCGGGCCTAACTACCACCAAAGAAAACTCCTACCAGTAAAAATGAAAATCTGTTTCTAGCACTATTTATGACTGAAAATTTGTAATAATAAGGCGTTTAAATAAGATGAAAATATCTATATGAGCCTACTGGTGGGAGTTTCCACCGTCGATAAACAACTCCTGTGATAGCGGTTACAGTTGAAGCTTCACTATTTTAAGGATATGTCAGTTCCTCTTTATTAATAGTTCCATGGTTATACGGTTGTTTGGACTATATGAAACTAGGATCTCAAAGGAAATCCTTTCAGCGCCACACCAGTAAAATTGTTGGGACAATCGATGTTTAATATAAAGAGTAAGACATTCTCATATGCAAAATCTTAGTTAGCCCAGGAGGACTCACGCCGGGCCTGATTGACCCAGACTGCATGTGGATTTTACAGTCGTCGCCGATATATTTTTAAGAGTAATCCTCAGATTATTTTATCATGGGATTTGTAACAATTGTTTCCGACTAAATACGGTGACGATTATTATTTGTATTTATTGGCGACAAAGTCGAAACCATTCATGCCCTAGATATGCGCGTGTTCTCCCGGGTTAATATAATTTTTTCACCTTAATTTTCTGATTGTTGCTTAACATTTTCTGACATGGGATTAAATAGTACCAGAACATGTTCCATTTAGACCATCGAAAACTAAAATTTCGTTACATCGTCGGTACCATTTCAAACTATCCAATAAGAAAACAGAGTTGCCAGTGGCAGGGCCCGACTTAGGCTATGGGGAGGGGGGGGGTGGCGGGGCAAGAATCGTTCTAGGGGGGGCCCCTTCTATCTGTAGATTTTTTTGTGAATAATGTGGAAGTAGGAAGTAGCTAGTACTAAATCTCATACATATTGTATTATATGCATAAATTTTGTACCCGGTACTGCTTACATCTGTTTACACAGTATGACAAAAAGATGGTCACAACTTTAGGAAAAATTACTAGTAGGATACTAGTAGAAAAAAATGATAGATTGGTTAATACTAGTATTTCTTTGCAAAATTTTACTTTTCTTATCTACGTACGTTATAAGATGTCTAACAGAAAATGTCCCAAATTGGTCATAATTATTGGTTTTAACTTGTCACGTTACGAGAAAAACATTAATAAAGAATTTCTTTTGAAAACAACAGAATACTAAGTTGTCATGATAAAATATTAATTATTAGTTTTCTAATGATATAGTTTGTTTTTTGCATGGGTGGAAGTGATGTAGTCGTAAAAAACCAGAGGGTATACGCCGTAGGCACAGGGTATACGCTAAAGTCATGAATGTCATGCCTAGGGTACATGCTGTAGCTTTATTTGAGAAACAGAGGGCATACAGAGCTTCTTTAAAATATCCAGAAGGTATACGGCGTATACCTTCCACTACATCCCTGATGGGTGGAGAGGGTGCTGGAAGCAGAATGTTTGAAAATATATGAATTTTGGTTGCTTTTGGCTAATTTAACCATTTGGCACCTTTTAATGAAAATCCTGACTACTCTCATGGGGGGCCCCCTAAAAAGGGGGTCCCGGGGCAGCTGCCCCACATGCCCCTGCATAAGTCGGGCCCTGGCCAGTGGGCTACTTTTTAAATTTAGATTTCTTGATTGGCACCACTTTTCTGGAATGTTAAAATTCCCCTTACTTTTTCGCCTTAATTAACACGTCATTAAATAAGGCGAATTTTACTATTTCAAAAAAAGTGGTGCCAATCAAGAAATCTGAATTTTAAAAAAGTAGCCCACCGGCAACACTGTTTTCATATTGCGTAGTTTGACATGGTACCGACGATATCTAGAAAAATAATTAATGGAATGAACTTACACACCCATGATTATGACGATGTCCATTCTGTTTATGTGGAAATCGATATAAGTCATCATTATTAAGTTTTTAATATGGATTTGTTAAGAATTTTCATAACTAAAATAATACTTAAAAAAAAAATGCCTGCAATATAACGGTGTGTAATGAATGTATGGCTCGAAAACAAAAGTTTTAAATCAGATAATTTTTTGGGAAGATATATATTAAAGCTAGGCACGTGAATTTCAATTTAGCATATGCAAATTTTGATCTCTTTAAACTCCATGAAGATTTAACGAAAACACATAAACTAAATAAAAAAATTAAACTACTATACATACTTTTCTGGACTGGTTTGTACCAAGGAAGTCAAATACAGCTACAAAAGTGGGTGTTGAAAAATTGAACTTGCTGTAATGTTTTAAAAGTAGACGATCTCAATTTAAAAAATTTCATTTATATTCTGAAAGGAGATAATATTCCGAATTTAATGACTTGGAAACGGAATTTATGTATCTAAACACGTGTTTATGTAACTTGACATCTTTGACCGAGGTCGTGCTCCAAATTCTTCGTTCGGCCAATGTATTTACATTTGCATACAGTGGCGTAGCGTTGGGGTGGGGGGGAGGGCAGGCTAAAATTTTTTTACTATCAGTATTATTGTAAACTAAATTTTGCTTTGTTTAATCGTATAACGTTCAATGACTAAATAAAGCCAATGTTTCTATATAATAGTGCTGGTAGTAAAATGATCGAGCGCCAACCTACCCCCCACCCCCCCCCCCAAACGCTACCCCACTGTTTGCATAAATATTGGTACACTTCTTATCTGAAACAAATTGTATTTTTAGCATACATTTTAGTATATTTTGTTAAAATGTAAGAAATTTTATGCAGTCATTCAGGGTAACTTTGATTCGCATTTTCTCTATTTTCCCATGTCACATTCTTATTTTAAAAATATTGTTGCAACTAGGGGCATAAAAGATAAGAAATGATTCTAAATTATCGTATGACTATAAAAAATTAAAGAATAATAATGATAAAAGCAATAAAAAATAAATTTTTAACCTGGTTCAGAGTTACCCATCCATTTAGGGTAACTTGCACCATATGATAAATATTATCTAAAATAATTCATTATAAAAAAAAGTATTATAGTTAGTGCAACTTTGAAAGAAATGGTAACTTTGCACCATATGATAAATATTATCTAAAATAATTCATTATAAAAAAAAGTATTATAGTTAGTGCAACTTTGAACCCCCAAAAATGTTTTCAGATATGTAAAGACTCCGAATTTACATTTCCCAACATCACAAGATTTGTATAATTTATGATATTACAACAAATATTATGCATAAGAAAAGTGGAAGAAGAAAACCATGAATATTTAGAAATTAAAAAAAAAACCTATTTATTGTCCATATAAAACATAAAAATGCAGTGAAAAACAATTTTTAATGTTTTAACTCAATAATATATCCATAGTTACAGTAATACATCCTAGTACTAGTATTATTCAAACAAGAATAAAAAAAGTCGAACGTATGAAAGGTCAAATTTGTGTAGCTCCGCCCCTAATCACGCCTCTAAATGAATTTTATGTATTTTACACATATTTGTAAAAATATTTACATGTTATATCTAATGCACACTTTCGGCATCTATATAAAATATACGCGCAAATATGGGAAATTTTTGACAGTAGCACCTTTAATCAGTAAATTATAAACATCAGTATAACATTCAGCCGGCTCAAAGTTACCCTGAAAATGCGGTAAAATGCTAGTGCCTTCTTATTTTACATTTTATTAACTATTATTAAATAAATAATCACAAAATCTTAACACATTTACAACATTTAGATAATAATATGTCTGATAAATGAGTATATTGTTACTTACTATGAAAATTTAATTGGATTACAACAACTTCAAAACAGCATTCAAAATTAACTTGAAAACAGTACTTCACAAAAATAGTTAGATTATGCAATTAATTGCGCATAATGTTGCTAATTTATTTTCTAAAATAAAGAGTAGAAATCCCAGTTTAGAACCTTGCCAACAGAGCACAGTTCTGGAGTTTATTTAGTCTTTTGGAGTCAAAAATATTGAAAATTAGGAGGTGGTGCAAAGTTACACCTCATGGTTCAAAGTTACCCCGAATGACTGTATTACATCCATACATTGTAAGACATTTACTGATGCATAAATTAAAAAAAAAAAACCTATGTAGTCAATCAGTGTGTAAAAGATTTTCTGAAAAGGTTGGGCGTTCTTTTGTTTTAAAACAAGATTCCGCATTAGATTGGGCATATTTTGTAAAATGTGTACAGAAATTATAAAAGTCAAAAAATTATTAAAGTTAAAAATATAATATAGTAAAAATGTTAAATGCGTGAAATTCTAATGCATAAATTTGAAATTGAAACATTTATTGTATGACATTTACTGATGCAAAAATTTGTACAAATGGATTTGAAAAAAATTGAACAAACCGTCAGTGTACTGTAATTTCAGGCGTATACTCCGCAGATGAAATATTTCAAACCAGAAATTTAATTTAAAACACAAAGTCAAACAAGTACAAAGTAGAAACAAGTTACATTTTAGGAAATAGAATTCCTTGTCGGAAACAGATTTATTTGAGCTGCGGCTTATAAGCTGCTAATTATGGTGCAAAATAATTTTAAAAAAGGGCGGTGCTCAGTTTGTTTTAATACCAGATCGCATATTAAAATGATGTCATCAATAAGTTAATTCATACGAGTTGTTATTTTCCAACTGAGTGAAATAGTGTACAGGCCAGTGTTCGATGCAGGAATCTTTGCCATAAGCTGCAAATGCTCAACCAGTTGAGCTATAGAGCTGCGCAAGGTGACGTCTCGAACAGGTTTTTGCTGCTTCTGTAGGACAGCTGTCGCTACCTATATCAATGCTTTTCTGTTTGTGTGTCCTACTGTTTTCTTCATCGTTCTCCGGTAAAAGTCGCGTGGTGTGAACTGCTCTATTCTGGACAAATCGGGCGGACCATTCTCACCCAGAGAACCTTGTTGATTATAACATCTGGTTTGGTATCTGAATTAGTTCAACAGAACAAATCGTAGGCAATGGAACTCTAAGAAACGACGGATACGTAATTACACTATATTAATATTAACACAATTATTCCAATTGGTAAATAAACCATACGAGTTGCAGGGCTCCCACTAGTCTGTTTTTTAAAAGCAGTATTTTTAAAGGGAAAAATTCGATATAGAGTTTTCCAACAATATCAACAAAAACGCCTTTTGAGGTAAACTTTGGAGAAAATTTTAACGAAGATTTTTCTTAGAAAAAAAGTGGTGTTTTAAAAACGGATCGAGTGGGAGCCCTGGAGTTGTAATTTTCCAACTTTGTAAAAAAGAGTTCAGTCCAGGATTCGAACTAAAAACATTTGGCCTAAATGAGACCAGATGTCGAAATCAACAAGGTTCTCTGGATGAGAAGGGTCCGCCGGATTTGTCCAGCATAACTCATTTCGTAGCGCATTGGCAGCTTACACCGAAAGTTCCTGGTTCGAGCCCTTTCTTGGACAGTTTTTAACTCAGTTGGAAAACAACAAACCGTATGATTTATTTACCAATTAGAATGGTTGTATTAAAATTAATGTGGGATAAGTTAATTGATGACTAACAAGAATTTCCTAAAATTTTAATTTTTAGGTGTTTTAATTTAACCCTTTATCTACTGCAATTTTTTTCATGTATTTTTTTTTTCAGTTACTTCAATGAAAATTAAAGGATAAACAAAAAGAATGCTCACCCGTGAGAAATTGAATTCCTTAGAGGTAATTAATTTAAGTGGTACTTTAAAGTACCACATAACATATTCATTATTTATAAAATTTTTGCTAAAAAAGTTCAAAAATCAGCATTTGAGCAAAAATTCAAGCCATTTGCGGCAAATGAAGGAATTGTCCGAAAAATCTCAAATTTTGTGTGTGAACTTAGTGCCACCAGTGACAACTTTTCCGCACTACCCATCATCGAAAATCAAAAAAAAGTCTTTTTCGGCCCACCCTATTATCTAATGACACATTTAGCGATCACATATAGTAAGAATTCTTCTTTCAAATTTTCGGGTATGAGTTTGATATTTCGAATTGAAATTGGATGCCAAACTGGCAGCCCTGTATCTGACTGAATTTCTCTAGCTCGCAGCATCTTAACTAACCTATGCTGCCGTGAGGTGTACTTAAATACTTCATCGAGGCTAACGAGAGAAAGACAGGCTACCGCGGTGGGTCCAATTCTTCTTTTTATACAGACCGCTGGAGTCACGTGATGCTCTTTTCACACACCTTCATTGGTACATTCGAGCATCACGTGACTCCAGCGGTCTGTAAAAAAGAAGAATCGGACCCACCGCGGTAGCCTGTCTTTTTCGTTACCCTCGTACTTCATGCATGTGACGTCATAAGTTTGAATTTGCATTTTTCCTTGAACAGTTACCAAAAAGCAAGAAAATGTCTAAACTTTTGCAATATACAAATTTCACTTTTTTCAGTTAAATATTATCCTACATTAAAACTGAACTGAAATGTTTACAATATATTAAAATTAAATGTCATCCGTGTCTAAACTTTTGCCGAAGACTGTATTTGTGCTACTGTGCAGTTCCATGCTACTATTTTTAACTGCACTCTTTTGTCATAAAAAAGAGGTCGCTCATAAATTTATTTTTTGAAATAACCTAAGAAATGCAAGAATTAAAAGTAGACAAAAACAGCACAAAACATGCGATAATATTGCATGTCCCATGAGAAGTTTTCTCAGACGAAGATGTCAAACTGCAGCGACTTCAAACCTTTTTCTGCCACAGTAGCGCTAACCTGTCTTGCCAGTTTGGCCTCACCTTGTATTCAGAAATTTAGAGTTCATACCAGAAATAAAGATTAGTGTTTTGTGCTTTATTTAATAAGAGACATTTAGCGACCACATAAATTATAAAATCTTGTTTCGAAATTTCAGGTAAGAATTTGAAATTTAGGATTACAACCGGAGGCTACACTGCCAACCCTTGCGGTAACATTTTTTGTTCAGGCAACAACCTTAAAATCGACTGTCACTAACAGAATGCATTCATCAACAATTGCTCACTATAAAGATTAATCGCGGAATATATGATTTTTCTCGCTCATGTCCAGCACCATCGATAACGCTTTTCAAATATTACATGCTGGGTCCTCCTCAAGGTGCGTACTATTCTAACACAATTTTCGTATTACTTTTTCCGCTTTATTTAATCGTAAAAATATCATAGCTGCCAACTTTTACGCTTTTTGGCTACCACTAAAATTTTAAGGAGATTTTCGCCTTCTTTAATCATGAGATTTCGACGATTGAATGAGATAATATTTTCTATAAAATTTTAGTGGTATGAAAAAGCGTAAAGGTTGGCAGCTATGAAATATTACAAAATTTAAGAATAATCACAAGAAGATTGTTTATATAAAAAATGGGTTAATAGAAATTTTAAATATGAAATGGTGGTACGAGTTTTTCTTGAAAATTCTATGGAGTGTATACACATATCATCCTGTAATTTCAATACAGTTTTCAAGAATTTTTAATCAAAGAAAAATAGACACATACAAAGTTACAGTTACCATATAAATAATTCGACACCACTTTTAAAACTGGGCTACTCTATAAATTATTATTATTGTCTGTGGCGTACTTGTTCTGAGACGGGCATATTTTCGACTGTCTCAAGTAAAACGTAACGACATATGTCTTGCGTTGGAAAATTATAAATGTACGTTCTTGTCAATTTAAGTTGGGGAATCAAATGGTTAAAACTTTGAGGTCTGAGATATTTCAACCTTATATCTCCCTCCAGTGTTGCCAGTGGGCTACTATTTTTTTAATTCAGATTTCTTTTTTGGCACCACTTTTTTGAAATGGTTAAATTACCCTTATTTTCACCTTAATTAATGTGTCATTAACTAAGGCAAATTTCACCATTTCATAAAAGTGGTGCCAGTCAAGAAATCTGAATTTTAAAAAAGTAGCCCGCTGGCAACACAGTCTCCATCTGGACTGAGGGCATTTGGTACTTTTCCATGATTTTTTTAAAAAATACTTGGAAGATATGTATTTTAAGAATTTTTTTTGTTATAAACTTCAAACTGTTCTTATTCATAACCAAGGAGCTATTTAAATGTACTAAAAATTAATATGTAATGAGAAATTACTGAAACAAGTATATTTTATATCTTTAAAAAAATTCAGCATATGAAAACATCATTTTTTAACATAAAAGTTTACGTAGACATGAATAAGAAGTTACCCAAATGTTGTAAAAATATCCGAACCTTATTTAGTAAAATTTGCTTTTGTGTGGTACATTTCAAAGAACAAAGAGCAACACCACAAGCTTCAAAATAAGTTCGAATTAAGCTCTGATTCTAGATATTTTCATATACAGGGTGATTTTTTTTAAAGTCGTGAAAGTAAAATCCTATAACAAAAGAATCACTGATCCAAATGACCTGAAATTTCAGCAGTATGCTTCCAAACGAATGGGAATTTTTTAGCCGTGGTTAAAAAAAACTTAAAATCGCACCGACAGATGGCGCTGTATATGCAGTAAAGTCAGGAGACGAGCTTGCGCACGACACACGCAGTAGCGGATAGGGACAGCTTAATGCAACAATGTTAAAACTTCGACTGCATAACGATATGGGGGGAAAAATCCAAAAATCCCTAGCTGGCTTTGGCTTGAGAAACTCAGTTTCTCTAGCTTTGGCACGTTGTTTTGATTGTGTTGGTGTTAGTTTGTACTTGGTACTTTAATTATCCATGTGTTTTATATTTCATTGTGCGTTTATATTTTATTTTTCTCATTTTTATTATAATTTAAGATGTTAATACTTGAAGAGAATGCATTATAAGGATTAATATTCTAATGTTTAAAAGTTTATGAGATGCTCTCATTATACATTTGCTATAAAATAGGAACTGAAAGAATCATAAAATTAAAATATGTTTAGTTCAACGTAATAATTAAAAAAAGAAAAAAAAATTGAACTATGCACTCTCAATTGTGATTTTTTTTTTTTTTAAACAAAGAAACATGTTAAATTAGGAACAAAGAGAAAACAAATACTAATAGCTTTTAAATCTTTCAAAAGTAAGAAAAATATTTAAGCCACATTGACGTATTATATATAATAAAAGAACATATACACAATTATACTTAGGGAACAAGTATTAAATTATGTATATTTTAATTATAGAAGTGTATGTTACTTAAATCATATTTACTGTTTTCTAAAGCCTTGACTGACAGTGAAGTCAAAAGATTTAGCTTAATATAAGAAATAATAATTTTATTGTATCCCTTGGAAACTAATTTTCTTAAAGCTGTTAGAACGCCACATACACATCCCTATCAATTTATTTATATGAAATGAGTTAATGACTAAATAACATTATTATGACATAAAAGAGGAACTGCTTTTAAATTTTAAAAGTAAAAGTTGTAGATATTTGTTTACTTATTTAAACATTTCTTACTATTATGGACTTACTATTAAAGATTATGTTCTAAAGATTTTGTTTTAATATTATTTTCAAATATTTTTGGTAGGTGGCGCCAGTAAAAATGCAAAGATTATTAGTATTTTCCCTGTGCTTCGAACCAGGTTTGAAGAAATCCCTACGAGATTTCCTTCTCCCTTCTTCTGTTATGCACCCGCTTTTTTAACATTGCTGCATTAAGCTGTCCCCATCCGCTACTCGACACACGCACAGTGGCAATAAAAACCTGAAGCACGCCCACCTCGTCTTCATTATTCTGATCTCAATCCCTGCGATTTCTGGCTATGGGGGTACCCCAGAATGCTGTGTATTGTGATGGTGTTACGAACTTAGCTGACCTGAAAGCACGCATCGTGCAACAGATCCACAGCATCCAGCCGGATGTTCTTTGCTTTGTTGTGGAACATGCGGTTTCACCTTTTTAACTCGTAGCTGAAAACGGGGGACAGCACATTGAAAATCTCTTGTGTTAGTCGTGCAGTTCCGTATGAATGCTTTGCTCCATATTTTTATTTCGTTCTGTTCCTGCAAAGGTGTTCGCAGTGTCTTTACCCAATTACTGCATTCTGTATGTTTTTGATATGCGTGATAAAGTTTTCTTTTTCTTGAAGTACCGTCCATTGTTTTCCTCTCACTGACGATATTCTTTGTTTCTGTTAACTTGCAGCGCCATCTGTCGGTGCGATTTTAAGTTTTTTTTTTAACCACGGCTAAAAAACTCCCATTGCATTGGGAGCATACTGGTGAAATTTCAGGTCATTTGGATCAGTGGTTCTTTTGTTATAGGATTTTACTTTCACGACTTAAAAAAAATCACCCTGTACTTATTTCTGTTTAGTGCTGCCATGTATTTTTTCCAAAATAAAAGGTTCGTAGATAATATCTGAAAAGACAGCGAACGTATATAGTAGGTATTTTTATAGCTAAGAGAGCTAAAATTTGGCCCCGAGAGACTCTCGGGCTAAGTTCTCTTCACCAAGACGGCTCCACGAGCGGCACCCGGGGATAAACCTCAAAGTGTTAACCCCTTGAGGGTTGGTGGGATAAATTATATCCCACTTAATTTTATTCACGATACGCACCAGAATCTTTTAATTATTTTTTACTTTTATAATTTTGGTGAAAAAAATGTTACAAAATTGCATTTCCTTATTCTCTAATGAAATTTTCCAAAAATTCCGGTGTGGATTCAACATTACAGGCACTCAGTTACTTGCGCTGAAAGGGTTAAATCAGGGTTGCCTCAATTTTTTTTTTCGAAATTTCAAGTTCACACCGGAAATTTTTTTATAGAAGTATCTTTTCTGTACGTAATCACAATTTTTCTGTTGTTGACACTAGAAGAACTGTGAGGAGTCATTTTAACCCTTATCGAATGAATACATTTTGGCTCGAGCGAGAAATGTCTTTATAAAATAAGTTTAAAAGACACAAAGAAGAAAAATAATTTATTTAAACAGCTTTAAATACAAATTCTGGTTTAAGATATTTTATATAAAACTTGAGTGTGATTTCCGGCTTTTCTAACGTTCAATAAAGCAAAAAATACTATTTTTAATTTCTGGCACGAATTCTTATTTTCTGAATAAAAATGGAGGCCAAACTGACAACCCTGGTTTAAAATCTCTAGTGTTGTCGGTAGGCTCAGGGTTGCCAGTTTGGCATCCATTTTTATTAAGAAATTTCAAATTCATACCAGAAAATAAGAACAATATTTTCTGAATTATTTGATGAGAAGCATTTCGTGATTATTTAACTAAAAATTCTTTTTTAGAAATTTCCGCTTTGAATTCAGAATTTCGGAAGAAAAATGGGAGTCAAGCTGCCAACACTGGTATGGCTTCCGATCAAATTCAGTAATTCCCAATTCATACTGGAAATTCTGAAAGAACACTTTTTACTTCAGGTAATCATGAAATGTTTGTCATTAACTAAAGCAAAATTTACTATTCGGAAATTCTGAATAACAATTGAGGCCAACTGACAATCTTGAAATTGCTTGTGAGTATTAAGGCACATAGAAGGTCTTACAGTTGATTAGAACTATTTCCGAATACTAAATTTGGCCTTATTGTAGCAGATTTTTGCGATTTAACCATTTAACTTTTGCAAGAACACACTCCGACATGTGCAAAGGGAAAATATTTGATTCAGTGGCGTAATCACGGTGGGGATACTGAGAATTTGTTATCACTATTTCAAAGAAGCAGCATTGGCATAAAACTAGACATCTAAGAACTTCTGAAAAGGGCGGGCGTTCTTTTGTTTATAAACCAGATTCCACTCTGTATTGGGCATACTTCTGATAAATGTGTGTAAAAATTTTCATGCAGATTGCGTGATATTTACGATGCGTAAATTTGAACAAACGATCAATGTACCGTAGTTTCACTCTTGTAAGCCGCGGATAAAATAAGTGTGTTTTAAACTAGAATTTTCTTTTAAAATAAAAAGTAAAATAAATTGAATTAACTTTAGGTAAAAAATCTTCTTGTAGGAAACAAATTTATTTGAACCGCGCTTATAAGCTGGTAATTATGGTACCAATCATTTTAAGAAGAGGTTGGAGCGCAGTTTGTTTTAAAACGAGACATCATATTAAAATACTTGTTAACATTAAGTTAATTTATGAATAACAAGAATTCCCTATAATTTTAATTTTTTAAGTGTTTTAACTTTAAAAATTATACTACTTTTTGGATACTTATTGTAATAGTGATTTGATAATTCTGCTGCACTTTCGAACATAAGGAGAAATAATTTAATTTAAAAAAACCTTCTGTTTCTGTAAAAAATGATGTAAATCATCACTTTCTGATGCAAACAAAATTATTACGTTTAATTTGAAATTTTAAGGTGAAATTCCCACGAAGCTATTTATTCTCTTGCATTTGGCGCATTCTGTTGCAGTTTGCTAGCGCACAAAATGGATGGGGTTCCAGACTATCACTATCTCATCATAGAAAATTTCCACTTATTTAATTGAGAAATTTTATGATTAAATAAGGTGAAAAAATAGGGGTAACTTGGATCATTCAACTTGTTTGAGGCATTGTGCAATTGGATATTACTATTTTTAGGTATACTCATTCGTCAGAAAAATGATTGCTCATAATTGTTTTTTGAAATGATCTATGATACGCAATAATTAAAAATAGGCAGACAAAAAACAACAACAACAAAAACAATATGCGATCAATGGCGGTACGTGGCTGTCTTTTTTTTTTTTTGGGGGGGGGGGGGTACTAAATGCAGGACTACCAAATTTATTATCTTTCTACCACTATTTTTTAAATAAAACTTTTGCCTAATCTATTGGAAGAACGTTCCGCCATTAAAGAAGGAAAAAATTTCTTAAAAAAAAATAATGTTAGGAAAAAAATAAATTTGACAGACATACATTTAGTGCCAGAAAAGAAGCTGTCACAAGCCACTACTGCAAGCGATTATATTGCATGCCTTATGAGAAGTTTTCTTAACACTAGAACGCCCGGAAATTTTGCTCAAGTTTCATAAAAATATTTGACACCAGAATTTTTATTTTAAATTATTTAATTGATTTATTTAACGTAGATCTGCGTGGTTTAAATTTAACTTATTTTATGAAAAAATTTCTGGTTCCAGTTGACGTTTAATCACATGGTTGGAGTCGAATCGACTGCTTCTGGGCGTTCTAGTGTTAAATGAACATTTCAAACTGCAGCACTTTTAAAACTTTCCAGCAGTAGCGGTAATATTTTTTGTTTAGGCAAGAAACATAAGGGGGCTGGTCACTCAGCTTCCAATTTCCCCTCACTAATGTAAAATCTATGGGCATTTGATGCATTCGTATATTTAAAATATCTCCTCGGGAAATTAATATTTTTAACTTCTATTTTTTGTGTACTCTT
Source organism: Maratus speciosus (assembly GCA_963932465.1). Lineage (NCBI taxonomy): Eukaryota > Metazoa > Arthropoda > Arachnida > Araneae > Salticidae > Maratus > Maratus speciosus. The sequence continues at coordinate 443,586,567 of OZ010787.1, forward strand.
CCCAAAAGATAACTGTTAGGAATAATCATTCTACGAATAATCACAAGAAGATTATTTGTCTAAAGAAATAAGGGATAATAGCAATCTTTAATATGAAATGGTGGTACCATACTTCTTGAAAATTCTGTCGAGTGTATACACTTTGCATCCTGTAATTTCAATAAAATTTTCAAGAATTTTTAATAAAAGAAAAATAGACATATACAAAGTTACCATATAAATAATTCTACACCACTTTTAAAACAGGGATACTTCATAAATTATTATTATTGTTTGTGGCGTAGTCGTACCAAGACGGGTAGACTCGACTGCCTCAAGTAAAACGCAACGACAGATGTCGTGCGTTGGAAAATTTTAAAAGTACGTTTTCGTCTTTTTAAGTTGGGGAATCAAATGGATTAAGACTGTAAGGTCTGAGATGTTTCAACCACATATCTCCCCCTGGACTGAGGGTATTTGGTACTTTTCCATGATTTTTTAAAAAAATACTTGGAAGATATGTATTAAGACTGATGATATGAATTAAACTCTGATTCTAGGTATTTTCATATACTTATTTCTGTTTATTGCTGCCACGTGTTTTCTTTTTCAAAATAAAAGGTTCGTAGAAGATATTATAATATCTGAAAAGACAGCGAAAGTATATAGTAGGTATTTTTATAGCTAAGAGAATTAAAAGTTGACTACGAGAGACTCTCGGGCTAAGTTCGCTTCACCGAAAACGGCACCCCGAGTGACACCCTGGCATAAACCTCCAAGTGTTAACTCCTTGAGGGGTGGTGGGATAAATTATATACCACTTAATTTTATTTCATATTTGCACCAGAATCTTTTAATTTTTACTTTTATAACTTTGGTGAAAAAAAGTTGCATAATTGCAATTTCTTATTTTCAAATGAAAATATTCGGAAATTCCGGTGTGGATTGAACATTAGAGGCACACAGTTACTTGCCCTGAGAGGGTTAAACCAGGGTTGCCTCAATTTTTATTTAGAAATTTCAAGTTCACACCGGGAATTTTTATAGAAGGATCTTTACTGTACGTAATCACAAATTTTCTGACGTTAACACTAGAAGGACTGTGAGGTGTCATTTTAACCCCTATCATATGAATATATTTTGGTTCGAACGAGAAATTTCTTTATAAAATAGGTTTAAAAGACGCAAAGTAGAAAAAAATGAAATGATTAATTTAAACAGCTTTAAATAAAAATTCTGGTTTAAGATATTTTATATAAAACTTGAGTGAAATTTCTGGCTTTTCTAACGTTCAATAAAGCAAAAATACTATTTTTAATTCCTGGCACGAATTCGTATTTTCTGAATAAAAGTGGAGGCCAAACTGACAAACCTGGTTTAAACTCTCTATAGTGTTGTCGGTAGGCTCAGGGTTGCCAGTTTGACATCCATATTTATTCAGAAATTTCAAATTCACACCAGAAAATAAGAACAATATTTTCTGAATGATTTAATGAGAGGCATTTCGTGATTATTTAACTAAAAATTCTTTTTTAGAAATTTCCGCTTTGAATTCAGAATTTTGGAACAAAAATGGGAGTCAAGATGCCAGCACTGGTATGGCTTCCGATCAAATTCAGAAAGTCCCAATTCATACTGGAAATTCCGAAAGAAGACTTTTTACTTCAGGTAATCATGAAATGTTTGTCATTAACTAAAGAAAAATTTACTATTCAGAAATTCTGACTAACAATTGAGGCCAACTGGCAATCTTGAAACTGCTTGTGAGTACTAACGCGCGTAGAAGGTCTTACAGTTGGTTATATCTCTTTACGAATACTAAGTTTGGCCTTTTTGTCGCAGATTTTTGCGATTTAAACTTTTAATACTTTTGCAAGAACACACTCGGGCACGTGTAAAGGGAGAAGATCTGATTCAGTGGAGTAATCAGGGTGGGGATACTGAGAAACTGATATCAATATTTCGAAGAAGCAGCATTGGCATGAAACTAGACATCTGAGACCTCCTGAAAAGGGTGGATTTTCTTTTATTTATAAACCAGATTCCACACAGTATTGGGCATATTTCTGAAAATTGTGTGTAAAACGTTTCATGCAGATTGCGTGATATTTACGATGCGTAAATTTGAGCAAACAATCAATGTACCGTAGTTTCACTCTTGTAAGCCGCATATAAAATAAGTGTGTTTTAAACTAGAATTTTCTTTTTAAATAAAAATTAAAATAAATTGAATTAACTTTAGGTAAAAAATCTTCTTGTAGGAAACAAATTTATTTGAGCCGCGGCTTATAAGCTGGTAATTATGGTACCAAAGATTTTAAGAAGAGGTTGGAGCGCAGTTTGTTTTAAAACTAAATATCATATTATAATACTTGTTAACATTATGCTAATTTATGAATAACAAGGATTTACAATAATTTTCACTTGTAAGTGTTTTAACTTTAAAAATTGTACAACTTTTTGAAGAATTATTGTAATAGTGATTTGATAATACTGATGCTTTTTCGAACATAAGGAGAAAGATTTTAATTAAAACAAAAAACCTTCCGTTTCTGTAAAAAATGATGTAAGTCATCACTTTCTGACGCAAACAAAATTATTATGTTTAATTTGAAATTTTACGGCGAAATTTTCACGAAGCTATTTAATCTCTAGCGTTTGCCGCTTGCTGTTGCAGTTTGCTGGCACACACGAGGGATGGGGTTCAGACTATCACTATTTCACCATAGGAAATTTTCACTTATTTAATTGAGAAATTTTGTTATTAAATGAGGCGAAAAAATAGTGGTAACTTGGGCCATTCAACCTGTTTGAGACTCTGTGCAATTGGATACTATTATTTTTAGATATACTCATTCGTCAGAAAGAAGGTTGCTCATAAATTTGTTCTTTTGAAATGATCTATTATACACAATAATTAAAAGTAAGAAAAAAAAAAAACATGCGTCAATGGCGGTTCGTGGCTGTCTTTTTTTTTTTTTTTTTGGGGGGGGGGGGGGGGTTACTAAATGCGTGACTACCAAATTTATTACTTTCTACCGCTATTTTTTAAATAAAACTTTTGCCTAAATTATTGGCAGAATGTTCCGCCATTAAACAAAGAAATAATGTGAGGAAAAAAATTAATTTGACAGACATGCATTTAGTGCCCCAAAAGAAGACCATCACGAGCCACTACTGCATGCGATTATATTGCATGCCTTATGAGAAGTTTTCTCAAATGAACATTTCAAACTGCAGCGCCTTTAGAACATTCTCTGCAACAGTAGCGGTAACATTTTTTGTTTAGGCAACAAACTTAAGGGGGCTGTTCACTCAGCTTCCAATTTTCCCTCACTAATATAAAGTTTATGGGCATTTGATGCACTCGTATATTTAAAATATCTCCTCGGGAAATTAATATTTTTAACTTCTACTTTTTTTGTTCTCTTCCTAAAAGATAGCTACTGCGAATAATCATGCTACGAATAATCACAAGAAGATTGTTTATCTAAAAAAAAGGGTTAATAGAAAATTTTAACATGAAATGGTGGTACCAAATTCTTGAATATTCTATGGAGTGTATAAACTTTGCATCCTCTAATTTCAAGAACTTTTAATCAAATAAAAATAGACGTATACATAGTTATCATATAAATAATTCTACACCGCTTTAAAAAAAAAGATACATTATAAGTTATTATTATTGTGTGTGGTGCGCTCGTTCTCAAGCTTGCGTATTTCCGACTTCCTCAAGTAAAACGCAACGACAGTTGTCGGGCGTTGGAAAATTATAAATGTACGTTCTTGTCCATTTAACTCGGGGAATCAAATGGATTAAAACATAGGGGTCTGAGATATTTTAACCGCATACCTCCCTCTGTACTGACGGTATTTAGTACTTTTAAATGATTTTTTAAAATATAATTGGAATATATGTATTTTAAGGATTTTTTTTTGTTATAAACTTCAAACTGTTCTTATTCATAATCAAGGAACTATTTAAATGTACTAAAAATTAATGTGTAATGAGAAATTACTGAAAAACGTATGTTTTATATCTTTAAAAAAAGTGCAGGATAAGAAAACATAATTTTTTAACATAAAAGTTTATGTAGACATGGATAAAAAGTTACCCAAATGATGTAAAAGTATCCGAACATTATTTAGTAAAATTTGCTTTTGTGTGGTACATTTCAAAAAACAAAGAGCAACACCACAAGGTTCAAAATAAGTTCTAATTAAGTCTGATTCTAGATATTTTCATATACTTATTTCTGTTTAGTGCTGCCACGTATTTTTTTTCAAAATAAAAGGTTCATAGATAATATCTAAAAACAGCGAACGTATATAGTAGGTATTTATATAGCTAAGAGACTTAAAAGTTGACCCCCAGAGACTCTCGGGCTAAGTTCACTTCACCAAAAACGGCACCCTGAGTGGCACCCGGGCATTAACCTCAAAGTGTTAACCCCTTGGGGGGGGGGGTGTGGAATAAATTATATCCCACTTAATTTTATTTAAGATTTGCACCATAATCTTTTATTTAATTTTTACTTTCATAACATTGGGGAAAGAAAGTTGCAAAATTGAATATCCTTATATTCAAATGAAAATTATCGCAAATTCCGGTGTGAATTCAAAATTACAGGCACTCAGGTACTTGCCCCAGAAAGGGTTAAACCATTGCTACCAGTTCGGTCTCAATTTTTATTTCGCAATTTCAAGTTCACACCCGGAATTTTTATAGAAGAATCTTTACTGTACGTAATCATAAATTGTCTGTCGTAAACACTAGAAGGACTGTGAGGGGACATTTTAAACCCTACCGTATGAATATATTTTAGATCGGACGGGAAATTTCCTTATTAAAAAAAAATCAATTTTTTTATTGTTATAGGGGAAAAGTAGCTAGAAATTCAGAAAGTAGACAAAATTTGCAACAAATTAGATATATGACATTATGACTTAAGATGAAGGGGAAGGGGGGATCTGCCTCGGAACATGCGCCGCAGTGCTGCGTGGACTAAGTTGCGCAATTCCACTTAACCACTCACACGTTTACATTAGCTCTCCCATCTTCCCTCCGTACTTTCTATATAAGGTTTACTTTAAGTTTTTTGGGTCGCTGAATCCGAATTTTTAACTTACCCCCAAAATTCCCCACCCCCAAAAATAGTTGTTTGTAACTTAAATTTCTTATTGTTTTAGGAAAAAAGCATTACGAAATTCAGGACTAGGTGTACTAAATGCGTGACTACCAAATTTATTACTTTCTACCGCTATTTTATAAATAAAACTTTTGCCTAAATTATTGGCAGAATGTTCCGCCATTAAACAAAGAAATAATTTCTTTAAAGAAATAATGTGAGGAAAAAAATTAATTTGACAGACATGCATTTAGTGCCCCAAAAGAAGACCATCACGAGCCCCTACTGCATGCGATTATATTGCATGCCTTATGAGAAGATTTCTCAAATGAACATTTCAAACTGCAGCGCCTTTAGAACTTTCTCTGCAACAGTAGCGGTAACATTTTTTGTTTAGGCAACAAACTTACGGGGCTGTTCACTCAGCTTCCAATTTCCCCTCACTAATATAAAGTTTATGGGCATTTGATGCACTCGTATGTTTAAAATATCTCCTCGGGAAATTAATATTTTTAACTTCTACTTTTTTTGTTCTCTTCCTAAAAGATAGCTACTACGAATAATCATGCTACGAATAATCACAAGAAGATTATTTGTCTAAAAAAAAATAAGGGATAATAGCAATCTTTAATATGAAATGGTGGTACCAAATTCTTGAATATTCTATGGAGTGTATAAACTTTGCATCCTCTAATTTCAAGAACTTTTAATCAAATAAAAATAGACATATACATAGTTACCATATAAATAATTCTACACCGCTTTAAAAAAAAAGATACATTATAAGTTATTATTATTGTGTGTGGTACGCTCGTTCTCCAGCTTGCTATTTCCGACTTCCTCAAGTAAAACGCAACGACAGTTGTCGGGCGTTGGAAAATTATAAATGTACGTTCTTGTCCATTTAACTCGGGGAATCAAATGGATTAAAACATAGGGGTCTGAGATATTTTAACCGCATACCTCCCTCTGGACTGACGGTATTTAGTACTTTTAAATGATTTTTTAAAATATACTTGGAATATATGTATTTTAAGGATTTTTTTTGTTATAAACTTCAAACTGTTCTTATTCATAATCAAGGAACTATTTAAATGTACTAAAAATTAATGTGTAATGAGAAATTACTGAAAAACGTATGTTTTATATCTTTAAAAAAAGTCCAGGATAAGAAAACATCATTTTTTAACATAAAAGTTTATGTAGACATGGATAAAAAGTTACCCAAATGATGTAAAAGTATCCGAACATTATTTAGTAAAATTTGCTTTTGTGTGGTACATTTCAAAAAACAAAGAGCAACACCACAAGGTTCAAAATAAGTTCTAATTAAGTCTGATTCTAGATATTTTCATATACTTATTTCTGTTTAGTGCTGCCACGTATTTTTTTTCAAAATAAAAGGTTCTTAGATAATATCTAAAAAACAGCGAACGTATATAGTAGGTATTTATATAGCTAAGAGACTTAAAAGTTGACCCCCAGAGACTCTCGGGCTAAGTTCACTTCACCAAAAACGGCACCCTGAGTGGCACCCGGGCATTAACCTCAAAGTGTTAACCCCTTGGGGGGGGGGGTGTGGAATAAATTATATCCCACTTAATTTTATTTAAGATTTGCACCATAATCTTTTATTTAATTTTTACTTTCATAACATTGGGGAAAGAAAGTTGCAAAATTGAATATCCTTATATTCAAATGAAAATTATCGCAAATTCCGGTGTGAATTCAAAATTACAGGCACTCAGGTACTTGCCCCAGAAAGGGTTAAACCATTGCTACCAGTTCGGTCTCAATTTTTATTTCGCAATTTCAAGTTCACACCCGGAATTTTTATAGAAGAATCTTTACTGTACGTAATCATAAATTGTCTGTCGTAAACACTAGAAGGACTGTGAGGGGACATTTTAAACCCTACCGTATGAATATATTTTAGATCGGACGGGAAATTTCCTTATTAAAAAAAAATCAATTTTTTTATTGTTATAGGGGAAAAGTAGCTAGAAATTCAGAAAGTAGACAAAATTTGCAACAAATTAGATATATGACATTATGACTTAAGATGAAGGGGAAGGGGGGATCTGCCTCGGAACATGCGCCGCAGTGCTGCGTGGACTAAGTTGCGCAATTCCACTTAACCACTCACACGTTTACATTAGCTCTCCCATCTTCCCTCCGTACTTTCTATATAAGGTTTACTTTAAGTTTTTTGGGTCGCTGAATCCGAATTTTTAACTTACCCCCAAAATTCCCCACCCCCAAAAATAGTTGTTTGTAACTTAAATTTCTTATTGTTTTAGGAAAAAAGCATTACGAAATTCAGGACTAGGTGTACTAAATGCGTGACTACCAAATTTATTACTTTCTACCGCTATTTTATAAATAAAACTTTTGCCTAAATTATTGGCAGAATGTTCCGCCATTAAACAAAGAAATAATTTCCTTAAAGAAATAATGTGAGGAAAAAAATTAATTTGACAGACATGCATTTAGTGCCCCAAAAGAAGACCATCACGAGCCCCTACTGCATGCGATTATATTGCATGCCTTATGAGAAGATTTCTCAAATGAACATTTCAAACTGCAGCGCCTTTAGAACTTTCTCTGCAACAGTAGCGGTAACATTTTTTGTTTAGGCAACAAACTTACGGGGCTGTTCACTCAGCTTCCAATTTCCCCTCACTAATATAAAGTTTATGGGCATTTGATGCACTCGTATGTTTAAAATATCTCCTCGGGAAATTAATATTTTTAACTTCTACTTTTTTTGTTCTCTTCCTAAAAGATAGCTACTACGAATAATCATGCTACGAATAATCACAAGAAGATTATTTGTCTAAAAAAAAATAAGGGATAATAGCAATCTTTAATATGAAATGGTGGTACCAAATTCTTGAATATTCTATGGAGTGTATAAACTTTGCATCCTCTAATTTCAAGAACTTTTAATCAAATAAAAATAGACATATACATAGTTACCATATAAATAATTCTACACCGCTTTAAAAAAAAAGATACATTATAAGTTATTATTATTGTGTGTGGTACGCTCGTTCTCCAGCTTGCTATTTCCGACTTCCTCAAGTAAAACGCAACGACAGTTGTCGGGCGTTGGAAAATTATAAATGTACGTTCTTGTCCATTTAACTCGGGGAATCAAATGGATTAAAACATAGGGGTCTGAGATATTTTAACCGCATACCTCCCTCTGGACTGACGGTATTTAGTACTTTTAAATGATTTTTTAAAATATACTTGGAATATATGTATTTTAAGGATTTTTTTTGTTATAAACTTCAAACTGTTCTTATTCATAATCAAGGAACTATTTAAATGTACTAAAAATTAATGTGTAATGAGAAATTACTGAAAAACGTATGTTTTATATCTTTAAAAAAAGTCCAGGATAAGAAAACATCATTTTTTAACATAAAAGTTTATGTAGACATGGATAAAAAGTTACCCAAATGATGTAAAAGTATCCGAACATTATTTAGTAAAATTTGCTTTTGTGTGGTACATTTCAAAAAACAAAGAGCAACACCACAAGGTTCAAAATAAGTTCTAATTAAGTCTGATTCTAGATATTTTCATATACTTATTTCTGTTTAGTGCTGCCACGTATTTTTTTTCAAAATAAAAGGTTCTTAGATAATATCTAAAAAACAGCGAACGTATATAGTAGGTATTTATATAGCTAAGAGACTTAAAAGTTGACCCCCAGAGACTCTCGGGCTAAGTTCACTTCACCAAAAACGGCACCCTGAGTGGCAACCGGGCATTAACCTCAAAGTGTTAACCCCTTGGGGGGGGGTGGAATAAATTATATCCCACTTAATTTTATTTAAGATTTGCACCATAACCTTTTATTTAATTTTTACTTTCACAACATTGGGGAAAAAAAGTTGCAAAATTGAATATCCTTATATTCAAATGAAAATTATCGCAAATTCCGGTGTGAATTCAAAATTACAGGCACTCAGGTACTTGCCCCAGAAAGGGTTAAACCATTGCTACCAGTTCGGTCTCAATTTTTATTTCGCAATTTCAAGTTCACACCCGGAATTTTTATAGAAGAATCTTTACTGTACGTAATCATAAATTGTCTGTCGTAAACACTAGAAGGACTGTGAGGGGACATTTTAAACCCTACCGTATGAATATATTTTAGATCGGACGAGAAATTTCCTTATTAAAAAAAAATCAATTTTTTTATTGTTATAGGGGAAAAGTAGCTAGAAATTCAGAAAGTAGACAAAATTTGCAACAAATTAGATATATGACATTATGACTTAAGATGAAGGGGAAGGGGGGATCTGCCTCGGAACATGCGCCGCAGTGCTGCGTGGACTAAGTTGCGCAATTCCACTTAACCACTCACACGTTTACATTAGCTCTCCCATCTTCCCTCCGTACTTTCTATATAAGGTTTACTTTAAGTTTTTTGGGTCGCTGAATCCGAATTTTTAACTTACCCCCAAAATTCCCCACCCCCAAAAATAGTTGTTTGTAACTTAAATTTCTTATTGTTTTAGGAAAAAAGCATTACGAAATTCAGGACTAGGTGTACTAAATGCGTGACTACCAAATTTATTACTTTCTACCGCTATTTTATAAATAAAACTTTTGCCTAAATTATTGGCAGAATGTTCCGCCATTAAACAAAGAAATAATTTCTTTAAAGAAATAATGTGAGGAAAAAAATTAATTTGACAGACATGCATTTAGTGCCCCAAAAGAAGACCATCACGAGCCCCTACTGCATGCGATTATATTGCATGCCTTATGAGAAGATTTCTCAAATGAACATTTCAAACTGCAGCGCCTTTAGAACTTTCTCTGCAACAGTAGCGGTAACATTTTTTGTTTAGGCAACAAACTTACGGGGCTGTTCACTCAGCTTCCAATTTCCCCTCACTAATATAAAGTTTATGGGCATTTGATGCACTCGTATGTTTAAAATATCTCCTCGGGAAATTAATATTTTTAACTTCTACTTTTTTTGTTCTCTTCCTAAAAGATAGCTACTACGAATAATCATGCTACGAATAATCACAAGAAGATTATTTGTCTAAAAAAAATAAGGGATAATAGCAATCTTTAATATGAAATGGTGGTACCAAATTCTTGAATATTCTATGGAGTGTATAAACTTTGCATCCTCTAATTTCAAGAACTTTTAATCAAATAAAAATAGACATATGCATAGTTACCATATAAATAATTCTACACCGCTTTAAAAAAAAAGATACATTATAAGTTATTATTATTGTGTGTGGTACGCTCGTTCTCCAGCTTGCTATTTCCGACTTCCTCAAGTAAAACGCAACGACAGTTGTCGGGCGTTGGAAAATTATAAATGTACGTTCTTGTCCATTTAACTCGGGGAATCAAATGGATTAAAACATAGGGGTCTGAGATATTTTAACCGCATACCTCCCTCTGGACTGACGGTATTTAGTACTTTTAAATGATTTTTTAAAATATACTTGGAATATATGTATTTTAAGGATTTTTTTTGTTATAAACTTCAAACTGTTCTTATTCATAATCAAGGAACTATTTAAATGTACTAAAAATTAATGTGTAATGAGAAATTACTGAAAAACGTATGTTTTATATCTTTAAAAAAAGTCCAGGATAAGAAAACATCATTTTTTAACATAAAAGTTTATGTAGACATGGATAAAAAGTTACCCAAATGATGTAAAAGTATCCGAACATTATTTAGTAAAATTTGCTTTTGTGTGGTACATTTCAAAAAACAAAGAGCAACACCACAAGGTTCAAAATAAGTTCTAATTAAGTCTGATTCTAGATATTTTCATATACTTATTTCTGTTTAGTGCTGCCACGTATTTTTTTTCAAAATAAAAGGTTCTTAGATAATATCTAAAAAACAGCGAACGTGTATAGTAGGTATTTATATAGCTAAGAGACTTAAAAGTTGACCCCCAGAGACTCTCGGGCTAAGTTCACTTCACCAAAAACGGCACCCTGAGTGGCACCCGGGCATTAACCTCAAAGTGTTAACCCCTTGGGGGGGGGTGGAATAAATTATATCCCACTTAATTTTATTTAAGATTTGCACCATAACCTTTTATTTAATTTTTACTTTCACAACATTGGGGAAAAAAAGTTGCAAAATTGAATATCCTTATATTCAAATGAAAATTATCGCAAATTCCGGTGTGAATTCAAAATTACAGGCACTCAGGTACTTGCCCCAGAAAGGGTTAAACCATTGCTACCAGTTCGGTCTCAATTTTTATTTCGCAATTTCAAGTTCACACCCGGAATTTTTATAGAAGAATCTTTACTGTACGTAATCATAAATTGTCTGTCGTAAACACTAGAAGGACTGTGAGGGGACATTTTAAACCCTACCGTATGAATATATTTTAGATCGGACGAGAAATTTCCTTATTAAAAAAAAATCAATTTTTTTATTGTTATAGGGGAAAAGTAGCTAGAAATTCAGAAAGTAGACAAAATTTGCAACAAATTAGATATATGACATTATGACTTAAGATGAAGGGGAAGGGGGGATCTGCCTCGGAACATGCGCCGCAGTGCTGCGTGGACTAAGTTGCGCAATTCCACTTAACCACTCACACGTTTACATTAGCTCTCCCATCTTCCCTCCGTACTTTCTATATAAGGTTTACTTTAAGTTTTTTGGGTCGCTGAATCCGAATTTTTAACTTACCCCCAAAATTCCCCCCCCCCCAAATAGTTGTTTGTAACTTAAATTTCTTATTGTTTTAGGGGAAAAGCATTACAAAATTCAGGAACTAGACAAAATTTACAACAAATAGGATATATGACATTATGACGTAGGATAAACGGGGAGAGAGGGGGCTGCCTCGGAACATTCCCCGCGAGCTTTTCTCAAAAACCAAGTTTTTTCAAAAAATCAATTTTTTAGGGGATTGCCGGGTGAAATTTTGGTGGGAAGTTACAAATTCGGATTCAGCGACCCAAAAAACATAAAGTGAGTCGAAATCCAGAACTAGTATTCATTTTGCCAGATAAAATCCTCTATTGCCTGGACTTCATAATTTAGTGCACGTAGAGCCGCAGTGCATGTTCAGAGGCAGCCCTCACCCTCCCCGTTCATCCTACTTCATAATGTCATATATCCTATTTGTTGCAAATTTTGTCTAGTTTCTGAATTTCGTAATGCTTTCCCCCTAAAACAATAAGACATTTAAGTTAAAAACAAGTATTTTGGGGGGAAAGTTAAAAATTCGGATTCAGCGACCCCAAACTCTTAAAGTAAACCTTATAGAGAAAGTTCGGAGAGGAGATGGGAGGGCGAATGTAAACGTGTGAGTGGTTAAGTGGAATTGCGCAACTTAGTTTACGCAGCACCGCGCGATGTTCTGAGGCAGATCCCCCTTTCCCCTTCATCCTAAGTCATAATGTCATATATCTAATTTGTTGGAAATTTTGTCTACTTTCTGAATTTATTGATACTTTTCCCCTTATTTGATTTTTGTTTAATAAAAACCGTTTTTGGGGGGCTTTTTACCAAAATTTGGGGAAGTTGCCGGGGTAAATTTGGGTGGGAAGTTACAAATTCGGATTCAGCGACCCAAAAAACATCTAGTAAGCTGATTTCCAGTACTAGCATTAATTTTGCTAGGTAAAATTCCCTATTGCCTGGACTATAAATTTAAAAGACGCAAAGAAGAAAAAAATGAAATAATTAAGTTAAACAGTTTTAAATAAAAATTCTGGTTTAAGATTTTTTTTTTGTCAAACTTGAGTAAGATTTCCGTCTTTTCTAACGTTCAATAAAGCAAAAAGTATTATTTTTAATTCCTGGCACGAATTCGGATTTTCTGAATACTAGTGGAGGCCAAACTGACAACCCTGGTTTAAACTCTCTATAGTGTTGTCGGTAGGCTCAAGTTTGCCAGTTTGGCATCCATTTTTCAGAAATTTCAAATTCATACCAGACAATAAGAACAATATTTTCTGAATTATTTAATGCGAGGCATTTCGTGATTATTTAACTAAAAATTGTTTTTTAGAAATTTTCGCTATGAATTCAAAATTTTGGAACAAAAATGGAGGTTAAGCTGCCAACACTAGTATGGCTTCCGGTCAAATTCAGAAATTCCCAATTCATATAGGAAATTCCGAAAGAAGACTTTTTACTTTAACCCTTAATTGCATAGTGATGTAAATTTCCATCACCTTTTTATTTAATTTTTAATACATAAATTAAGTTCTTACAACCACTATATTTACATCCTCTAAAAATTACAAAAATATGCTACTAAATAAAGTTAGAAATCTAACTTAAGATTTCTGGTGTCTAATCCTTAATACAAAAATAAAAAACACAATTCTAAAAGAATAGTTCATGCAATTAAGGGTTAAGTAATCATGCATTGTTTGTCATTAAACAATGCAAAACTTACTATTCGGAAATTCTGAATATCAGTTGAGGCCAACTGGCAATCTTGAAACTGCTTGTAAGTATTAAGGCGCGTAGAAGGTCTTACCTTTGATTTTTACCAATTGATTAGAACTCTTTCCGAATACTGAATTTGGCCTTTTTGTCGCAGATTTTTGCGATTTAACCTTTTAAACTTTTGCAAGGACACACTCGGGCACGTGCAAAAGGACAATTTCTGATTCAGTGGCGTAATCAGGGTGGGTATACTGAGAATCTGATATCACTATTTTAAAGAAGCAATATTTGCATAAATATAGACATCTAAGATCTTCTAAAAAGGGCTGGTGTTCTTTTGTTTATAAACCAGATTCGACATTGTATTGGGCATATTTCTGAAAAATATGTGTAAAAAGTTTCATGCAGATTGCGTGATCCTTACTGATGCATAAATTTGAACAATAAATGTACCGTAGATTCATTCTTGTAAGCCGCGGATAAGATAAGTGTGTTTGAATTTTCTTTTAACCCCTTCGAGACCGGCTGCTTTTATACAAATTTTATTCGGTTGGCACCACTTTTTTTAAAAGGTTATCTCTACTTAAACAATGACAAAAATTCTCCAATTAAAGAACTAATTACTACTATTTTTTTTACTGGTGCATAAAACAAATACTGTATGCTCTTTTTGAGGGTGCATATGTGCACCCATATTCCCGAACGTGTTTAAATAAAAAGTGAAATAAACTGAATTAACTTTAGGAAAAAATCTTCTTGTAGGAGACAAATTTACTTGAACCGTGGCTTATAAGCTAGTAATTACGGTACCAAAGACTTTAAGAAGAGGTTGAAGTGAAGTTTGTTTTAAAACTAGATATCATATAAAAATACTTCTTACTATTAAGTTAATTTATTAATAACAAGAATTCCCTATAATTTTCATTTTTAATTGTTTTTACTTTAAAAATTATACTACTTTCTGTAGAGTTATTGTAATAGTGATTTGATAATTCTGATGCTTTTTAGATCATAAGGAGAAAGATTTTAATAAAAAAAACCCTTCTGTTTCTGTAAATAATGATGTAAGTCATCACTTTCTGATGCAAACAAAATTATTACGTTTAATTTGAAATTTCACGGTGAAATTTCCACGAAGTTATTTATTCTCTTGCGTTTGGCGCATGCTGTCACAGTTTGTTGGCGCACACAAGGGATGGGGTTCCAGCCTATCACTATTTCATCATAGAAAATTTCCACTCATTTAATTGAGAAATTTTATGATTAAATAAGGCGAAAAAATAGTGGTAACTTGGACCATTCAACCTGTTTGAGACACTGTGCAATTGGATATTTCTATTTTTAGATACACTCATTCATCAGAAATAAAGGTTGCTCATAAATTTGTTTTTTTGAAATGATGTATGATACGCAATATTTATAAGTAGGTAAAAAAAAATAATAATAAACACGCGATCAATGGCTGTTTGTGGCTGTCTCTTTGGGGGGTACTAAATGCATGACTACCAAATTTATTATTTTTCTACCATTATTTTTTTAAATAAAACTTTTGCCTAATATATTGCCAGAACGCTTCCCCATTAAAGAAGGAAAAAATTTCTTAAAAAAAATGATAGGAAAAAAATTAATTTGACAGACTTGCATTTAGTGCCCCAAAAGAATCCCGTCACGAGCCATTACTGCATGCGATTATATTGCATGCCTTATGAAAAGTTTTCTCAAATGAACATTTCAAACCGCAGCGCTTTTAGAACTTTCTCTGCAATAGTAGCAATAACATTTTTTGTTTAGACAATAAACTTAACCCTTAAATGCGCGATTTTTTATTTTGTTTCGAAATAATTATATATGATTCTCCGAAAGGTTTATTACACAGGTAAAATAACGAAATAAATCAGAGATACATTTTTCATATAATACGTCAATCTTTTCTTCTGTTTCACATCTGCAATACAAGTGAAAACTATTGTCGTGTGGCCGTTTTACGCTAAAATATTGCAAATTAGTAAATATTTTAATAAGTATGTCTCCAAATACCTTATTTTATATAATTATTTATTTTATATAACTCAGCCTGTAATACTTTAATTCTCATGATGGAATACGTTCTAGAAATTACGTAGTTCAGAGAATGTGACTTTATACCAGAAAGTTTCAGTGGTTAATTTTGCTTTATTTAAATACGAAATGTCTGTTATTAATTAAATCAAATATTGCTATTTTAATTTTCTGGTATGAATTAGGTATATACGAATAAAAAAATCTATTAAATTCAAAACACTGTTGTTTGCATATTTGCAAAGCTTCGCGCTAAAGAGTTAACCCCTTAACGGTCGCATTAAATTAAGGTTTAAAAATTCAAATTGCTTAATGGCACCACTCTTTTGAAAAAGAAATATTCACCTTATTTAATGACTGTTAAATGATACCATAATAAAACAAATTACACTATTTTATAAAACTGGTGGGAATCAAACAATCTGAATAAAAGACACAGTCCGTGAACATCACGGAGTGAGAATTAAGGGGTTAAAGTCGACAATCACAAACAGAATACAGACATCATCAATTGCCCACTATGAAGATTACGCACACAACGTGTAATTTTTCTCGCTCATGCCTAGCACCATTTACAAGACTTTTTTTTCAAATATTACACACTGGGGACATTCGCAAGGTCTCTTCTACTACAATTTTAGAATAGGATTCTCCGCCTTATTTAATTTCAAAAAATATTAGAAAATTTGAGAATAATAACTTGAAGATTGTCTATCATAAAATATAGGATTAGCAGAAATTTCTAAAATGAAACAGTAGTGCGGTACATCTTAAAATGTTTAAGGAGTGTAAGGGTTTGCATCTTGTAATTTCAATACGCTTTTTAACCCTTTATCTGCTGACGGTACTTATAAGTACCACTCACTTTAAACTTTCATCCCATAGTGAATACCAGCGGGCATGACCGAGCTAAGCTCGGTCAAAATTAGCCTTGTGTTCAATTCGATATTTCATTCTCACTGTATAATTCTTGCTGTTTAGATAAAATTCGCATGATCCTAAGCCATAGAGACCCACTAATCGAAATTCTTCGAACACACGACCTAACCAATTCTCTTCTCGAACCCGAAAACGATAGAATACAAAATTTATTTAAAATCGCTAAACTCATTTTACAGATAAAATTAGCTTGATCCAGAGTATCCCAAAAAGGACCTACTAATCTAAATTTATCGAACATCTGACCTATCCCAATGGTCTTCTCGTGCTAGGAAACGGTGTAATACGAAATTTCGTCAAAATCGTTTGAACCTTTTTTTAGATAAAATTAGCTAAACCATGACCCATACTGACCGAAAATGACTGGTTAATCAATTTTCTTGAGCATGCGACCTAGACTAATGGTCTTCTCGAACCCGAAAACGATAGAAAACAAAATTTAATCAAAATCATTAAAGCTGTTTTCTAGATAAAATTAACTTGACCCACAGCGACCCCAAAATGACCCACTAAGCGAATTTCTCTAATATGTGACTTAGCCCATTCGTCTTCTCGTAATCCAAAACGACAGAATACAAAATTTAGTAAAAATCGTTAGAACCGTTTTTTTTTACAAAATTAGCTTGACACATAGGGACCCAAAAATGACCCACTAATCGAAATTTCTCGAATATGTGACCTAACCCAATAGTTTTCTCGTGCCGAAAAACAGTTGGATATAAAATTTAGTCAAAATCGATTAAGCTGTTTTTTACATATAATTAGCTTGAACTTGACCCATTTGACCCATTTGACCCAAAACGACCCACTAATCGATTTTTCTCGTACATGTGACTTAGTCCAATTGTCATTTCATGCCCGGAAACGGCATATTAGAGAATTTTGCCAAATATTTTTTGGCCTTTTTTTTAGATTCAATTAGCCCTGACCCATTATGATCCAAAAAGAACATCTAATCAAATTTTCTTGAACATGCGACCAAGCCCAATGGTATTCTCGCTCCCGTAAACGATAAAATACAAAATTTTGTTAAAATCGTTAGAGCCGTTTTCTAGATATACTTTGCTTGACCCACAGTGACCCATAAATGACTCACTAAGCGAATTTTCTCTAATATGTGATTTAGCCCATACGTCTTCTGGTAATCCAAAACGACAGAATACAAAATTTAGTCAAAATCATTAGAACCGTTTTTTAGATAAAATTAGCTTGACCCATAGGGACCCAAAAATGACCCACTAATCGAAATTTCTCGAATATGTCACCTAACCCAATAGTTTTCTCGTGCCGATAAACAGTTGGATATAAAACTTAGTCAAAATCGATTAAGCCGTTTTTTACATATAATTAGCTTGAATTTGACCCGTTTGACCCAAAACGACCCCTAATCGAATTTTCTTGAACATGTGACCTGACCCAATGATCTTCTTGAGCCCGGAAACAGTATTATACAAAAATTTGTCAAAATCGTTTGAGCTTTTCTTAAGATACAATTAGCTTGACCCACAGTGACCCAAAAATGAACCACTAATCGAATTTTCCCGAACATGTGACTTAGCTCAATGGTATTCTCATGCTCAGAAACGATATAATACAAAATTTTGCCGTAATGTTTTGAGCCGTTATTTTAGATACACTTAGCTTGACCAACAGTGACCTGGCATTTGATGCACTCGTATATTTAAAATATCTCCTCGGGAAATTAATATTTTTAACTTCTTTTTTTTGTGTATTCTTCCTAAAAGATAGCTACTACGAATAATACTACTGCGAATGATCACAAGAAAACTGTATATCTAAAAAAAGGGTTAATTAAAATTTTAATATGAAATGGTGGTACCATAATTCTTGAATTTTCTATGGAGTGTATAAACTTTGCATCCTGTAATTTCAAGAACTTTTAATCAAATAAAAATAGACATATACAAAGTTACCATATAAATAATTCTACACCACTTTTAAAACATGGATACTTTATAAATTATTATTATTATTGTCTGTTGTGCACTCGTTCTTAAGCGCGCGTATTTCCGACTTCCTCAAGTAAAATGCAACGAAAGATGTCTTACGTTGGAAAATTATAAATGTACGTTCTTGTCAGTTTAAGTTGGGGATTCAGATGGATTGAAACATAGGGGTCTGGTCTGAAGGTATTTGGTGCTTTTCCATGATTTTTTAAAATATACTTGGAAGATATGTATTTTAAGGATTTTTTTGTTATGAACTTCAAACTGTTCTTATTCATAATCTAGGAACTATTTAAATGTACTAAAGATTAATATGTAATGAGAAATTACTGAAATACGTATGTTTCATATCTTTAAAAAAAGTTCAGCATAAGAAAACATCATTTTTTAACATAAAAGTTTATGTAGACATGAATAAAATGCTACCCAAATAATGTAAAAATATCCGAACATTATTTAGTAAAATTTGACTTTCTGAGGTACATTTCAAAAAACAAAGAGCAAGACCACAAGGTTCTAATTAAGCTCTGATTCTAGATATTTTCATATACGTATTTCTGTTTAGTGCTGCCACGTATTTTTTTTTTTCAAAATAAAAGGTTCGTAGATAATATCTGAAAAAACGGTGAACGTATATAGTAGATATTTTTTATAGCTAAGAGACTTAAAAATTGACCCCGAGAGACTCTCGGGCTAAGTTCACTTCACCAAAAACGGCACCCCGAGTGACACTCGGGCATTAACCTCAAAGTGTTAACACCAACGGGGGTGGAGGGTGGAATAAATTATATCCCACTTCATTTTATTCAAGATTTGCATCATAATCTTTTATTTAATTTTTACTTTTATAACTTTGGGGAAAAAAAGTTGCAAAATTGTATTTTCTTATTTTCAAATGAAAATTTTCGGAAATTCTGGTGCGGATTCAAAATTACAGGCACTGATGTACGTGTCCCTGAAAGGGTTAAACCAGTGTTGTCAGTTCGGCCTCAATTTTTATTTCGAAATTTCAAGTTCACACCGGGAATTTTTTTAGAAGAAACTTTACTGTACGTAATCACAAATTGTTTTTTGTAAACATGGAACTATTAAGAAAGAGGAAATGACGTATCCTTTAAACAGTGAAGCTCCAACTGTAACCGTTTTCACATGTATTCTTTACCGCGGAGAAAACTTCCTCCAGTAAATTTATGTAGAAATTTTTTCTTTATTCAAACGCCTTGTAAATGGAAAATTTCAGTCAAAAATCATGGCAAAAACAGATATTCATTTTTACTGATGGCAGTTTACTTCAGTGGTAGTAGTTTCACCATATTGTGACAATCAAGATAACCTCTATCAATGTCAGTGAAAAGATTATAGTACCTTGCAAATTGACACCAGTAAAAAGAAATAGAATTCTTTAACCATATTTATAACAGGAATTTTCCCATGAATAAGACGAGCTTTTCTAATCAAGTTTACTGGTGGAAGTTTTCACAGACGGCAATCAAAACCTGTGAATCTTATTTAAAAAAAGAAAAACAGCAGCCATCTTATGACAACCTTCTCAATTACTTCACTCGCAACTGCTAGACAAAATAACTGTATGTCTCCTCCTCTTTTTTTCATAACTCCATTGTCGTAAACACTAGAAGGACTGTGAGGGGTCATTTTAATGCCTACCGTGTGAATATATTTTGGGTCGGACGAGAAATTTCTTTATAAAATAAGTATAAAAGAAGCAAAGAAGAAAAAAATGAAATAATTAAGATAAACAGTTTTAAATAAAAATTCTGGTTTAACATCATTTTTATCAAACTTGAGTAAGCTTTCCGGCTTTTCTAACGTTCAATTAAGCAAAAAAAAAAAAAAAAAAAAAAAAAAAAATTAATTCCTGGTACGAATTCGGATTTTCAGAATACAAGTGGAGGCCGAACTGACAACCCTGGTTTAAACTCTCTAGTGTTGTCGGTAGGCTCAGGATTGCCAGTTTGGCATCCATTTTTCAGAAATTTCAAATTCATACCAGAAAATAAGAACAATATTTTCTGAATTATTTAATGCGAGGCATTTCGTGATTATTTAACTAAAAATTATTTTTTAGAAATTTCCGCTATGAATTCAGAAGTTTGGAACAATAATGGAGGTCAAGCTGCCAACACTGGTATGGCTTGCGATCAGTGTTGCCAGATGGGCTACTTTTTTAAAAAAAATTCAGATTCTTGATTGGCACCACTTTTTTGAAATGGTAAAATGCGGCTTATTTAATGACATATTTATTAAGGCGAAAACAAAGGTAATTTTACCGTTTCAAAAAACTGGTGGCAATCAAGAAATCTTAATTAAAAAAAAAGTAGCCCACCGGCAACCCTGCTTCCGTTCAAATTCAGAAATTCCCAATTCATACATGAAATTCCGAAAGAAGACATTTGACTTTAAGTAATCATGCATTGTTTGTCATTAAACAATGCAAAACTTACTATTCGGAAATTCTGAATATCAATTGAGGCCAACTGGTAATCTTGAAACTGCTTGTAGGCATTAAGGCGCGTAGAAGGTCTTACAGTTGATTAGAACTCTTTCCGAATACTGAATTTGGCCTTTTTGTCGCAGATTTTTGCGATTTAACCTTTTAAACTTTTGCAAGAACACACTCGGGCACGTGCAAAGGGACAATATCTGATTCAGTGACGTAATCAGGGTGGGGATACTGAGAATCTGATATCACTATTTTAAAGAAGCAATATTTGCATAAATATAGACATCTAAGACCTTCTGAAAAGGGCTGGTGTTCTTTTGTTTATAAACCAGATTCGACATTGTATTGGGCATATTTCTGAAAAATATGTGTAAAAAGTTTCATGCAGATTGCGTGATACTTACTGATGCATAAATTTGAACAATAAATGTACCGTAGTTTCATTCTTGTAAGCCGCAGATAAAATAAGTGTGTTTGAATTTTCTTTTAGCCCCTTCGAGACCGGCTGCTTTTATACAAATTTCATTCGGTTGGCACCACTTTTTTTAAAAGGTTATCTCTACTTAAAGAATCACAAAAATTCTCTAATTAGAGAACTAATTATTACATTTCTTTTTTACTGATGCATAAAACAAATTCTGTATGCTCTTTTTGAGGGTGCATGTATGCACCCATATTCTCGAACGTGTTAAAATAAAAAGTGAAATAAATTGAATTAACTGTAGGAAATAAATCCTCTTGCAGGAAACAAATTTACTTGAACCGTGGCTTATAAGCTGGTAATTATTGTACCAAAGACTTTAAGAAGAGGTCGAAGTGCAGTTTGTTTTAAAACTAGATATCATATAAAAATACTTCTTAATATTAACTTAATTTATTAATAACAAGAATTCCCTATAATTTTCATTTTTAAGTGTTTTAACTTTAAAAGTTATACTACTTTCTGTAGAGTTATTGTAATAGTGATTTGATAATTCTGATGCTTTTTAGAACATAAGGAGAAAGATTTTAATAATAATAATAATAAAAACCTTCTGTTTCTATACAAAATGATGTCAGTCATCACTTTCTGATGCAAACAAAATTATTACGTTTAATTTGAAATTTCACGGGGAAATTTCCACGAAATTTATTTATTCTCTTGCGTTTGCCGCATGCTGTTGCAGTTTGCTGGCACACACGAGGGATGGGGTTCCAGCCTATTACTATTTGATCATAGAAAATTTCCACTTATTTAATTGAGAAATTTAATGATTAAATAAGGCGAAAAAATAGTGGTAACTTGGACCATTCAACCTGTTTGAGACACTGTGCAATTGGATATTACTATTTGTAGATACACTCATTCATCAGAAATAAAGGTTGCTCATAACTTTGTTTTTTTTTTTTTTTAAATGATCTCTGATACGTAATAATTAAAAGTAGGTTAAAAAAACAAACAAACAAACAAACAAAAAAACCATGCGATCAATGGTGGTTTTTGGCTGCCTTTTTTTGGGGTACTAAATGCATGACTACCAAATTTATTATTTTTCTGCCATTATTTTTTAAATAAAACTTTTGCCTAATCTATTGTCAGAACGGTGCACAATTAAAGAAGGAAAAAATTTCTTAAGAAATAAATGTTACGAAAAAAAATTAATTTGACAGACATGCATTTAGTGCCCCAAAAGAAGCACGTCACGAGCCACTACTGCATGCGATTATATTGCATGGCTTATGAAAACTTTTCTCAAATAAACATTTCAAACCGCAGCGCTTTTAGAACTTTCTCTGCAATAGTAGCAATAACATTTTTGTTTAGGCAATAAACTTATCGCTTAAATGCGCGATTTTTTATTTTGTTTCGAAAAAATTATATATGATTATCTGAAAGGTTTATTACACAGAAAAAATAACGAAATAAATCAGAGATAATTTTTTCATATAATACGTCAATCTTTTCTTCTGTTTCACATCTGCAATACAAGTAAAAACTATTGTCGTGTGGCCGTTTTACGCTAAAATATTGCAAATTAGTAAATATTTTAATAAGTATGTCTCCAAATACCTTATTTTATATAATTATTTAACTCAGCCTTTAACACTTTAATTCTCATGATAGAATACGTTCTAGAAATTACGTAGTTCGGAGAATGTGACTTTACACCAGAAAGTTTCAGTGGTTAATTTCGCTTTATTTAAATACGGAATGTCTGTTATTAATTAAAGCAAACATTGCTATTTTAATTTTCTGGTATGAATTAGGTATATACGAATGAAAAAATCTATTAAATTCAAAACATTGTTTTTTGCATATATGCAAAGTTGCGCGCTAAAGGGTTAATCCCTTAACGGTCGCATTAGTACGGTTTAAAAATCCAAATTGCTTAATGGACCAACTTTTTTGAAAAAGAAATATTCACCTTATTTAATGGCTGTTAAAATGATACCACAATAAAGCCAATTATACTATTTTATAAAACTGGTGGGAATCAAACAATCTGAATAAAAGACACAGCCAAAGCGCTATGAGTAAGCGTACAAAGTTAATGCTGGAATCTGCCGTAAATTGACACAGCTGCGCCATCTTGTGAATGGAGTGAATAACGCAAATACGCGGGTTTTTTGTATGACGTCATATATGACAGAATATCTACCATCTGCGCATCTCGTGCGCAGGTCTATTTGAAGATATTTACAATTTAGGAGTTATAGGAGGAAAAGCAGACAAAGCTATTTTAGAGAATACCTGTTAAAATTTTAATCATGAATTTGAAATATTTAGTCACTCATGGAAGATGAACCTTTCTTACCAGATTTATTGCAAAATATTTTTGTTACAGTTTGTTTTGATGAAAATAACTGTATTTAAAAAAAAAATCGCAATGTCATTTTAATTTCGGGAGAAAAAGCGCTAATGCTACGTAAACAGTATTGCCTTTTGCCCCGAAACGAAACTGACATTGCAACTATTTTTTAAATACATATATTTTCATCAAAACAAGCTGTAGCAAAAATGTTTTGCAATAAATCTGGTAAACAAGGTTAATCTTCCATGAGTGAGTAAGTATTTGAAATTCACGGTTAAAATTTTAACAGGTATTCTCTAAAATGACTTTGTCTGCTTTTCCGCCTATAACTCTTAAATTGTAAATATCTTCAAATAGACCTGAATTTTATGCAAGCTATTCAGGCTAAAAGAAAACCATTTTTGTTAATAAAAGTTATAGGCGTACCTTAATTCCATGTTTTTTTCCAGGTTTTTCTCCACATTGGAAGAAGCTTGCGCACCTTTGGTTTATGTTACTATTTATTAGAAAAAAAAATATATTTTAAATATAATGAGCGAAAAGCATGTGTTTAAATTGATGTAATATACCAGTATGTATGTATTTTAAATAAAGTTATGTTTTTCAAATGACGAGTATATTTTAAAAATGATGATTTAATATTTTGATTGAAATGAATGCAACATAAACGCTGGTGATGGGGGAAAATATTTGACGGTTTATGAACTGCGGCCGGCTAACATAAAAGTACTTTTTTACACTGTTTATTTAATCTAACCCTGTTCATATATATGAAAAGATAAAAAATTTTAATCGATTTTTCCCTCCCAGATATGCTAGAAAAATAAAAATTATGTACATGCATAGCTGCCAACCTTTACGCTTTTTTCATAACACTAAAATTTTATAGAAAATATTATCTCATTCAATCGTCGAAATCTCATGATTAAAAGAAGGCGAAAACCTCCTTAAAATTTTAGTGGTAGCCAAAAAGCGTAAAAGTTGGCAGCTATGTACATGGATGTGTTTCTAGTAACAATACAACATTTTAGTATTTTTACAACTTGATTATAAATTAGCAAATTAATTTTACGTTATCTAAACGTAGCTGATAAATCCTTAAACATTCTTTATGATTGTTACAACTGTATATACAAGTACAACAGTTGAGTAAGTTATGTAACAAACTACGATTTCTAAAATATACCAGCTGGTTGGGAAATTGCAAAAGAGAAATATTTAAAATCTTTAAGCATCTTAAACGTGATTTTCAGCCCTATAATTTTTTATAAAAAAGTTAAAATATTATTTAATATATATTATTAAATGTCAGTGATTTTAATACGTTCAATTGGCCCATCTCCGTCCGCAGCCTTTTTTTCTACTACTTATTCCGACTCTTTTGCGGGAAGACAGATTAAAAAAAAAAAAAAATAAAAAAAAAAAATTGAAACCGGACAAAATTAAAAGGGAAATTTGAAATTATTGGCTACCGACCAACAACTGCTACGTCGAGCTTATTATTAGTCTATAGTTTTCAGTTATTGGCAATTGTTGTGTGTTTCATAAGCCTTTTTCAAATTCGGAGAATGTTCCGCAATTGGGTTATTTCGATAAAAGTTACTTTCATTTTCTAACCATTATTTAATTTTTATACAGTTACTGTTGTATACTGTTTTCTCATTTGACGCCAATCATGGCTATCGGCCCGATTACGGAAAGTTATCCATTTTACCCCTGCGAAGAGCCGGTGTAAGATAATAAATGTTTAATTGAGCATACCACGTACTATTTGTAAATATTTTATATTTTATTCCAATTTTTGAAGTTTATTCTATACTTTGTATGCTTTCCGCAATGTTATTCACCTGTGCGAAGTGCAGGTATCCCATGAAAACTATTTTTCCCGGATGACACAATGACCGACATATTTCTAGATTAAAAAAAAAAGTAACTTGTCGATTTTAGGAATTTTTTTAAAGCTGTTGTCTAAAATTCTCAAAATATTTAAAACTATAAATAATCAATTATTGCTGGTTTAATAGTACAATAATTACTGCTTGCATTTTAAATTAAAGTGGATCCTAATGTAAAATTAAATGAGTTTTAAATGGAATGAATGAAATGCTTCTATTTTAAATATTATAAATACAATTCGATCAAGAGAATATTTGGCAATTTATCGCCTGCGCCCGGTAAATAAAAAATATGCCTTAAAATTAATTAAATAATTTATACTTAAACTCTAAGACCAATGTCAGACGGGCGTCTTTTTTGCTGCTTTTTTGCTTGCGTATTATCCATCGTCACCGCTTATAGCATTGTGAATGGATAATACGCAAGCAAAAAAGGCGCCCGTCTGACATTGGTCTAAGCGTAATAAAACGTTTAATTCTCATTGGAAATACACATGTTTATGTAATTTTTATAACTTTATCTTATCAGGAATTGAATTAAAAACGTTGCTGTAAAATTCTATTTTATCATACATTAATTAATTTTTATGTGTCCTTGTTCATTGCATTACAAAAACATAATTCAAATAGAACGTATTAAAATCACTGACATTTACTAATATATATTAAATAATATTCTAACTTTTTTATAAATTATAATAAAACACAAAACTAACCTGTTTTTCTCTTTTAGGAAGCGAAAAAAGGAGTTCTCTCAGATAGAGAGTTATTTGAGCAGTTTTGAAAACTGCAATAATTAGAACGCCAACGTGGCATTTTCCCAAATAATATAAGTTGCTAAAAGAACTGATTTTGTTTAAATAACTAACTTCAATTAATAAATTAAATAATGGCGAATAAATCATACGAATTATATCTATACTTCCAACAGTTAAGTACTGCAGACGACAAACGAATAAAATCACGGCTGCGCGTGAGCATAGTTATTTCATAGATATCGAACTTATAGATCATCCACAAAGGGGAAAGAAGTTAATAATCCTCTTGTAGTTCACTCCGTCCGCTGGGTGGCGTATGACCTTGATTGACGTGACCTCGCCTTTAATCTTGCGGTTACCTCTCCCATTTAAGATAGGACACTTACTTATATCGCTTTGGACACAGCCCGTGAATATCACGGGAGCGAGAATTAAGGGGTTAAAGTCGAAAAGCACAAACAGAATACAGACATCATCAATTGCCCACTATGAAAATTACGCACGCAATGTGCAATTTTTCTCGCTTATGCCTCGCACCACCCACAAGACTTTTTTCAAATATTACACGCTGGGCCATTCTCAAGGTCTCTTCTACTACAATTTTAGAATAGGATTTTCCGCCTTATTTAATTCAAAAAAAAATATTAGAAAGTTTGAGAATAATCACTTGAAGATTGTCTATCTTAAAATATAGGATTAGCAGAAATTTCTAATATGAAATAGTAGTGCAGTACATCTTAAGATGTTTAAGGAGTGTAAGGGTACGCTCCTTGCATCTTGTAATTTCAATACGCTCTTTAACCCTTTATCTACTCACGGTACTTATAAGTACCACTCACTTTAAACTTTCATCCCATAGTGAATATTTCTAATATTCTAATGGTACTTTTCAAAAACATTCTTTTAACTCCACTTTATCCGGATACATGGCAGCAGTATGTCTAGGTTTGTTATTTTAGCGAGGAAGGAGGCTATCTTTGACACAGTCGATGTGTTTTGTGCCAACATTTTGTACAGATTGTCACGCTCGTCTTTTTATTGCTGCAAACGCAGTAAAGGATATAAGATAAGTGTTGGAATTTTTTTATGTGTTCTTTATAATCTTAGAATACAATATGACTAGCTATTTTAGGTGAACGGTGTATGTATTTGATTTAACAGTTGAATTATTCGGTGATACTTATAAGTACCGTCAGTACACTGGGTGTTGGAGAAAAACTTCTTGTTTACTTTTCGTCTGTGTAGTTATCCGTCGTTTTCATCTGCTTTAAAGTGTAATTACTAAAATGTAGTGGAGTAATGATTTCCCTGGTATTTCTTTTCTGTTCCATTGGTATTTTTTTTTTTTTTTTTTATAGGAAATTGAAAAAGTTGTGGCACCGGCTCGTTTTTGCTATGCTAGAAATGACATATGTAAATTCATATATTGCATATGTAGAGATGCGAGAGAACTTGTTGTTCCTGGAATATAGACGTCGCATAACTAAAGGACTGCTAACAAGATCGAAAACTAAAAAAAAAAAAAAAAAAAAATAGTTTTTTTAACCCTTTCAGGAGCAAAGCATTTTCAATTCTAAAGTGTTGAAATAAATGATTGGCACCGGAATTTGCTAAAAGATTTATTTGTAATTGAGAAAAAGCCTGTATTTCACTTACTTATTAAATCGAAAATATTTTCTGGTGCCATTTGACGTAACTTGTGGGTTTTCTGTTACGATATTTTAGTCATAGTGTACTGACGGTACTGTGACACTTTAATTATCTCTAAATAATTAAATTTCTCACGGGTGAGTATTTTTTTATGTTTATCCTTTAATTTTCATTATAGTAACTGAAAAAAAATATTACATGAAAAAAATTGCAGTAGATCATAATGCAGTAGATAAAAGGTTAATCAAGGAAAATAAGTCATATGAAAAGTGATCATATAAATAGTTCAACACCGCTTTGAAAACAGAGATACTTCATTAATTATTATCGTATGTAATCTTCTTGAGCGTAATGTTCCAGTTACATTGATGCTTCAAGAAAAACGCAACGGCAGGTGTCTTGCGTTCTACAAGTACAAATGTGCAATTTTGTGAATTTAACGCTTTAATTCTCACTCCGTGGTATTCACGGGTTGTGTCTTTTATTCAGATTGTTTGATTCCCACTAGTATTGTAAAATAGTGTAATTGGCTTTAGTATGGTGTCATTTTACTTGTCATTGATTAAGGTGAATATTTCTTTTTCAAAAAAGTGGTGGCGATAAGCAATCTGAAATTTTTAAACCGTAATTTACTGCGACCGCTAAGGGGTTAAGGGTAAAATAAAATGGTTTAAACTCTTTAGTGTTGTCGTTATAGCATAGTTCCATATTCAGAATTTCTTAATTCATTCTGAACACTTGAAAAGGAAAGAAGCGATTTACTTTAGGTAATAACGAAATGTCTGTCATTAAATAAAGCAAAATTTACTATTCTGAATTTCTGAATAACATTTGAGACAAAACTGATAATCATGAAACCGCTTGTATATATTAAGGCGCGTAGAATTTCTTGAATTTGATTATCACTATTTCCGAATAGTAATTTTCATGCAGACTTTTGCGATTAACCACTTAACACTTTTGCCAAAACACACTAGGGTACTTGCAAAGGGGCACTTCCTGAAACTGTGTCATAGTGAGGGTTGGGGTAAAGAGGATCTGATATCACTATTTCAATGAAATACTCTTCGCCTTATCTAAACGTAGAATTGTTGTTAAATATAAAAGGTTAAAATAAATTTACGCATCTAGTGGTATCCAGAGCATCTGGACACTCACCTTGGCTACACCACTATTCTAATATGCCCGAAAGTTGCACTGGCAATTTATTTTATAAACCAATCTACGTATTTATCTGCGTTTTTCTCGTCTTACTGAGTTCGTACGGGTCAGGGAATTTCCGGACAAGAAAATTCTTCAGTAGCATTACTTTCTTATAGAATATCTCTCCTTAAATTTTGCGAAATTTCACGCCCTTTATCTACTGACGGTACTTATAAGTACCACTCACTTTAAACATTCATACCATAGTGAATATTTCTGATATTCTAATGGTACTTTTCAAAAACATTCTTTTAACTCCACTTTATCCGGGGACATGGCAGCAGTAGTTCTAGGTTTGCTATTTTAGCGAGGAAGGAGGCTATCTGTGACACAGACGATGGGTTTTGTGCCGACATTTTGTACGGATAGTCACGCTCGTCTTTTTATTGCTGCAAACACAGTAAAGGATATAAGATAAGTGTTGGATTTTTTTATGTGTTCATTATGATCTTAGACTACAGTTTGACTAGTTATTTTAGGTGAATGGTGTATGTATTTGATTTAACAGTTGAATTACTCGTTGCACTTATAAGCGCCGTCAGTACACTGGGTGTTTTAGTCATAGTGTACTGACGGTACTTTAAAGCACTACTTTAATTAATTATCTCTAAATAATTAAATTGCCCACGGGTGAGTATTATTTTTTATGTTTATCCTTTAATTTTCATTGTAGGAACTGTAAAAAAACATATTTCATGAAAAAAATTGCAGTAGATAAAGGGTTAACCTAGATTTATTTCTCTGTGAAAAATAGTCATATTTTTCCTGGAAAATTCTTTGAAGCGTAGGAACCATGTCTTAGCACTTATTTTTTTGCTACAGATGGCTCTGTTAATTTAGTAAAGAATTGATTGTAAAAGAAATGAAATCGATTTCTAGGTGACGCTTCACTTTTTTTCCTATAAACACTTTCAGTGTGACGTCAGTCATGACGTTTTGCTTGAAAACTGACTCCAAACAAACATTTGCCATGTTTAATTTCTTATTAAATATAAATCGTAGAAAATGTTACCACTGTATATATGGTATTTAAATACATATCTGCGAGCTATAGCCGTAATATATAATATAGCTATAATATATAATAAAAATAGAAAATACAGCATAGCAACTGATTGTTTGGAGTCAGTATCCAAGCAAAACGTCATATCTGACGTCACGACTGAAAGAGTCTATTATGCTGCAGAGGATCAAATTTTGATTTCAGTTGAAAATTGTCTCATACATTGCGCATATTATTTCTTTTCTGTTTCGAGCATAGGCGCCAACTCCACTCGCGAAAGAGGCAACCAGGCATACGTAAACAACTATTTTTAAAAGTTTTTTGTTATAATTAATCACTCTGAGTTACTGAGACAAAAATAACATTTTCAAATTTGGGGTGGTAGTTCCCTCCTTTCAAGTTGGCTCCAATCATTTTGAAATAAACTAAAAGGAGAATTAGTGACAGTAAATGTTTCAATGCAGAAAATATAATTCTGAAATTGGATCAGATAGTGAATGGGGAATTTAAGTAAAACGGTCATTTTTGTAAATTCTGGTCATGTTTGTAAATTCTGCTGCAGTAGGAAAATCTTTTAATTGTTTTCAAATAAATTTGTTTGTAGTTCTATGTGTCGATAATAATTTCAGTATTTTACGAATATGAGTACTTTACTCCTTAACCCTCTGTCTACCAGAAGGGTCCAATGGACCCGACATGTATATTCAAAATATCTATTCAAACCAGAAAATTTCTTCAAAACAAACTAAATGTATAAATCAGACAATAATAAGTTAAATAAACAAATTAAATAATTTTAAGTAAGAATTCTGGTGTAGAATGTTTTTATAAAACTTGAGTAAAATTTCCGGTAGTTCTAGGGTTAACCGCTTAATTCTCGAGACCATGACTTTCACGTGCAGTGTAGGCAACTTTCTTTATTCAGATTGTTTGATTCCTACCATTTTTATAAAATAGTGCAATTGGATTTATTCTCGGATCATTTTATCTGCCATTAAATAAGTTGAATATTTCTACTTCAAAAAGGTGGTAGAAATAAACAATCTTAATTAAAAAAAAGTAGTCTGCACTTATCGGGAGCGGCGCTTAAGGGTTAAACGTTTAAGAGCAGAGATGTGATAGGTCGAATTTTTCCAGATAGTTGAAAATTAAAAAAAAAGTTTTGTCACCTGAATAACTTAAAATATAAAAGCAATATTCCGTTTTAATGGCTCTTTAAATACATTCCAACGTTTCAGAAGTGTTTTAGAACAGGACTGTACAACTGGCGATCGCAAATATTAGATATTTCTGTAAGAAATATCTGGCTTATTAAATCCCAGGCATTCAGAGGTTAAACAAGACAAATATTTCTGTAAGATTTTTCTGATGTACTTTGTGGGCTACTTTTTAAAACTGAGATTTCTTGATTGGCACCACTTTTTGTAAATGGTACAATTCTCCTTGTTTTAAACTTAATTGTTATTAAATAAGGCAAATTTTATCGTTTTAAAAAGTGATGCCAATCCAGTGTTGCCAGTAGGCTACTTTTTTTAAATTCAAATTTCTTGATTTGCAACACTTTTTTGAAATAGTAAAATTCGCCTTATTTAATTACATATTAAGGCAAAAGCAACGGGAATTTTACCATTTCAGAAAAGTGGTGCCAATCAAGAAATTTGAATTTAAAAAAAATACACCACTGGCAACACTGTGCCAATCAAAAAGTCGACATTTAAAAAAAGTAGCCTACTGGCAACGCTGGGTGTTCCGCGTTAGCCAAGTTGGACAGGCCTGTCTTAGAAAACCAAAACGAGCCATTTAGGGTCATTCGTGTCTACAATGCCACTTACCGGATTTTCCGCCGATATTTCTTCTGATAACAATAAAAAAATGTTTCGAGCCCGAATTCGTACTTATATGAAGTCAGATATGTACCACCAAAGATTTACTTACATTTTATGAGTAAAATTTCTGGTTTGGACATGTTTATTTGATATGAAGAATGTAGGCCAGACATTATGATAATAAAAAAAAAAGTTTATAAGACATATCGCTCACCCGCAATAAAAGTGACACATCTCGACAAAAGTAAATTTTACAGGAGAGGCAAATGAAGTTTCGCATTTTTAGAATGTAACGTAAAACGATAGTACTTAACTCTGCATGCAGCTATAAAAGTGTACAAAAAATGCAAAAAACCTTTAAGAATCAAGACATAAAAGAGATAGTATGCATTTAGTAAATTTATATCCACCAGCCTAATAAATGTAACCCCTTGTTGAGTTGTGGCACACTTCTTGTTGCACAATTTGTGGAATTCTAGTCGACTTTCAAAATAGTACGTGCTAAAATGTGGATTTTTAACACTTTTCAACAAAGTTTAAAAGTGTGTATGAATTAGGTTTGTTTGTCTATCTGCCTTTTTGACCGTCTGTCTGTATGCCTGTCTGTCTGTCTATCTGTCCAGATGTCTGTCTCTTCGTCTGCGCTCTAACTCACGTAAATATAGTCCAATTGCCATGAAATTCTTATATATTATTGAGTATCACTATGGCATGTTTTCTATTGTAAATGAAGTCTATAGCATTTACGGTTCATTTACAGAGACACTCAAAAGAATTCTGTTACATTATGGTGAATGGGGAAAAAAATCGTTTGTCGCGTATTTTAACCCTTACCGGCGCGGTATTCTGTTTTTAAACTGATGAGATAATGGACTGACACCGGAATTTATAAAAGAATTTATTAGAAAATATGAACTTGATTATTTTCACGTACATTATACTAGAAAATTTTTAATTAAATATTCTTGGTGCCGTTTGCCAGTTTTGGAATAAAAATTAGGTGTCCTTTATTAAGGACACCGCCCTCGAAAGGGTTAATGAAATCATACTATTTTAAACATACGGAAATTTATATATATCACTGAGGTGTACTATAGCATTTACTGTAGAATATGGTGTGCATAAAATTTATCGTTCATTTACAGGGACATACAAAAGAATTTGTATGAAGAAGAAATTTAACTATTGAAGTCTATGAAAAATGATTGCTGGAAGCGCGTTTGCAGTTGTGGTAGGTGTTTTTACATAGAACTATTTTTTTTTAAATATTACTTGGAGTGGCTATCATATAGAGGACTGCATAAAAGTTTGCAAGTACATTTCCGTTCATTCACGGAAATGGCTGAATGGTAATTTTCAACTGTGCTATGCTTTTCATCGAACTAACTTTTAGCATACTATGTAGTACACATACTAATCAATAGATCATACACAGGGCTGCACACAAAAAAATATACAAAATAAGTATACAAGAACTGATTATAAAATTAATGAATCACATAGACTTAATTACGCCATTACAATATTTTCTATAACAATTGAAAAATAGAAGAAGTAGGTAAGTTATTTTTCATGCTTCAATAGTAATAAGTATTTATTAGTTCAAAACATTTCTATATATTTATAAACTACGTTATGATAAAAAGGAACCTTACTTAGGAGAACAAAAAATACAATAATTATTGGTCGTTGTTTAGTAATAATTCAAAAACAAACATTTTTTTTAGTTTTCAGAGTTATTTTCTTCGAAAGCATGAACAGATTACTACGCTTGTTTTGTAGCTTCTTCAAACTTTTGAAAAAGAAAAATAATTAAACATGTAAGAGATATTTATCACATATTTAAAAAAAATACTTAATTTAAAATGAAAAACTATAAAGTGGTTCTATCTTTTTTTTTTTTTTTTTTTTTTTTTTGTTATCTTTGTAAAAATAAATATTGCAGCATTTTATAAGATTTTCTCAAACTGGAACTTTATTTTAAAAAGTTCTGTATAGATGCTACACAGTCCTTTATCTTCATTGTGAATGTTATAATGCAGAAAAAAGGGGCATAACTTTGAAGAATACGCTTGGAGGCAATTAAAGGACATCCAATCTCTTTCTTCCGTTTACTCAAAGGAAAGGATTTCGAATGCGCTTTATGTAAAAGTAAAAGCTCTCCTTTACCTATAGCTTTAATTTAAAACTCAGAAAAATCGCATTGGTCATAAGAGTATATTACGTTGAATGAAAAATGTATTGATTTGTCAAATCTTGAAATTTTGATTCTGGAAAACTGAAGAACGTTACCTTTATCAACTTTCAAATAATTTCTAAGTACAGCCCATTTCGCCAAATTAAAAAGTTGACTCCACGTTTTCCCCGTCAACACGTGAAGCAATAATGCCTTGTAAATACATCCACAAACAAGTACCTATTTTATTTGCTCGCGTTGGTCCTCATATTCATTCCAAAAAGGACATTCAACAACATCACTGCCTAACCGATAAATTGTAAAGTTGTAACTATTCGCCTATGTCCTAACTATTAATCAATTGACAATATATTAATCGCCAACAGAGCCATATTTCGCCAAGTA
Source organism: Maratus speciosus (assembly GCA_963932465.1). Classification (NCBI taxonomy): domain Eukaryota; kingdom Metazoa; phylum Arthropoda; class Arachnida; order Araneae; family Salticidae; genus Maratus; species Maratus speciosus. The sequence continues at coordinate 443,621,233 of OZ010787.1, forward strand.
AGGAAGTTTTCATATTTTTATTACTAAGTCAATAAAGAGTTTTATAAATTGCTCGAGTATGCGCTTATGGAAGACTTTTTGTGAGATGTGACTTTTTTCTTGTTTCATCACTGTGCATTTCCTACAATGGAAAAGTGACACATAGTGTAATACAGAGGTTTTCTATATAACGACACGAATAATAATTTGCCTGTAGGAAGACGAACCTATGACACACCTATTAATGGAATAAAATACAAAATGAATTTTTGCAAGATGTGTCACTTTTCTTGCGGGTGAGCGATATGTACCCCGAGGAATATTTAAATACAAATTATACATAGAACAGCAATTTTCTAATGTGTTACAATACTTTTCATCTAGGTATCACATAATATTGCAGTTTGTTCTCTTTTCTTTCGTTGTGTTTTGTTTAATAAAACTCTAAATCTCCTGTGTTTTGTTATTGCTTGGAGAATTTAGGTAAATAGAGATACTTATGTTTTCAGGCCATTTCAAGGGTTGCATGGATGTTATTCGGTTTTAGGTAGGTATGGTCTCTTTCCATGAATATCAAGTCAGTAGAGATGAGAAAAATAGTTACTTTCTGTTAATAGGTTCCATTGTTACACCAACAACTGGATTATAGATTACAATAACCCAATAAATTTTTAAACATATATCCAGAGACTCGATAGCTCGTGATATTTTCATTTCTATTCTCTTTTAACGCTTCCAAACAACGCAAATAATCGTGTTTCTGTAATGTGGAATTCATTCACGAATTTTCAAAAAATAATTTTTAATTATAAATAAATGCATTTTTATAACTTATTTTCAGCAAAAGGACATGTTTATTAAAAAAATTGCTTCGATAGTTTGGTGATATTTTCATTTCTTTTCTCTTTTAACAGCTTTAGGGCGGTGGGATATATTATCTTCCGCTTAAGTTTAATCAAGATTCGCACAACAAACTTTAAATTAAATTTTACTTTTATAACTTTGGTGAAAAAAAGTTATAAAACTGCTTTTTCTTATTTTGAAATATTTTTTTCGAAAATTCTGTTGTGAATTCGACATTACAGAAACACAAAATGAATATCCCCGAAAGAATTAACACTTCCTGTCCCCGAAAGAATTAACACTTCCCCGGACAAGTAATTGTGTTTCTGTAACGTTTAATTCACACAGGGTCCGAACGCTTCAAAGACTTGTAAGGACTTTTTACCATAATTCTTGCAACGTAATATTCGCCTTATTTAATGAGAAAATATTCTAACATCAGATATAGCGACCAGTACTTTACGAAATTTAAAATAAATAAAATACTAAGATATTTGGTTTTCTACAATTGAAAAAGGTGCGCCATTTTACAAAACAAAGATTACATTTAAAATTAAGTGTATCTTAAAGCTCTTAGTATCGAAGATAGCAAATTCTTTTTGTCCGACCGGCACTCGGGCAAAACAGTTAAGTATTTTGAGGAGTGGTTGATATTTTTTTTTATTTTAGGGATTTTGTTAATACTTGAAGGACAATATTTTGAATTTCTGGTGTATTCTTTTGTATTTTACATATTTTGAAATACAGGGTGTCCATAATTAAACGACCCTACTTTAAAGTTGTAAACACACGAAACTATTGGTCAGAAAATTGTGAAATTTTGTGACGGACATAGTAAAGGATTGGGAATTTGTTTCAGCGAAAAAAAAATGTTTAGTTCAAAATTTCGCCACCAGAGGGCGTTTTGAAATAAATTACAAATTTAGCCACCATCCACTGAATACTAGGCCTGAGATCTGAGAAAAAATGGCTGCTGTCGTAAGAGGGTTTTTTTAGAGTTTGTACGGTCCGTTGAACTCGAATGCAAATAATTTTTAAGAGTTTTCACACTTTATTTTATTCAGGGGGCGGTCTGTATATTTTTATTATTTAATCTGATAAAAATAAAGCGTAAAAACTTTAAAGAATGTGTAAATGCCCTCTAGTGGCAAAATTTTGAACTATTTTTTTTTTCCTCAAACAAATTCCCATTTTTTCATTATGTCCGTCACAAAATTTCACAACTTTCTGACCAATAGTTTCGTCTCTAGACAACTTTAAAGTAGGGTCGTTTAATTATGGACGCCCTGTATTAAGATACGGTTAAATGATACGCGAGTCATAGAGTGTTTGTTTTAGCTTTTCATTCATATTTGGTGATTTAGCATCTTTCTCATATGTTTAATTGGATAATTTACGAAGTAATTTGAACGAAGCTATTTTTTTCTCTTGAATTTGACGAATGCTGTTCCGATGGCACACACAAGAATGGGAGGTTCCAGTCTTCTACTATTTCTTTATAGAAAGTTTCACCAAACTTAAACGAAAACCTTTACGATTAACTAAGGCGAAAAAATAGTGGTACTTTGAACCACTCATCCTTTTTGCGCCACTGTGGTATTGCATACCACTTTTTTTTTTTAACTATGCTCTTTCATCAGAAAATAAAAATGTTGCTCTTAAATTTATTCTTTTTAAATGATCTATGAAGTGCAGTAATTAAAAGTAAATAAAAAACCTGCGACGATAATACAATGGAGTTATGAATAAAGAGGGGGAGACATATAGTCTACCAGTTGCGAGTGAAGTAATTGAGGAAGTTGTCACAAGATGGCGTTTTTTTTATCAGATCTACAGTTTCTGATTACCGCCGAGGCAAACAGCCCACCAGTAAAATTGAATAGAAAATTTCGTCTTATTTAAGCGTCTTATTAATGAAAATATTTCCCCAAAAATATGGTAATATTTTCTATTTGCTTTAACTAGCGTCAGTTTGCCTGGTAAAACAATCTGTTTCACTGGTTATCACAATATAGCGAAAATACAGGGCCTGACTTCCGCCAAAGTAAACTTCGACCAGTTAAAACGAAAATCTGTTTCTGCTATTATTTATGACTGAAATTTGCGTTAATAAGACATTAATATAAGGAGAAAATTTCTATACAAATTTACTGGTGGAAGTTTCCACAGGCGGTAATTTAACCCCTACGAAAGCGGCTACAGTTCAAGCCTCACTATTTTAACCCTCCAGCCGCAGGTGACTTTTTATGTGGTTTACTTTTTACAAATTAAGATTGTTTGATTCCCACCATTTTTTTGAAGTAGAAATAGCCAGTACATTTAATTACAGATTAAATATTGATAATGCGAGAATAAGCCGAATTATACGCTTTTAAAAAAAGTGGTGGGAATCAAGCAATCTGAATTTAAAAAAAGTAGTCCACTGGAACACGAAAATATCGTTTCCCGCGGCTGGAGGGTTAAATATATGCCAGTTTCTCTTTATTATTAGTTCTATGGATAATCCAGGCCGTATGTGAAGTTTTCTCAGATGGAGATTTCAAAATACAGCGATTGTTGGACTTTCTCTACCATGGTAATGGTAACAATTTTTTTCAGGCAACAAGGACGTCGAACGCTAAGAAAATGTATTCATCATTAGTTGCCTACTATGAAGACCACGTACACCACGTATGATTTATCTCGATCAAACCTGACACAATATATAAGTCATTTTTTTAAATATCACTGGTTGGACCATCCTCAAGATGCGACTGTACTACCATAAATTTCGAATAGAATTTTTCGCTTTAAGCAATCGCAAAAATGTTATGAATACTGTCGATAATCGCAGGTGGATTTTTTATTTAAAGAAAATCATTAGCGGAGATTTCTAATCTGAAATAGTGGTGTCAAAATTCTTTTAAATTTTAAGGAGTGTTCGTTCCTTGAATACGGTAACGATTTGTAATTTCGACAGGGTTCGTACGCTTCAAGGACTTTAAAGCCCCTTTTACCAGACTTTTCCTAAGTAATATTAGCCTTTTTTACAGGGCCGGCCCAAGGACATTTTGGCGTCCGTGCAAGCACCCGTTGGGGCGTCCCCACTCCCGCAAGAAAAACTGCTGGACTTCGGTTCTTAATTTTTTTTAAATATTTGTAATTTTAATACATACTAGGGCGATACCCCCCCAATTATTGACACCTAATCAGTAACTGACACTTCAGTAAAAATCTAACTGAAATAAGCATTTACTTGTAAAATTTTACAAAATAATGCTATCTAGGCGTAACTTATTTGTCTCAACTGTTATAACTTATGTGTCAGTTATTGGTTTTTCAAAATAGAGAGGGTGCCAATTACTGAAGTTTTTTACCATATTTATGAAAAAAATTCTTAGTAATAAAAAGCATAATTTTTCAAAATTTTACCAACAATAATTTTTTAATGTATTTCTACTATACTTTCAAAAAATAAAAACAAGAATAAAATATATTTATAACTCTGTAATAGTGATTTGAACAAAAAGGAATCCTTATGGTGCCAGGAATTTCATCCTGTCACTAATTATTTAAGATATTAATTTAAAGTGTTTCAAAAATAGATAAAAGTTTCTAAATTTAATCCCATCTTTGAGCTTGAATTTGGAAAGTTGTAAAATCAAGTATCTAAAGGGAAATTTCAATTTTGCAGTACTTATCTATCTTAATGTATAACATTACAATCTAAAAGTAAAACACAGGACACCACAATTAGTACTGGACAAGAATATCGTACAAGTTAATTAAAATAAAAAAAAACTAGAAGAATACAGGAACTTTTACAATTAAAGAAGCAGAACTACTAGTAAGTAGCAACTATGAAAGATGAAAACAGTAATCTTTTTTCGTTATTTTGTACATAAAAAGTACGAATAAGATTCATATTTAAATATCGATTTTCGTAAATGCTGACTTTTCATGGTGAAAACTTTCCCAAAATTAGAAAACCTAGTTTTCTCTTCAGCTAATTCCTGAAATATAAATATTCTTGTTCTTTCTTTTCATTTTTGAAATGGTTCTTTTTCTTTTCTTTTAAAACAAAATTTTCTCTCTCTGCGATGATTAAAAAAAAAAAATATATATAAGTATAAAATGTATATTTTAAGCAACTTAAAATAAGTAAACATTAAGAAAAACTATGACTGAGATTAAGAGTTGTATTTATTATAATAAGGAATACGCTTAACAAAAAATTTTTCCCAAAAGTTTGCCCTTTTCCGGGTTTCGTCCTACTGGCGCCCATGTTAGATCTAAAGAAACCATCACAAAGAAAGCTATATGTTTAAGTATTCGACATCATGAAAAAAATCAACATAGCGAACACTAAAGGTAAAAAAAAAAGTTATTTAACGATAAATGTATTAAATGAAAGATTTTCTCAAGACGATTACAAAAGAAATTATAATAATAATAATAATAATAATAATAATAATAATAATAATAATAATTATTATTATTATTATTTAAATAGGTTTGTGTTTCACAATTCTGCATTGTCAAGCTTATGTTTGTTTATTCATTGCGTTAAATAAGAAATGAAAGTAAAGTAATTCCGCTTTCTGTTTATTAGATTTGCAAATAATAAAGTGCATGTCATGGGCGCCAGTGGGAGAAGGGGCGGGGAGCAAGGAAGGACCTTTGCCCCACTCTTTAAAAAGATTTGTTCTCTTCGATAATTTTTTTTAAAAGGAAGGGGGTAAATTTACTTTTTTTGCTTAATTTTAAATAATAAGAGAAAAATCCCGCTTAGGTTTAAGCCTGTATATATTATAAAAAGGCTTAGCACAATATTATCCCAACGAAACCTCACACCTAAGTAGATTTCGTTCGTCTAGTATTTACGGGGCAAATTATTTCACAAAACTATGAAGAATCTCTGTAATACTGAAAGGAATTCCCTTTCGGTTTAGAGAAAGTTAGAAACAGTATCAAATACATAATCTGATTCCAAAAAATTCTCTTTTTTTTAAATTTTAGTCAAATCTCCAGCAATTTTTATGTTTAAAATTTGCTTAAAAGGGCAGGTATTTAAATTCCAGTATTGCAAAATATTTATTGTGTAATGAGAGACGAAGACTATATTTCTCTAATAAATAATCCCTAATGATGATTGAAACAGTGCGTCATTATAACGCAATTATATATTTTTATAGAGTTATTTTTTTACTGGATTTCCGCTTAGTGTTTCTTTCAGACAATATGTTTCGGAAAACTGAGGCTATACATAAATTCAAAGAATACAGCATGGGCGCCGGCTAAGCGAAATCCCTGAAGGGGGGCTATTTTGGAACAAATGTGTGCCTGTAGTAAGAATAGAAATAGTTCAATCGCGTTTGCGTCAGCGGAACTCCGACCCTTTTCCCCAGTTTAAGATGATAAATATTGGAATAATTAAACACTAAAAGAAAAAACCCCTAAAGATTTTGAATGCAGCTCATTAATTGTACTGTTGCTCGAAAATTTTCCTAGGTGGGGCGGGCGAAGCTTGCGCCTGAGAGGCACTGCCTTCCATGACATATGCATGAAAGAAACCCTGGTTCTGATATGAGCCTTATTATCACAAGGACAAATGAGACAACTGCCCAGGTTCTCAACTCTAAAATCCCCTCCCCATACCCCAAAATCCTTTTTTTAAGGAGTAGAAATCGTGGATAAAATCATGTCATAGGTGGTTCCATCTGAATCTTTGTCTCACGCCCCAGGTCGCCATGCAGGGTTAGTCGGGCCCTAGTGCCGCTGTTCCCAGCTTAGAGTGCAACGTCCTTCGTAATTTCAAGAACTGACAACTTTCAAATACTACAAGCATGCATTGTAACTTTAAATATTCTATTGTATCACATTCGCATGAAAATTACACTTTTAAACGAAATAAATAAATTAATCAAGCTGCTACTTGAAAAATATTTGATTTGACTCATTTCTACCTATTAAATATTCCATTTACAACAGTTTAATAAAATAATTAGTGAACGACCGAATCGTATTGTCTCGATAATGTGGTCATTTTAATAAAAAATATTTACATACATACTTTTGGTTAAGCGCCTTTTTTTTCATTTTAAATTTTTAGCAAAATTTTTGACCCTAATACTATGGACTAATTAGCAGAAGAAGATGAGCTCATATCCAAAAGACACTGCTAGAGAAATTTTTTTTTTCAAATACGTCTGTTTTTCATTTTTAAATTTCTGCACCTTTATACTCTTAATAATGGTTTCTTTTTTACGGTCATTTGGGGGCCAGTCTCAGATTTCCTGTGGAATAAGAGTACTCTAGAATAATGTAGTTAAAAAGCCGAAAGTGATAGAGTTCACCATAAACCTGTGAAAGTCGAAATTAATTAGCATCTTCCAAAAGAAGCAGATTTGAATCGGGTGTTTCTTGGGGTTCACGAATCACGATTCTGTTTCTTTTCTCAGTATGCTGAACAATTTGAGCATTAATATCTTAAAAGCAATTCCATTCAGATAAAGGACAGTAGACTCTGTCTGCATGCTAAAATCCAGCGTCTTTCAATCCTTTCTTGAGCTGGCCACAGCCTAGCTATAAAAAAATGTAAAAGAAAAAAAAAAAACGCAAAATATAAAATATTTTTATTGGTACTCTTGCAGGCACCCATTCATCTGGTTGGCGCCTGTCCGGCTCGGCGCCCGTGCGGTTGCACACTTCGCACATGCCTTGGGCCGGCCCTGCTTATTTATGGAAAGAAAATTTCTATGTTCAGATATACTGACCGGCGCTTTAGAATTTTCGGGTACGAAAACCCCCTGAAATCCCCCTAAAATCCCCTGACTCCCTTGATGCGTACAAACTCTGCACGATATTTATTCAAGGAAAATGACACATAAGCAAAGTGACCATATAAATAGTTCCACACCACTTTTAAAATAGGGATAACTTATAAATTATTATTGTATGTTCGGTATATCTGTCGCAGGCGTCTTGCGTTCGAAAATTATAAATATGTGTTTTTGTGACTTTAACACTAGAACGTCCGACTGGTGTCAATGCGATACCGATCAAATGAAAAATGTCGATTCGAACCAGACTGTTTTTCGTAAAATTAATTAAATTGCAACTGGAGCAAACTCGGTTGAATAAATAAGTGAAACTGTTGTAAATATATATATCTGGTGTTAAAATGTTTTTATTAAGATTGGGTAAAATTTCCGGACGTTCTAGTGTTAAGGTGAAAAAAAATGGTTTGTTCTCCTTATGTTTGTCGGTTTGTCCTCCTTTTCCATTCAAAAATTACGAAAGAAAAGTTTTTACTCTAGGTAATCACGAAAAATCTGTCATTAAAATAAAGCAAAAACTACTATTTATAATTTATGAATAGCAATTGGCGACAAAATGACAACCCTGAAAAAACTTGTAAATATCAACACACTCACGACGGGAAACGAGAACGCTGGATTGTAAAAGCAGTGTAAACCGGTTTCTAGGTGAGGCTTACTAAATTACCTATTATGAAGGAAAAGTAAGGAGTTTTGATTTCTGTTGCTTATCATGTCTCTCGTTACAAATACTACTTGTTTTCATTTTTGAGTAAAAATAAAAGATAAATGAGTGACAATGAACAACTCACAACAGAAGATATTTCTCATATTAGATGAGTTAGAGAAACGGCAATTTAAGAAAAAATATCATTTTTTTTTTGCTGTAAATAAAAATTATTATAAAGTAATAAATTCAATACTTGTAAGAGTTTTGACTGCTGACTTAAATTCATACACTGTAATTTCCGGCGTATAATCCGCGGATCAAACAATTCTGTTTGGACCCAGAAATTTTATTTATTTATTAACACTAGAACCGCCGGAAATTTTACTGAAGGGTTATAAAAATATTTTACACCGAAAATTTTAATTGAAACTACTTAACATACTTATTTAACTTATTTCTCCGAGGTACATTTTAAACTTATTTTAGAAAGAAATTTCTGGTGATGATCAAAATTTTTTTATTTGGTAGCAGTCAAAATGAACGGTACGGCGGCGGTTCTAGTGTTAACAGCGATCTAATAAGTAACATTTTATTAAAAAAAAATTCTGGATCAAAAATCATTATTTGATCTGCGGATTATACACCGGAAATTACGGTAATTGATTTGTGAATTTAAAATTGTTTATCAAAAATATCCTTACTTTTGGACAGAATTTGACAGAAAAAATAAACTGTTAAGTGGTAGATTACTATTATATTACTAGCCATAAAAAGCGACACTTTAAGAAAGCATACCTGTGCACATTGTATATACAGGGTGCGACAAGTATTTGAGAACAAATGTTATAGTTTTATTATGTTATATCAGACCTGTCCAACATGGCACCTGCTGTACACCAGAAAAATCTTACATAAATATTTGTCTTATTTAATCCTCGAAAGGCTGGGATTTAACAATTCAGATATTTCTGTAAGAAATTTCTGATACTAGGAGGTCGCCAGGTTGGACAGCCCCGTGTAATATTATTAATTTGTTATATACATTATTACGTTTATCTATGTTTTTAATGATGTTTTACTGATTTATTAGTTCTTTCATTAATTAAAATTAGAATTACGCCATTAGACGATGACCTCATAATATTATGAAAAGACGAACGAAAACTATTACGATGCATAGTTACGCACAACAAATCAGTTTCAATTGACGTCACAAGCGTTTATCCACTAGCCGGGAGAGATAACTAAGAAAAATAATGATAAGTAAATAAATATCCAAGTCTTTTTCACAGCTACCAAGTCTCCAGATTTTCGATACCATTAGTTTAATACAGACAATGTTGTTTTATTTAATTGGAACCTTCTGGCAATTTAAAACAACCAGATTTTCTCTAAAATAATAGTGGTGTGCAAAAAGCCGGAGACTTGGCAACTCTTCTTTTTTTTGTTTTAATTAATATATTGTAAATTTTATTGTTGAAAGTTACAGATAGATGACTTTTTAGTGATCGTGGAATTGCCCAATTTCTTGTATTTTTTAGATTGAAATACAGAATTGAAGTTTATATATTGAAATTTAGATTGAAATGATGCATAACATTTTTTGTAGCATTGATGGAATGTGAATAGAAACATCGTCTACTGCTCATATCACCTTTTTTATATTTATCTTATTACATTTGTGAAATAAACCATTTATATTTTATTTATAAAGCAATATCTAAAAAAAAAACTGTTTATAGTTCAACTTAATAATGTGCATTTATATCCTTAATTCATTCTTAGCATTCTTTTGCCCAAAATCGTTTCAACCAATTAAGTTTTATTTCCGATATGTTGCCGCTCTATAAATGACTCTATTCTTCTTTGACGTTTTTATACTCGAAATTCACTAATTTTCTAATTATTTAAATCTCATAATGGCAACATTCTTCCATTTGTTTATCGAGATTACATTATGATAAATGTAAAAAAATGTTTTAAGAAACTGCAATTTGGCATTTTTTAAAAATCACGCCAAGCAGGTATGAATTCCCTAGTCGCACCCATGAAGGAAAGAGATAGATGGAGTTGCAATATGCCGTAAAAACGGTTTGCAATATGAAAGCGCTTGTCCCTCAAATTTAAATGCCCTCATTTGGCCCAAACAAGACAAGCACGCACTGTAAATTAAAATGTCTGAAATTCAGACACTTAAGTGTCTGAAATGGAGTGTTCAATTTTCAGACATTTTAAAATGTCTGAATTTTTTCAGACACTTTTTGCGTCTGAATTTCAGACACTTCAAACGTCTGAATCGCATCCATTTTTTTGTAAGCATCATACGTAGCCATGTTTGACCACGTTTAATCCTGGAAAAATATTTAGCTGTGGTCCTGCCCCTCCCCCCCCCCCAATACAGCCTGATTTTTTTGGTGCTCTCAGTTTTGGTATACAATTTTCGTTACGCTGATAATTTAAATCTTTTATGACATTGTACTGATTATAATCAATATCTTGAACTTCAGGAGTAGAACAAGATTAAAAAACAAAAAATATTTATCTAAATATTAGATTTTTTTAATTTATTTTGTTTTTAACCTTATTTTACTTTAAAAGTTCAAAATATTGATTATAATCAGTACAATTTCGAAACAGATTTAAAATATAAGCTTTACAAATATTGCACATCAAATTTGGGGGCACTACAGTCGTAGGGGGACGGGGCACTTCCCAGTTTGCCCATCCTTTAATCAAGAAGTACTTTTGCAAAAAACGCAACCCTGCATTATAGTTGTCTAAATTGAGATGTCCGGTATTCGGGAGTATCCATTGTGGAGGTTAATGGACATTCCCGAATAGCGAACACCTCTATTTAACGAATACTTTTTTAATCAGCAGACATACATATTTGTATATTTTTACCTCATAAAAGTAGACATCTAAAATTATCGGACAAATTCCGCGGTCCCGAAATGTTCGCTATTAAGGGCTTTTAAGGTACATAGATAAATAAATATATATATATATATATTTTATAATCTTGGCCTACTCTAAAAGTTCAAAATATTTATTATACTCGGTTGAATGTGGAAAAAGATTTAAAATATCAGATGTACGAAAATTGCAAAAATTCCCCCCCCTCCCCTCAAAAAAATGAAAACTCATAATTTAAAAATTAGATTTTTAAAAAAATATATTGCCACATAGGCAATTTTACATATACATCACTTGATAATCACAACAGCCATTTAACTATGAATAATGAAAATAAATAAATAAATAAATATTCTACTTTAATAACATTGGGGAAAAATTACTTTGGTATTTTGTTAAATATATTTGCATTTTTAAACTGGTCCTACTCTAAAAGTTCAAAACTTTCATTATAATCAGTGCAAGATTTAAGATATCAGCTTTACGAAAATTCCATGCAAAATCCTCCCCCCTCCCCCCCCCCCAAAAAAAAAAAAAATGAAAATACTATTTCTACATGGGCAAGTTTTTATGTAGATCAGAGGGTAATCACAAAAGCTATGCAACTATCAATAAAAACAAATAAGTACATATTCTATATTAAAAACATGAGGAAAAAATAACTTATGGTTTCCAAACTTCTTTCGTCTTAAATATATACAGTAACATCTGTCATTTTTGTATTTTTCGTATAAGTGCATATAAATAAAGTTACCACAATTTTAAATACGAAATCTAGTTATAGGTTTTTACTTTTTCCCATTATAAATTTCAAATTACTTTTTTATTAAAAATAATCAAAAAATCAGTATTAGAGTTGATTGCAAATCAAATACATATGTATATTTTTACAGGCAGCTTCATATAATAGACGAGTCTCATGTACTTTATTTATCTTTTTTTAATCTGCGGTTTTATGCCAGGAAGTAAGAAAGCATTAGGTCATCTTTCAAAGTTTTTTTTTTCTTTACTTCCTTGTGGCCGTCGTTTACTGTGAGATAAGAATTATCCATTGAAACTAAGAACTGACATTGAATATATAATTCGTAATACAAAACAACGTCATAAGTTTAAAAATATATACTTCTAGAATTAGTGGGGTTTTTTGCAAACAGATTCAAAACTAATTAAATTTCATGCAGGATTTTGTTTAGTACAATAAATAAAATCATAAAATACACTAATTTTAGTACTATAAAGAAACTTACTTCAGTTGCTGCAAGAGGTAAGAAAAATTCCTCGATTTGAAATTTCAAAAACTACCCCAGTGAAGGAGAAAGGCTTGGATCATTTTAGTACGAAATTCCATAATATATCCGACTAGCCAATATTTAAAGAATTAAATGTTTCATCCTCAAAATAGGACCCGCCAGACAAAAGTTTCTTTTTTTTTGCTAGCTTCGACAGGACGAAGATGAATAACACAATATTATTGATATAAATTAATACGAATTAACACTAAGTCCATTGCACACGCTTTGTAGAATTTCCGGGTGTAATCTTCAAGCGTCGTCTACTTCTGTTCTGTGTCTATCCCGCCCTTATATGGACGATAGCTTCTAAGAGACATTTGATGTCAAGCACACACGTCAGATGTATGCATTCAATAAATAAATAATCCAAGTGAATACGAATTTAAATCACAGAACTTCACATTCCGCGAAAAACGAATTAAAATACACGCAGGGCTCGCACCGTTCGTAAAATTTTCGCAGTTTGCTACCAGTATTTTAAATAAGAATTCTTCGTGATAGATTCCTTTAACATCTGTAATAGAATTGTACAACAAAGATTATCGTTTTAATTTAGTGGGAGCAAAGTGCGAAAATTTTGGGAACGCTGCGAGCCCTGTACACGCGTAGATAAAAACAAACTTCGTTTGAATTACAACGTATACCAACTTTGAACGAAGACATCTAAAACGCATGCGCGACTGGCAGTGCCCCAGTGCCCCCTGGTGGTTATTGCGTCGGAAGAATCAAAACGTCTTAAATTAAGACACGTTTAAAGCAATGAAGTGTCTTAAAATAAGACGTTTGCGGATATTTTAGACATTATTCTCAGTTCGTTTACACCATGGTCATAGTAAGACGCTTATGTATCTTAAATTAAGACATCTATAGTGTCTTAATTTTCAGATTAAGACACTTAAGTGTCTAAAATTCTTTTTCAGTCACATATGTGTCTAAATTTAAGACGCTTCTATTTGTAGTGCGTGAACAGGGAACAGGTATTTCATCCTATAACTGCCCATATTCTCATTTTTAATCGAAATTTTTATCATACCTACTGTCAACACGCGATTTATGAATAAAAATTTGCAACGGTAAAAGTAAAAGCAAAGAAATACAGGTTTGAATTGACAAGCGCGTGAAAGCACGTGGTTGTGTTTGGGCCGGATGTAACGGATTTTACGGTTATATTTTTTGCGTCACCCCCAGGCACCATACTTCAGCTCTATTATGTCTGTTTCCTCTATGGGTCGCACCATGTGTCTTGTTTAAAAATACTCTAAATTGCCTGTGTTTTGTTTCTTTTTAGAGAATTTTTGTAAATATACTAGATACTTACGTTTTCTGGTCCCTTCAATAGCGCACGAATGCTATTTGTTTCTAGGTAGATAATATTGCTTTACATGATTTTAAAGTCAAGGACATCTACAGATCGGAAAAATAATTTCTTTCTATCAGTCGGTCCTACCGTTCTACCACCTCCCCCTGAATACTAGGCCTGAGCGCTGACACAAAAATGGCGGCTGCCGAAGGCGGATTTTTTTTAACGTAGGTACGGTCCCTTAAATGTGGACACAAGTATTTTATAAAGGATTTCTCTGACATCCTTAATGACAGGAATAAAAAAACGGAAAAAACTTTAAAAAAATTTTGGTACGATTATTTAAGGGACCGTACACACGCTGAAAAAAATCCGCCTTCGGCAGCTGCCATTTTTGTGTCAGCGCTCAGGCCTAGTATTCAGGGGGCGGTGGTTCTACCATGAAGTACGTAATAGGTTACAATAATAGAATAATCTCCGTTCTTTTTTCTCTTTTAACGCTTTAATCTCTTAATTCTTGCGCCCACAATTTTCAAGGGTAGTGTAGGCTACTTGTTTTTTACTCTGATTGTTTGATTTCCACTAATTTTCTAAATAGTGTAATTGGGTTTATTCTCGGATCATTTTATCTGTCATTCAATAAGGTGAGCATTTCTACTTCAAAAAAGTGGTGGTAATGAAACAATCTGAATTTTTTAAAAAATATCCTACACTTATCGGGTTAATAGGCAAGTAACTGTGTTTCTGTATTATTGATTTCACACTAGATTTAAAAAAAAATTTTATTTCAAAATAAGGTAATGGATTTTTAAAACTTCTTTTTCACGAAAGCTATAAAAGGATATTTTTATTAAAATTTTTTTATCAAAATTTTAAGTGTTATACAATATATCCCAGCGCCCTTCCTAAGGCGAAAGTTTTTTTGAAGGGTGGTAGATATTAAAAAAAAAAAAAAAAAAACCTGTGCATTTTTTAATTCTTGAAGGACGTTTTTTGGACGTCTGAGTAATATTTTGCATTTTACATCTTTTTTGAAACGTTAAAAATTTAAAAAGCTTTTCGTTTTATATTAAAAATGCAAAATTAAAAATGCAAAATTAAAAATTTCTGGTGAATACAAAACAAACTTCCGATTATATAATTTTCCCCTTATTTAACCCCTTGAAGGGCGGTGATGCCGTCACGGCATCACATAATTTTAATCCCTATTTGTGTCACTGGCACTCTTTAATTTATCGCTTAACAAAAAACTGGTCAAAGTTTTCTCTCTAAACAGTTTTCCCACGTGTCTTTGATTTTGAGTAGCTCTTTAGCTATTTTACTATTTTTGAATAGTATTATTCGTATTTTTCGATAACAGGATTTCTGTGAATAAAATTGAAGAAGATTACTATTCAGAAATATCAGTTTAACACAATCCATTACTTTTTCTATGAATTTAGATTGATTGATTGCCATCCCTTTTTTGAAGTAGTCGTATTCGCCTTATTTAACGGCATCTTAAATAAGGCGAATTAACACTAGAACGCCCGGAATATTTGCTCAAGTTTCATAAAAATATTTCACCCCAGAAATTTTTCTTAAAATTATTTAACTGATTTATTTAACGCTATTCTGCGTCGCTTAAATTTAACTTATTTTATTAAAAACATTCTGGATCCAATGGACATTTAATCATGTGGTCGGAGTCGAATCGACTCCATCCGGGCGTTCTAGTGTTAAACTATTTAGAAAAAGTAGTAGCAATCAAGTAATCGCGATGCAAAACAGTAGTAGACTGGAAAAACTTGTTTAACCTACAGAGTTTAAGTAATATTAGAGATGCAGTATGCCGTAAAAACGGTTTGCAACATGAAGGCGGTAATCACTCAAATTTAAATGTCCTCATTCGGCCCAAACAATAGAAGCACGTGGAACAACGGCTGAATTTTATTGGTCGGCGAGAAGTTTTCAAAGCAATCCGCACACAGACTCTGTGGAGCCGCTAGTATTCGGACTGAATGTTGACCGGTTTTAACCGGTTTCAGGGTTGCATTTTTAGCATCAAGTCAAATCAAACAATTTCATTCCCATCTATCTCGTACCTCCGTAGGTTTAACCCATAGCTGCCAACTCTTCCGCTTTTTTGTACCGCACAAATTTAATAGAAAATTTTGCCATATTTAATCGGCAGATTTTTGTGATTTGCAAAGGTAAAATTTACTATAAAATATTTTTGGTACATAAAAGCGTAAGATGCTGTCAGCTATGGTTTAACTCCTTCATGACAGGTTTCATTTAATGACAGTTAACTTACTAATATCAATAATTCTGTATGCTGTAGTTTGCATTATTTAAAATCATATTTAAAATTACATCTTATATAAAATATTAAAATTTAAAATGTTTTAAAAATATTTCCGTCCCTGAACTGGATATCTGCTTACCTACAACAAGCGTTTTATTTATTTCAATAATTTATTTCCAAGATCAAGCTTTTGAAGTTCCTTTGCAATATCGATTGCGCCTGTAAACATTTACTCAAGAATGCTTCATAATATATCATTCGTAAAAAAATTGAATGATTTTTTAAATGGTTTTATGCTGAAAAATAAATTTATCAAATAAAAAAAATAACTTATCATTTACATATATCTTCAAAAAAATTATTTTAATTTGTGAAAAGACCATAATGATGCAATTTTTATAAATGGTTTTCAGATACAATCTATATCACCGAGTTTGAAAAAAGTTATGATATGGATGATTAGTAAATTTCCACATTAGTGACTCAATTTGCATAGTAAAGCCATTTTGAAGGTCAAATTTAAAAGTACTTCCTTTTTTTTTATTTCTACGTGACAAATCGAATAACTGCCTATGATGCATAATAACAGTAATGGTAATGATGATAAAGCAGTTTTTTCATTTGCGCATTGTGAGTTGTTCGATAAAAAATAGCAACATTATTCCACGTTTTTTCTTGATTTTTAATTTTTTTT
The DNA here is from genome assembly GCA_963932465.1 of Maratus speciosus. Classification (NCBI taxonomy): domain Eukaryota; kingdom Metazoa; phylum Arthropoda; class Arachnida; order Araneae; family Salticidae; genus Maratus; species Maratus speciosus. Next base: position 443,638,011 of record OZ010787.1, read on the forward strand.
ATTTTATGAAAGGGTCTTACGTTATTATATATATATATATATATATATATATATATTGTCTTGCAGAATTTATTTGGAAAGTAAAGTATCACACATTAAATATATTTAAAAAAAAATATATTTAAGGGGGTCCGGGACACATTTTAAAATAATTTTTATTTATTGAGTTAAAATTCTGAATTGTTTTGTGATGGTTAACCTTATCATTTGTAAACAAAATCACATGATAAAACTTCGCATATTGTTTTATAAAAAATTATTTAAAATTCATTAAAAAAATGGGGTAATTTAAAATTCTTATAACTCGAAATATTATTTATAGAATTTCAATTATTTTTCATTTAAATAAACAGAAATATATAAATTTTAAGTTTGATTCAGCATGATGAAAAAAATAAATATTTTTTTCAAATATGCTGAATCAAACTTAAAGTAAAATAACTGAAAGAGATATGTTCCACGTTTGAACCCTTCATCTTTAACGGTTCTAGAGTTATAAGAATTTAAGTACGAGAAACGGTGAAAAAACATATCACGAAGAAAAACGCATTTTTACAAGTGGTCGTTTCCATGACAGCCATTGCTTGAAAGCTAGATTTTGAAAACAAACCAAAACGAAAAAAATTAATATTTTTTGTTCTAATTCAGATAGAAACACGATTTAAATGTCATTTTAAGTACGAAAAAACAGAACAATTTTTAATGAAATAAATGTTTTTTGCAAAATTTGAAGATTTTTGTGACACGGACCCCCTTAATGTATTTAACCCTTTCTAAGGCGAATCACTTTTGTTGCCTGGAACTTTGAAATGATTGCATGCCACCATAGTTTAAGAACAAATTGATTTGAAAGTAATTAAATATTTTTCGTCACGTATTTTATAAATGCAAATTTTTTTCAGAAATTCTGCCGCAAATTTGTTGTTTGGGGATTGAATACTCAGTGTTGCCAGATTGGTGACATTTTTGTCCCCAAATTGTTGATTGCCACCGCTTTTTTGAAACAGAAATATTCTTCCTGTTTAAAAATAGATTAAAAATTCTGAAAAATAAACGAATTATACTATTTTTAAAAAGTGGTGACAGTCAAATAATCTGAATTAAAAAAGTCTCCAATCTGGCAACACTGTGAACACCGTCTCCTGAATAATAGGCCTTAGCGCTGACAGAAAAATGGCGACTGAAGAAGGAGGACTTTTTTCCGCGTGTGTACATTCCCTTGAATTTTGGCACCAATAACTTTTAATAGTTTTTCCCGTTTTATTTTTCTGAGATTAAAGAAGTCAAAACAATCTTTTATAAGATACTGCTGGGATGCAAGCGCTGCGCCACTAATGACTGATTTTCACCACTAAATTTTAATAGTATTCTTCACCTTATTAAATCTCAGAAATTCTCTCATTAAATAAGATGAGGAATACTATAAAAATTTAGTGGTAGCAATCAGCCATTTGTGGCGCAGGGCTTTCATATGTGTACTGGTGTCAATATTTAACCCCTTGATGGGTGAGCAATAATGTCTCTCTAATATTGAATACTCACCGGAATAATCAAAAAATTTTATTTTAAAATAACGAAAAGCAATTTTTCAACATCCCCCTCCCCCCGCCCCGCAAAGTTAAAAATATAAAATTTAGTTAAAAGTTTCTGGTGCGAATCTTGTTTAAATTAGGTGGGATATAATATATCCCACCGCCCATCAAGGGGTTAAAGGACCGTACATACATAAACAAAAAAATCCGCATTCGTAAGCCGCCATTTTTGTGTCAATGCTCAGACTTAGTATTCAGGGGCAGTCGATTGAATCAGGGTTGCCAGTTTGGCTTGTTTTAAATTCAGAATCATACCGGAAATTCCCAAAGAAAAATATTTACCGTATATACTCAATGTAAGTCGACCCCAAATTTGAGAGGAATAACAGACTCTATACCAGTATTTAAAAAAGTTATCTTCATCTTACCTGAATACAGAATTTCTGATATTAAGTAAAGCGTAGAGAGCTACAATAAAATACTGGTATAGAACATATTTCTTTCTTAAATTTAGGGGTCGACTTATACGCGAGTATATACGGTAGTTAATGTAGTTACAAAATGTCGGACATTAAATAAAGCACCAATTTTGATATGGGATTTCTGAAAGTCAAAACTAGTAACAATGAATTAAAATTAAGTTTGGTAAAAACAATGGAGTTATGAATGAAGAGGATGGCACATAGAGTGTACAGTCTACCAGTTGCGAGTGAAGTAACTGAGGAGGTTGTCACAAGATGGCGGCTGATTTTTACGTCGGTTCAAGAGTTTTACCACCGAAGCCATCTTTCACCAATAAATTTTGAATAGGATATTTCACCTTATTTTAGCGGCTTATTCATGCAAAATTTCTCCCACAAATATGGTAAAAATTTCAATTCGTTTTCACTGGTAGAAGTTGGCCTTAGTATTATAATATCTTGCACTGATACTGGTAGGAGGTTGTTTAGGTTGTCACAGTATGGCGGAAACGCAGTGGCTGACTACCACCGAACTAAACTTCCGAAAGTAAAAATATTTATTTGTTTTCGGCCATAATTATGACTGAAATACAGCATTAATAAGGCGATTAGAAAATAAGAAAATTTCTTTTCAAATTTACTGGTGGAAGTTTACCCCGGATATAATGAGCCACTGCAAAAGTGGTTACAGTTGAAGCTTCAAAATTTTTGAGGCTATGCCAATTTCTCTTTATTCGTTGTTGTATGGTAAATACTTGCCTCTGCGTGAGAAATTGTTAAAAATAGCCCTTATGTACGAAAGGTATTTTTTTTAACCTCCGATGGGGCATAATATAATGACAAGTGTGAATAACAAAATAGTTTTTTAGCCAAGCGTCAAGTAAAATCTGACTCCGGCTTTGATACTTGAGCTTGCCATTAACATGTTTGCCAATTTTCAAATAAATCCGTTGAAAATTGAAGGATTTGGATTTAATGTTCTCTGTTCCCTTAACCTGTTAACCCCTTGAGGGGCGCTGTGATATGTTATATCCCACCTAAGTTTAATTAAGATTTGAATCATAAAAATTTAATTAAGTTTTGCTTTTATAGCTTTGGAAGGAAAGTGATGAAAAATAGCTTTTCCTTATTTTGAAATAAAATTTTTCTACATTTCTGGTGTCGAATTCAGCATTACACAAACGAAATTGCTTGCCCTTCAAAGGGTTAAGCGAGTAATATATTTAAAATCTATTACTGGGTGCGTAATTGAAATCACACAATCATGCTTCCCACGCTTTCAGCTGATATAACAGTATTTTTATGTAGAAAAATTCAACTTATATAATCGCACAATTGCAAAAGACTATTTTTTTTTCTAAGAAAATACTAGTATCAGACCTAATAATATCTGACCTAAAGTCAGGGGAATTCCCTGACCCGCACAAACCCCGCACAACAGTGTTTGATAAAAATTTAATGAGATCATTGTATCAGGGCTGCCACGGGCGACTATTTTTATATTCTGTTCGCAACACTATTTTAAAAAAATGCCGTATATTTCTCTTGCAAATGCTGTCAAAGCGTATGTAAAAGATTTTTGTTTTGAAAAAGTGGTGCGACACAGGGTTGCCAGTGGGCTACTTTTTTTAAATTCAGATTTCTTGATTGCCACCACCTATTTGAAACGGTAAAATTACCTTTGTTTTCGCCTTAATAAATATGTCATTAAGTAAGCCGCATTTTACCATTTCAAAAAAGTGGTGCCAATCAAGAATCTGAATTTAAAAAAAGTAGCCCATCTGGCAACACTGGTGCGACATAGAATTAAAAAATAGTCGCCTGTGGCAGCCTTGTTTTATTGCAATTCTTATCTTAGATATATGTAAAAAATTCATTTACACGACAATTTTTTCAGTTTTTACTAATATTTCGAAGTTTCACAGCAAAAAGTACTTTTTTTCACACGGAGTATATATACATCAAACTCAGTACATTTGAACTTTTGCATGACGTATACAGGGTGGCTATAATTAAACTTCCCCTATAAACAGCATCCTACAGCGCAAACAAGTGAACGGAATGCAACGAAATTTGGTATATAGACTATACAGGAAATGCGCTCACGGAATTTCGTTAAAAAAAAGTTCCAAAATGTCCACCAGAGGCCGCCTTTTCCGTAAAAAAACATTAAATTTAACACAATAAACGGCCACAACAGAAACCAGAAACAATATTAACACTGATTGACAATTCTGGATTCTGTTTTGGCTGTTCATTGTGTTAAATTTAATGTTTCTTGCGGTAAAAGCGCCATCTGGTGGACATTTTGGAACTAAAAAATTTTTTCGAAATTCCATGAGCGCATCTCGTGTATAGTCTATATACCAAATTTCGTTGCATTCCGCGTTCACCCTTTTGCGCTGTAGGATGCTGTTTATAGGGGAAGTTTAATTATAACCACCCTGTATATACGTCCAACTCGCTTAATAGGTTAACTAGGTTAGATATATTATATACCACCTAAGTTTAATCAAGATTTGCACAGGAAACATTTAATTAAATTTTATTTTTATAACTTTGGTGGAAAAAAAGCTGTAAAATTGCTATTCCTTATTTTGAAATAAAATTTTTCAAAGATTCGGTGTGAATTCAACATTACAGTAACACAATCACTTGCCCCTCAGAAGGTTAATAAGGTGAAGAATACCATTAACATTTAGTATATAGAAATAAAGAGTTAATAGTAAAAGCAATTTTAACCCGGGAATGCTCGCGCATATCCAGGATGTGAACGATTAACACTTTGCCACCAATAAATTCAAACAAAAATCCTAATTTTATTTAATTGTTGACATTGCTCATAAAAACAATTTGACGATTACTTTTCGAAAATTAGTGGTGAGAAACATAATAACCGCGCCCAGCCTGGGTATGACATACCCTGCGCGAGCAATCTCGGGTTAATTCTATAGCGCTATCAACCCTCTGGATTGTTGAGTATCAGTATTATCTAGCAAAGATTTTTGTTTTCTTTAATCACCGAATTTTTCCGCTAAATAAAGAGACATCCATTTCTATACGAAAATAGTGGTATTCAAAAATCCTGATGCTTAGTAGCTCTGATTCTATATAAAACACGATTTTTCAGCTTTAATCCTTTCAGGGGGAAATCAATTGTGTTTTTGAAATGTCGAAATGATGGATTGCCACCAGAATTTACGAAGAGATTGATATGAAAAAAATTAAATGATTTTCTTTACGTGCATCATTAAAGCAAAATGTTTAAGAAAACTTCTGGTAAAAATAGGAGTCTGGGATTAAAATTAACTATCATCCCTTCAATCGGCTAAACTCTTGAAGCTCGGTTGTTTATTTTTGGACCACTGACTTTTAATCCCTAAATGCCACATTTGCACCAGAAGGTTTAGAATGAAGAATTTCCTTTTGTTAAGTACGTGAAGTACGTACTCTTACTTATTTTCAAATAACTTTGTTCATACATTCTAGTGTCATTCAATCATTTCAACAATTTATGAATAGCAGTACTTTGCTCCTGAAAGTGTTAAGATAACTAATGCAGGTATGAGATTTCCGCGTTTTTGCATACCAGTATTTTGTTAGAGAAAATGATATTTCGTTTAATCGGAACATTTTTGCGATTTAAGGGAGCAACATTTTCTCTAAACATATACTGGTGTGTAAAAACGCGGAAATCTCATCCCTGACTAAAGATTCTAACGTTAAACACTTTTTTCATTTTCTGCGTGTACAAAATTTTGGACAAGGTTGCCATTTTTCTCATTTCGTTCATTTTTTTTATCCTATTTTAGCAAATTTCCAACATCAAAGCATGCCATTACATCGAAAGAATTCAATATTTTATAATTGAAGTTATTTTTATATTTTAGAAGAAGTTTATTTAACAATGTGTATCATTCTTATTCATATTATTTTTATTTCGATATTATCTTTCATTTGTTTTTTAAGGGCTCTCGTAGCTTTTAAAATTTCCGCCGGCAGTGCAAAAGTGATGTAAGTTCAAGTTCTCTTAACTTTCTAAATACTTATTGAAATTACATAATTCTATGTAATATATTTAGGACATATTTAAGGCTTTATAAAATGTAAAAATAAATACTTATAATAAATAATACAGTTCAGTTAATAAAGCATATTTTTTTTCACATGGTACGTCACAATCCGCGCGATAACTTAACTTAGAATAGATACGTAAACATAAAACTTATGTTAAAATGAGCTCTGACCTCTAGTTTATAGAATGAATTAATATGATTAAGATAAGTAAATATTTTCATTATTTTTAATAATTAATTTTTTTTCAAATATTTTACATTTTCCAAATTTAAATGAATTTTTAAAATAGTTTCTATCAAAGAATTTATATATCATTAATTCATTCTATAAATTATAGTTTAAAATTCATCTTAACGTAAGTTTTATGTTTATACATCTATTCTCAGTTATGCTATCGTGCGGTTTGCGGCATCCCACATAAAAATATTTTGCAATATTTATAGAATTGTAATTTATATTATATTATATTATATTATATTATATTATATTATATTATATTATATTATAAGTGTTAAATTCTTTTATATTTTATAAAGCCTTAATATAGGCTTAAACATATTACAAAGTTTTATGTAATTTCAGTAAGTATTTAAAAGTTATGAGAACTCGAAACCACATCAATTTGCACTGGCGACGGAGATTTTAAAAAGTATGACAGCCCTTAACACTTTCAGGGGCAAGGTACTTCTATTCGTAAAATACCTAAATTAGTGAACGACACCGGAATTTACAAAAAAAAAAAAAAAAGGAAAATTATATAAAATGAGCAAAAGCTTTTTTTTTTTTTTTTTTTTTTTTTTTACATAATTAATAAAAGGAAAAATTTCATTCCATTATTCTGGTGCCAATGTAGCGTTTATGAATTAAAATTAAGTGGTCCAAAAATGAACCACCGCCCTTGAAGGGGTTAAATAACACTGGATATTCAAAAGTTTATTTTCCAACGGCAGATACATTGTTAATGACCACTAATACGGTCGATTTTCCTGACCATTCTATTACTGAGGCATAGTATCGGCGGCCACTTTACCCTCTATCATCGCCCCCTGAATACTAGGTCTGAGCGCTGATACAAAAATGGCGGCTGCCGATTTTTTTAACGTATGCACGATCCCATAAATTTAGAAGGTATTTTAGTATTTTATAAAAGATTTCATTGACCTCGTTTAATCTCAGAAAAATAAAGCGGAAAAAATCTTCTTAAAAGTATTGGTACCAAAGCTCAAGGGACCGTACACACGTTGAAAAAAATGCGCCTTCGGGAGCCGCCATTTTTATGTCCGTGCTCGGGCCTAGTATTCAGGGAGCGGTGCCTCTATGAAGGGGTGGATATTTACATCAGTGAGTCACCCGGGAATTGAACACGTGCCTTCACCTTGGCAGGTATCTCCACTACCGACCACGCTGCCGGACGCTCGAATAGTCGAAAGTAAATTATTACCTTTACAGTGGCGAAGCCAGGGTTGGGATTCAGAGGCATTGGATACCACTTTTTTCTAAGAGTTTTCTTCTCTTTATTTAATCGAAAATTTCTTGCAATTAAATTATACGAATTTCTCTATATTAAAATTTTGGTTTATTGAGGTTTAAAACCCCCACCATGGCTGAGCCACTGACCTTCAGAACAACGTCCACTGCAAGAACTACTACGATTAATAAAGAACGATTAATAAAGAGGAATTGGCACATACTCAAAATGGTAGAGCTTCAACTGTAACCAGTTTCGCAGTTGCTCAATACCGCAGGAACAAGCTTCCATCATAAATGCAAATAACAATTTTCTCTTTTAAATGCGAGACTGGCGCAAAATTTCAGTAATACTTATGACCAAAAACAAATATTTATTTTTATTGGTAGAAGTTTACTTAGGCGGTAGTCAGGCCCTATGTGACAACATAAACAATCTCCTGCCAGTGTCAGCGAAAGAAATTATAATACCCTACACAAGTAAAAACGTATAGAAATTTTTACCATACTTCTGAGATAAAATTTGCTCGAATAAGTTGCTAAAATAAGGCGAAACTTTCTAATCAAATTCGGCAGTAATCAGGAACTATTGTTCGGATGCAAAACAGCCGCCATCTTATGACAAACGTCTAAGTTACTTCCCTAATAAATTCCGTTTTAATTCATAGTTTTTCTTATTTAAAATTTTAATATTATCTAACAGGGTTCACAGAATTCTACTCCAAAATTGTAACAGTTTTTTAACAGCTGAAAAATACTGCAAATTCTGTGAATAAACGCTGCAGGCGGTTTGGAAGTCTGTGTTTAAAAAATTAAAATTTCTTATCATTAATAGTGGTGCCAGACTTCTTGAAAATGCCAAAGAGTATGAGAACATAGCCAGGGTTCGTACGCTTCAAGGAATTTTTACCAGAATTTTCGTAAAATAATATTTGGCTTATTTAATAAAAAAAAGTCTATCTTCAGATATAGCGACCAGTACTTTACATAATTTCTGGTACTAAAACACCAAAAATCCCCTGAACCCCCTGATGCGTACGAACCCTGATAGTCTAGTATAGAATTGAAAGAAAAACTTTGATAAAATAATGTAGTATTTTTATTTAAAGGCTCAAAAATGCATTAAAAAATATGCATACATTTCAAATCCACTCTTTGTTTCGGTATAATATTCAATTGTCATATCCTTAAGAAGCTCTACAAAATAATGTTGCGTACTTCCGAAAACAATTTGACAAATGCTATTGAATAACTTTTAGTTACAAGCAATTAATTTCAGTTAAATCAAATACAGAGGAAGGTCTAATTTTTCAACTTTAGTAAAAATTAAGCGATGTCCAATATAACTGAGTTTGAGACAGAAAGTCATTATTTCATGACATGCGGAACGGAATTTAACGGAAGATTAGACTGTTCTGTCTAATTAAAACGTACAGCTGGTCGAACGTTTGTAACTGTGAAAGTGAATTGCATTTAAAATATTATCATAATGCAGTAGAAATTTCTTTGAAAATACTTAGCTTAACCACTTAACTCCTTCTTTTATTTTACTAATTTGTTTCTAAAAGTATCATTTATTTTAGTCATCATAAACTAAGTAGCAGAATCATATGAATAAAATACAACTGCTTCTTTATATTACTCTAAAAATTTCTGTCATTAAATAAAGGGAAGCCGCTATAATCTACTATTCTGAAATAACGGTACTCAAATAATCTACGCAAAGAAATAAGTAGGCAACTCCGGGAGAGTCGCCGCATACGGGATAGATGCCGCACTCCTTGTGTTTCTTGTAATTATCGATAGATGGTCGTCAAACGCACAGTATAGGTGCGCAATGAGATTATTTTAACCAGTGCATAGCGTAAATCCCATTTAGATGTTTACTTGTAGAAGTACAATACTTAATTTGACGTAAGTGCATGATTTCACTGTCCAAACTTCTAAGCACGTTATGTTTAAATACTTTTCATACACTAATTACTACATGCATGCATGATTTCGAAGTCAAAACTAAGTGTAGCGTTTGTAAGTACTGTGTGTATGGTTACGCCATTTCCCTTAGCGATGGCAGGTAACTGTGATGGCCGACGTCCGCACCATGCAAAATGGGATACATGCCGCACTTCTATTCCGGTATACATGCCGCAGTTTCTTTTTTACGGGATGATTAAGTGTTATTAACTTTTCCTTTTCTTTTTGCACAGACTAACCATGTTAGGCATGTTATCAAGTTTACGAGAACCAAAGGAGAAAAAGGGGAAAATAAAAAGTAAGAAGGGTAAGAAAGATGCAAGTCAAGATGATAATAATGAAAAATTGGATTACGCGTAACGCAGACGTTCTTTGCAAGGAATGTTTAGAAAACTACTCCAAAAAAGAGGATGTGTAATTGGCTTCGTTGCGTCATGTGTTTAAATGTAGTTTAAATGTAGATTTTCGACACTTTTTCTGTACATTGTAGTCGAAAAAACAGGTCTCTTAACCCATTCGGGACCATAGGTGCATGTAAGCACCTTCATAAAGAGCTTACAAAATTTGTTTCTGGCACCAGTAAAAAAGAAAAGTAATATTTGCTTTGTTTAATAAGAGCATTTTTTATAATTATTTAAGTAAAGGTAGCTTCTTTTAAAAAAGTGGTACCAACCGAATAAAATTTGTGTAAAAGCCACCGGTTCCGGTTGGGTTAACAAATAAATTATGTAAACACAATTTTACTTTTTTTTCACTTTCTAATACACTGATGTTACGTTGTTGCTGAAATAACAATTAAAATTTAATATAAAAAAATAAGTCGATAATTTTAATAGTGAAAGTAGGCAACAATTATTAATTGGAATGTACTAATACGTTTCATTGTACTCATTTAGTTTCATTTTGTTATTACATCGTTAATTATAGTCCAGATATGAATATTTTTTAAAAATATTTTTATTTATAATTTCATTCTGTTCTTATTACAAGCGCGGCATAACTACCGCACAAGAGCGGCGTCTCAGCTTGAATGTACGGGTGACGCGCCGCTGTGTAATGATTTAGAAAAAAATTGTTAAAAAGTATTAATAATTTGTTTTAAATTTTTTGTCGCAGAACACGCGTTGTATATTTAACATTAAATAGCACAGCAAGATTTTTTTTATTTTATGTCCACCATGGGACTTAAATGCACGACTTCAAAAAAATGTGCGGCATGAATCCCGGAATTACCCTACCTTTAGAACATCTAGTAATTCGTCTCCTTTAAGAAGAACGGAGCACGGGCAAATTAACCCTCCACTTACCAGGCGGGTCCAATAGACCCGACAAGTACATTCAAAATATTTATTCAAACTAGAAATTTCTTTAAAATAAACTAAATATATAAAGCAGACAGGTTAAACAAATACAGTGCGAAGCAAAAGTTTAGACAATGATCCATTATGATTCTGTACTGAGAAGTATGAAACTAATTGTTGTAACTCAACTGTCATATATTACTGGGGAATTATCCTTCATTCACAAGCAATAAATTTTAAATTATACACATTACATAATATATAATGACAAAAAAAACAAAAAACAAATTTAACATTGTGGCAAAAGTATAGACAATCTGTCTGTTAACAGAAAAATATCCATAAATTAAAATCGAGCTGCACCTACATTGTCTGCTATTAATGCAAAAATGTGACTTTTCATCAAAATAATAAATCCCGCATCACTTGGGGGTCTATTTCGTACCAAACACATTCAAAAGCAGATCGAAGTTCATTTACAGAGGAGTATTGCCAAAAAATTGCTTAAACCATATGAGATATGATACCACAAAAGTTTCCGATTGTGTTCAGATCAGGGCTACACGCGGGCCAGTCGAGAACAGTAAAATTTTGAAAGTTAAACCATTTTTTTATTTGTATGCAACATGAATAGACTCATTATTTTGCTCGAATGCATACTTTGGAAGAGCTAAAAGTTCACCAAATGGCTGTAAATTGTTTTCCAATGTATGTATGTTGCCTTACGCTGCTTGGCGACCATTGAGAAACTCCAGAGATACTTGAGAATCAAAAGAAAGTGAGGCCCAGATCATTAACCCTTTCGACGGCAAAGGACACCTAATTTTAATTCCAAAAGTGACAAACGGCACCAAGAATATTTAATTAAAATTTTCCTTTTTTAATATACGTGAGAATAAGCAATTTCCTATTTTCTAAAAACTTCGTTTATAAATTCTGGTGTCAGCCCATTATTTCATCAGTTTATAAACAGAATTACTCCGCGACAGGAAATGGGTCAATTTGTTGTGAGATTTCAAGGCTGGTTGTTTTATCATTTTCATGTAAACTAATTTACATTTTTCTTTAATTCATCTACGAAAGTATCCCTTGACACAGAAAGCTCTGACTCACTTTTAATGCGATTGGCAATCATCATTTGTCTAGATGCCAGTTTATGGATCCTTCTATAATCTCGTTTTCTGGCCACACGAAGCCTTCCAGATCTAAGTTTTGCTTTGAAAAAATCACCCGTAGACAGTACTTGATAGACAGACTTCTTTGGATCATTCAAAGTAGCTGAAATTTCTGAAACAGTCTTCCCTTTCGATTTCAGCTTCCATGCTTTAATTACTTCATCTGATTGAAAATTTATAGCTCGCGGCATCTTCACTAACAGATACTATCGCGAGGTGCACTTAAATACTTCATGCATGTGACGTCATAAGTTTGAAATTTGCGTTCTTCCGTGAACAGTTGTCAAAAACCACAAATGTGTTTAAACTTTTGCAATATGCAAATTTCACTTTTTTCAGTTTAATTAAATAATATCCTACATTAAAACCGCTATTTCTGTCCTAAAACGTTTAATATATATTTAAAAATAAGTACAGCCATTTGTATAACCCAAGTGTTCGTATTTTTTATTTAAAGGTTAAATATCACCAGTGTCTAAACTTTTGCTGAGGACTGTAAGCCAAATAGTTTTAACGTCTTCGCTCCCTGGGTCCCCAAATGAGGATCTTCGTTTTGTCCCATTTTATTAATGGTACTCGGACATAATTACAATTTCGATATCAGAATAATATGTTTCGAAGTCTAAGATTCGAACTAATGCAAATAAAATAAAAATCTTGCTCTGAAGTCAAATGGGAGAACAAATAAAAAAATAATAATACTGCAATAATGCTAAGTAACAAAGAGGTTAAATAAAAATTTTGGTGTAGTATATCTTTATAGAATTTGAGTAAAATTTCCGGTAGTTCTAGGGTTAAGCAAACTAAAAAAAAAAAAAAAAAAAAACGGAGTTATTAATTAAGAGGAGGCAACCTACAGTGTAGAGTCTACCAGATGCGATTGAAGTAACTGAGGAGGTTGCCACAAGATGGCAGCTGATATTTTACATCGTGTCAGCAGTTTCTGATTACCGCCGACGAGGACTCTCTCCAGTAAATTTTGAATGGAAAACATACCGTTATTTTAGTTGCTTATTTCCTGCAAATTTTCTCTCACAAATATGGTTCAAATTTCTATTAGTTTTACCGGTGGAAGTTGGCACGGGTATTATAATCTCTTTCACTGATACTGACAGGAGGTTGTTTAGGTTTTCAAAATTTGGTGGAAACGTAGGGTCTGACTACCGCCGAAATAACTTTCACCAGTCAAAATAAATGTTTGTTTTTAGAATGGAGTTATGAATAAAGAGGAGGAGACATATAGCGTACTGTATACCAGTTGCGAGTGAAGTAACTGAGGAGGTTGTCACAAGATGGCGGCTGCTTTTTTAAAAATCTTATCTTCAGTTTCTGATTACAGACGGGTCAAACGTCCCACCAGAAAAATTATACAGAAAATTTCATCTTATTTAAGCGTCTTATTCATGTAACTTTTTACTCACAAATGTCGCAAAAATTTCTATTTGCTCTTACTGGTGTCAGTTTGATTTGTAAAACTGTCACTTTGTTACCCTTGTTGTCACAATATGGCGGAAACTCCAAAGTAAACTTCTACCAGTAAAAATGAGAATCTGTTTCTACCATTATTTTTGACTGAAAATTTCTCAATAATAAGGCGCTTAAATAAGGAGAAATTTTCTATAAAAATTTACTGGTGGAAATTTCCACCGGTGGTAAACAACCCCTGCCATAGCGGTTACAGTTGAAGCTTCACTATTTTAAGGATATGTCAGTTCCTCTTTATTAATAGTTCCATGGTTTTTGGCCATAGTTCTGACTGAAATTCGACATTCATAAGGCGTTTAAATAAGAAAATTTCTATTCACGTTAACAGGTTTAAGTTGGCTCGACGGTAATGAGCCACCGCGAAAGCAGTTACCGTTGAAGCTTCACCATTTTGAAGACATGTCAATTCCTCTTTATTCATAGTTCCATTCCAAAAATAAAGGACTCCTCACGGGTAAACCGTTTGAGCGGTTACAAAATCTGTATTTTAAAATACCAAGTTGGAAATTGCTCGTCAAACGTGGCAAATGAGGTGCGTTCGTACTATAACTAGTTTTATAATTATTTTTTGCACCCCATATTGTACTGAATATATATATATTTTAACTTCATAAGTGCATAGTCTGAAACATCATTAAAATTCACTTGCAATATTTTTTTCCCATTGGCCGTAATGCAACGGAAAACTTTTGACTGTCCCTGTAATTAAACTATACATCTGATTTTCATAAAATTTGAAATGGCTCGACAAAATTTTGCAACAATTATATATTTAAAATTTCAGACCATTCGGAAGGCTGTAACAGCATTAAAATGGATTTGCAATAATTTTTTCCATTGGCCGTAATGTAAAGAAAAACTTTTGACTGTTCCTGTAATTAAACTATACATCTGATTTTCATAAAATTTGAAATGGCTCGACAAAATTTTGCAACAATCATATATTTAAAATTTCAGACCATTCGGTTGGGTAGTTTTTGCTCTGTTATATGCGGACAGACAGACGGACGGACGGACGGACTGAACGACAACTATATGTGCTACGTATTTAATATAATTACGAACGCACCTAAAAATGGAAGAAACGCTTTGTTTCATGGGTTTAACTACAATTTATTCAAGCGTAATAGGTAATTCAAAGAAACATTTTTAGAACCAGAAGTATTAATAAAATGTAATATTGTTCTGTCGAACTTATTTTACTTCCTTTATTAGATAAAAAATTCTTGTTCAACATATGTATGTTTAAGTATGTTACACACCGGAATATAGTAGAACGTGAAAGTAAATCATCGACATAAAAAGAACTAAGCATTGCCAATATATTTTTTCTAATTTATTGAGGCAATCCCTTTACTAACATGCTAGAGTGATCAAATGAAATTTTCAGATTTAACATCCATTATAGGATCCCCACGGATCCCTAAATTCGCGTACCACTATTTAGAAATAGTTATCTTAGCCTTATTTAATCGCAGAAATTCTGTTATTAAATAAAGCGATTATAACTATTCGGAAATAGTGGTACTCATATTAATGGATTAAATAAAATTTTGTTTGTGGTAAGTGTTTCTATTTTTTTGGTCAACACTCAGAATTCGTACGTTTCAGGGCATTTTTCAGAGAAAGTATCAGTATTTTTAATAGGAAAATAAATCTAGGCTGAACTAAAGGTGAAGATTCCCAAAATTTTTAAGGAGTCAGTGGCTCCTAAACTCAAAAAATCCAGTCGCCAGATTGCGGAAAAAATCGCATAAAAGCAGTAACGTTTATAAGGGAAAAAAACTCAGGAATTCAAAGTGAAAAATAATTTGTTTAATATATACACATGTAAAACGAAACATAGACTAAATATATCAAATGTGTACATTTAATTTAATCACAAAATTCTTTTAATTTGGGTATAAATTAAGTGTAATATAAATTTTAAACTACGTACAGTTTATTACGTACTATGTACAGTAAATTTTAAACTATATAAGTTGAGCAAGATAGAGGTTAAAGAAATATGCATAAGCTAAGCAATCACGGTAGAGGAGAATATTAGGAATATTAGGAATTTTTTATTTTCATTTTATTCTACAAGAGTACATGTAAAAAAAAAATATAATTCAAATACTCGTTTTTGAAGAACACGCAAGAAAAATTACCTTTAAAATTTTTTTTATCACACACTATCATATTACAGGGGTGATTCTGTTTCGAATTTTCTGAAAATGTAAGGCATTCGGTTCTGGAAATTCGGACATAAAAAATATCGCGAATTTCGACAAATGGTCGCCGAAAAAATCAATTTCGTCAATCATTCGCAGAGAAAATATCCAATTTCGCCAAAGGGTCGAGAAAAAAACGCGAATTTCGTCAAAGGATAGCAAAAACCCCCAGAAAATTTCGTCAAAGAATTGCGAAAATCCGGAATTTCGTCAGAGGATCGCGGAAAAAATTCGAATTTCATCAAAGAATTCCGAAAAAATCTCGCAAATTTTGTCGAATGTTCACGAAAAAACCCCCCACTAATTTCATCAAAGGATCCCGGAAAAAAACGCTAACTTTGTCAAAGAATAGCAAAAACAACGTGAATTTGCCAAAAGATTGCAGAATTTTCCCAAAGAATCGTAAAAAACCTGCCACAAATTTCGTGAAAATGATCGCGAACAAAATGGGCGATATTCCCATTTTTTCTTCGACCAGTTGACGAAATTCAATTCTTTCTATTGTTGATATTTGCGGTTTTTTCCGGGATGGAATGATGGAATTTGCCTTTTTGTTTTTCCCGCTCTCCTTTGGCCGATTGCAAACTCGTGTTTTTTTTTTTTTTTTTTTTTTTTTTCTATCGACCGCTTGACGAAAATCGTGGTTTTTTTTTCTATCGACCGATTGACAAAAATCATGTTTTTTTCTATCGACCGATTGGCGAAAATCACGGTTTATTTCACGACAGATTGACAATATCTGCAGTTTTATTTCGTGAACGATTGATGAAATTCATGGTTTTATTTAGCTAGCGATCGACGAAATTTGTCGGATTTTTCCATGACAGTTTTTACAAAGTTCATGATTGATCGAGGAAATTCCCGATTTTTTTTCATGACTGATAGACGAATTGATTTTGCGGAAATCTGCTAAATAAATAAATAATAATTCGGGGAATTCTGCTAATTTGTAGAAGCATGGCATGGCGATATATATTGTCTACCTGTAAGAAACTATCTGAATAATCCCAGAGTTACAAATTTAATGAGTGGGGCCCAAACGTATTCTTTTCTCAGCTCAATTTTTTCTGCGCCGCAAGTTAACTGTAATATATCACTGCTGTTGAATTAATTCGCGGCGCACATCAAACGTCATTTTCTCCCCGATCCCGCGAACATCGCAGTTTTTTAGAAGTAAACAATAAATTTATGATTCCGCGGAAATGTGCCGTCCACGTTTAACCATATTTTTTAATTATGGACAATAAGGAAAAAAAGAAAAGAAATGTGGTAAATTTCGCGGGGTTATGGAGGAGACATAATCCGGCGATTGATAAGAAACAAAAATAATCCGAAAATCATTGGGCGAAAAAGGGGCATCCCTATAAATAAGCATGGCGACTTAGACGCCGAAAGTTAGTCGCCAAAGCAAAAACTTTAGTCGCCACGTGGCAACTAGCGATCGTGAATCTGCACCTATAGGCTAAACGTGCAAAATTTCGCCTTATTTAAGATCAGATTTTCTATAAGAAAATACTAGTAATGAAGAATTTCCTGGTCTGGAAATTCCAGGGCCTGTACGAACAGTGAACACTATTTCAGAAATGTTTTATTCGCTTTTTTGAAGCAGAAAACTTTGATTATATAAATAGAAAATTATTTTTCGTGATTAGTGGTCCCAAAAGCAGTTGGCAGCTATGCAATTCTGTATCGAAGCAAATCAAATAGCTACAGTATGGAATCTATGAAACGATTATTATGCATGTTCAATTAATATTGAACGAGACACGTACAATTTCAGTAGGTAGCTAGCTGACAGTGCATACGATGTCACTGACCGATTTACAGAAATTCAAGCACTTGCCTAGATAGCAGAGTTGTGAATAAAGAGGAGGCAACATATAGTGTAGAGCATAGCTGCCAACTTCTACGCTTTTTTGTACCAGAAAAATTTAATAGAAACTTTGCCTTATTTAATATGCAAATTACTGCGATTAAAAAGATAAAATTTACTATTATATTTTTGTGGTACAAAAAAAGTAAGATGTTGGCAGCGATGGTGTAGGGTGTACCTGTTGCGAGTGAAGTAACTGAGGAGGTTCTTATAAGATAGCGGCTGATATTTTACATCGGATCAAGAGTTTCTGATTACACCGAAGCTAACTTCCAGCAGTAAATTTTGAATAGAAAAATTTGCCTTTTTTTAGCGGTTTATTCATGAAATACTTCTCTTATAAATAGGGTGAAAATTTCTTTTCGTTTTCATTGGTAGAGGTTGGTCCTCTGTTATAATCCCTTTCACTGACATTGACAGGAAGTAGTTTAGGTTGTCACAATATGGCGGAAATGCAAGGTCTGTCTACTGCCGAAGTAAACTTCCACCAGTAAAAATAAATATATGCTTTTGTTCACAATTGTGACTGAAATTATGTATTAATAAGGCGTTTAAATAAGGAGAAATTTTTTATTCAAATTTACCGGTGGAAGTTTGCTCCGGCGGTGATGATCTTGTGCAAAACAGGTTGCAGTTGAAGCTTAAGCATTTGGAGGATATGTCAATTCCTCTTTATACATAGTTTCATGGCCTAGATATCATGACATTTCTTAGAAAGCAAATTGATGCTACTGAAGGTTTCGATTAAATAGCTTTTTCTGCAGTAACAGATATGAAGGAAAATTTCGGTTAGGCTAGCAGTACGATAAAATAATAACTGACAATATTCTGATGTTTTTCAAATCAAAGTAGGGTATAACCACCAGTGACGGCCAAATTAAAGAAGTAGTTTTTGTTTTTAGTATATACACTGAAATAGAGGCGTCTTAAATTGAGACACACATGTGACTGAAAAAAAATTTCACTCACTTAAGTGCCTTGATCTAAAAATTCAGACATAATAGATGTCTTAATTTAAGACATATAAGTGTCTTACTATGACCATGGTATAAACGAACCAAGAAATATGTGTGAATTATCCAAGAACCATCTTATTTTAAGACGGTAGTTAAACGTCTTTTTAGTACTATACTTAATAGCCAACCAAAACACTGATTTCTGCACACGTCATCTACGGCGCCTTCATGAGATAGGAACAGAAATAATTATATTTTCAGCGCCATTGCCTGGATTAAAAGAAGGTATGTTAGTCTGATTATTTATTGAACGAAGTCATACAACTTTTACGCTTTTTTGTTACCACTTACCAATTTAACAGAAAATTGTGCATTATTTAATCGGCAGATTTCGTCGATTCAATCAGATACTCCGAGAACTGTTAAACATTTTAGGGAAGGTATTTGAGGCACCCTGAAAATTTTTGCAACACTTCTTTTGTAATGCCTGAATACAAAATCGAATGTCTGGCTGAAGGATCGTTGCACTTAGCCCACCCGTGAATTTTTAAATTTCGAAATTTTTCGTTGCAAAAAAAATCCTTGAGGCATTTGGAAATTTTAATACCTTCAAATTTAGTGTTTAATGTAATGAAAAATATAAAAGCCAGACACTTTAGTCGGCCCAAAAACTGTGCCAGACACGTGTCAAGTGCCATTTTATGACTACCCCAAAAAAGCATTTGAGGCATGCTGAAATTGAGACAGAATAATATTTATGCTTAGAAAAAAATATTTTGAAAATGACAGGCACTTTCTACTTGCCAGACAACAAAGAATGTTAAACGCGAGTGCCAGTAAAGCTGGACTTGCGGTGCCTCGCAGAAGATCCATTTACTGACTTACGATACAAACAAAGCGTAAACCGCGTTGGATCTTAAGATGAATTTCAACTGGATGCGTGCGCAATCACAACAAATCTAACTGTGATAGGCTCTCGCAAGACCACGTGACTGATAACAAGCATGCAGTTGTTCTGAAAATTTTGGAGTATTAATCATGGAAAGTAAAAAAAAAAAAAAAAAAAAAAAATAAATGTAATATTGGCGCCAAAAGCGACGAAAAAAATCACTGTTTTTAGTGAAAAAACGCTACAAAAATTTTGCGAAGTATTGAAAATTCGGCAAAAACATAGGTTAAAATAAAAAGATATTATTGTACAATCCACTGCTAATCTGAAAGAGGGTTATCATAGACATTGCTACAAAAGTTTCATGGCTTTAATGAAGAAATACGGCGACGATAACGCTTCAGGAATATCCAATGTGCCTTTTTCTTCATTACGTATAGTATAATTTTATTTTTATTCCTTATAATAATATATTCACAAATAGCGTAAGACATTCATAGTCCTTGGCTAAAATAAATCTTGTCTATCGGATACATGAAAACAATCTTTGTACGAACTATAGAATGTATTTATGTGTACTATTTATATCTTTTACCTGTATAGCTCAATGCAATAGCTGTAGCATCATCTCGTCTACGAATTTATTACCTACATGACTTTCAATAGTTGCATCAATGAATGTAAAGAAACATTTTACACCAAATATTTTTTTAACATCATATAATTTTAGAAAATTTTAACTAGGAAGGTTTGCATAAGTGCATACCCAGAAAACTTTGTAAACTTTTATGAAAAATACTCTTTAATAAAAAACTTTGTCTACTATTTATACAGAACTAGTTTAAGAAAGTTTAAATTAAATAAATATACTTTTATAACTATGATTTTGTCATACACATTTATATATACATGTAATGAAATTTAACGATCGTGTAATGACGGTTAGTACAAAATTTAAACTGATTAAAATTGCTTCAAACTCAAAGTTAAGGGCCGATTCTGAGCACTGTCGATTTGTCTTCGATAGTGTTAGTGTCGGAGACAACATGAGAAAAGTATATTGTTGTCATAGAAACATCGACTTATTTAATGTCGAAATGTAATGAAATAGTTCTTAATGGGAATTCATCTTAAGATGCAACGCGTTTCATGCCTTGTTTGTATGGTAAGTCAGTAAATGGATCTTCAGCGAGGCACCACAAGTCCAGCTTTACTGGCACTCGCGTTTAACATTCTACTTTGTCTGGCAAGTAGAAAGTGCCAACAAATGTGTGTGTCATTTTCAAAATATTTTTTTCTAATCATAAATATTATTCTGTCTCAATCTCAGCTTGCCTCAAATACCTTTTTTGGGTAGTCATAAAATGGCACTTGAGACGTGTCTGGCACAGTTTTTGGGCCGACTAAAGTGTCTGGCTTTTATATTTTTTATTTCATTAAATACTAAATTTGAAGGTATTAAATTTTCAAAATGCCTCAAGGATATTTTTTTGCGACGAAAATTTTGGAAATTTAAAAATTCACGAATGGGCTAAGTGCCACGATCCTTCAGCCAGACATTCGATTTTGGATTCAGACATTGCAAAAGAAGTGTTACACAAATTTTCACGTTGCTTCAAATACCTACCCTAAAATGTTCAACAGCTCTCCTGCTAAGACAACATTTACTATTAAATTTTAGTAGTGAGACAAAAGCGTAAAAGTTGGCAGCTATGGTTGCATTTAATTTTAATCTTTTATTTCTGTGAGTTTGTATCGTATGAATATCGGTTAAATCGTTTTTAAAAATTAATCTCTTTTTTCGTAGTTTAATGTTAAATTTTTGATTTCACATACGGTTGTCTGTTATATGTTTTCTTCACGTAATGGTATGAAATATAATAGTTTTGACAATTAAATAGAAAGGCTTTAATTCCATTCGCTTGGTCTTTGTGAATAAACGAATAGGTGATAAATAGTTTAACCTTCCTTTCGATACGGTGATGTGAAATATTTTAATTTGTCCTTGCTCAAAAACAAAATGTGCAACATGTGTTTGAAAAGCTGAATGTTTCATGCCTCTATCCATGGGAGATAAAAATACATTAAATTGAAGTCGTTTGAAACTGTTTATTCTATGTTGTATTTCTTCTGTTTTTTACTGTTTACTGATTATAAACACTTGCAGTATTTGACATCAGTATTTATTTTGTTTTTTGTTATTATTATTATTTTGGCACTAAATATGGTATTCATATAATTATGCTAGTAGGAAAGTTTTCAGCTTGAAAAAAAGCATTAATACTGTGAAAATTTTCTTTACATATTACAGTTTTTAATCTTAGAACTGAAACTTTTTAAAGATTTTTTCTTATTATTGATATTTTAATTAATTATTGAAAATCGTAAATTTTTATATCCAATGTTTCAGATTTAACCATTTCAGGGGCTGTGGTATGTTTATGAAACCACTCAATTTTGATTCCCAAACGCCACATTGGCACAAGAATTTTGGTAAAATATTTTACATTTAATAAGTATTTGAAATATAACCTTTTTCTTTTTTCGAAATAAATTTGTTGGTAAATACCGATGCAATTCAGAATTGAAAATGCTTTGCCCCTGAAAGGGTTAACACATTCACGATGGGAAACGAGAATTCTCGTTTTCATTAAAAAACATCATTGACTAAGGCCGTGGCTTCTACCTTACAGAAAATGCATTTATATAATGTTGTCCACATTTTTTTAGATTGTAAGATATTTTATATTAAATTCGTAAATATATTTATCGATGCATTAAATTGGGAAACCTATCTAGAACACCAATTTACAAAGACTTTTATGACAGGGAAGAGCTTCTACTGTTTTAGAATTAAGATTTGATCAAAATTGCTCGTCTTCAATATATTAACATTAACCAAATTTCTAAAAATAATAAGAATTTTTAATATCATACCGTAAGATTTTTGAAACATTAACCCCTTCGTGACGAGAGCCTTTTGCTTAACTTTTAATCTTTCTTCCTTGGTTTTTTAAAACAGAAATTTTTTAAAAATTGAATCATGAAAATGTTCTGATTAAATAAGATAAACTTTGATGTAAATAACTGGTGGAAATAATGGAGGATTCTGAGCACCGTAAGTGGCACGTATACCGTTCGCTCGTTCCCAAGGGGTTAAACAAACGCAGAGGCAATTTTTTCATTTGTTACAGTTTATGTTGTGGTTTAAAAGTGTAATTATAAAGTATTAATTAATATTTTTTGTGTTTTTAAATTGGTATATTAATTTTTAAATTTATATGTAAGCATTTTTCTGCGATATTTTGTTCATGATTTAAAAATTTCAAAATTGAGTAATATCAGAAACAGTTATTAAATTTTCTCTATTGCAATCGCATTTGCAACGTTTCTGATACAAGTAATTATTGACACTAAAAAATTAATCATGATAATTTAGGCATAAATAAAAAGTTGTTTATGCCTGTTATGAAGTTTCTGGATAAAACTGTTTAGTAAATATTTTTAAAAGTTCATATTTACTTATATAATACAGGATTGAATACATTTTTAAGTGATTAATAACCATTTTTTTATATTCAATTTTTTTTTACAAACATTTAAGAACAGTAGATCATATACTGTCATTTCTTTTCCTGTTATTTCTTCTTATTTTTTTCTATTTCCTGGATAAATCTTTTCTTATCAAAGATATAAAAACTATTTAACTCATATCATCGGTACCATGTCAAAATCATGGAACTATTAACCGTCCTACCCTGAATGGGTCTAATCGACCCATTTCTATAATTCATTTCATTCGATTCGAACCAGAAATATTTTAATAAAGTAAGATAAATAAAAGGCACCGAAAACTAACATAAATAAATACATTAAATAGATTATAAAGGAATTTCTGATATGAAATGTTTTTATTAATGTTGAGTAAAATTTCAACAGGGTAGGAAGGTTAATAAAGAGGAACTGACATATCATTAGAATAGCGAAGCTTCAACTGTAACCGCTTTCGCAGGGGTTGACTGTCGCCGGTGGAAAATTCCACCAGTAAATTTATATAGAAATTTTCTCCTTAAACGCCTTATTAATGCAGTGGTGGAAAATTGGCGCAGAGGCGGAGCCTATTGACACAATGGAGTTATGAATAAAGAGGAGGTGGCATATAGTGTACTGTCTACCAGTTGCGAGTGAAGTAACTGAGGAGGTTGTCATAAGATGGCGGCTGTTTATTTTTAAATCGCATCAAACCAGTAAAATTGAGAAGAAAATTTCGTCTTATTTAAGCATCTTATTCATGGAATTTTTTCCTCACAAATGGGGCCAAAATTTTTATTTTTTCTTACTGGTGTCAGTTTGCTTTGTAAAACTGTCAGTTTTTTGCCCTGGTTGTCACAATATGGCAGAAACGCAGGGTGTGACTACCGCCAAAGTAAACTTCTACCAGTAAAAATAAAAATCTGTTTCTACCATTATTTATGACTGAAATTTTGCAATAACAAGGCGTTTAAATAAACAGAAACTTTCTAAATAAATTTACTGGTGGAAGTTTCCTCCGGCGGTAAATAAACTCTGCGACAACGGTTACAGTTGAAGCTTCACTATTTTAAGGATACATCAGTTCCTCTTTATTAATAGTTCCATGATTGACACCACTAAATTTTTATGGTATTATTCAGTTTAATAAAAACTCAGAAATTTGATCATTAGATAAGAGCCAAAATACTACTATAATTTAGCGGTGTCGATAGGCTCCACCTCTGCGCCAATTTTCCACCACTGTTAATGCAGAATTTCAGTCTTAAAGTATGGTAGAAACAGATTTTCATTTTTACTGGTAGAAGTTTACTTTGACGGAATTCAGGCCTTGTGTTTTCGCCATATTGTGACAACCAGCGAAACACACTGACTGTTTTACCATGCAAACCGATACCAGTAAAAGCAAATAGAAAATTTTACCATATTTGTGAAATTTTTTTTCAAGAATAAGACGCCTAAATAAGACGAAGTTTTCTATTCAATTTTACTGGTGGGAAGTCTGCCCGGTATTCATGAGAAACTGTTGATCCGATTTAAAAAAAAGCAGTCGCCATCTTGTGACAACCTCCTCCGTTAATTCACTCACAACTGGTAGACATTACACTATATGTCTCCTACTCTTTATTCATAACTCCATTCTCAAAATATCCAATATGAAAACAGTGGGCTACTTTTTTAAAATTGAGATTTCTTGATTGGAACCACTTTCTTGAAATAGTAAATTTACAGCGTCTAGAATATACAGGGTGTTCCTTTAAAGGGGTCCAATATTAATAGGGGTAATAGAGGAGATCACACGGAGCATAAATCAGTATATAATGCCTGGCCGGATCTCAATAATTTTCAAGTTACAGCAAATAGAATGAAAAATCGGAAATTTGTAAAAAAACCCTCATTGCTAAACTATCGATAATGCTACATAAAAACGAAGCACATATTTAGAAAGAGCAGAAGAAATCCTACGAAATGACATAAGTTATTTTAGAATATTGAGAATTAATGGCGAGTTACAAGCTCTGAAACAGTGAAAAAATACAAAATCAAATATTTAGCAAAATAGTTAATCGTTAATTCCAAAAATGCAACTCTACCTACATCAAGGAAAATGTTATAAAATTTGCTCCATTCCGAAAGCTTTCAAAGAAGCTGACAATAAACCATATCAGTTTAATTGTATGGGAGAAATCAAGCAGTTCCCTAGTTACAACTCTGTACTGTTGCACGCTCGGAAAGGGCGAAACTCCGCCCATGACGATTGTAAACACCCCGTTTTAATATCTTTCAATTATACATTTCTGATCAACCTCTATTAATACCCTTTCATTATTCAGTCTGGTCAAGTGAATGACATATTGTGCAGCTCTCGCCTTGTCTTAAAGCAAACTCCGTGACTGCTGCGTTTCCTCCATGAACTTTCAGGATGATGAAGAAGAAGTACTTTTTATGCAAATTTTCTATGTGTATAGGAAGAAAAGTGTAATAAAACAGCAGTCATCAGTGGGCGTTATGTTAAAGGGAGGCTGTTGTAAGTGGGATTGTAGTAAGTTGATGTATAATAATTATGCCGGAATACTCTAACGAAGAATATGCGGACATGCATCTTATGTACGGGCAAGCTCATGGAAATGCATGTCTAGCACAGCGCATGTACCGTGAGCAATTTCCAAAGAGACGTTGCCCAAGTTCGAAACTCTTCATAAAAATCGATAGACGATTACGGGAGACTGGATCGTTTAATACAGCAAGCATTGATGCAGGGAAACCTCGACATGTACGAACACCTGCAATGGAAGAAGATGTACTGAATATTTTTAAAGATAACCCCTCCACGAGTACACGAGCTGCTGCGTCTGAAGTCGGTGTTTCTCACCAAAGTGTGTGGCGTGTTCTGCGTGCAGAAAACATGCACCCCTTTCATGTGCAGCGGGTACAACTGTTATCAGTAACAGATTGTGCTCAGCGGACAGAATTCGTACGCTGGTTGCTTAATGTAACAGAAAATAATCCACAATTTCTGGAAAATATTTTATTTACTGATGAAGCAACATTTACGAGAGAGGGCGTGGTAAACACGCACAATATGCACACATGGTCATATACAAATCCGCACACTGTTTTCCCGTCGAACGCACAACAAAAGTTCAGTGTGAACATATGGGCAGGTGTCCTCGGCGATTATCTCATAGGACCATATTTACTCCCAGATGTACTCAATGGCAGTACGTACTTGGTTTTCCTACGGGATATCTTACCGCAGTTACTGCAAAATGTGCCAGCAACATTGCGCCACAATATGTGGTTTATGCACGATGGCGCACCGGCACATTTTTTCATAGGTGTTCGCAATCACCTCAATTCAACATATCCTGGGAAATGGATTGGACGCAGTGGACCTGTTGCTTGGCCTGCACGCTCTCCAGACCTCAATCCGTTAGACTTTTTTGTTTGGGGACACCTTAAATCGCTGGTGTATGAAATGCCTGTGGATACACCGGAGGATTTACTAGCGCGAATCGTTGTCGCTGCAGGAGACATTCCCAACTCCGTCGGAGTTTTTCGGCGTGTTCGCCAATCTTTACGACGTCGCTGTCGGCTGTGCGATTCTGTTAATGGGCGCAACTTCGAACACCTATTATAATAATGTCCGTTCGTCTGCCTTCCGACATTGAACTGTGCAGCGCAGGCCAGAAGACTATGCTTCACATATGTCATAAAGTACGTGGAATGTAATTCTTTATTTGTTATTTTTCTTTTATTTTCAACACTTTTTGGCACAGTATTTTGTAAGTCACAGACTGTGGTGTACTCAAATTGTAAATTACAAAGTTTGTATGAATTAATTTAAAATTTAGTGTCTTTTTAAAATTTATAATTAATAAAATTATTATGCTATTTGTTATTATTATTTCCTATCATAAATTATGATGCACATATACATACAATAATTGTCCATGTAAAACATGTACTGAAACTTCTTGCATAGTTACAAATCGCAATATTTTTATTATTTCCGAATTTTCACCACCAGTTTAATTTTAAAGAATTTAACTTAAGCTTTATATCAATAAAAGACCACTTTAAAATGTAGACTATTATCGTAAAGTTATTTTGGTTCATTCAACTCTTGAATAATTAAAAATGTTGCATCTCAGAAGAAGCATGATCGAAAATGTATAGTTGAGAATAATTAAAAAGGCGGTGTTTCCAATCGTGATGGGCGGAGTTTAACCTTTGCTAGTGTCAAAGAAAGCGGAGTTGTAACTAAGAAACTGATTAATTTCTCTCACACAATTAAACCGATATGGTTCATTGTAAGCATTTTCGAAAGTTTTCGGAATGGACCAAATTTTACTACATTTTCCTTGTTGTAGCTAGAGTTGTCTTTTTGGAATTAACGATTAACTATTTTGATGTATATTGGATTTCGTACTTTTTTCACTGTTTCAGGGCTTGTAGCTCGTCAATAAATATTGCTATTTTAATACAATTGATGTCATTTTGTAGTTTTTTTTCTGCTCTTTCTAAATATGTGCTTCGGTTTTATGTAGCATTATCGATAGTTTAGCAATGAGGGTTCTTTTACAATTTTCCGATTTTTCATTCTATTTGCTGTAACTTGAAAACTATTGAGATCCGACCAGGCTTTATATACTGATTTATGCTCCATGTGATCTCCTCTATTACCCCTATTAATATTGGACCCCTTTAACGGAACACCCTGTATAGTGTAGAAATCGTCTATCCCAGGAATACTTAAAAAAGTGCTCAAATATTGGATCCCTTAAATGTCAAACGATGCTGAAATACAATGAGTACGATCACAGCGGCATCTGAAGGATATTTCTAAAACTACAAGGCGATTTGGTCTAGACGCTGTTTTAATAGGATGGTTACTTTAAAATTTGAAAGTTCGACGCGTCAGACTGCAGCTGCGCATTACGATGTTGACCGTGCAACAAAAAGCTCCGAAAAAGCCGCTGTACACTGACTATTGACTTTGACTCCACATACCAAATCACGCACTGTGCTTTTTGTTGCACGGTCAGCATCGTACTGAGCAGCTGCAATCTGGCGCGTCGGCTGACCTTGACGACTGCGCAACTAATCCGCACATAAAACAGACACGCAAATGAATTTTGGTGAACTAAAACCAAACTTGCGTTCACCAGTTATCGTGTAGAGAAAGAATTACTCATTTAACGTAAAAGGTTTCGATGTCATGATTTTTTTAAATCTAGACATTATTTTTCGATGACCCTGTATTTTTCTTTTAAACATATTCCTTACTCATCTTTAACATTTTCACCCACTATTGCTGAAAAATGGATATCAGTACTATGCTTACTTATGAAACAACATGCTATAAGTCATATTTATTTTTTTATTCTTATAAACTTTGTATCTTATGAATATCGTCGGCACCATGACAAACTATCCAATATAAAAACAGTGAGCTACTTTTATTAAATTCAGATTTCTTGATTGGCACCACTTTTCTGAAATAGTAAAATTCCCCTGGTTTTCGCCTTAATTAATGTGTCATTATTTAAAGTTAAGTAAGGTGAATTTTACTACAGCGTCTAGAATATATAGTGTGGAAATCTGCTATCCAAGCAGCGCTAGAAAGCTATATCCTTTAAATGTGCAATGATGCTGAGATCCAGGGAGCCGATCGCAGCGACATCTGCGATATACTTTCAAATTTTAAAGTAACCATCCTATTAAAACAGCGTCTAGACCAAATCGCCTTGGAGTTTTAGAAATATCTTTCAGATGTCGCTGTGATCGTACTCATTGTATTTCAGCATCGTTTGACATTTAAGGGATCCAATATTTGAGCACTTTTTTAAGTATTACTGGGATAGCCGATTTCTACACTATATATTCTAGACGCTGTAATTTTACTATTTCAAGAAAGTGGTTCCAATCAAGAAATCTCAATTTTAAAAAAGTAGCCCACTGTTTTCATATTGGATATTTTGAGAATGGAGTTATGAATAAAGAGGAGGAGACATATAGTGTAATGTCTACCAGTTGTGAGGGAATTAACGGAGGAGGTTGTCACAAGATGGCGACTGCTTTCTTTTAAATAGGATCAACAGTTTCTCATGAATGCCGGGCAGACTTCCCACCAGTAAAATTGAATAGAAAACTTCGTCTTATTTAGGCGTCTTATTCTTGAAAAAAAAAAAATTCACAAATATGGTAAAATTTTTATTTGCTTTTACTGGTGTCGGTTTGCATGGTAAAACAGTCAGTGTGTTTCGCTGGTTGTCACAATATGGCGAAAACACAAGGCCTGAATTCCGCCAAAGTAAACTTCTACCAGTAAAAATGAAAATCTGTTTCTACCATAGTTTATGACTGAAATTCTGCATTAATAAGGCATTTAAGGAGAAAATTTCTATATAAATTTACTGGTGGAATTTTCCACCGGCGACAGTCAACCCCTGCGAAAGCGGTTACAGTTGAAGCTTCGATATTCTAACGATATGTCATTTCCTCTTTATTAACCTTCCTACACTGTTGAAATTTTACTCAACATTAATAAAAACATTTCACATCAGAAATTCCTTTATAATCTATTTAATGTATTTATTTATGTTAGTTTTCGGTGCCTTTTATTTATCTTACTTTATTAAAATATTTCTGGTTCGAATCGAATGAAATGAATTATAGAAATGGATCGATTAGACCCATTCAGGGTAGGAAGGTTAATAGTTCCATGATTTTGACATGGTACCGATGATATGTGTTAAATAGTTTTTATATCTTTGATAAGAAAAGATTTATCCAGGAAATAGAAAAAAAGAAGATGAAATAACAGGAAAAGAAATGATAGTATATGATGTACTGTTCTTAAATGTTTGAAAAAAAAATTTGAATATAAAAAAATGGTTAATAATCACTTAAAAATGTATTCAATCCTGTATTATATAAGTAAATATGAACTTTTAAAAATATTTACTAAACAGTTTTATCCAGAAACTTCATAACAGGCATAAGCAACTTTTTATTTATGCCTAAATTATCATGA
Organism: Maratus speciosus; assembly: GCA_963932465.1. Lineage (NCBI taxonomy): Eukaryota > Metazoa > Arthropoda > Arachnida > Araneae > Salticidae > Maratus > Maratus speciosus. The sequence continues at coordinate 443,667,984 of OZ010787.1, forward strand.
TTAATTTTTTAGTGTCAATAATTACTTGTATCAGAAACGTTGCATATGCGATTGCAATAGAGGAAATTTAATAACTGTTTCTGATATTACTCAATTTTGAAAATTTTAAATCATGAACAAAATATCGCAGAAAAATGCTTACATATAAATTAAAAAATTAGTATACCAACTTAAAAACACAAAAAATATTAATTAATACTTTATAATTACACTTTTAAACCACAACATAAACTGTAACAAATGAAAAAATTGCCTCTGCTTTTGTTTAACCCCTTGGGGACGAGCGAACGGTATACGTGCCACTTACGGTGCTCAGAATCCCCCATTATTTCCACCAGTTATTTACTTCAAAGTTTATCTTATTTAATCAGAACATTTTCATGATTCAATTCTAAAAAATTTTCTGTTTTAAAAAACCGGGGAAGAAAGATTAAAAGTTAAGCAAAAGGCTCTCGTCACGAAGGGGTTAATGTTTCAAAAATCTTACGGTATGATATGTGGATGACTGCACATAACACAGACATGCAAACGAATTCTGGTGAACTAAAACCAAACTTGCGTTCACCAGTTATCGTGTAGTGAAAGAATTACTCATTTAACATAAAATGTTTTGATGTTATCATTTTATTAAATCTAGGCATTATTTTTCGATGACCCTGTATATACAGATTCCATTAATATATAAAATTAGACACCAAACTGGTGTTCATTTTTAATTGAACAATGACAAAGCACCACACATTTTTACTACTTAGAATAACTGAATTTCTTTATTTATATGTACATAAATGAAAAATAAGAAAACGGCTATCAGATATTAGATGTATATTTGAGACACGTTATGAAATTAGCAGTAATATTTTTCTGAAAGTTATTAAACTAGAATATTTATTTATTATTTTTTATTCCTAGTTAAATAGATCTTGTAATTACGTGATCTATGCAAAAAAATTTTCCTAAGTGCCAATATAAATTTTTAAAAAAACTAATTTTTAAATTACATGAATTTAAATTTTTTTTAGGGGGGGGGGGTAATTTTCTTTTGCAATTTTCGTATATCTGATATTTTAAATCTCTTTATTTTTATCCACTGAGTATAATGAATATTTTGTAGAGAAAAACTAGATAACAAAAAAATATATATATATTTATCCGTATACCGTAAAAGCCCTCAATAACAGTGCTGCCAGTGAGCTACTTTTTTAAAATTCAGATTTCTTGATTGGCACAATTTTGGAGACAGTGAAATTCGCCTTATTTAATGAAATCAATTAGGGCGAAAACCAGGTGAATTTTACCATTTCAGAAAAGTGATGCCAATCAAGAAATCTGAATTTAAAAAAAGTACACCACCGGCAACACTGCTCAATAGCGGACACTTCGGGACCGCGGAATTTGTCCGATAAATCGGAAATGTCTGCTTTTGTGAGGTAAAAATATACAAATATGTATGCTTTGAGAATTTAAAAAGTATTCACTAAATAGAGGTGTCCGCTATTCGGGAATGTCCATTAACCTTCACAATGGACACTCCTGAATACTGGACATCTCTATTTTGAGAGCACATATGCAGAGTCGCATTTTTTGCAAAAGGAGTTCTTGATCAAAGCATGCGCATGCTGGGTAGTGTCCCATTCCCTTTGATTTTAGCGCTCCCAAATTTGATGTGCAATATTTGTAAAGCTTATATTTTAAATCTGTTTCGAAATTGTTGATTCATTATAATCAATATTTTGAACTTTTAAAGTAAAATAATATTAAAAACAAAACAAATAAAAAAATCTAATATTTAGATAAAAATTTTTTGTATTTAATCTTGTTCTACTCCTAAAGTTCAAAATATTGATTATAATCAGTACAATGTCGTAAAAGATTTAAATTATCAGCGTTACGAAAATTGCATGCCAAATTTGGGAGCACCAAGAAATCAGTCTGTATGGAGGACCACGGCCAAATATTTTTACAGGATTCAACGTGGTCAAACATGCCTACGTATAATGCTTGCAAAAAAAATGCAGTCGATTCAGACGTTTGAAGTGCCTGAAATTTAGACGCAAAAAGTGTCAGAAAAAATTAAGGCAGTTTAAAATGCCTGAAAACAGAACACTCCGTTTCAGACATCGCTCATTTCGCGTTGCCAGTTGTCCCGCGCAAATCGGGGTCTCCAAATGCTCTAGACACCAGTATTTTAAAGTAATTTTCGTCGCCTTATCTAATAGCAGAATTATCTGCGATTAAAGAGGAAGAAATAAACTGTAAGAAATTAGTGTGTCCAGAGTATTTGGATTCCAGATTTAAGCGGGACACCTCGCAACTCTAGTACCAGCCCTCAATAAACTCCGAGGTGTCTTGTTCAAAGATAAAATTGAATTTATTTAACCCTAGATCTACCGGGAATTTTATTCAAGTTTTAATAAAACGTTCTACACCAGAATTTTTATTTAAAACTATTTAACTTATTTATTTACCTTATTTTTGTCTGGTTTATGTACTTAGTTTATTTTAAAGAAATTTCTGGTTTGAATGAATATTTTGTATGTACCTGTCGGGTCCAATGGACCCGTCTGGTAGACGGAGGGTTAATGTATATGATAAAAAAGTTTTACCTGTAAGGTTAAAGGGTTTCATAGTTTTATTATTTACTATTACTTTTTAAATTAACAGTATAGGGCTGCCACTGGCGACTATTTTTCTGTTCCATTCGCACCATATTTAAAAAGAGAAACAGGTTTTGTAGTATAGTTCTCTTGCAAACTTTCTCTCGTCGTTTATTAAAGTATTAAATCTTTATTTGCAAATGAAATTGCTCGAAAATAGTGATCTGCTTCTAATATTAAAGTGACGTAATTAATTGCCCCTGTAATAGTTAAACAAGCATTAAAAGCTCCGTAGAATTGTCTGCGCCATAGATAAACTGAGGTTGCCAATAAAGCATAAAAAATGCTTAATATAAACGCGCAGATTAAACCCCAATAGAATTGCTGCCGCTGGTGACAATTTATATATTTATTAGTACCACATTAAAAAAATATATAGTGTATATTTATCTTGTCTCTATTGTAGATTTGCATGCTAAAGATTTCTGTTTGAAAAGTGGTGTCCGAATGAAGTAAATTAGTAGTTGCCGGTGGCAGCCCTGAACAAACTTAGCTCTATTTATTTAAATTTAAGAAAGAAACCCTAACATTCTAGCTGAATTTCTGTATGGTATTTTTTGTTTTATTTAATAACAGACATTCTGAGATTAAATATCACAGAAAATATAATACTTATGGTATGGTGCAGTCGTAGGAAGCAAAAGAGTAAATAGCCCCTACTAACTCTGAAACTAATTATAATAGAAGAAAGTTACTGGTACCAAACGATTAGAAATAAAGTCTACTTTTAAATTATGTATATAAAATTTGCTTAGGGGGCCATCTAGAAAGAAAAACCAAACAAACATTGTTTTTTTCAATAGCAACAATTTATTTTGAAAATATATTTCAAATCTTCGGTTCAAACTATGCCCAGAAACAAAAATTCACGTCATTTGGTTGATAAGTTTTTGAATTATAAACATTCAAAATTTAGAGCTTCTAATGTTAAATTACACTTTCATATTTTTATTAATAATTCCTTAAATTTTAATCCTAATGTGATAATTTTTTGTGTGGTTATTATACTAAAACCCCCAAAATAAATACATCGATTTTGTAATTAAAAAAATATAATATGAATTATGAAATTAATATTCGAATAAAATATGAATTGAAACCTACATTTTTTTGATCGATTTATATTTATTATGTCCTCCTTTATGCGAATTCTCAATTTCAAAGTTTTCTTCCAAGTAGTTTTCAAATTATGCTTGAAAAATATCAAACTGATGGTCTAAGGGGTCATCTAGGATGCGCAGAACAGCATAATTTGAAAAAAAAAATCTTTTAGTCATTTTATTCAAACATTTGGGCTGGCAGCAGACGAAACATATTAAGCGAGGGAAATGGTCATATTGACAAGAACTAATACATTAACAGAAGTGACATATTAGTCAAAGGCAATAGGGAATTTTACCTAGCAAAATTAATGGTAGTACTGGAAATCGGCTTTCTATATCTTTTTTGGGTCGCTGAATCCGAATTTGTAACTTCCCACCAAAATTTCCCCCAGCAACCTCCCCAAATTTTGGTAAAAAGCCACCCCCCCCCCCAAAAAAAAAGGTTTTTATTAAAAAAAATCAATTTTTTTATTGTTTTAGCGAAAAAGTATCGAGAAATTCAAAAAGTAGACAAAATTTCCAACAAATCAGATATATGGCATTATGACTTAGGATGAAGGGGAAGGGGGAATCTGCCTCGGAACATGCGCGCGGTGCTGCGTAAACTAAGTTGCGCAATTCCACTTAACCACTCACACGTTTACATTCGCCTTCCCATCTCCCCTCCGAGCTTTCTCTATAAGGTTTACTTTAAGATTTTTGTGTCGCTGAATCCGAATTTTTAACTTTCCCCCAAAAATTTCCCCCCCGACCCGCCCCCCTCCCCAAATAGTTGTTTTTAACTTAAATTTCTTATTGTTTTAGGGGAAAAGCATTGCAAAATTCAGAAACTAGATAAAATTTGCAACAAATAGGATATATGACATTATAAATTTGGATGAACGGGGAGGGTGAGGGCTGCCTCTCAACATGCACTGCGGCGCTACGTGCACTAAATTATGAAGTCCAGGCAATAGGGGATTTTATCTGGCAAAATTAATACTAGTTCTAAATTTCGACTCACTTTTTGTCTTTTGGGTCGCTGAATCTGAATTTGTAACTTTCCACCAAAATTTCACCCGGCAACCCCCCCAAAAATTGATTTTTTGAAAAAATTTGGTTTTTGAGAAAAGCGCGCAGGGAATGTTCCGAGGCAGCCCCCCCTCTCCCCGTTTATCCTACGTCATAGGTAAAGTCCCTATACGGTCTCTATTGCCTGGACTATATTTATTCTGTAGCATTTCAACTTTCAAGTACCGAGCTTCAATTTGGATACAGCCCCTGAAATATGCTCATTTTAAAATTATTAATTTCTCGGAAACTAATCGTACGAATTTTATGAAAATTTGGATTTAGGTTAATTGAAGGGTGTAGAATTTATTTATGGTGTCAAGATTGGGAATTGCTGTTGAAAAAAAACAAAGTTTGGGTCAGTTGTGATATGTAGATAGCCCCTAAGCAAATTGTGTACACATCATTTAAAAGTAGGCTTTATTTTAAATTGTTTGGTACCCGTAACTTTCTTCTAGAATAAACTGTTGCAGAGTTAGTAAGGTTTTTTTTTTACTTTTGTTCTACGACTGCACATATTTTAAATAAAAATGGGGATAAGGTGCAAGACTAGCCCGCTCCAGCCGCGGGCGACTTTTTTACTTTCTTGAATAAAACTGCGGCATATTTTTAAGTGAGGCAAGTGGGTTGCTTTTTTAAAATGCGGATTGTTTGATTCCAACCACTTTTTTGAAGTAGAAATGGTCATTTTATTTAATTATAGATTAAATAATGCGAGAATAAGCCGAATTATATGATTTTAAAGAAGTGTTGGGAATCAAGAAATCTGAATAAAAAAATGTAGTCCACCGGCAACACTGGAATGCGAATATAGCGTGACTCGCGGAATTGTATAGAATATGTGAAACGCGATATGAGCGTTACTAGTAGCTGGATGGTTAAGCTAACTTTGTGTCTTCGCCTTTAACCCTAGAACTACCGGAAATTTTACTCAAGTTTTATAAAAACATTCTACACCAGAATTTTTACTTAAAACTATTTAATTTGTTTATTTAACTTATTATTGTCTGATTTATACATTTAGTTTGTTTTGAAGAAATTTCTGGTTTGAATAAATATTTTGAATGTACATGTCGGGTCCATTGGACCCTTCTGGTAGACAGAGGGTTAACTACCTTTTTTCCTTTTCCAAATTTGCCTATGCAAAAAATTTTCGCGAATAACAAACAACTACTGGAAATCGAACGTTAATGATAAACTAATCCGCAAATGCCACAACGACACCAGTATTTTGAAAATAAATTTTGCCTTTTAGATTGGACGTGAATAAAATGTTATACTTATTTTCAAATAAATTTGTTCGCAAGGCCCCGTGTCACTCAATTATTTCAACATTTTGGAACAGAAGTACTTTGAGCCGGAAAGGGTTAATGTAAAATAAACATATTTAAAAAAGTTTGATATATTTTTTTAAATATTTGTTTAAAACAGGGGCCGTAGCATCCCATACTTTCAAAATAATTGCTACCAGAAATTCCAAATTATTATCTGCGTTGTAGATTTCATAAATATGTGCAACAGAAAGATAGTACGGAGATTATATTTTGTAAACAGTGGTTGTGATTATATAAAAATATTGGATGCTTGACTCCTTTTTTAACCCTTTAGTGCGCAAGTTTGCATATATGCAAACAACAGTGTTTTGAATTTAATAGATTTTTTATTCGTATATACCTAATTCACACCAGAAAATTGAAATAGCAATATTTGCTTTAAATAATAACAGACTTTCCGTGTTTAAATAAAGCGAAATCAACCATTGAAATTTTCTGGTGTAAAGCCAGATTCTCTGGACTACGGAATATCTAGACCGTATTCTATCAGGGGCATTAAAGGGTTAAAGGTTAAGCTTTATAAAATAAATAATTATATATAATAAGGTATTTGGATACATACTTATTAAAATATTTACTATTTTGCAATATTTTAGCGTAAAATAAAATTAAAATAATTAAAATAAATATAATAATAATAATAATTAAAATTATGTGGAATATAATATGTCACACCTCCTCTCAAGGAGCAATAGCAATTCACATTTCTGAACTGCGTGATATTTGCGTAGTCGCGGCAAAGGGGAAACATTTCGGCAATAACAAACCATGCTCTAAAGCACCGATTCTAAAAAAAAACAAAAAAAAACACAACAACACTAAAGTCAATTGCAGCAGCATTGAGCGTTTTCAGTACGTGTAAGGGCGACCTCCTGGGAACGCATCGCTGCTGTTGGTTCCTAGTAGATGCTACATACTTGCTTGTAAAACAACTTTTTGGAAGAATTTAACCAGTGGTGGAAAATTGGCGCAGAGGAGGATCCTATTGACACCACAAACATTTTATAGTATTCTTCAGCTTAATAAAAACGCAGAAATTATGTCGATAAGTCGAAAAATACTTCTAAAATTTAGTGGTGTCAATAGGCTCCTCCTCTGCGCCAATTTTCCACCGCTGATTTAACCCTTTCAGGGGTGTGAAGGCGTCTACCTTCACACATTAATATTAATAGTTTCCCCTCCCCCCCCTTTAAATTTATGCCTTTTAAAATTCTTAAATTCAATTATCTGTCTTTATTTGGACTCATTTTATTCTTATCGCTCTTTTCCTTTCATAAATTAAGCAGTCAATTCCCAGTCTCTTTAATATTTTAACCGGAGCGCACTGCATTTAAAAGAAAAAAAATAATATCCTTTTCCTGCCTAGCAACCGCGTTCTAATTTTCATCCTTGTGCCTTACTTTTGATAATATGCAGAAATTAGTCAGACATGTTACTTCTACATTTTGTAACCGTTACTCCAGATGCAATATATTAGTCATTTCATTATTGGTACTCTGTCTTTATTTTGTTTTATTTTATTAAAGTTAGCTTGCTGGCGTTTCAGTCCCGTGAGATTTTTGGCAACCCCCTACAGAATGTTACTTCGCGGTCTCTGAACCATAATTCCTACGCAATGAATTGGCAGTAAATAGCTCATATTACCCTTTTACGCCCCCCATTCAAATACAATTAGCGATCTCTGACCGCATCTCTCCTCTCATGGTATTATCGCCATAAAGCATACGTAATTGGCGAAAAATGTATATGTACTCTTGCCAATACTCGATCATTTGGAGAAAATGTAATTGTGAATATTTCCTACTTGACTCTCATTCGGTGAGCATAAAAAATGTAAAAACTACACTCTCTCTCCAACGTTCGGTTCCTGCCGAGGGCTCACCTTGCGAATAATACTCCGATCCTGGTGTCCAATTGGTCAATAAAGAATAGTTGCAGTATTCGGCTGGTCTCTCTCTGGAATATGGACTAATTCATTATTTTAACCCATTAATGCCGGTTGGTACAAAAATCTACCAAACCGAATTAATTTTATTATTAATCACTAGATGGCACTATCTCTCAAACAATGATGCATGTGACATCTTAAATAATCACAAATAAGTATAAAAATAGAATTCCCACATTTTTGTGGAAAATGTGCGTAGTAGTAGGTGTAAAAACTGAGTGAATACGAAATCAATAAGCATGCCTCTACCTTCAAAAAGAAAAAGGCAAATTACGCATATTTTTTTGAATTTTTAATAATGTTTTTAAATGGAATCACAATTGTAATAGTGTACTTTATACAATTATGCTATTTAAAGTTAGCTTTACTTTTGTTTCGTTTCGTATATTCACTTTTACTTTTAATGGTAGAAAATTGTACCAACCGGCACATATATAGACTCAATCTTAGGTCGACGAGAAAATAAAAAAATAAACCTTCATTTCATTGACCCCACCCCATACTGATTTTGAAAATTAATCAACACGATTCTTTTGTGCTGCTTTCTCCCTCAAAAATTTTCGTTTGTGCCACTTCTGTTCCCTCGTTATAACGAACAAAATGGGGCGGGGCCAGTGAAACGACAGCCCCGCACCATCAACGAAATGAAAATTTTATTACTGCATTCGTTTATGCTACGTTTGTGCTGGTTGTGCCGCAAAAAGCTTCTTTTTTGCCACTTCCGTTCTATCTCGTTATAACGAATTTTTTAAACTCAAGGGCACTTATAGAAAACCACTTATAAAAATCGTAAATAAATACGTGTCACGAAATGAAATACGTAATTATTTAGTACTATGTAAATGTCGGTTTGTGCCGTAAAAAGTTTCGTTTGTGCCATTCTGACTCTCTCGATATAACGAACTTTGCACTTTTTCAACATAGGGCGACCATTTCGGTGGACCCGCCCAATCAACGAAATCTAAATTATATTACGGCATTCGTTTGTGCTGGTTTTTGTCGCAAAGTGTTTAGTTTGTGCCACTTCCATTCTCTCGTTATAACGAATTTTTATAATTCAAGGGCACATGAAGAAAGTTGCCTATGAATAAATATGTGTCGCGAAATGAAATGTGTGATTCTTTAGTGCTGTGTAAATGTCGGTTTGGACTCACAAAATTCTCACAAAGGAAAATATTCTTGCCTTCATTGGCATTTTATTAGTGTCTGGATATAACAAACTACCTAACAGAAGACTCCATTGGGCTCTTTCAACTGACATGTACAACAATTTAATTTCGTAATCGTTGAGAAGAGACACTTTTGATATGATTTTGAGATCAGTACATTTTGCAAATAATATGGAAATGGACGATGATAGATTATATAACGTCCGCCCCCTTTTTGAGCACTTCAACAGAGCACGCAAAGATTTAGACATCTCAGTGTAGATGAGTCCATAGTCTCTTATTATGGACTTAGACAGTAAGGCATAAAGCTAAGAATGAACAAAGATTTTACCAATGAAACCATTGGATAGTCAAATCAGAGCAGAAACATGACCTATGTAAAAAGTGTGGCGGAACAAATGGTTATACTTGCGAAGAGTGTAATCAACCCCTTCATCCCAAACGCCATAAAAGTTATCATGTTGTTTCTTATGCATAAATATTCAGTTTAATAAAAATATGTTACTATTTTTTAAATAATTACAATTTTTAAATCTTTTATTCTAAGTTTTAGAATTTGAAAATTATATATTTTACAAAATTTTCCTTTACAAATTGAATTGCAATTGAATTTTTTAAATATAATTTTAATTTTTAAAAACCCTTATTATACAAGTATAAGTAATATTTTGCTAGTATATAAATCTATAATCTATAATAATAATAATAATAATTATTATTATTGCAATCAAACAATAAATTCAAAATTTGCATAAAAAATTGATTTCGTACTACGCAAACGCCGTTTGGTACAAAAATCTACCATTAAAAAAAATTAGTAAATACGACGGTAAAAATAAAATTCGATATGTACGATGTATGATAAATATGTACGATGTACTTAATAGACACAGAATGAACAAATATGAACAAAAGTTTCAAAATTGATCGAATATTTTGAAGTCGGCATTAATGGGTTAATATTGTTTCACATTATCAACACCAACAACCATCCGGACAACTCAATACAACTGTACAGAAATCCCACAGCTTCTGTACAAGGGGCAGAAAATTTTATTCGTAAAATGTTGAAATAATTCATTGACACCAGGGATTTACAAACCAATTTCTTCAAAAGTAAAAATCTGTTTTTCTACACTTTCATTATAAAATCAAAACTTTATTAAAATATTCTTGGTGCCGTTTGTCAGTTTGGAATTAAAATTAGGTGGTCACACGATCTAGCCCCCTAATTTTAATTCAAAAGCTGACAATTTGCACCAAGATTATTTTAATAAAATTTTGCTTTTGTAATGAAAATGCAAAATAGCGGGTTTTTATTTTCTAAGACATTCGTTTGAAAATTCTGGTGTCACTCAATTATTTTATCATTTTACGAACAAAATTATTCTGCCCCTGACAGGGTTAAACCCTTGAGAGGCGGTGGGATACATTATATCGTACCCAAGTTTAATCAACATTTACCGTCGGAAACATTTAATTAAATTTTATTTTTATATCTTTGGTGGAAAAAAGGCTAGTAAAATTGCTTTTCCTTATTTTGAAATAATTTTTTCAAAGATTCCGGTGTGAACTCAACATTTCAGGAACACAATCACTTGCCCCTCAAAGGGTTAAAGGGAGACCATAACAAAAGTAGTGGTGTAAAGGGGTCGGGTGTAAAAAACCCGCTAGGCCAAAAGTAGCAAAACTTTGTATAAATACAATCAGACAACAAGAAATAAATTTAATGCAAAAAACATAAGCATAGAACTTTGCCTCCAATGGCAAAAATACTGTCGACCGGAAACAAAATATAATTACCGGTAAATTTAATCGCCAAACTGTCGCAGAGTAAAAGGACAATATCCGTTTGATTGGGAATTATCTCTCTTTTTAGTTCCAGTATTGCAGCTCAATCTAAGAAGTAGTTTTTGAGTTATGTTGAAAAGAAAAAAAAACTATCCATTTTGTAATTTAGTGGGAGTTATTTAAAAGGAATCAAAAATCAGCAGTTCCAAACTTTTCATCTTCATACTTTATAACCCCTTGAGGGGCAAGTGATTATGTTCCTGAAATGTTGAACTCATACCAGAATCTTTGAAAAATTCTATTTCAAAATAAGTAAAAGCAATTTAACGGCCTTTTTTCCACCAAAGTTAGAAAAGTAAAATTTAATAAAATTTTTCTGGTGTAAAACTTCATTATCGTAGGTGGTATATAATATATACCGGTGCCCCTCAAGGGGATAAACTACTTCAAGGAAAGGCCTCTCATTTGGCATACCAAATTAAAAAATTCCGAAAAATCCAAATATATTGTCAAATTTTGGTGTTCATATTGAAACTATTTCACTTTGAAGGCTATTCCCGAAGCCTAATTTTTTAAAGATAAATTGAAAAAACACACAATTCTCAATCGAATAGTCATTTTGGTTTTCTCTGTGACAATTTGGCGATAAATATCTATGATGTTATCTCTTTATTTTTTGGCCGATAGTACATTACAGGCTGATTTTGAGTTGTAAAACAGGCATAACAAATAAAACCAAATTCACGTGAATGGCTCATATTTTATGGAATATTTAGTTTCTATACCTTTTTTAAGGGGACCGGACACAAAAATCTCCAAATTCTTTTAAAAAACGTTTATTGCTTTAAAAAATTTTCTGTGTTTTTCTGCTTAAAATGACATCTAAATCATGTTTCTATCTTAATTAGAACAGGAAATATTAAATTTTTCGATCTAGTTTCAAGCAATGGTTGTCATGAAAACGATTTCTAGTGAAAATGCGTTTTTCTTCATGATGGCTTTTTTCACCATTTCCCGTATTTAAATCGTTATAAGTCAAGAACCGTTAAAGATAAATGAATCAAACTTCGAACATGTCTTTTTCAATTGTTTTACTTTAATTTTTATTTAGCAAATTAGAAAAAAAAATTACTTTTGAAAATATGATTTTAAAAAAAAGTTACAAGATTTTTTTTTTTTTTATTTTTACTTTAAATATTTTTATTTTTTTTTAAATTAATATTTATAAAAATGTTGAATCTAAATTAAAACTTATATGTTTCTATTTACTTAAGTGAAAAAAAATTGAAATTCTACAAATAATATTTCGACTTATAACGATGTTAAATTACCCCACTTTTTTAAAAAATTTTAAATTTTAAATTTTTTTAAAAAATATATGAGAAGTTTTGTCATGTGATTTTGTTTACAAATAACGTGGTTAATCATCACAAAAAAAATCAAATTTTGAACTCAATAAATAAAAATTATTTTAAATTGTGTCCCGGACCCCCGTAATGGAACTAAAAAGAGAAATTTTCACGTAATTGTACTCTAAAGCTGTATTGGCGCTTGGGCGATTTTTGTAAAAAAATTAAGATTGCTTCAAGAAATCTGATTAAAAATCCCAGCTTTACTGGGAACACTGGTGTAACGGTTAACCGATGGCTGCCAACTGTTCCGCTTTTTTATACCACACAAATTTAATAGAAATTGTGCCTTATTTAATCGGCAGATTATGGCGATTTAAGAAGGTAAAATTTACTATAAACATTTTGTGGTAGAAAAAAGTGTAAGATGTTTGCAGCTATGGTTAACCTATTCATACCTTTACCCTTCCTCCCCTCCCGTTTAAGGGGAACAGGTAAGCGAAATTCAACCAAAAAATCGATTTTTACTTTTTTTATATCATTAAATAGTTTAAACTTTTATCTTTTCAACGATGTATTACACAAAAGAAGTGTTAAAGACGCTTGTCGTGAAGAGGTGAACGGATTCTTTAGTTCCTATGCTCTTGAAGGACTACTTTTGGCGCTTGTGGCAATAAATCCAAATTTTGCTTTGAATCTATGTCTTATGATCTAAATAAGGTTGAAAAAACTTGAACCTGAGGTCCACCGGATATCAATATTTTTTAACAGTAATATTCGACTGATATAATTTTAAATTTCCTACGATTAAGTATGGTGAAGATTGCTACTAAAAAATAGGTTTCTTGTATACTACAGTGTTATATTCCTGGTAAAAACATTATTTACATCAAATTGTGTAGTGTTTGGGCAGTGAAATTTTTACAGTCGAGATCTAAAGACATTGTATTTTTACGTAACTGTAATGCAGTGATGGAACAGAGGCGCAGCAGTTGGGTGATTATCACCACTAAATTTTTATAGTTTTCTTCGCCTTGAATAAATCTCTCAAATTCTATCCTGAAATAAGACGAAGAATACAATTAAAATTTAGTGGTGTCAATTGTTTCTCTGGTGCTACGCTGTTCCATCACTGGTAATGTAATAAATTTTGAAACATTCTCATGTTAATGACAAAGTTACCAGAACATTAAGTATAAAACTATAAAATTAATTAAGAAAAATATATTTCGAAAAAAGCCATTAATTTCATTGCATTCACTAGTGTACTTTTTGTTTAAATGAAAACATCCGAGAATAACTCTAACGTTATGCCTCATTTAACTGTGCAAACAAGATAAGCTGAGACCTTTCAGTAATAAAAAGACGTTTTTCATCAAGAACTTTTAAGTTTGAAGGCTAATTAATCATATGCTAATTTTTCTCAATATCGGATTAAAAAAAATCACAATTTTCACGCGTTTTATAATCAAATAAAAAGCATTAACCCTTTCAGGGGCAGAGTACTTATGTTAAAATGATGTTGAAATCATTGAATAACACCGGTTTTTAAGAACAAATATATTTGAAAATAAGTAAAATTTCATTCCAAAATTCCAGTGAGATTGTGGCGTTTCGGAATTAAAATTAGTTGGGATATATTATATACCACCACCCTTCAAGGGGCTAACGAAGTTAGGTTACTACATTTATTTTCTTTTTAAATGAAATGGAAATAAACATTAAATAGCAGAACACATTAATCTGAATCTTAAATTAAAGTTTCTTTTTCTGAAATCCATAACATTTCTACATATTATAAATTTCTATATAATATTTCTATATATTATAACATGGGGATTTTCTATTATACAGCATTTAAATAGACTTTCATTCAAATAATGCAATTTCTTTTGTGCAATATCATAAATATTAATTTAATTTAAAACTATGTCGAGATAATGAAATAAGGACGAAATTGTCAGTTCGAAAATGCACTGAAAATGATTAGAAAAAAATATGCATATAAAAATAAATTTAAATTCAGAATCAAATTAAGTATCTTGATTGAAAAATATGAACTTTTAGGGATTATAATTAATAGGAAAAATATTATGTAATATTTTGAATGAAAAGTACATTTTTATAGCAGATAGCATTCCTGTATTTTTTAATTTAAAATATAATTTGAACCACAATATTGGTATTACAAAGTGTTGTTTATTTCTGTGTGGTACTTATTTAATTTCATTTTTTAACACATTGTGACGCAGTATGTATATATATAAATGTATATATGTATATATGTATATATAATGATTGTATGCGGAAAACGTAAATATTTTATATAAATTGGTAGTAAATGTAAGTGATTCGTACCATACATTTTTTAAATAAGAAAATATTAAGTGTAATTCAGGCATTGTTTGCATTAATTCATTGTAAACAGTGTTCATTTTATAATGATTTCTGTAAAAAAAGCTTCGTACTCGTTTTCGGAAAATCTCCCACGCTAGTACGTGTTCATGGAACTATGAATAGTGAGAAATTGACATATCCTCAGAATGGTGAAGCTTCAACTGTAACAAGTTTTACAGAGGCTCATTACAGCCGGTGAAGATTTCCACCAGTAAATTTGAATAAAAATCTTCTCCTTATTTAAATACATTTTTAATGCAAAATTTTAATCATGCTTATAGCCAAAAACGGATATTTGCTTTTACTGGTGTAAGTTTACTTCGGCGGTAGTCAGGGCCTGCTTTTCCGCCATATTGTGACAACTTATACAAACTCCTGTCAGTGTTAGTGAAAGAGATTATAGTACCCGAGCCAACTTCCAGCAGTGAAAACGAATAGAAAATTTGACCATATATGAGAGATGAATTTTGCATGTTAAGGCGAATTTTTCTATTCAAAATTTACTGGTGGAAGTTTTATTCGGCCATAATCAGAAACTGTTGATCCGATGAAAAAGAATCAGCCGCCATCTTGTGACAACCTCTTCAGTTACTTCACTCGCAACTGGTAGACTCTACACTACATGTCTCCACCTCTTTATGCATAATGCCATTTGCGTGTTACGGGAATTCCTGATTTAACAATGGAGTTATGAATAAAGAGGAGGAGACATATAGCGTAGAGTCTACCAGTTGCGAGTGAGGTAAACGAGGAGGCTGTCACAAGCTGACGGTTGATTTTATTTCATCAGATCAACAGCTTCTGATTACCGAAAAACTTACGCCAGATAAAGAAACTTCCACCAGTAAATTTTGAATATAAATTTTCTCTTTTTTATAGCGGCTTATTCATGCAAAGTTTCTCTCACAAGGATGGTAAAAATTTCAATTAGTTTTTACTGGTGGAAGTAAGAACGGATATTATAATCTCTTTCACTGACGTTGACAGAAGATCCTTTATGTTGTCACTAGTGTTAGTAGGAGAGCTGTTGAACATTTTTGAGTAGGTACTTGAGGCACCCTGAAAATTTGTGCAACACTTCTTTTGTAATGCCTGAATACAAAATCGAATGTCTGGCTGAAGGATCATGGCCCAAAAACTGTGCCAGACACGTGTCAAGTGCCATTTGGCACTTGACACGCGTCTGGCACAGTTTTTGTGCCGACTAAAGTGTCTGACATTTTCAAAATATTTTTTTTCTAAGCATAAATATTATTCTGCCTCAATCTCAGTGTGCCTCAAATACCTTTTTTAGGTAGTCAAAAAATGGCACTTGACACGTGTCTGGCATAATTTTTGGGCCGACTAAAGTGTCTGTCGTTTTCAAAATATTTTTTTCTAAGTATAAATATTATTCTGTCTCAGTCTCAGCGTGCCTCAAATACCCTTTTTTGGGGTAGTTAAAAAAATGGCACTTGACACGTGTCTGGCACAGTTTTGGGGCCACGATCCTTCAGCCAGACATTCGATTTTGTATTCAGCCATTACAGAAGAAGTGTTGCACAAATTTTCAGGGTGCCTCAAATACCTTCCCTAAAATGTTTAACAGCTCTTTGACTATGTTGCCAGGTATCCCGCGTAAATGGGGGCTCCACAATGCTTTGCACACCAGTATTTCAAAGCAATTCCCTTCGCCTTATCTAATGGCAGAACTATCTTCGATTAAACATGGCGAAATATACTCTGAGAAATTAGTCATGTTAGGAGTGTTTCGAACTCCAATTTACGCGGGTAGTGTTGCCAGTGGGATACTTTTTTAAAATTCAGATTTCTTGATTGGCACTACTTTTCTGAACTGGTAAAATTCCCCTGGTTTTCTCCTTAATTAATATATCATTAAATAAGGCAAATTTTACTATTTCTAAAAAGTGGAGCCACATCAAGAAATCTGAATTTTAAAAAGTTGCCCACTGGCAACGCTATACGCGGGATACCTGGCAACATTTGTTGTCCCAATATGGCGGAAACATAGTGTTTGACTACCGCCGAAGTAAACTCGCACCAGTATAAATAAATATCTGTTTTTGGCCATAATTATGACTGATATTCCGCATTAAAAAGGCGTTTAAATAAGGAGAAATTTTTTTATTGAAATTTACTGGTAGAAATCTACCTCGGCGTTAACCCTTTGAGCTTTGGGGGGGTGAATTTCTTCCAAATGCTCAAATACCACATTGGCACCAGTATTTTGTAAACAAATGATTCGGCTTATAATATACACGAAAAAAAAAATTCCATTGATCTATTTTCAAATAAATTTGGTTGAATATTCTGGTGCCAATGTGACATTTGGAAATTAAAATTAAGTGGGAAGAAATTCACCCATCAGAGCTCAAAGGTTTAATGAGCCACCGCGACACCGGTACAGTTGAAGCTCCACCATTTTGAGGATATGTCAATTACTCTTTATTCATAGTTCCATGGCTTAAAATAATATGGCCCTTTTATAATGACAGAAATTTTGGGACTAATTAAGGTGAAGAATTCTACTATAAGATCTAGAAGAATTCTATATACTATAGAATACTTTAGAGTACTATTCTATAGAATACTATAGAATACTATTCTATATACTATAGAAACTATCTATATACTATAGAATACTATAAGAGCTAGAGAGAAGAATTCTACTAGAAGATAAGATATATCTCTGCGGCCTGCGAGCCGCACAGTGAGTACCAGTGATTTAGACTCTAATGCCTCTATTGTTGCGATTTTATTGAAAAAGAAGCATATTAAACTTTTACCTGGGAAAATCACAATTTTTAATAGACATTTTTACTTTCTTTAGTAGCAGAAATTCTATCAGTAAATAAGGTGAAGTTCTGCCTATACCCGTTGTTTAAAAAAAAAAAAAAAAAAAAAACAAAAAAAAAAAACAGTGGCATTCGTCCGGCTAAAGTTTGATACCTTTGTCGTAAACTATCTGCGGTTAAAGACATCTGTATTTTTTTCCTTTTTTTACGTTTGCATAGAGTGTATCGTGGAATTTGTATCACTTTAACATTTTGAGCTCTGGTGGACGAATTTCTCCCCACTTAATTTTAATCTCCAAGTGTCACAATGGCCCCTCAATATTCGACAAAATCTATTTGAAAGTAAATTTGTGCATTTTTTTGTGTATATAATAAACCGAATTTTTTGTTTGCAAAATACTGGTGCCAATGTGACATTTGGGTATTTTGAAGAAATTCACCCACCCAAGCTGAAAGGGTTAACCTGCGGAAGAAAAACATCTGGAATAACTCCACCATATAAACTGATTCTGTATGTAACTGTGATAAGGTTAATATATGGAAAAAAAATCGTGTAATGACATAAATAATAATATACGGATATAAATAATGCATGGTATTTAAAAAGTTATTCTGTGCCAAAAATTTCTGGGGTCAATTAAAACCTATTTTATGGCATGAAGGTTAATGTAGTAACATAAAAGATGCTTTAAAATTATTTTGTGATATTTTTTAATGTTTTTGTAACCTCGCATCTAGTGAAATGAAAAATACAAAAAGATGCAGTCTTTTTAGCCCATCTTGTAATGTTTTACGCTATCTATTTGCTATCTAGCACTAAAACCCTATTTTCGTACCGGTGATTCCCTTCTAAAAACGAGTAACGAATTTTAAGTCTATTTAATCAAAATTGGTGACGTTCTAATATTAAAGATGTTTCGGTCATCATTTGTTACCGGATGAGTTCTTTCTTACCGCAATTTTCCAATATAATTTGTCACCTTAATCAATCACAGAAAAATATAACAAATTCCGCGATTAATTAACACTAGAACTGTAGTAAATTTTTCTCAAGTTTTATACAATTATTTTACACCAGAAGTTACATTTAAAAGTATTTAACTTATTTATTTAACTTCCATACTTCCTCGCTGTAACACATATCTAATTTTTTTATGAAGAAATTTCTGGTTCAAATCGAAATATATTTAGTTGGTCCGGGTGAAAATGAATCCTTATCGCCGTTCTAGTGCTAAGGCAAAGATATCTAACCTGTAATATTGTAAAAATTCTAAAGTGTTCCTGCAGCGTTACTACAGTAGAAAGTGTTGTTCTCCGAAATCAGAACTACCACTAGCGACTAATTTTTTTATTAATTTATTATCCCTATTTTCAATTTTTTTGCTGTATATTGGTTTTCCAGTATTTGCTGGAGTGCATGAAAAAGTAGTGCGATAGAATATAAATACCATGCAACTATGAATAAAGATGGAATGAAAACCATTAAGGGGGTCCGGGGCTAAAAATTCTCAAAAGAAAATGAAATTTTTTTATTGGCTTAACAAAATATACTGAATTTTTAGCGTTAAATACCGCAAACCGCGTGCTTTTATATTCATTAGATCCACAGATATAGCACCTTTTGCCTTGAGGAGCGATGCATCAGCTGCCCTCTGACGAGAACTTTGACTTCATTTATCTCAGAATGAATTTTTTCACGATTTGCCAACTTTAAAAGACTATATCTAAAGCTCCTTGCAAGATATATGTATGAAATTTTCAACAGAGATTTTATGCTATATTTTCAACAAATTGTCTTCAGGATTTTTAATTTTGAGTGATAATTGGGAAAATATGCAAATTAATGCAAAACTCACTCATAAAAAACTTCATTTTTTTACTTAAGTTTTTTTTTATAAAATTCATAATAAATATTTTAAGAAATCCTGAAGACAAATTAAAATGACACATTTTCTGTACAGAAAAATGGGAAAATTTTGTAAATCGAGTTTGTACTTCCAGAGTTATATCAAAATTAAATATTTTTAAAATTTAAATTTTTTAGAAGAAATATTAAAAATTTTCCGATTTTTTACATGCAATATTCTTATTATATTAAAACATATTTCAGAAAAAAATTTCATAACAAAAGCTCTATAAATAAAAAAAAATAGAATTTTGAGCCCCAGACTCCCTTAACATGTCTTACTTCATAATGTAACAAGAGTGTTCTGAATCAGATCGATTGATACTATGAATACAAAGGAACTGACATATCCTCAAAGCTTCAACTGGAACCGGTTCCACAGGGTCTAATTATAGCAGGTGCAATCTTCCGCCAGTAACAGGCCTCGGAGCGGTCTTTTTTTGCCACCTTTAATTTTTTTTAAATTATACTAATGGCACATTACTACAAGAATTGCAATAAAATGCTAACTACGAAGCGGGCTCCTAAGACATTTCCAAGATAAACCTAAAATGAAAAATTTCGTTCGAAAATAGTGTTGGTAAAATATTTAATTTAGTCTCTATAAAAGAGACCGCTAAGAAGCCTGTAGTAAGTTTGAATAAAAAAATTCTCCTTTTTTAAAATGCCTCATTTATGCAGAATTTCTGTCATAAATAAGGTAAAAATTCCTATTCTTTTTTACTGATGGAAGTTTGCCTTGGAGATAATCAGGCCTGGATCCAATGTGAAAAAACAACATCTGCCATTTGTGACTCAACTCTGAGTTACTTCACTCTCAACTTTGCGACTTTTTAAAAATTCAGATTGCTTAATGGTCACCACTTTTTTGAAGAAGAAATATTCGTCTAATTTAATGACAGATTAAATAATGCGAAAATAAGGTGAACTATACTATTTTGAAAAACTGGTGGCATTCAAGCACTCTGAATGAAAAACAAATTAGTGGACTAGCAACACCGATCGCAACCGGTAGTCACTATATCATCTGTCTCCTCCTCTTTACTCCGCATTTATCTTTCACTCCACCATAAATACAGAAGCCAATGACAGCCAGCTTAACCCTTAAATGCGCGATTTTTTATTTTGTTTCGAAAAAATTATATATGATTCTCTGAAAGGTTTATTACACAGGAAAAATAATGAAAAGAAATGAGAGATACATTTTTCATATAATACGTCAATCTTTTCTTCTGTTGTACATCTTCAATATAAGCAAAAATTACTGTCGTGTAGCTGGTTTACGCTGAAATGTTGCAAATTAGAAAATATTTTAATAAGTATGTCTCCAAATATTTTATTTTATAAAATTATTTATTTTATAAAGCTTAACATTTAACCCTTTAATTCCCACGATAGAATACGTTCTAGAAATTACGTAGTTCAGAGAATCTGACTTTACACCAGAAAGTTTAAATTGTTAGTTTCGCTTTATTTAAAAACGGAATGTCTGTTATTAATTAAAGCAAATATTGCTATTTTTATTTTCTGGTGTGAATTAGGTACATGCGAATAAAAAAAATCTATAAAATTCAAAACACTGCTGTTTGCATTATGCAAAGCTGCGCACGAAAGTGTTAATGCACAGTATTTAAACTATATTAACCCTAGATCTACCGGGAATTTTATTCAAGTTTTAATAAAACGTTCTACACCAGAATTTTTATTTAAAACTATTTATCTTATTTATTTACCTTATTTTTGTCTGGTTTATATACTTAGTTTATTTTAAAGAAATTTCTGGTTTGAATGAATATTTTGTATGTACCTGTCGGGTCCAATGGACCCGTCTGGTAGACGGAGGGTTAAGGGTGTCTCTGGCGACATTTTTCATTTTTCATTTGCATGGATATATATATATAAGTACATATATTTGTGATATATTTCTCCCACATGCGATAGAAATAGTAAAGAAATGCACCACAAAATTTATGGTTTTAAAATTGTGTCACTAAAAAAATATAAAAATACTCGCTAGAGGCACACTTCATCGAATAAAAATCATTGTTAACGAAGTAGAACGGCAATATTTCATTATCAGTGTGGCCTGTTTGGCTTAATTTTTCATTCAGAAATTCCGAATTCATACCAGAAATTCAGATTATTAAATTTTGTTTTATTTAAATACATACATTGCGTGATCGATATAGCAAATATTCTTCTTCCGTAATTTCCTGCATTAATTCAAAATTTTGAATAAAAAATGAAGCCAAACTGGCAACGCTGCTGTTAATAGTCCTACAATGAAACTAAATTTATTTCTTTTCTTATGAAAAGTGAAATAGGCGTAAAAGTTCTGATTAAAATAGGCCTAACTTTGTCCGTTTTTTGAATACCACATCTATACTCCTATTATAAAGAGGAAAAAATTGTTTATTTGTAGGAGGTAAGCTCTGGAACTATCGAATCGATTGCAAAAGTAATGGTATCAAAATGATGGTGTTAGTCCAACTTAGAACATAGGCTATATCTTATGTCGGTGCCACTACCCCAAAGGGGGTGTAGGAGCAAAAAACGTTCTAAAAATGCGATTTTAGCGTTACTGAAGGCCCTAGAAATATGAAATTTTGAATATAAGTTACTCATAAGATATAAATGATGTCTAAGAACAGTTCTTAAACAATTCGAAATTTAAAAGGGGTGAAAATGCACAAAAAGCGTTCTAAAAAACGTTCTAAATGGTAGTTTCTACACAATCTCAGGAAATACCCAACCGATTTAAAAAATATTGGTGTCATAATGATGGTGACAACGCTTGCTCCAAGATAGGCTATGTTTTATGTCGGTGTCACTACCCCAAAGGGGGCGTAGGAGCAAAAAACTTTCTAAAAATGCGATTTTAGCGTTACTGAAGGGCCTAGAAATATAAAATTTTGAATATTAGTTACTTATAAGATATAAATAATGTCTAAGAACAGATCTTAAATAATTCGAAATTTAAAAGGCGTGAAAATGCACAAAAAGCGTTCTAAAAAACGTTCTAAATGGTAGTTTCTACACAATCTCAGGAAATACCCAACCGATTTAAAAAATATTGGTGGCAAAATGATGGTGACAACGCTTGCTCCAAGATAGACTATGTTTTATGTCGGTGTCACTACCCCAAAGGGGGTGTAGGAGCAAAAAACGTTCTAAAAATGCGATTTATGTGTTACTGAAGGGCCTAGAAATATGAAATTTGAAATATTAGCTACTTATTAGATATAAAGGATTTTTAAGAACAGTTCTTAAACAATTCGAAATTTGAAAGGGGTGAAAATGCGCGAAAATCGTTCTAAAAAACGTTCTAAATGGTGGTTTCTGCACAATCTCAGGAAATACCGAACCGATTTAAAAAATAATGGTGTCAAAATCACGGTGACAACCCTTGCTCCAACATAGGCTATGGTTTATGTCGGTGCCACTACCCGAAAGGGGGTGCAGGAGAAAAAAAACGTTCTAAAAATGCGATTTTTGCGTTACCGAAGGCCCTAGAAATATGAAATTAGAAATATTAGCTACTTATTAGATATAAAGGATTTCTAAGAACAGTTTTTAAACAATTCGAAATTTAAAATGAGTGAAAATGCACGAAAAGCGTTCTAAAAAAACATTCTAATGGTGGTTTCTATACAATCTCAGGAAATACCAAACCGATCTAAAAAATAATGGCGTCAAAATGATAGTGACAACCCTTGCTCCAACATAGGCGATGTTTTATGTCGGTGCCACTACCCCAAAGGGGGTGCAGGAGAAAAACGTTCTAAATTGCGGCTTTTGCGTTACTGAAGGGCCTAGAATCGTGAAATTTGGAATGGTAGTTAGTTATAAGATATCAATGATCTCTAAGGACATTTCCTAAAAAAATCGAAATTTAAAAGGGGGTCAAAATGCGCAAAAAGCGTTGTAAAAAATTCTAAATTGCGATTTCTATGCAATCTCAGGAAGTACTGAACCGATTTCAAATATAATGGTGTAAAAATGATGGTGACAGATCTTTCTCTAAGATAGGCTATATTTTATATCTGTTTCCAGTACCCCAGGGGAGCAAAATGCGCGAAAAGCGTTCTAAATGCCGATTTGTCGGCAATATCTCAGGAAGAATGAATCTGATTTCAAACGTAATGGTAGGAAATTGATGCTGACAGACTCTGCTCTAACATAGACGCTATTTTGTGTCGGTATCACTATCACCAAGACGGTGCAGGAGCAAAAAAGCGTTCTAAATTTCGATTTTTGTGATCGGTAGGGGCTAGCAACTTAAAATTAGGCAAGGTGCATATTTATTAGATATAAATGATCTTTAAGAACAGTTTCGAAAAATTGGAAATTTAAAAAGGGGTGAAAATGTGCGAAAAGCGTCCTAAAAACGTTCTAAATTGCGATTTCTACTCAATCTAAGGAAATACCAAAGCTATTTCAAAAGTAATGGTTGCAAATCAATGGTGACAGTCCCTGCTATAACATAGGTTATATTTTATGTTGCTGTTGTTGTTGCAAAAGCAAAACATGTTCTAATTTGCGTTTTTTGCACAACTGAGGGGTCTAACACTTTGAAGTATGGCATGGTATTTACTTACAAGATGCAACTGCTTTCTAAGAACAGTCGAAAGAAAATTCCAAATTTAAAAAAATGAAGTGAGTGAAAAGCGATATAAATTACAATTTTTAAGCAAACTTATAAATTACCAAACCAATTAAAAAAATAATGATGACAAATTTTGGTGATAGATCCTGCTCAAACATAAGCTATATTTTATGTCTGTTCCACTACCACCAGAGGGTTGAAGGAGATAAAAACTTTCTAAATTGCGATTTCTGTGATACTGAAAAGGCAAGAAACTTTAAATCTGATATGGTAGTTACTTATAAAATATAAATGCCCTCGAGGGAACGTCGAAAATAAATTCGAATTAAAAAGGGGTGAATTGAAGGGGAGGTGCGAAAAGCATTCTAATAAAGTTCTAAATTACGATTCTATGCAATTTCAGGGAATATAAACCGATTATAAAAGTAATAGTTGCGAATCAATGGTAACAGTCTCTGATCCTACACAGGCTATATTTTATGCCGGTGATTCTACCACTTGGGGTTCACAGGAACAACAAACGTTCTAAAAAAGGGCTTTAAAAGCTTTTTAAATTACGTTTCTGTGGAATATTAGGAAATAACAAACCGATTTCAAAATTAATGTTGGCAAATTAATGGTGACAGTTCCTGTTTCAACATAGCCCTTTATGTTGAGAGAGGTGGTAGGACTTGGAATTTGACATGATGGTTAATTTTAAGATGTAAGAAGATGGTTTCTAAAAAATTCAAAACTTCAAATGAATACTGAAATGATTGTATTAATTGAGCATAAAAGTTTCAAAATATTTTCTAAATTATTATTTATTTCGTTTTATTTCATTTTATTAATTTAAGTCTCATTTCTGCCTAATGCAGTGTAATAATGATGTTTAATCAAACTGTTTTAAATAGTAATTTTTGAATTATTCCTAAAAGTAATAAGTATCTTTTAATAGAAAAAATTTTTAATAAAATAAAATATTACCTTTTAATAAAATAAAAATTTAGTTAGTACCTTTTAATAAAAATTAGACATATAAATATCACTTGGCATAGTTCAAATATTACGCGAGCAAAGCCGCGGGTTTTGCTAGTTTTATATTAAAAAATATCTTATTAGATTTTTCTTGCAAACTTAACAGAAAACTGCGCGGAAGGTAGTTTTTGCTGCAAATGATGTAAAAATCTTGCACGAAAAAATGTCTTTAGACATTCATAATACAAACCATTGGGAGCTTTGTTACTGTTTAAGCCTTTATCTACTGACGGTACTTATAAGAACCAATCACTTTAAATATTCATCCCATAGTGAATATTACTAATATTCTAATGGTACTTTGCAAAAACACTCTTTTAACTCCACTTTATCTGGTTACATGGCAGCAGTACTTCTAGGTTTGTTACTTTAGCGAGGAAGGAGGCTATCTTTGACACAGATGCTGTGTTTTGTGCCGACATTTCGTACAGATTGTCACGCTCGTCTTTTTATTTCTGCAAACACAGTAAAGGATATAAGATAAGTGTTGGATTTTGTAATGTGTTTATTATCATCTTGGAATATAATTTAACTATCTATTTTAGGTGAATGGTGTATGTATTTGATTTAACAGTTGAATTACTCGGTGGTTCTTATAAGTACCGTCAGTACACTGGGAGTTGGAGAAAAACTTCGTGTTTACTTTTCGTCCCTGTAGTTATCCATCGTTTTCATCTGCTTTAAAGTCTGATTACTAAAATGTAGTGTAATAATAATTTTCCTAGTATTTCTTTTCTGTTTCATTATTATCTTTTATAGGAAATCGAAAAAATTGTGGCACCCACTCTGTTTGACTATGCTAGAAATGGCGTATATAAATTCATATATTGCGAATGTGGAGAGGCGAGAGAACATAGACGTCGCATAACTAAAGGACTGCTAACAAGATCGAAACATAAAAAAATAGTTTTTTTTAACCCTTTCAGGGGCAAAGCATTTTCAATGCTAAAGTGTTGAAATAAATTATTGGCACCGGAATTTGCCAAAACATTTGTTCCTAAGTAAGAAAAAGGCTATCTTTCACATTCTTATTAAATCGAAAATATTTTACCACAATTCTGGTGCCATTTGAAATACCTTGTGGGCTTTCTGTTACGATAATATTTTAGTCATAATGTACTGACGGTACTTTAAAGTACCACTTTAATTAATGGCCTATAAGGCATCAAATTTCTCACGGATGAGTATTTTTTTTATGTTTATCTTTTAATTTCCATTGTGGTAACTGAAAAAAAAAAGTTACATGAAAAAAATTGCAGTAGATCATAATGCAGTAGATAAAGGGATAATCCATGGAATGATGAATAAAGAGGAATTGTATACCCTCAAAATGGTGAAGCTTGAACTGTAACCGGTTTCCCAGTAGCTCATCAGTGTTGCCAGGTAGGCTACATTTTTAAAATCAGATTCTTGATTGGCACCACTTTTTCGAAATGGTAAAATGCGCCTTATTTAATGGCATTTTAATTAAGGCTAAAACAAAGGGAATTTTACCGTTTCAAAAAAGTGGTGCCAATAAAGAAATATGAATTAAAAAAAAGTAACCCACCGGCAACACTGTAGCTCATTACCACCGGGGCAAACTTCCACCAGTAAATTTGAATATGAATTTTCTCCTTAGTTAAACGCCTTATTGATAGAGAATTTCAGTCCTAATTATGGCCAAACACATATATTCATTTTTTTTGGTGGAAAATTACTTCGGCGATAGCCAGGTCCTGCGTTTCCGTTATATTGTGACAACCTAAATAACCTCCTGCCAGTGTCAGTGAAAGCGATTATAATACCTGTAAAAGTTTCGCCAGCAAAAAACGAATTAAAATTTTTACAATATTTGTGAGAGAAATTTTCCATGAATATGCCGTTTAAATTGTAAGTAAGCACCCACCCTGGGAACCCGCTTTTGGCTTATGGTTGGGTGTAACCCCCAAGCCCAGGGTAGGGAAAAGTTTTACTACCTGCGGAACCCCTTGAAAACAAATAAGTTTTAAGATTAATTATAACTATTCTAAATATTGTTATGTACAAACGAGGGTTTATAGATTACCCACAACTTTTTAAAGTTAAGTTTTCATATAAGTTCATGTATAAGTTCATACACCTTGTAGTTATAACTAGTCCCATCAAAACCAGCCACTACCACCAAGGCCACTAGTGCCTGGACTGGAAATGTCATTCCTGTATTTAATCTGATTCATAAAGGTGGGTCATTGTGTTGAGTTCGCTGTGTGTTTATAATAATTTGGTAAGTTTATACAATTTGCACAGTTTCTGAGATCCTGTTTGTTTATATTCGTGCAACTAGTGGTCTGATGACCCATCGCACAGAATGCGCATATTGAATTTCGCCTGCAGTTACTTTCGGAGTGTCCGTACAATTGACAGTTCGCACACCTGATGATTGGCCTGTAAGGATGAATCCTGCAGTTTTGTAATCCCACATTTATAAGTTCCATACTCTAAAGTGTGTCTGAAGTTGTCTTTAAATTGTGGGAAATTTTCCATTCAAAATTTTCTGGTGGAAATTTGCCCCGACAGTAATCAGAAACGGTTGATTCGATGCAAACAATTTGTCGCCATCTTGTGAAAACTTCACTCGCAACTGATAGACTCTACAGTCAGTGTTGCCAGTGGGCTACTATTTTAATTCAGGTTTCTTGATTGGCACCAGTTTTTAAAAATGGTAAAATCCCCCTTGTTTTCACCTTAATTAATATGTCATAAAATAAGGCAAATTTTACGATTTCAAAAAAGGGCTGCCAATCTCAATTTAAAAAAAGTAGCCCACTGGCAACACTGTCTACAGTAGGGTAGACCGGGCTAGTTGGTCCACTTTTTGTTCTAGTAATTTAAAAAAAATTACAATTCAACATTTTAAATTTCTTTTTATATTACCACTATCAGTGTACTTTCAGGTAAAACTTGAAAATATTAACTATAAGTATTAGTTTAGAAGCTCAAATTGACACCAAGTCACTTGGGCCTGATAGTGTAGAAGTTTAAGAAATGATCAAATTTTCACCAAATCTTAATTTTTATTTCTTGCGAATGAAAACACAATATAGCCTCCTAAATTAAAATAAAAATTTTAAATATTAAAACTATGAGTTATTCAAATTATTAACTTCGACAAAAAATTGCTTTAAAAATTGATTTTATTTTCTCATAAAAAATGTCTTTAATACATTACGGAAGAGTAATAAATTTTAATAAAGGCATGCTAGGTGTTAAAACGTAAATCTCAGAGTACAGTAATTTAAGAAATCATTCATCCTTAATTAGGTGATTTCTTATAAACACCAGATGATAAATAAATTGTATCAAGGCAAAATAGGCTTTTCAGAAGAAAAAAATTCATAAATTCGTCAATTCACAAGATAGCAAATTTGCTTAAATTTATCATAAACCCTCTTAATATTATCTACAACTTTTGTATTGACAAGCTATTGATAGGAGCAATTTTTACAGCAAAAATAAATTAAAAACGAAAAAGTGTGTGTGTTTGTGTGTGTGTGTGTGGGGGGGGGAGGTTGTATAAGGTAAAAAAAGCACATTTCCCTTAATCCGTTACATTCTTGGTAAAATTAGTACTTAACTTCGAAATCTACCTGAGCCAGTAGGCCAAGCCAACAGGAATTTTTCTATAATTATGAAAGTTATAAATGTACGGGTACCGTTATTTTCATGGCAAAATATCAGTATTTTTTTTAATAGAAAAATAAGTCTATTTTAAACGCGCGAAATGTCGCCTTATTTAACACTAGAACGCCCGGAAATTTTACTCAAGTATCATTAAAATATTTTACACCAGAAATTTTATTAAAAATTATTTGACTGATTTATTTATCGTTAATCTGTGTTTTTAAAATTTAACTTACTTTGTGAACAAATTTCTGGTTCCAGTTGACATGTAATCATATGGTCGGTGTCGGATCGACTCCTTCAGGCCATTCTACTATTAAGGAGAGATTTTCTATAAGAAAATACTGGTGCCGAAGAACTTCTTAGTCTCGAAATTCAAGCACTCGTACGAACCCTGCAATTAGTTTAACCCATTACCAGCTGGTGTTGTGTTCACGCAATGGTCAAAACAAGTGCACATATTTAAGTTATTTACATAACCACCCCTATTTTTCAATTAAAAATTGTTCTTAATCAAAGGCATAAAATTTTAAGATCATATAAATCGAAAATTATCTTTCAGAGTTTGTGGTGACAAACGATGTTCGGCGAAAAAGCTGTAAATTTTAAAAATGTAGTTTAATGGGTTAACCCAAAAACGCTCACGCATGATATGACATACCTTGTGTGCGTAAGGTTTTTACATTTGTCACTACTATTTCGAAAGACAAATCTTCGCAGTGGCGTAGCGTCAGGATGAGGGGGCTCGATTGCTTTACTACCAGCACTATTCTGTAGAAAATTTGGTTTAATTTAATCATTGAACAAAACTGCATACATATTAAGCGTCCTATCTTAAATGGGAGAGGTAACCGCAATATTAAAGAGGAGGTCACATCAATCAAGGTCACGCGCCACGTAGCGGATGGGGTTGAACTACAGGAATATGCCTAAATGTATTCTTACTTCACACCACTAAAATTGTAAAGTTTTTTCACCTTAAATAATAGCTGAAAAGTCTCTCGTTTGATAACGCGAAGAAAACGTCGTGGTGTAAAGTGCCTCTGCACCCACCCCCATCTCTACGCCATTATTTTGTGATAAAGCTGGTCAACAAGGTTCATATTCCATGAGTGACTAATGGAGTTATGAATAAAGAGGAGGTGACATATAGTGTACTGTCTACCAGTTGCGAGTGAAGTAACTGAGGAGGTTGTCATAAGATGGCGGCTGTTTATTTTTAAATCGTATCAAAACAGTAAAATTGAATAGAAAATTTCGTCTTATTTAAGCATCTTATTCATGGAATTTTTTCCTCACAAATGGGGCCAAAATTTTTATTTTTTCTTACTGGTGTCAGTTTGCTTTGTAAAACTATTAGTTTTTTGCCCTGGTTGTCACAATATGGCAGAAACGCAGGGTGTGACTACCGCCAAAGTAAACTGCTACCAGTAAAAATAAAAATCTGTTTCTACCATTATTTATGACTGAAACTTTGCAATAACAGGGCGTTTAAATAAACAGAAACTTTCTAAATAAATTTACTGGTGGAAGTTTCCTCCGGCGGTAAATAAACTCTGCGACAACGGTTACAGTTGAAGCTTCACTATTTTAACCCTAGAACTACCGGAAATTTTACTCAAGTTTTATAAAAACATTCTACACCAGAATTTTTACTTAAAACTATTTAATTTGTTTATTTAACTTATTATTGTCTGATTTATACATTTAGTTTGTTTTGAAGAAATTTTCTGGTTTGAATAGATATTTTGAATATACATGTCGGGTCCATTGGACCCTTCTGGTAGACAGAGGGTTAAGGATACATCAGTTCCTCTTTATTAATAGTTCCATGGAGTAACTAACGATTTAGAAAATATGCGCAGATGGTGGATGTTCTGTCATATATGACGTCACACTAAAAGCCCTCGTATGTGGATTATGAACCCCGTCCACAAGATGGCGCAGCTGTGTTAATTTACGCCGAATTCCAGCATTAAGTTTGTACGCTTAATACGTATGCAGTTTTGATCATTGAACGTTAAACAATAAACAAAGCAAAATTTAGCATAATAATACTGGTAATAAAAGTATCCCCCCTCCCCCCTTCCAGACGTTTTACGACACTGAATCTTCGGCTTATTTTATAGCAGAATTTCAAACAACTGTCTGCGATTAAACAAGACGAATATAGTTTCGTGTAAATATTAGTGACAAAGTGAAAACGCATGCAACCTGAGTAATTGTGAGTATTTTTCAGCTAACTCAAGAGCACACACGTAGGATACGACATATTCAAGGTGCGTACGGTTTTTTTCGCCATCCATGACTTCCAAATAATTTTTGTCGCAGACAATTGTTACATATCCTGCATATGTTACATATCCATATATTACATCCCTGCATATGTTACATATCCTGCGATAAAACAAGTCACTGATTACTTTTCTTATAATAGTAGTGACAAATGTAAAAATCGTACGCACCCACGGAATGTCATAGCCTGTGCGTGTGTTCCTGGGTTAACCAATTTGCATCATTAGTGCATATATAAGTCCATTTTACGAATTTCTTTTTTCTCAGAAATTCCGAATCCGTACCGAAAATTCCGAAAGAAAAAAATTTCACTTCATGTAATCACGAAACGTCTGTTTTTAAATAAAGCAAGAATTACTATTAAGAATATCTTGAATGAATTTCGAATTTCGGAATTAAAAAAAATCCTGAAATGAGCGCTAATGATGCAAATGTGTTTAACCTTCCTACCCTGAATGGGTCTAATCGACCCACTTCTATAATTGAATTCGTTCGATTCGAACCAGAAATTTTCTCGTAAAGTAAGAAATTTAAAAGGCAACGAAAACTAATATAAATAAATACATTAAATAGTTTTTAAAGAAAATTCTGGTGTGAAATGTTTTTATTAAGTTTGAGTAAAATTTCAACAGGGTTTGGAAGGTTAAAAAATCACCATTACCTCCATTTTGAATCACATGGTATATGTATTATTAAATCTTAGTTAACAATAAAACACTTGTATTGTTTGCATAACATGAACAAACAAAAAAAAAGTATACAACATCATACAAAAATATCTTTTGCTTTCACATAACTTAAACGTAAGACATAGAACTTATATTCATAAAAACTTAAGATTGATCTCAATTGTATATAAAATTTCACCTAGTGCTCAAATGTTCACGAAGTAAATCCATCAAAAATGAAGTTTTAAACTGAAAGCAATGAACTTTATGACAGATTTGAAATATCGCAAGCCTAAATAAGGTATCAGATTTCTTAACAAAAGTCTGCAGGGAATTTTTATAGAGAATTAAGATTTCAGTTCCAACAGAAAGCTGTTCCTTAAATGGCATGGGAGTGATAAACGCACAAAATGGTAGTATGCATTTGTATAAAGTTTCGTGCTGTGGTTATAGTTGCATTTTGTTACTCCCGCGCTGGCGATAAAATGTGAAATAAAGAATGAAAGCTTAAAGATTTCTCCTGAATATCAAATTTGGTCTTCCCTTTTATACACTTAAAATGGCTTAAATATAATCTTGCAGTTTTATACATATTTTATCTTAAGTGGTATTATGTCTTACTTACAAAAATATAGCATAGAATATATATTTTAATTTTTCTATGGACAGCCCTAAAAAGGTTATCGAAATTAACCCTTAAATGCGCGATTTTTTATTTTGTTTTGAAAAAATTATATATGATACTCTGAAAGGTTTATAACACAGGAAAAATAATGAAAAAAATCAGAGATATATTTTTCATATAATACGTCAATCTTTTCTGCTGATGCACATGTACAATATAAACAAAAACGACTGCCGTGTGGTTGTTTTACGATAAGAGAATGCAAGTTATTAAATACTTTCAGAACTGCCAAATCTCCGGCTTTCTGGATACCAGTATTTTAATACAGAAATGTTCTTTTATTTAATTTGAACATTTGGCCGATTTAAGAGAACAACGTTTTCTCTAGGATAATTGTCATGTGAAAAAAGACGGAGACTTGGCAACTGTGTACTTTAATAAATTATGTCTCCAAATAGCTTATTTTATATAATTATTTATTTTTTTAAACTTAACCTTTAACAGTTTAACCCTTTCAGAGGCAAGGCATTTCTGCTCTAAAAATGTTCAAATATTTAATTCACACCGCAATTTAAGAACAAATTTATTTGAAAACAATCAAAAGCTTTTTGTCACGTATCTTACGAGATCGGAAGTATAGTAAAAAATTTCTGGTCCCACTTATTAATTTCGGCATTAAAATTAACCGTTTGCAGACTGCAAACGGCGCCCCTCAAGGGGTTAACTCCCATAATAGAATATGTTCTAGGAATTACGTAGTTCAGAGAATCTGACTTTACACCAGAAAGTTTTAATGGCTAATTTCGCTTTATTTAAATACGGAATGTCTGTATTTTTAATTAAAGTAAATATCGCTATTTTAATTTTCTGGTGTGAATTAGGTATATGCGAATAAAAAAATCTATTAAATTCAGAACAGTGTTGTTTGCATATATGCAAAGCTGCGCACTAAAGAGTTAATAGTTATTAGGTCGTCTTACAGTATTGCCTGAGACAAATTATTGAAATTTTAAACTCTAATGTTTGGCGTGATTGTAAAGAGCAATGAATAAACCCGGAATGTCTTACAGTACTTGCGAATATCCCTTAACCCCTTGAGGGGCAAGCAATTACGTTTGTTTAATGCTGAATTCCCACCGGAAATTTAGAGAAAAAAATTTCAAAATAAGGAAACGCAATTTTCCGACCTTTTTTCCACCAAAGTTAGAAAAGTAAAATTTAATAAAATTTTTTCCGGTGCAAATCTTCATTAATCGTAGGTGGGATAAAATATATCCCACTGCCCCTCAACGGGTTAACGCTTCCCTGAATTATCTATATGTTTAAATACACTTATTGGCTGAAACTTCATCAATTGTCATCAAGCAGTGCAGCTTTCACTGACATAATGTACGTAATGTATTATGAGTATATTCCATGAAAATTTTTATTTACTATGAACGTGTCTCAGTTTTTAGTATCGGAAAACACTGAAAATTCATAAATTTCAAAGTGTCATAAGGCGTTAACTTGTATTTATTAAAGAATAAGGCATTTTCATGCCTTTCTTAGACACAGGACAACAGTTTACTAAATATAAGTATAATAAAAGAGGACTGCACAAAAGTTAAATTTTGTATTTTAATATGTAAACCACCCCTTACAAAACAAATGCCTTACCTAAAAGTTGTTCTTGATTTGTATAATTTTTAGAACTGGAATTTTGTTTGTATTGTAATAAGTTTAAACGAAAAACTCTCGCGCATAATATGACAAACCCTGTCTGCGTACGGACATTTGCATTTGTCACTACTCCTTTGAAAGACAAATCTTCGGCTTATTTTATCGCAGAATTTCAAACAACTAACTGCCTGCGATTAAACAAAACGAGGATAATGTTGTGTAAATATTGGTGACAAAGGGAAAAACGCACGCAAACGTGTAGACCGGGAGTAGCTGCACTGACCATCACCTCACCGAGCTGATGGCTGAAATTCCAGGATTAGACAGAACTCGATTAGCATATTAAAAGGAAACTGGTCTGCCAAGCCACGTCTTGGTAGAAACTACCTGCAGACCCGATTTTAGTGAATGATTGGTAGGTTTATCACTGTGTTTTCTTGCACCCAAAGGTATGAAAACATGTACGACTGGGAGCAGGAAACCACTATGGTAACCTACCAGTCAACGTCTAAAATCGAGTTTGCAGGTGTTTTCAATGGACTTATGAATAAAGACGATGGAGACATATAGTGTACTGTCTACCAATTGCTAATGAAGTAACTGAGTAGGTTGTCACAAGATGGCGGCTGTTTTTTTTTAATTATTTCTGATTACAGCCGGGGGCAAACTTCCCACCAGAAAAACTGAACAGAAAATTTCGTCTTATTTAAGCGTCTTATTCACGGAAGTATTTTCTCACAAGTGTGCTAAAATTTCTATTTGTTTTTACTGGTGTCAGTTTGCTTGGTAAAACAGTCAGTTTGTTCCACTGGCTGTCACAATGTGGCGGAAACTCAAGACCTGACTGCTAACAAAATAAACTGACACCAGTAAAAGTTAAAATCTGTTTCTGCCATTATTTATGACTGAAATTTTTCCTTAGTAAGGTTTTTAAATAAGGAGGAAATTTTTATATAAATTTACTGGTGGAAGTTTCCTCCGGCGGTAATTAGCCTCTGCGAAAGTGGTTACAGTTGCAACTTCACTATTTTAAGGATATGTCAGTTCCTCTTTATTAATAGTTCCATGGTGTTTTCCACCAAGATATAACTTGGTAGACCAATTGCATTTTAATATGCGAATCGAGTTGTAATTAATCCTAGAATTTCAGCCGTCAACTCGATGAGGTGATGGTTTGTGCACATGCTTCCCGGTCCATTAGTAATCGTGAGTATTTCAGAGTTTACTCAACAGCACACACTCAGTCTACGACATACTCGGGGTCAGTGTTGCCAGTGAGTGACTTTTTTTAAATTCAGATTTCTTGATTGCCACCACTTTTTTGAAACGGTAAAATTGCCTTTGTTTTCGCCTTAATTAATATGTCATTAAATAAGGCCAATTTTACCATTTCAGAAAAGTGGCGCCAATCAAGAATCTGGATTTAAAAAAAGTAGCCCATCTGGCAACACTGCTCGGGGTGCGAACGTTTTTTTTTTCGCCATAAATACTTCCAAGTAATTGTTGTTGCCTTATTTAGTCGCTTACAATTGTTAAATATTCTGCTATAAACATTTCGCAGATTACTTTTCGTTTAATAGTAGTGATATATAAAAAAATCGTACGCACACACGGAATGTCATAGCCTGTGCGCATGTTCCTCGGTTAACCTGGGAGAACGCGCGCATGTCCAGGATATGAATGGATTTTACTTTGTCACCAAAAAATACAAATAATAATCGCACCTTATTTAGTTGGAGACAATTGTTACAAATTCTGCGAAAAAAAAAATTGAAGATTACTTAAAAAACAAACAAAAAAAAAACAGTCGTAACGATTATAAAAAACAATACGCACTCTGGGTCTATCAGACACTGCGCGCGTACTCTGGGATTAACCCATTTGCAGCATTAGCGCATATATACGTCTATTTTAGAAATTTCTTTTTTATTCAGAAATTCCGAGTCCATATCGGAAATTTCCAAAAAAAAATTTTTTTTCACTTTATGCAATCACGAAACGTCTGTTATTAAATAAAGCAAAAATTTCTATTAAGAATCTCTGGAATGAATTTGGAATTCCGGAATTAAACAAAAATCCTGAAATGCGCTCAAATGATGCAAATGTGCTTAATAAAATCTACATTACCTCCATTTTGAATCGCATGGTATAATTTTTTTAAAAATCTTCGTTATCAAACAAACATCTAAATTGTTCGTATTACACGAACACAAAAAAAAATACAACATCATACAAAAGTGTCTTTTGATTTCACCTAACTTAACCCTCTGTCTACCAGAAGGGTCCAATGGACCCGCCATGTATATTCAAAATATCTATTCAAACCAGAAAATTTCTTCAAAACAAACTAAATGTATAAATCAGACAATAATAAGTTAAATAAACAAATTAAATAGTTTTAAGTAAAAATTCTGGTGTAGAATGTTTTTATAAAACTTGAGTAAAATTTCCGGTAGTTCTAGGGTTAAATGTACGACATAAAATTTATATTCGTAAAAACTTATGTTTGATTTGAATTGCATATAAAAATTCACTTAGTGCTCAAATATTCACGAAGTAAATCCATCAAAAATAAAGTTTAAAACTGAAAGCAATGAACTTTATGATAGATTTGAAATATCGTAGCCTAAATAAGATATCAGATTTCTTTAACGAAAGTCTGCAGGGAATTTCTATAGAGAATAAAGATTTCGGTTCCAACAAAAAGCTGTTCCTTAAATGACATGGGAGTGATAAACGCACAAAACGGTGGTATGCATTTGTATAACGTTTCGTGCAGTGGTTATAGTTGCATTTTGTTGCTCCCGCGCTGGCGATAAAATGTGAAATAAAGAATGAAAGCTTAAAGATTTCTCCTAAATGTATAAAATTTGGTCTTTTCTTTTATACACCTAAAATGGGTTAAAATATAATCTTACAGTTTTACACATATTTTATCTTAAGGGGTCTCCGGACCCTTAAAATTTGAAAAAACGAAAAAAAGGATCATTTTCAACATTTAATATCTTAAAATGTATATGATTTAGAAACAGAATTTTAATTGGAATGAAATATACAAGTATGTTCTTTCATTTCAAGTTTTTTGAAAACTGCAAGATGCAGAATTAGTATTTATAGGGAGCTCCAAACAATCAGACATTTGTCGAGCTGAAAACCGGTATGACAGATTACGCTCAGAATTACAAAATAAATTTTGGAACTAGAATGAAATTTTTGGCGCCTACTTATACCTCAGTTTGTAATAATTAACCTGAACCTAAATATCTTTGTATTTAAAGCATTTTTATATTTTTAATACAAAGTTCTATTTAGCTTGTACAAAATTTTGAAATTTTCAACAGTATAATCACCTAAAAAAATATTTTTTTGAACAATAGAAATCCAATTTAAGTTCAGTTTATACAGACTAACATGAAACATATGTTTTGATAATTGCATGAAAAATATTCAGAAGTTTTTGAGATAACCTTCGCGTTATGCCCAAAAACGTCATTTGGAGAAAAATGACTTCAAAGTTACGGAAATGCTGCTTCAGCTATTTCACGGGTATAATTTTAAGAGCCATAACTTTTGTTCTAATGGTAATTTCAAGACAATAATTATAGCAAAATGTTCAGAAGTTTTTGAGATATCCTTCGCGTTATGCCCAAAAACGTCATTTGGAGAAAAATGACTTCAAAGTTACGGAAATGCCGCTTCAGCTATTTCGCGGGTATAATTCTAAGAGCCATAACTTCTGTTCTAACGGTAATTTCAAGAAAATAATTATATCAAAATGTTCAGAAAGGATCGGAGTTTAACATATAAAAAAAATTAAAAATTTCGAAAATTTTGAAGCTTTAACAGTCCTGAGATACCTTAAGTGGTATTATGTCTTACTTACAAAAAATATAGCGGATAACATTTTACATTTTCTAAGGATAGCCCTAAAATGTTATAGAATTTAAAAAGATTTTTTTTTCAGTGTTAGATTAATAGAATTAGTCCACCATTTTATGATTAAATTTTGAAAAACGATTTAATGAATGATCATTGATCAAACTTCATATGAGGACCTGAATTTCAAATCTAGCCTTATCAAGAAAATCAAATTTTGGAAAATCGCGAAAAGCATCTAACTGCGTCCATTGGTTTTCATTGTAAATCAAGATTTTACAATGTCACAAAACGAGACAAAACTAGTTTTTTTTATAGATTATTGTGTTTCTTCGGTGCAGGTTTATCAATAGAATAGACTAATAGAGAAAACACGATATTTAAAACTTTGGATAAGGCGAGTTTTGAAAGTCATGTCCATGGTACCATGTTAATCTATCCAATATCAAAACAGTATTGCCAATCTTTGCTCTTTTCTTCTAATTTTTGACACAATGATTTCCAGTGGAAAACTTTAGAAAAGAGGCACAGTTATCTAAAATTTAATGGATAAATTTTAACATGACTGACTGCAGCTTTTTTTTAATTTTGTTATTTAAATGTTATTATTGATAATATTCTAAATTTATTTTAAGTTATTTTCGGTTATGCATTTTAATTTATTTCGCTAATTATTTCCATGAAATAGTTTTAAACACTTTGTTATTTTTGGCTGCTTGCACTTCAAAGGCGTATAAACAAGTAGAATTAGACTTACATTAAAAAAAGTCTTCTAAAACCAAAAAAATTAAGGGATAATTTTTTATCCTACTATGTACTTTGGCTGACAGTTTGATTTGATGTGTAGCTCATTAGGGAAATCGAGAAAAAGAAGCGATTTTCATTCGCTTCCGGTAGTGCAATTAGAGATATCCTTGTGATGATAATGATAACGGTACACGGTCGGTCGTAGTGTTACCAGGTGTGTCGCGTAAATCGGGGCTCCAAATGCTCTGAACCAGTGTTACCAGCAGGCTACTTTTTTTAAATTCTGATTTCTTGATTGACACCACTTTTCTGAAATGGTAAAATTCCACTTGTTTTCTCCTTAATTAATATGTCATTAAATAAGGCGAATATTGCTATTTCAAGAAAGTGGTGCCAATCAAGAAATCTGAATTGAAAAAAGTAGCCCACTGGCAACACTTTTTAGCTCACAGGCTATCAAAGCCTGAGAGCTAATGTGCCAGCCCGTTCTGTATGTATGTACGTACGTATGTATGTATGTATGTATGTACGTATGTATGTACGTAACGCGATAACTCTTGATAGAAACATCCGATTTGCTTCAAAATTTTTTTCTAGGTTCATTGTGATAACGCGCTTCTCTCATTAGTTTTGGGAGTTCATTGGTTAAGGATAAAGGGGGAAAAGGGGGGTTAGTCCACCCCTTTTAATTCAGATAAATGGGTTTTTCATGCAGAATGATTCGATTTGCTCCAAATTTGGTATACCGGTTTATTATTAGCTCACAGGCTATCAAAGCCTGAAAGCTAATGTGCCCGCCCGTTCTGTATGTATGTACGTATGTATGTATGTATGTATGTACGTAACGCGATAAATCTTGATAGAAACATCCGATTTGCTTCAAATTTTTTTTCTGGGTTCATTGTGATAAGGTTCCCTGATTAAATTTGGGAGTTCATTGGTTAAGGATAAAGGGTGGGGGGGGGGGGGAAACGGGGTTAGTCCAACCCCTTAATTCAGATAAATGGGTTTTTCAAGTAGAATCATTCGATTTGCTCCGAATTTGATATACCAGTTTATTATGTTAAGGAAATTCCCTGATTAGTTTTGGGGGTTCATTGGTTAAGGATAAAGAGGGGGCTAGTCCACCCCCTTAATTTAGATAAATGGTTTTTTCATGCAGAATCATTCGATTTGCCCCGAATTTGGTATACCGGTTCATTATGTTAAGGAACTTCCCTGATTATTTTTGGGAGTTCATTGTTTAAGGATAAAGGGGGGAAACGGGGTTACTCCACCCCCCTTAATTCAGATAAATGGGTTTTTCATGCAGAATCATTCGATTTGCTCCGAATTTGATATACCGGTTTATTATGTTAAGGAACTTCCCTGATGCGTTTTGAGGGTTCATTGGTTAAGGATAAAGGGGGAAAAGGGGAGTTAGGCCACCCCCCTTAATTCAGATAAATGGGTTTTTCATGCAGAATGATTCGATTTGCTCCGAATTTGGTATACCGGTTTATTATGTTAAGGAACTTCCCTGATTAGTTTTGGGGGTTCATTGGTTAAGGATAAAGGGGGAAAAAGGAGGTTAAACCGCCCCTCTTAAATTAGATAAATGGGTTTTTCATGCAGAATGATTCGATTTGCTCCGAAGTTGGTATACCGGTTTATTATGTTAAGGAACTTCCCTGATTAGTTTTGGGGGTTCATTGTTTAAGGATAAAAGGGGAAGGGGGCTAGTCCACCCCCCCCCTTAATTTATATAAACGGGTTTTTCATGCAGAATTATTCGCTTTGCTCCAAATTTGGTATACCGGTTTATTATGTTAAGGAGCTTCCCTGATTCGTTTTGGGGATTCATTGGTTAAGGATAAAGGGGGGGGGCTAGTCCACCCCTTAATTTAGATAAATGGTTTTTTTGCAGGATTATTCGATTTGCTCCAAATTTGGTATACCGGTTTATTATGATAAGGAGCTTCCCTGATTAGATTTGGAGGTTCACTGGGAGGTCACTAAATTCAAGGTAGTTCTGAAAAAAGGCTTAATATATGTTTTTTGGGTCGCTAAATCCGAATTTTTAACTTTCCACCAAAATTTCACCCGGCACCCCCCCCCCCCCAAATTTTGGGAAAATGCCCCCCCCCCCAAAAAAAAAGGTTTTTATTAAAAAAATATGACATTATAGATATGACATTATGACTTAGGATGAAGGGGAAGGGGGATCTGCCTCGGAACATGCGCAGACTAAATTGCGCAATCCCACTTAACCACTTACACGTTTACATTCGCCCTCCCATCTCCTCTCCGAACTTTCTCTATAAGGTTTACTTTAGTTTTTTGGGTCGCTGAATCCGAATTTTTAACTTCCCCCCAAAATTTTCTCCCCCGAAAACCCCCTGAAATAGTTGTTTTTAACTTAAATTTCTTATTGTTTTAGGGGAAAAGCATTAAGAAATTCAGAAACTAGATAAAATTTGCAACGAATAGGATATATTACATTATGACGTAGGATGAACGGGGAGGGGGAGGGCTGTCTCTGAACATGCACTGCGGCGCTACGTGCACTAAGTTATGAAGTCCAGGCAATAGGGGATTTTACCTGGAAAAATTAATACTAGTTCTGGATTTCGACTGACTTTATATTTTTTGGGTCGCTGAATCGGAATTTGTAACTTCCCACCAAAATTTCACACGGCAACCCCTCCTCCCCCCCCAAGAAAATATTTTTTGAAAAAATTTCGTTTTTGAGAAAAGCGCGCGGAGAATGTTCCGAGGCAGCCCCCTCTACCCCCGTTTCTCCTACGTCATAATGTCATATATCCTATTTTTTGCAAATTTTGCCTAGTTTATGAATGTTGTAATGCTTTTCCCCTAAAACAGTAAGAAATTTAAGTTAAAAACAAATATTTGTGGGGATTTGTGGGGGATTTTTGGAGGGTAAGTTAAAAATTCGGATTCAGCGACCCAAAAACTTAAAGTAAACCTTATAAGGAAAGTTCGGAGGGGAGATGGGAGGGCGAATGTAAACGTGTGAGTGTTTAAGTGGAATTGCGCAACTTAGTCCACGCAGCACCGCGCGCATATTCCGAGGCAGATCCCTCCTTCCCCTTCATCCTAAGTTATAATGTCATACATCTAATTTGTTGAAAATTTTGTCTACTTTGTGAATTTCTAGATACTTTTCCCCTAAAACAATAAAAAAATTGATTTTTTTAATAAGAACCTTTTTTGGGGGGGTTGCCGGGGGAAATTTTGGTGGGAAGTTACAAATTGGGATTCAGCGACCCAAAAAAACATAAAGTAAGCTGATTTCCAGAACTACCATCAATTTTGCTTGCTAAAATTCCCTATTGCCTGGACTATAGTCTGACATGGTACTGACGACATATTCACACCTAAAGCATATAAATTCTATGTCCATTTTTGTGATTCTGAGAGTTTAGCAAAACTTCAATCATTGTCAAATGTGTTTGCTGG
This sequence comes from Maratus speciosus, assembly GCA_963932465.1. Taxonomy (NCBI): domain Eukaryota; kingdom Metazoa; phylum Arthropoda; class Arachnida; order Araneae; family Salticidae; genus Maratus; species Maratus speciosus. Next base: position 443,710,080 of record OZ010787.1, read on the forward strand.
GCAACATATAACAATAATATGTTCCCGCACCATGCTGGTTAAGTCAAAGTACAGTTGCGTAATTTGTTATTTCTGTTTGTACAAATTCTTTTTTATAAAACATAATTATGAGTGTAAAAGTATAATAATTATATTTTCGAGTAAAATAGGAGTGGAAGTTCATACAAAAATTATTAAGTTGATTTTAAATATTAAATATATATTTAAAAAAAATTGTTTTATTGTAAAATGAATGTATAATGTTGAATGTAGTTCGGATCTCAGATAACAACAATAGGCAGACGCCATGGTGTCGTTTTATGACAAGCCAGTGGAAGGTGGTGTATAATTAGAAATCGTAAAATAATAAAAATGTTGGAATAAATTTATGGCTTTAGTCCACCCAAACTTTAAGGCATATAATAATATTAAAGTATATGTAAGGGGCTATTGCAGATTGTTAGCTAATAGGTCTATCTAAGGATAATGCAAAATCTTCTCACATCCAATAAGGGAGGACTATACAAATAGTTCCACCCACTTCCAAGAGTTGGTGTGCAAGAAGAAAAAGGTTTGAAAAAGAGAGTCTAAGAAAAGATGTCGAAGACGCAAGAGCGATCCTGAAAGCCCATGTCATGCATCAATCGAGCCCTAGTAATGCCCAGGCGAGATGGACATATCGGAGAGAGCCTAAGCTAGCCTAATTGACCTGATGATGTCTTCCTAGTGTCGAAATAAAATGGAGTGTCCTACTGCGGTCCGTAGCTATGCATCCCGCCATCCCGATTTCGCCACTCTGAAGAGAAGATGAATCCGGATGATGTTTTGATATAATCCTTAGCAACGCGACAGCTCTGAATTTGATGAATAAAGGCCACCATCCCGTATATGATTCAAGGTATTACATTAATCTTTTTCTTTACCACTTTAATTATATGAGAAATTATAAATATCCTTTTATGATATTTTATGGGAGAGAGCAATCTAAGATCCAATAAAACCATTAATTAAATATAATTAAGGTATTTTAAAGATGACAGAGAATTATTTTTCTTGCAAAAAAAAAAAAAAAAAAAAAATATATATATATATATATATATAATAATAAGAGTAAATGAAAACATTTTTTTTTAAAGATTAATTATACATGTAATAATGAACAGCAAACAAAAGTGTTGCTTTCCTTTTTTTTGAATTAATATAATGTGTATATGTATATAGTTGTGTTCAATGTAAATAAAATATTTAATCAAGTATTAAAAAGTTTCTGTAATTATTTAATTGATAAATGTTTAAGGTGTGTCAATTTATTTTTACGGCTTAACTTTAGTTTAATTCATAAGTGGAAGAGTTCGTCAAAATAAATCACAACGCAAACTCTTAATTTTATTCGTAATTAATTAAATTTAATAATTACAGTTTTACGCGGATTATAATGTTATTTTATTAATTATTCGCGTTGCTCTTCTACTAGAATTACGTAATTACGATCACTTATGTTATTTGAATTTATTTAAGGTATATAAAATTATATACCGGTTTACTATGAGGTTGCTAGGATGATTTGGACAAATTAACAATTTTGGGTGTAAATTAAATAGGAAATAAACAAGTGTAATTATCTGTCCAGCATCCCCCCCTCATTAAAGTAAAATGGTGCTATGACTCAGGCAACGTTCATCTGAGGTCATTAGAAATAATAATAATAATAATAATAATAATAAAGGAAAATAAATTTAAGTATTATTTTAATGTCACAATTTTAAAGATACTGTAGGTACGTAAATTTAATTGATTAAAACTTTATTAAAATTAATTTTATTATTGTAACAATAATGACACACATATAATAATTTAAATAAATAAAATGAATAATATATGTTAGCAATAAAGCAACAAGAAAAAAAGAAAAAAATAATTATAGGATTTATAATAGGTAAATTTAGGAATTACAATTTTTTTTTCTCTCTTTTCTCTTTTTGGTTGAATCTCAGTTACCATAGAGAAATAATGGCATTCACATCACGGATGACACATTTGTAAAAATAAATTTTTTTTTATATACTGTATAAATAATAATAATAAGAATAATGAGTAAAATTTTATAATATGACGGGTATAAAAATGATTGAAATGTCAATAGATCATGATTTTTGAAATTGTATCAAGGTGATACAAAAGAAAATTTATGAGTAGTACTACGAAGTAGTGGTACAATATTTATACATAAAAAAAAATAAGATTGTTGTTTCTGTAGAAAAAGACAGATATTTTTCTGTTAAATGAAATTATGGTGTTTTTATATATGCGTGTATTATAAACATTTTAGGGATATTTATGTGTGTAAAAGAATAATCTACAAAACAACTTCATCTGCTAAGAAATATTTTTAAATTTTAGTGCTGTTGTTTTTATGTATTTATGCAATTTAGAATATTTTCATACATATGTTATAATTTAGAGAAAATAGTATGATATACAAAATATTTTTTTAAGAGGTATAGGATCTATTTTGAATTGATATTTTGAAAAAGTATACATTGATTACTAATATTTGTTAAAAATGACTCAGACGCTGGATATAGATACACGTATTAAGTTAGTGTCACCATTTGACAATAAAAAGAACAAAAACATTATATTTTTCTTAGATGAATTTGATAATATTTTTAATTCTAAAGTTATAGAGGAAGAAACTAAATTATTAATTTTAAAGGCTAAAATTACTGGGGACGCAAAACATATTTTAAGTAAACAGATTGAAAAATATAATGAGACCAATTACAATTTATTTAAAAATAATTTGGTGGAGTTATTTGGTACAAAACTAAGCTTCCTTAATGCTCAGAGCAATTTCCTAAAGTTAAAACAGGCCGCAAGTCAAACGATAGAGGATTTCATTTTGGAGTTTAAAAAGGGTGTAAAATCTTATATCGAAAGTGCAGGCGAAAATGTGGATAATAAGGAAGAGAATTTTATCGAAATCTTAAAAATGTCGAATTTTCTAAATGCAATTAGACCGGATATTGCACTAGATGTTCGTAAAAACGCGCCCAGATCCTTCAAGGAGGCTTGCGAGTTAGCAAAACTTATGGAAAGTGCGTATAATGAATCAATGTTTGAGGAAATTAACGCAATAAATAAAGAAAACAAAGATCTTTATGAGAACATTATAGAATCAAGTAAGCAAAACAAAGAGCTAATCGAGAAATTAAAAGGGGAGATTGAAAAACTAAAAAAATCAAAGAAAAAAAACCCCATGCAATTAGAGATGATAGTGTTCCGCGGAATAAGAAACTCTTTAATAAGCACAATAATTATCAGGGTCCCCATTTCAGTAACAGTTTTCATTATAACGATTATAAGCAATATTATCAGGATTACTACAATTCCTTTAATTATCCGACACATTATGGGATGTATGATAATTTACAACCTAACTGGAATTCGGGAAATAGGGATTTTGGATATATTTCTGGGAATTATGATCAAGTTTGTTACCAATTTGAAAAGCGAAAAAAGAAAAAAAAATGGGCAAAGAAAACAGCGAAATCGGATCAAGATTCAGGATTTTCAGAGACGGAAATCGATAAAATAAATAAAACAATCGCAAATATAACAAATGCAGACAGAGATAGTCTGCCAATTATATCACTAAGTATACAGGGCGTTGAAATACAAGCTCTGTTGGACACAGGCGCCGCCGTTTCCCTTTTATCACCTTCTTTATTCAAAAAAATTAAAGATACAAACGTCAAAATCAAATATTTGGGCAATCAGATCCAAATTAAAACTTTAAGGAATTCAAAGATTTTTTTAAACAATGTGTAAAAGTAACTTTTTGATTAAAAGGTATATTCACAACAGGCACATTTTATGTCACTAATGATGATTTTGATAGGCAGTACCAAATGTTATTAGGGTACGATTATCTCAAGGAAAATCATATGATTTTGGATTTATGCAATAAAACCTTAAAATTTAAAAATCAACAAATTAACTTAAACGTTGCAAATGAAGTAAATAATTATGAGGTGAATAACATTACGCCATGTAATTCAAGGGAACATTCAAATAAAAATATGTTTGCCGTTACTAAAAATAGAATTTTTATTCAACCGGAAGAATCGAAAATTGTAAAATTAAAATGCCCAGAGGATATAAATATGTCAGATGTGATTATTTTTGACCCCATTCAAGAAAATAGTAAATTTTCATGCGAGACTTCGTTACACGAAGTTAAAAAAAAATAATAACATAAATATTATAATAAAGAATAAACTGTTAGAAAAGTTAATTATTCAGAAAGGAACTAAAATGGGGGAAATTATAAAGAACTTTGAGTGCAAGCAAGATGACTCAACTGATAATATAGAGAAAGGGACATTTTATGAAATAAATAATTTAAATATAGAAGATGTAAGAAAATTGCGAGAGGCAGAAATTAAAGAAACGGATTTCGATTTAAGCCATTTATCAGAGGAAGTACAACAAAAATTTCGAGAAATTTTAATGGGTAATGTTCATGCATTTTCAAAAAGTTATCAAACATTGGGGCAATCAGCGTTTGTTGCACCAAGTTTTCAATTGAGTCATGAATTCCCGGTACAAACTAAGCCATATAAATTGCCTCAGGCAGTAAGACAGTATGCGAAACGGGAAATTGAACAATTGTTACAGGCTAAAATTATCGAGAAAACAGACTCCGAGTATGCTTTTCCAGTTATTTTCGTTAGAAAGAAGAACTCGAGTAATAACCCGAATGCAGAACCCAAGTTTAGAATGGCAACGGACCTAAGACTATTGAACCAAATTTTACAACCATACACTTATCCGATGCCGGACGTAAAAGACGTATTACAAAAAATAAGCGGTAAGAAATATTATACTGTTCTAGACTTACATAGTGCATTTTTTCAAATCAATTTAAAACCAGAAGATTGTAGAAAAATAGCTTTTATTACGGAATTTGGCAAACATATGCCGCTTCGTTTAGCTTTTGGCACACGAAATTCTAGCGCAATTTTTGCAGAAGTAATTGATAAAATTCTGGGACATTTTGATAAAAGCAAAGTATCATACTACATTGATGATGTGTTGATATCTGCAAACACAATAGCAGAGATGATGAAAACCTTAGAAGAAGTTTTACAGGTATTAATAAATCATAACATGACAATCGAACCTTCAAAAATGCAAATTTGCAAACCAGAAATAGAATTCCTAGGATTTAGGTTGAATCAAATGGGATATTCACCATCACAAAAGAATATAGAAAAAGTGAAAAATTTAGTCAGACCAAAATCGAAAAAGGGGGTTAGATCTTTATTGGGTTTAGCGAATTATTTTCGGACACTAATACCCAACTATTCAGACAAAGTTAACCCTTTAGTAGAACTGACTAAAGATAAAGTTAAATTCAAGTGGAGTCCAGAAGCAGAAAAAGCTTTTCTGATAATTCAGGAAGAAATTGTACAAAAACCAACACTCAGAACACCCGATTTTAACAAGGAATTTTTCTTATTCACGGATGGGAGCAAAATTGCAATTTCAAGGGTTTTAGCTCAAGAAAAGGATGGTCATTTGCTACCTGTTGAATTTTTCGGGAGAAAACTTAGAGAACCGGAAAAAAATTATCCGAGTATTAAATTTGAATTATTAGCAGTGCATGAAGCAATTATGCATTTTAAATATATGCTTTCGGGTAGACGGTTTACTGTGTTAACTGATTCGAAAGCACTAACTCAGCATTTACATTTACAAGATAAATCGGAAATTATAAACAGATGGGTAGCGGATTTACAAGACTTTAATTTTGACTTCGAATTCGTCGAAGGAATTAACAATCCAACAGACTATTTGAGCAGGAATCTAGATAATCTTACAACAGACAGAGAACTACAAAATAATTTGTTTGCAAGTAACATAGCACTTACAGACGAAAATATTAAATCGGAGCAATACGCAGACGAAAAATTAAAAATTATAATAAATAAAATCGAAAAAGACAAAAATAATAGAAGCACGAAGAGATTTACTTTAAATCAAAATAAACTATTAATTTTAAAACCTGGTTCAGATAAAAAAGAGCTTTTAATTACCCCGGATTCATTAAAAATTGCAGCCATAGAAGAAGCTCATAAGCGCATTTCGGATTTAAAAAAACTTATGGTAATGTGAAAACAAGGTTTTTTTGGCACGGAATGTACAAAGATATTAAACATTATTGTGCAAATTGTGTGGAACATGGAACATGAGATGTAGATATGGATTGCCTAGATGAGAGCATCTGTACATCCAGTCGAGAGGTGAAGTTGTCTATTGAGGCATGATAGGGAGCCGTGAAAGAAACTTATAAATGTGGTTAGGCCACTTAAAGTTAGTGATAATAATAGAAAAAGAGAGGCATAGTAAAATGGTAAGTAAAATACTTATAGGGTAACAATATATAAAAGAGAGAAAAAGAGAAAAATGTAAAGTTCCAATGATCCGAGAAAAGGAGACGAAAAAGCTACCGGGACGTGCCCCAGAAAACCAAAAAAAAAAGACTCTTTACAGAGACCATACATTTTAAAAGTGTAACATTATATTGAATGCTTAAGAAGCAATGCAACAATTTTTTTTTTTTTTTTTTTTTTTTTTTAAATTAAAGACAAATACAAGACAGAAAGAGAGTAAAGTAGGAGAAGAAAGTGGGAAACTCAATCTTCATCATCTAACAAAGTAGAAAACCTTGGGCGTTTACGATTAGGGGGGTCGGAGACCTCGTAGTCTGGTAACCCAGCTATTATATCATTGGGTAAATTATAGATATTTTTGTAGAAATTTTTAGCAAGTTTACTTATGCGTACTTTGAGAGAAGTGGTTTTTAAGTCCCTTCTAATGGTTGTGTTTCTTAAGTATCTGTGACCGTTTCTGATGGTACGAAGATTTTTATTGTGTGCTTTACTAAGAAAATCCATGTTGGTTTTACAGGCAAAACCCCATATGGGGCTTGCATATGTAAGAATTGGTCTAATACAGGCGTTATAGAGGAGAATTTTATTTTTGATAGAGAGAGTTTTACCTTTTAATAAAGGGGAAAGGGTTTTTGAGATACCGGCCGCTTGGCCTCTGATGTTGAGGAAGTGTTTTTTCCATGTTAGTCTTTTATCCAGAGTTACCCCCAGATACTTGGTGTGGTCTGACCAGGGTATGGTTGTATTGTTGATAGTAATGCGGTTAGGGTTAGTAAGCTTCCTAGAGAAGTAAACTGCAGCAGTTTTTTGTTCGTTGAGTTTAATGCGCCATAAGGTGCACCAGGCCGTGAAATCGTCAATGTGTTTCTGTAAAATTTTGTATAAGGTGTAAGCAAAGTGAGCTGAGGCGTAAATTGCCGTGTCGTCCGCATACAGGGCAAGAAAGGTCCCCAGGGTGCGCGGTATATCATTAAAGTAAATGTTGAATAATGTAGGGCCGAGGACAGAGCCTTGAAGAATGCCAGCAAGTATACGATATAAAGTGGAGAGTATATTGTTGATGCGGACGCAGAATTTGCGATTGCTAAGGTATGAATGTATGAGGTGAATAAGTCTAGCATGAATTTTGAGCTTAATTAGCTTGTATATAAGGCCCTCATGCCAGACTTTGTCGAAAGCCTTAGCAATGTCCAGAAAAACAGCAGCTGCTGGAATATTCGAGTTGAGTTTCTCACTGAGAAACTCCACAACCCGAAGAAGTTGATGTACAGTGGAGTGTTTGGCTCTGAAGCCAAATTGTTCAGGGATCAAAATGTGATTAGTGTCAAGAATATCATTGAGCTGGGCCCTTATGACACGCTCAACTACTTTACTTAGAGAGGGAAGCAGGGATATAGGTCGAAAGTTAGTTGGATCAGATAGATTACATTGAGGCTTAGGGATAGGAGTCACAACAGAAATTTTCCAAGGGTTTGGAAAGTGATAAAATTTAAGGATAGCGTTAGTAAGATCTGTTAGATAGTTAATACAATTTTGAGGAAGGTTTTTAATAGCGAAGTTAGAGATTTTGTCGTATCCGGGGGATTTCCTGTTTTTGAGTTTTTTGATTATATTAGAGATAGTTACAGGTTGTATTTCTGGGAGTGGTTCCTCAGGAGGGGTACTTAAGAAGTTGTTGACAGTTTCATGGACATCAAAGAAACGATCCGGGTTTGCAAGGTAGGGATTAGGAGAAAATTGATTTGCGTAACTTTTAGCTAGAGTTTCAGCTTTATCATGATCAGTGTAAGCAGTGATATTGTTGGTGTCTGTTAACGGTGGAATGGGGGTGTGATGATTGTTAAGTTTTTTCTTAATGGCCCAGAGAGAGTTGTCTTCCGGAGAGAGAGAGCTGAGGAATTTCCCCCAACTCTTCTGCTTTTCTTTGGCAATAAGGGTTTTGATTTTATTGTTAAGACGATTAATAATTGGTTTTAGAGTTGGGTCTCTATTATTCTGATAGCGACGCCGTAAGTTATTACGATGTCTGCAGACAGCGTGAATATAGTTTGGAAGAATGAAGGATTTAGAGTTTTTGACATACTGACGAGTAGCCTGCTGATGGGCATTAGTGATAAGATCTTGAAAGTGAGTAACTGCATTATCAATATCATTGGTGTTCTGAATGGTTGGAAAAGTTAAATCGGAATTGTTCAATATGTTTTTAAATTTGTTCCAGTCCACTGCAACCAGAGGAGGGGGAGAGGGGGGGTCAACAAGGTCAATTTTGAAGCAAACAGGAAAGTGGTCAGAAGTAAGGTCATTAATAACGGTGGTAGTAACAGGAAAGGCTAAGTTTTTGGAAATGCCAAAATCAATGATAGAAGGATGAGTGTTATTGTACCCAATACGTGTAGGTTTGTTTGGTGCATGTAGACTAAGATCAAGGTGTGAGATGAGGTTATGTAATGATCTGCCAAAACCAGAGGTCGAATGACAGTTCCATCGCCGGTTACGTGCATTAAAATCACCAGCAATGAAACTGTGTGTGTGTTCAGAGAGAAGTTGTGTAAGGTCGTTGACTGGGAATTGTCGCACATGTCTGATGTAAGCAGAAGTAAAGTTAATATTAATGTGTGGCAATTGTACAACAATTCCCGTATAGTCAATACCGGCGAGTGTAGTTTGTTGTGTAGTGTAATGTGGGATGTGTTGTTTAATGTAGATGGCAGTACCCCCGACGTTGGAACCAAGACGAGGGGTATGGTATAATTTATAGTTAGCGATTTTGATACTACCAGAAGTCTTATGGACTTCCTGAAGTAAGATAATGTCAATATTGGGATTGTTAGTAACGAAGTCATAAAATTCAGAAAATTTGTTGGAGAGAGAGTTACAATTCCAGGTTAAAACAATGAGAGAATTAGGGGGAGAACTACTCATGGTTGGAGGGGCTGAGCTCATTGGCAAGGGTGTCGAACTCTTGTATGATTATAAACATTTTTTCAAGTGCGTTATTAGCGCGTTTGGTTTGAGAGGCAATATTTTTGATACATTTAAGAAATTTTGAAATTTGGAGGATCTCCTTCATGTCTTTGAATGTCTGAAAGATGTCCTGTAATTCATTAGTGTAACTAGTGGTAGTGGTTGTAGTGGTCGGAGCACTAACATTGTCTGTATTTTCTTTGGAGTTATTAGTGTCAGCAGTGAGAGGAGGGAATTCATCTTCGACATTAGAAGTGCTTCTTCCCGGTGTAACAGTTTTGTTTTGATCTTGTGTTGTTATGGTTTTTGCTTTTTTAGTATAGTTATAGCCTTTAAAAAGTTCAATGAATTGTTGGGTTTCCTTGGAAACCTGTGTATTGCTGTTTTTGCTATTGTTTGTGTTTTTACCGTTTCTATTTTCCAGTCTGTGTGGGTTTTTTACACATCCCCTGAATGTGGCTGGGTGATCTTGGCCGCAATTGGCACAAGTGGGGACGATACGCCCCTTGTGTGGACATGAAGGTGTTAAGTGTTGACCTGCGCACTTTGCGCACTTGGCATCGAACCCACAAACTTCCGATGCGTGGCCAAACCCTTGACATTTATAACATTGTTTAACTCTTTGTTTGCTGTTAAAAGCCTCAATTTTGACAGAAATGTAGTGGATTTCCCTAATCTGGTAAATTTCTTCAAAGTTAGCACGTGGCATGACATTCACCATGTACATAGGCATGGGGTTACCAGTTTTTCTGTGCTTCATCATTGAAGCTCTAGTGACTGTGAATCCGTAATCTTTAAGACTGTTAATAATTATGTTTTGTTCAGTGTAGCAGGGGAGGCCCCTAATGCAGACCTTTTTAGGTCTTTGCTCCTTGGGATGTAATGTAGTGTATTTTTTTGTATTTGTATCTAACCAATTTTGAGTTGCTCTAAAGTCCTCATCATTTTTGCATAGGACCATCAGACGGTCACCTTTTAGTTGTATAGTTGGTTTTTCCTTGTTAATTTCCTTAATATATTTCGCTAAGTTTGACCAGTTTTCTTCTAATTCAATAAAGAAAGGGTTTATCTTGTTTTGTTTTGTGCTACCTGAGCTACCAGGACGAGATCCCGTGGGCTCAACGCTAGAAGCGTCAATGTTTTCATTAGTTTGGTCCATTTCGACGCTGTTGTCAAGACTGGCCTCATTGGCTAAGTTTTGGAATTTATTATTCAGGGGGAGAGTTGAATTTCCCTCGTCATTTCGTCTTTTTGTGCCTCTATTAACTGTTATGAAGTCGTTAAGTTTAATTTGTTCTAGAATAAAGTGAGCAGATTTTTTGTATTTTGAGAAACAAAAGACAGTAAAAACAGTAGAATTAAGTAAATTGTAAATGTTAGTAGGCTCCCTAACAATTAATAAGGCCTCACGGCAAGTTTCACTCACCTCAGACTGGTCGCCTAATGATGTTGCATACTCAGCCTTGCTTGTAGTTTCCAGGATGTAGTTATCGACGTAGCTGAAAAAGTCGATAAACAGTTGTTTAGCAGATTCGTCAAACTGTGTTGGAGTGTCCAGAAACTGGTTAACAAAGTCCGGTTGTCGCGTTCCATTGACAATAGTTGCCAGAATACTGATAGGCTGGTTGCCATTTTCAGCCGCCGCCATACTGCGCAATCATAAAAAGAATCACCACTCAAACAGAAATGTTCGTGGAATCACACAACTATTCATTACGAACCGCTATATAACCACCAGAACACAATACGTAACCAGAGCAGTAACACTCTATGAAATACCGCAAAAAAATCACATAAAGAAAAGAGCAGCACAAAAGTACGTCTTCTCTCAACGAGAATCTCCACCGAACTGTGACAAATTGTGTGCAGTGCCTCACATCTAAACAACACACGACAATAAAAGTACCAATAAAAAAAATGGTGAAAGATCACGAAGTCGGTACAGTCCTGCATGCTGACGTCATTGGACCTTTAAACCTCACGTTAAGGAAAAACAGATACATTTTAATTATAATTGATTCGACATCGAGATTCCTGGAAGCTGTTCCCCTACGAAACGTAGAGTCACAAACTATATTACATGTACTAAATAAATATTTTGCAAATTATGGGATTTGTAAAGAAATTATCTTTGATAACGCAAAATATTTAAGAAGCGAAATTATGAAAGAATATTTGGAATCTTTAAACATACAAAGGAAATTTGTGAGTGTATACCGTGCGCAAGGAAATGGACTTTGTGAAGTTACCAATAAAATATTAAAAACATCAATTGTAGCTATGTCGAAACGCACTACGGAATGGGACATAAGACTGGATTTTTTTTAAACTAGCGTATAATTCCTCGAAACATCGCGCTACGGGATATAGTCCCTCACTGCTATTTTTCGCAAGGGAAATTAGAAATCCCTCCACAGCTCATATTCCTTCTGAGGAAATATATACCCACTCTTATGTTAAAAGCAGAATACAGCATATGAAGGAAATCAAAATTCAATCTCTTGCAAACCAAGAGAAAATAATGCAAGAATATATAGATGAAGAGGCATACGAAAAGGTAAAGGATTTAAATTTGGGTCAAACAGTATATCTAAAATGTATTGGAAAACCAGGTGCATTAGAGCCTAAATTTCAAGGATCTTACGAAGTTACTAAAAAGTTTAGAAACTTTAATTATTTATTGCAATATATTCCAGATAAATCAATAGAGCCGATCAAACGACATGTGGATCAATTATATGCTCCTAAATATGCAACAGGTCATACAGAGGCGGAAATTACGAATTTACAGGGGTGTCGGAAAAAAATTGAATATGATAAAAATTACAGAAATAAATGTGGCATTTGTCAGAGAAAATCGCACTCAACTGAAAATTGTTGGTTTGAATCAAATAATAAAAATACGAGTCAAAAGGGTGACAAAGTTACTAAAAAGTATTATAAAAAGAATAATAAATATTCTGAGAATGTAGACCCATATTTAAAGTATCAAAAAGATTACTATAATAAGAATATGTCGTTATATGGTTATACGCCATATACAAACTTATACGGGGATGTTATACAAGATCATTACCCTTTCCCCCCTCCCCAGTATTATCAATGGGATATGAATTGGTATTAAAGATAAAACAAAACCTTTAAATTAGATAAAAGGCGAGGATAGACAGGTGATGGACGTGTAAATTGGATTCTCGATATAAATTATGATTTAATTATTATTAAAAAAATATTAAAATTATTTTCATGTCGAGAGAAATAAATAAAATAAAATTAATAAGGAATCGAATTTCAAAATTTCCAAAATTTAAAAATAAATTTTTCTCTTTTAGGTAAAAAAAAGTTTAAACAAAATTAATAACTTGCCTTTTTAAAATTCAAAATAATAATAAGAAAGGATAGGAAGATGGGTACGCCAATTTGTCTCAGGGTTACAATATTGAGCAAATGTGCAGGGCGCACCCGAAAACATACTTATAAAATTATGAAACGTGCTTCACAAAACTTCACTGGAGCAGTGAAATATTTCTCTCCAGGCAAAAGTTATATTTTTTTTTCGAATATGAATTAGAAAATATAAAATTTTAACAAAGCCAAATAACATTAAAACTTAATTAATTTAATAGTGAATAAAACTGGAGTAATTTTCAAAAAAAAAAAAGTTTTTTTTTCTGTATTCTATAAGGGTAGCCTTTGCTAATAACCTTACAATTTAGATGACAGAATTTCAGAATTACTCTTTAAAATGAGTAGGTGTAAGCTATAGGTTCAGGGTAGTTAGAACAGCTTTATAACATACTCATATATTATTTTTTTCTTATATAAATATATGGATGACAAGGAATAAATTATTAGTGCACTCTATATTAGGATAGCGGTCAGCTATAAGCCTAAATATAATAAAATATACAAAAAGTGCTAAGATTTATTCCGGTAGTTCAATCACAACTTATATGCTAAAGTCTAGAATTTAGACAGCAGGGATAAGTTTTATGAACAAAAGTGTTATAAAAAAATAAAAAAGGATTTTGGTGTAGCACATTGGTTTTTAAAAAACATATATATATATGACAATGGACAAGGCAAGTTATTTCAATATGATTGCACACAAAATTATAGTAAACAAATACATAAATAATTAATTGAAGTAAAATTAAAATTTTCTCACCAATGGCTTTCTGTATAGGGTGCAATTTTGGCCTACGGCTGGGTATGCACCAACACCAACAAAATATTTGTAGAAAACTTATTCAAAAGTAAATCACGGTACTTAGGCATCACTTAGTCATTCACTTCAGGATTCTTGGCTGAAAAAGGAATCGAAGAAAAAATTAAGTATGGTATAATTACTAGATGTTATGCTCTGAAACAATAAAATTAGTAATATTATATTGTAAAAAGCAGCATTTTGAGTTTTGTTTAGGAAAAGTTTTGATTTTTAGGTTTTACACATTTATGGAGTGTCTAGCTCAGTGTATAGTTCCTAGATTTAATAAAAAAAATAATAAATAAAAATATAAGTTTGTGTTGTTTTCAAAATAAATAACAAAAGGTATAGCAATCAGCATTTATAGTTAAAATTTATGGAATTTTCAGCAAAATTAATATTAGGCAAACATAGTTTATATGATATTTAACTTGTTAAGCTAATTTACTTTTATTAACGGTATTCAATTAGGCTTAAATCCAAGTTAAATTAATTAACAACATTGTTGTAGTGTAAAATTTTATGTAGGACCAGTAGATTTTATTGTATATGTAAAAATATGCGATTTTAATAATTAATAAAATGTATTAGCAAAATTATTTAATATAAATATTAAATGACATCTTGCTGAAATCAGCTAGAAATTAGATTTTTTTTTAATTTTAAATAAAATATTTTATAAATTTAAGTTATTTTAGAATTTAAGCATTTTTTTTTCTTTTCTTTCCCTTAGAATTAAATGCAATTCTAAATTTAACACATATAAATATACATAGTATTGATAAATTTCAGTATGTGAGTTCATAAAAATTTTTTTTATATATATTTCAGCCAATTTAACATAAGGAAACAAAATAAATAAACAAATATATTTATATATATTGGCTTTTTTTTAATTAAAATATGTAGTATGGCTTAATAAATTAATTTATTTAATTTTTTTTCTAGTACATACAGTTATTATTAAAAAAAAAAACCTTAATCTGTAACAATTGGGTGTAGATATTTATGAGTACACAAAGATTCTTTTCTGCTGGCAGAAATTCTTTGGTTCGGCCGAGTACTCATGGGTTACTACATACGATTTTACGGAGTATTTATCATTTTTTTTTGGTAGTTCTAATATTTTACAAGTTTATTAATATCAAGTTTTTTTTAAAAATTAAATAATAATTATTAATGTTTGATTAATAATAATAATTTATTATCTTTTATTTTTAAACATATCATTAAATTTTAGACAGTAGAATTCACATACGGAATGTTAATGATAATTAAATTTTGAATAAATAAATTTTTATTTCATTCAGTAAAAATAAATAAATATGAAAATTTAACAATCTTTTAAGATAGAATTGTTGGCTAAATAAATAATAATTAAAAAAAAAATTGTTCTCTTCTTCGCCAATTTCATTGTCTGACAGCACAATTTAATAGCCTTAAATTCAGGTGCTTTTTTAATGTCAGCGTAATGCATATTTTGCATTCTGAGAGGCAGTAGAAGTCATATTTCCGTGTTGTTTACATTTTAATAGTAAACAATATCATGAATCAAAATTTGTGTTTGTTAGAAAGGTCTAAAAATATACAATGTAATCAGTTAAAGAAAATTATATGCATTTTTTCTTAAATCCTGAAAGGCAAATTTGGTTAGATTTGAACCTGTCGGCATAAATCAGCAATAGCTACGGTGGTTTTGCTACAACGCGGGAGAATTCAAATGCTGCATCTCGCCATTTTCCCCTGCAAATAAAAAGCAGAAGGTTTACGTTAGATATGATACAAATACATACACTATTTATACATAGATTATGTTAAAAATTACATACAGACATGCACAGTTAGTTAAGAAGAAAGTATATCAAGAAATTTTACGAATTAATAAGGTCATTATAAGCATAAAATGGGTTTGAAGTACATACCTTTGGAAGTCGTAAATTTTTGTCACAGCTCTAATCACGTCAGCAAAAAGTGATTAAGAGCTTGGCCGACCCCTCGCACTCGGAGAATTGGGGGAGGTTAAGAACTGGTTTTTCTTTTTCTTTTTCTTTCCCGGTTTTCAAGGCATTATGATCTGTCTTGAATTTCGTCTCGGGTGAAAAAGAAGAGTCTTACGTAATAATATATCAAAGGAGATAGATTGAGCTTGTATATTTTGACGTATCATACAAAGAAATATAAAAATAAATAAATAAAATAAGATAGCAAGTTTGTATACAATATTTTTCTGAGTATGATTTGAATACATCAAATTAATTATGTGAAAATATTCAAATGTTAAGTATATATATATATATATATATATATATATATATATATATATATATATATATATACCGGGTGTCCCAAAAAGGACTGACTGATTTTAAAATTCAATAACTTGCAAACGGTGACAGATATTTAAAAAATTCTTGCAGGAGGGTTATGCATAAGGTCAAAAGTTTTATTACAGTGATTTTCGATTTTAGTTCGAATTACAAACAATAGATGGCGCTGTAAGCAATAGTCGCTAAATACAGGCTCGATTTCTGGTCCTTTTTCTTGTTCTATGCTGAAAAAGGAGATGGAAATGTATTATCCGAGCCACGAAATACCAAAAATCGAGCCTGAATTCAGTGTCTATTGATCGCAGCGCCATCTATTGTTTGTAATTCGAACTAAAATTGAAAATCACTGTAAAAAAACTTTTGACCTTATGCATAACCCTCCTGCAAGAATTTTTTAAATATCTGTCACCGTTTGCAAGTTATTGAATTTTAAAATCGGTCAGTCCTTTTTGGGACACCCGGTATATGAAAATATAAAATGTCATATTACAAGCATTGTACTTACTTTTATTCATTATAAAATGTGTTTTAAATGAAACACTGTCATAAGGTTATATGTAATGAAATGATATGTCAAATGTGTATGCCATTATTTTCCTGTATTTAGGTGTATTTCGGCATATTAGTTTCATACAAAATTATAGCTTTGAAAGTATTTTTGGGCACTTAAACTGTAAATTTACAAAATTATTAAACATGTGTGTGGTAAAGAAAATTCTTGGAAGAAGATGTCAGATTTTCAGCACAGATAGATGTCTTCTAGGAATAAAAATGTCAACAGACAACTATGAATAAATCATGTTTTGAACTTTCTGTTATGAAAAATAGAAGAACTTCTTATAAAATATACCAAAACTATTGAACATTGATTATGGTAGGCTGTGCTCAAAACTGTATAGATACACCGTCATATGGACACGTACATTCTTTTATGCTTTACAAAAAAAAAAAAAAGAAATAAAACCAGCAATCAGTTTTTATTTTTATTTTTTCTGACTACCCGGAGAGATGCTGGGCAACATATAACAATAATATGTTCCCGCACCATGTTGGTTAAGTCAAAGTACAGTTGCGTAATTTGTTATTTCTGTTTGTACAAATTCTTTTTTATAAAACATAATTATGAGTGTAAAATTATAATAATTATATTTTCGAGTAAAATAGGAATGGAAGTTCATACAAAAATTATTAAGTTGATTTTAAATATTAAATATATATTTAAAAAAAATGTTTTATTGTAAAATGAATGTATGATGTTGAATATAGTTTGGATCTCAGATAACAACAATAGCCAGACGCCATGGTGTCGTTTTATGACAAGCCAGTGGAAGGTGGTGTATAATTAGAAATCGTAAAATAATAAAAATGTTGGAATAAATTTATGGCCTTAATAAAAGTGTTGGAATAAATTTACGGCTTTAGACCACCCAAACTTTAAGGCATATAATAATATTAAAGTATATGTAAGGGGCTATTGCAGATTGTTAGCTAATAGGTCTATCTAAGGATAATGGAAAATCTTCTCACATCCAATAAGGGAGGACTATACAAATAGTTCCACCCACTTCCAAGAGTTGGTGTGCAAGAAGAAAAAGGTTTGAAAAAGAGAGTCTAAGAAAAAATGTCGAAGACGCAAGAGCGATCCTGAAAGCCCATGTCATGCATCAATCGAGCCCTAGTAATGCCCAGGAGATGGACATATCGGAGAGAGCCTAAGCTAGCCTAATTGACCTGATGATGTCTTCCTGGTGTCGAAATAAAATGGAGTGTCCTACTGCGGTCCGTAGCTATGCATCCCGCCATCCCGATTTCGCCGCTCTGAAGAGAAGATGAATCCGGATGATGTTTTGATATAATCCTTAGCAACGCGACAGCTCTGAATTTGATGAATAAAGGCCACCATCCCGTATATGATTCAAGGTATTACATTAATCTTTTTCTTTACCACTTTAATTATATGAGAAATTATAAATATCCTTTTGTGATATTTTATGGTAGAGAGCAATCTGGGATCCAACAAAACCAATAATCAAATATAATTAAGGTATTTTAAAAATGACAGAGAATTAGTTTTCTTGCAAAAAAAAAAAAAAAAAAGTATAATAATAAGAGTAAATGAAAACATTTTTTTAAAAAGATTAAATATACATGTAATAATGAGCTGCAAACAAAAGTGTTGCTTTCCTTTTTTTTGAATTAATATAATGTGTATATGTATATAGTTGTGTTCAATGTAAATAAAATATTTAATCAAGTATTAAACAGTTTCTGTAATTATTTAATTGATAAATGTTTAAGGTGTGTCAATTTGTTTTTACGGCTTAAATTTAGTTTAATTCATAAGTGGAAGAGTTCGTCTAAATAAATCACAACGCAAACTCTTAATTTTATTCGTAATTAATTAAATTTAATAATTACAGTTTTACGCGGATTATAATGTTATTTTATTAATTATTCGCGTTGCTCTTCTACTAGAATTACGTAATTACGATCACTTATGTTATTTGAATTTATTTAAGGTATATAAAATTAT
Source organism: Maratus speciosus (assembly GCA_963932465.1). NCBI lineage: Eukaryota > Metazoa > Arthropoda > Arachnida > Araneae > Salticidae > Maratus > Maratus speciosus. The sequence goes on from OZ010787.1 coordinate 443,728,548, forward strand.
ATACCGGTTTACTATGAGGTTGCTAGGATGATTTGGACAAATTAACAATTTTGGGTGTAAATTAAATAGGAAATAAACAAGTGTAATTATCTGTCCAGCAGTGTTTTTGTTACCAAAAACTTTAAAAGAGATTTTTGACTTAGGTAATCACAGATTTCGTCTATTAAACAAGACAAAAATTTAGTTATAAATTTTACTGGTAAGAAAAAACCATAAAAGTTGGCAGCTATATTAACCCATTAACACTAGAACCGCCGGCAAAAACGTATACCTATAACAACCAAGGCGGTCAATATGAAGTGGATTACCATGCTGAAATATTGTTTACTTGCCATTTTTTACTCTTAGTATCGATTATTACTATTATTACCATCATTGCCTATATAATAATGTATATTTCATAATTTTTATAATCTTTTTTTATATTTTATTAAGTTATAATTATATATATATATATATATATATACAGGGTATCCGAAAAATCTGGAAACGGTCGAATAAATCGAGAAATACAAAGCAGATTGAAAAACGAAAATATACTCGTTAAATGTTTTTAAAAAAGCTACTCAGTGATACCAAATTTGACCCTCGCAAACGACCCCCCCGGGGGTCAGAGGGGGTCCAACTTTGAAATCTTGAATGATAACCCCCATTTTGTATTGCAGATTCGGATTCTACGGACAAAAATACGTAACTTTTGTATTTAACATTTTTTTCTAATATTCGTTGACCACGGTGTAATCGAGAAAATAAAACACATACATATTTTGGTTTTCCCAACCAGGTTTTGACATCTCGAAATCTGATTGGACAGAACTTTCATCGTCAAAGTAGCCGTCTTTTGCGGGAATAGTGTTTCTCGAAAACCATCAGTGGTGGTTGTTTCGATGACGCTTTATATGCTTTTTCCATAAAAATTAATAGAAATATATTAAATTAGTACTGTATTTGCACATTTTTTTTTATCCAGTCAATGATTTCAAAATAATAACCTGCGTATTTTGATTTTTTTAACGTGTAAATATACACCTTCCCTCCTCGACAGAAAAAGGATAATCTTCTCTATTTTGGGGCGGAGTGTGCAGATATTCTGCGTTTTGATGTCTTCTACTGTTTTTTAAAATATCATCTAATTCAGGAGGCTGATGCTGGTGTACAGTTTTTTTTAAATTATTACTATAGAACAAAATATAGGAGAAAATATTAAAAAAAAGATATAAAAACTTTTTATGCTCTCTGAGCAAAGAATGGGGAAGTAGCGTAAATTTCAGTGGGGATGGAGTTATATATTTTGATGATTGATTAGTTACTGTAACTCCAAAATATCAAGTCGGGCAGACACTTTTTCAATAATTCTTATAAACGTAATAATTTATTGCAATTTAAAATATTTTTCAGTTTAACATTTATTTCATAATTTTAAAATTAATAATTTTAAACAATTGAGAATTTTTGATCTTTTAAACTTTTTCATTTAAAAAATAATTAAACTCTTTAAGCTCTCTTGATTATTTCTGTGGAATACGATGCTTTAATTTTCATAGGGGAAGGATGATGTAGAAGATTGTTTAATTATTTATAAATTATTACAATAAAATATCAAATGTGACAAAATACAGGGTGTATGAAAAGTTTGGAAACGGTCGAACAAATCAAGAAATTCATATAAGATTGAAAAAAAAATGCGTGTTAAATATTTTTTTAAAAGCTATTCCGTGATACCAAAGTTGACACCCCACCCCGATCACCTGGGGGTCATAGGCGTTCCAACTTTGAAATTGTAAATGATAATCCCCATTTTTTATTTCAGATTCGGATTCTACGGGGAAAAATGTGCAACTTTTGCTTTTAACATTTTTTTTTTTCGAATCTATGCAGATGACGGTGTAATCCAGCAAAATGTGTCAGATACATATATTGTTTTCTCAACTATGTTTTGCAATCACGAAATGTGATGGGCCAAAGCTTTCGATGCCAAAGTGGGTCGCCTTAGCTGGAATTGTGACTGTCGAAAAGTATCAATGGAGGTTGTTTCGATGGCAAAAGTGCTTTATATGCTTTTGCTATGCAAATTAACAGAAGTATATCGAATTAGATTTCTATTTGTGTTTTTTATCCATTCAAATCTATTAGCCTGCGGTTTTTTTTAATATTTTGATGTGTAAACATGCTCCTCCTCTTCCGAACAGAAAAAAAAGATAATCTTCGTTATTTGGTAGAGGTAGGCGTGGATATTCGGCATTTCGATAGCTTCTGCTGTTCTTTTTTTATATACTCTAAATCGTGGTCAGAAGGTGGGTGTATGGGATTTTTTTACTCTTACTATAGAGTAACATGTAGGACAAAATAAAAAGAAGTACATATATATTTTTTTGTGTGCGGGTGGAGCAAAGAATGGGGAAGTAGTGTAAAATTCAGGTGGTGGTCGGATTGGAGATTTACATCATTGATTAGTTACTGCAACCAGAAAATAACAAGTAGGGCAAAAATATTTTCCATAATTGTAATAAATGTAATAATTTTTTGTAAATTAATATATTTTTCAATTTAAAACTTTTTTTTCATAAATTTAAACAATAGAAAAATTTTGATATTTGAAAATTTTTAATTTATAAAATAATTTAACTCTTTAACTCTTTCGGGATTTGTGAGACACATGTATTCATCGTCAAAAGGTGCATGTGGAATTTGTTTTGGGCACCATTAATAAATGAATAATATTATTTAATTTTCTATTTAAAGGATTTTTCGGTATTTCACAAGTAAAGGGGACAGTTGTAAAAACACGGTGTATTCCAAATAAAATTTGTGTACGCGATACGGTCTCGAAAGTGTTAAAGTGTAATGATTATTTGTTGGAGTAGACCACGTGTTAATTTTCATAACAGAAGGATAATGTAGAAAATTGTTTGTTTATTATTACAATAAAGTGCATTACGTGACAAAAAATATAATCTAAAACATAATTGACAGAACAAATTAAAAACAGATCAGTTTATTTTCTTTATTTTTTAAGCCCTAGGAGGGGCATTTATTAATATATTTCATTCAGTTGGTTCTACGTTCTTAAATTTTTATAACAAATAAGTTAAACCAATTGAACAATTTTAAAAAATCAAACAATATGATACATAAAACCCATTAAAAACTTAGGTTCCGTTAAAAAGAAATCCATAGCTGCCAACTTGTACGGATTTTTCCTACCACTAAAATTTAATGGAAAAATTTGCCTAATTCAATCGCCAAATTGCAATGAATATTGGTAATTAAATAAGGCAGAAATTTCTGTTATATTTTAGTGGTAGCAAAAATCCGTACAAGTTGGCAGCTATGGAAATCTAAATAAATTTTAAACTTTTTTTTAAAATATCATCTAATTCAGGGGGCTGATGCTGGTGTACAGTTTTTTAAAATTATTACTATAGAACAAAATATAGGGCAAAATATTTGAAAAAAAAGATATAAAAATTTTTTATGCTGTCAGAGCAAAGGATGGGGAAGTAGTGTAAATTTCAATGGTGGTGTAGTTATATATTTTGATGATTGATTAGTTACTGTAACTCCAAAATATCAAGTCGGGCAGACACTTCTTCAATAATTCTTATAAACGTAATAATTTATTGCAATTTAAAATATATTTCAATTTAACATTTTTTTCATAATTTTAAAATTAATAATTTTAACCCTAGATCTACCGGGAATTTTATTCAAGTTTTAATAAAACGTTCTACACCAGAATTTTTATTTAAAACTATTTAACTTATTTATTTACCTTATTTTTGTCTGGTTTATATACTTAGTTTATTTTAAAGAAATTTCTGGTTTGAATGAATATTTTGTATGTACCTGTCAGGTCCAATGGACCCGTCTGGTAGACGGAGGGTTAAACAATTGAAAATTTTTGATCTTTTAAACTTTTTCATTAAAAAAATAATTAAACTCTTTGCTCTCTTGATTATTTCTGGGGAAGACGACGCTTTAATTTTCATAGGGGAAGGATGATGTAGAAAATTGTTTAATTATTTATAAATTATTACTTATTTATATTATTATTAATTATTAATTATTTATAATTTATAAATTATATATTAAAATATCAAATGTGACAAAATACAGGGTGTCCGAAAAGTTTGGAAACGGTCGAATAACTCAAGAAATTCATATAAGATTGAAAAAAAAATACGTGTGAAATATTTTTTTAAAGCTATTCCGTGATACCAAAGTTGACACCCCACCCCGACCACCTGGGTGTCAGAGGCGTTCCAACTTTGAAATTGTAAATGAAAATCCCCATTTTTAATTTCAGATTAGAATTCTACGGGGGAAATTGCGCAACTTTTGCTTTTAACATTTTTTTTCGAATCTTTGTAGATGACGGTGTAATCCAGCAAAATGTGTCAGATACATATTTTGTTTTCTCAACCATGTTTTGCAATCACGAAATGTGATGAGCCAAAGCTTTCGTTACCAAAGTGGGTGGCTTTAGCTGGAATTGTGTTTGTCGAAAACTATCAATGGAGGTTGTTTCGATGGCAAAAGTGCTTTATATGCTTTTGCCATGCAAATTAACAGAAATATATTGAATTAGATTTCTATTTGTGTTTTTATTTTATCCATACAGTCCATTCTAATCAATTAACCTACTTTTTTTTCATATTTTGATGTGTAAACATGCTCCCCCCTCTTCCGAACAGAAAAAAAAGATAATCTTCGTTATTCAGGGATGAGATTTCCGCGTTTTTGCACACCAGTATATTCTTAGAGAAAATGTTGTTCTATTAAATCTCATAAATGTTCCGATTAAATGAAATATCATTTTCTCTAACAAAATACTGGTGTGCAAAAACGCGGAAATCTCATCCCTGGTTATTTGGTACAGGCAGGCGTGGATATTCGGCATTTCAATGGCTTCTGCTGTTTTTTTTTAATACTTTAAATCGTGGTCAGGAGGTGGGTGTATGGGATTTTTTTACTATTACTATAGAGTAACATATAGGACAAAATAAAAAGAAGTACATATAATTTTTTTTGTGTGCGGGCGGAGCAAAGAATGGGGAGTAGTGTAAAATCCAGTGGTGGTCGGATTGGAAATTTACATCATTGATTAGTTACTGCAACCAGAAAATAACAACTAGGGCAAAAACATTTTCCATAATTCTAATAAATGTAAAATTTTTTTGTAAATTAATATATTTTTTCAATTTAACATTTTTTTCATAAATTTAAACAATAGAAAAATTTTGATATTTGAAAATTTTTAATTAAAAAAATAATTTAACTCTTTAACTCTGTCGGGATTTGTTAGGCACACATATTCATCGTCAAAAGGCGCATGTGGAATTTGTTTTGGGCACCATTAATAAATGAATAATATTATTTAATTCTTTAATTAAAGGATTTTTTGGTATTTCACAACTAAAGAAGACCGTTAAAAAACACGGTGTATTCCAAATAAAATTTATGTACGCGATGCGGTCTCGAAAGGGTTAAAGTGTAATGATTATTTGCTGGAGTAGTCGACATGATAATTTTCATAACAGAAGGATAATGTAAACAATTGTTTGTTTATTATTACTATAAAATAACTTATGTGACAAAAAATATGATCTAAAACATAATTGGCAGAACAAATTAAAAGCAGATCAGTTTATTTTCTTCATTTTTTAAGCCCTAGAAGGGGCATTTATTAATATATTTCATTCAGTTAGTTCTATGTTCTTAAATTTTTATAACAAATAAGTTAAACCAATTGAACAATTAAAAAAAATCAAACAATATGATACATAAAACCCATTAAAAACTTAGGTTCCGTTAAAAAGAAATCTAAATAAATTTTAAACTTTTTTCCTTTTTAAGTGTCAATTATTTATATTGCAGATTTTGTATTATGCTTATGATGAGTGTGTACAAAATTATAATGCCCATGTAGAATACAAAAAAAAAAAAAAAAAAACATTTTTAAAAGTCTCAGATTTATTTCGATTTAATTTGAAGGAAAATTTTAGGGATTTTTTGACTATTTAAATTATCATATTGTTTAAAGTTTGTTTTTATTTTTTAATGTTCATTTGGTTTAACCCTTACCGGCGCGGAGAAATTCTGTTTATAAACTGATGAAATGATAGACTGATATCAGAATTTATAAACGAGTTTATTGGAAAATACAAACTTTCTTATTTTCAAGTACGTTATAAATGGAAAATTTTAATTAAATATTCTGGGTGTCAGTAAAATAAAAATTATGAGTCCTTTTTAAAGGACACTGTCCGCAAAAGCTCTAACTTATTTGTTACAAAACTTTAACATTAAACATCGAAGTAACTGAATGAAATATATGAATAAATGCCCCTTCTCGGGCTTAAAAAATGTAGGAAAAAACTGATTTGCTTTAAATTTGTTCTGCAAATAACGTTTTTGTTTATCTATTTTTTCACATTTGTTATATTACTGTAATAAATAATAAGTAATTAAACATTTTTTACATTATCCTTCCCCAATGAAAATTAAAACGTCTTCTCCCCCAGGACATAATCAACAGTGCTTAAAGAGTTAAATTATATCTTAAATTCAAAAGTTTAAAAGATCAAAAATTTTCAATTGTTTAAAATTATTGGGTCGTTCGGAAAGTCGTGTGCGTTTGTAAAAATCAATTCGTATCGGTAAATTCCATCATTTAATAATTAGACCTTCATTCCAGTATCTAATGCCTAAAAATCACCGGAAAGAATTTTCCGGTGCGAATTGATTTTCCTAAACGGACACGACTTCCCGAACAACCCAATAATAAATTTAAAATTAGGAAAAAAATGTTAAATGTTAAAATATATTAATTTACAAAAAAGTATTACATTTATTAGAATTTTTGAATGTTTTCTGCCCTACTTGCTAGTCAGTAGTTGCAGTAACTAACCAATCATCAAAAACTAATCCAACCCTCCTCCACCTGAAATTTACGGTATTTCCCATGCTTTGATCAGCCAGCACAAAAAGATTTTATATGTTTGTTTGTTTTTTTGCTCCTTTATGTTATCCTATAGTAATAATAAAAAAAAAAACTTATACACTCCAATAAGGCCCCGAATTAAGAGATTTTTTTGACAGCAGAAGACAGCAGAAGACATCGAAACACAGAACATCAGCACACTCCGCCCCCAAATAATGAATACTATTATTTTCCTGTTCGGGAGGCGAGGTGCTTATTTACTCGTTAAAATATCAAAATACGCAGTTTATTATTTAAAAATGATTAACTGGAAATACGCTGGTTATTATTTTGAAATGATTGACTGGATAAAAAAATATGCAAATACAGTACTAATTTAATATATTTCTATTAATTTTTATGGAAAAAGCATATAAAGCGTCATCGAAACAACCACCATTGATGGTTTTCGAGAAACACTATTCCCGCAAAAGACGGCTAATTTGACAATGAAAGTTCTGTCCAATCAGATTTCGAGAGGTCAAAACCTGGTTGGGAAAACCAAAATATGTATCTGTTTTATTTACTCGATTGCACCGTGATCAACGAATATTAGAAAAAAATGTTAAATACAAAAGTTACGTATTTTTGTCCGTAGAATCCGAATCTGCAATAAAAAATGGGAGTTATCATTCAAGATTTCAAAATTGGACCCCCTCTAACCCCCGGGGGGTCGGTTGTGAGGGTCAAATTAGGTATCACTGAGTAGCTTTTTTTAAAAAAAAATTAACACGTATATTTTCGTTTTTCAATCTGCTTTGTATTTCTCGAGTTATTCGACCGTTTCCAGACTTTTCGGACACCTGTATATAATTTATATTTTTTATTTTAAGAATATTTTTATAGTAGAAAATATTTTTCCTGAGAAATTGAAATTGCTAAAAACAAGAATAAAATTAGTGAAAACAAAAATTTATATTTATCACCTGAGCAATACAATATTCAGAGTGGCGAGTGGTCAGGAAAAAACACAGTCAACAAAAGAGGAAACTACCAATTTTTTCGTTCTAGAAAATACTAGGAATAATATAAAGTGGCTATAGAAAGCGGATTTCTCGTTAAAAAAATACTGGTATTTAACACCTTTTTTGACTGTGTTTTTCAGAATTAATGCCCGCTAGATCGTGAAAATTATAAAACACTTGTAGAGGTCATCGTCTAGAACTAGCTTTTGTAGAATACTTCCGTGCCATTTGGTCGAGCACGTCGACGCCAAATTTTGTAGAATTATATAACTTTACAGTTTCTGGTAAGTGTTTATCACCGGTTTCAAATGTAACTGATGGATGTCGGGAACTTAGAATTAAAACATATATATTTTTCTTCCCTTGATAAACTCAACGTAATATCATGTTTGGTAAGACATGCTATTGCACTCAGACTTTTTTAAAGATTTTATGGCCTGTGGAATTTTGTTTTTCATCCGCAATTCACTGTGCCAAAAATGTTTGTTTTTAGTGACTTCAGCTTTTCTACAAGAGGCAGTGAAGTAAAGAAGTTGTCTGAGGTAATGTTGTAACCTTTGTTGAAGTGTGGTTGTATGAAATATGGACTGTTCCCACATCTACTAGATAAAATGTGCATTAAAATTGACGGCGGTCATTTTGATCGTTTCGGTGGTTCTAGGTATACTACTGCAATACTTCACAAATTTTGGCTGATTGGAAAATTTATCACTGGCATATCATAGCTTTTCGAATTATAGGAAAAGTCACGGAAACTGAAAGTTATAGTCTAAATAGAAACAAACTGGTACGCAAAGAAAGTTTCGAAACGGTCAAAATGACCGCCTTGGCGGTTTTAGTATGTTAAAGACTCACGTTGCGTTTCGCAGCATTATATTTGTGATTTTTAAAATTTTTTTGATATCACTAAAAGAAAAAAGTAAAATTTTCCTTATTTAATTCTAATTTCTATTATACGTTTCAGTGATTTATAAAGTAAAAGTAAGTGTTTAACAAAAAGTGGTGCGGGCTGAATAAAATTCCTGTAAAACATGCTGGTCATTAATGGGTTAAATTAATATCGTATATGCCAAAGATTATGGATTTTCAATACCACTTCGTTTTTATGGTTCATCCGTTTTATCTAATAGAAATTTACGATTTAATAACGCAAACATTTCTTTAAAGAATTAGTGGTATTCAAAATGCATGTTACTTGGTGTGATGATGAAATTAACATATCATCACATATAATTATTTATCCCCTTTTAAAATTAAACTCTCCTTTTAACAATTTAAAATCTAATCGATACTTCTTTTCCTTTTCAAAAAAGTATATCTATTTCTTCTCTTTTGCGCGTAATAAATTACTGTCGCTTTATATACCAGGCTTACTCAAAACCGCTGATAAAATAAATCAAAAACAAATCTTTTTCTCATTTTAAAATCATTATCTGTTCGAGTACACGTTCCTTCGGCTAACGTATAGATATAAAAAAAAAAGATCTTTTTTGACCAGCAGCTTGTTGCTGCAGTAACTTAAACACCCATTGTAATTTTCCATTTGATAGTCAATACAATGCCTTTTCGGCCTGAGAGATATCCTGTTAATATTAAAATCGGCGCCTGTATCTGCATTCCTTCTTCTAAATATAACTTTCCCATTGCCTTGTCATACCATACTGTTCGTAAACATTTCAGTTACTCAAGCTAATGAATCGTTGGGCTGATTTTGAATTCAAAAGGTCCGTTAAGTGACTATTCTTTGTGGTTATAATTGTGCAAAGTTCAAAGATTTGCGGCTCGATGCACTTACAATAAAATCTGTCGAGTTTTTTTTCTATCTCTGGCCGCGTCACTCTTAATATGTAGCAGAATTTTTATCTCCTGTATTCCGGGGTCACCCCGCGAGAATATTATATTGCTCGCTTGACGTTAATAAAATGCCACATACATATTTTGGACCTTTTTACTGAATCTCTCGTAGTGCCTGAGTTTTTGAATCTACGCAATGTACTTTAAACTGATACGGCTAATTGGATACAGATAAAATGACTATTTGAAATTTAAATTAATTTATCTTCAGAAGTATGAACGAAACCAATAGTATGTAACTTGGTGCTAAAGATCAGAGAAGATTCAGGCGGTTATATTTGTGGCTGGGGTTACCCCTTTGAACTAAATCTTGGATGCTAAACTACATAAATAATTTTTAAAGCATGAATTTGTATTTATGCCGTTGTTTGGACTTTTAACGACGCGGCATTGGATTTGGTTGTGTTTTTCACAGCTTAACGAGAAACTATATATTTCTGCATACTGCTCCCATCGGATCGTATTTCTGAAGTTCGCTGAATATTATGCTCTACTCCGAGGGAAATATGACTTCGTAACAAAGATTTCTTATCGCCTATGGAGACCAGTGATATCAATTAGAGTGCCGACGCATTTCCCTAAGCTCAACACGGAATGATCAAGTTTGTTTGTGAAATATAGCTGGGACTGTTTTGATTTTAAGGCGCGGTGTGTCAAAAGCCGACGGAGCTCTGCTCTACTGGATTATTATGTTGTTTTTGTGCTTGTGTTTATCGCTCGCAAGATTTGCGATATTCATCGATATTCAACCTTTAATGAGTTAAGTAAAAAGAAAGAGAGAGAAAGAAAGAAAGTGCTTACTTCTTGATGTCACCGATTGCTCCTTTTAGATTTATTTAGCTCGTACGTTACGATTAGTGGAATTTGTGAAGAATTTGCTTCCAACTTTGATTAATGGGTGATATTGATCTTCCGAAATCTGCATAGTGAATATTTATATTTATTTATCTTCCATTATTTTTTTTTGTTAAAGAATAATGATAAGAAACATAACGACCTTCCACTGTCCCAATCTAAGTTTAACCCTAGATCTACCGGGAATTTTATTCAAGTTTTAATAAAACGTTCTACACCAGAATTTTTATTTAAAACTATTTAACTTATTTATTTACCTTATTTTTGTCTGGTTTATATACTTAGTTTATTTTAAAGAAATTTCTGGTTTGAATGAATATTTTGTATGTACCTGTCGGGTCCATTGGACCCGTCTGGTAGACGGAGGGTTAAAAAAAAAAAGAATGAGTTTTATGTGTTTTCTTCAAAGTCAACGTCGTGATTATTATTTTTTTTTTATCATACAATACGCATATAAATATAGTGACTTTTCTACATTTCATTCTCTTATTTGAAGTGTTATTAATCTGCACTCCGTTATATGAATGCAATGGAGGTTGTAGCGATAAGTGATTTCGTGAAGCGTTATTTGACTCAAACAAGTTAATAATTACTAACAAAACGAATCAAAGAATTATCGTCAATAATCAATTAAAAAAAAATATCCTCTACAAATAACTGAATATAAGGAAAATGTTATACATATATACGTTTTCGCACCATTCAATGAAATCCTTCAAATATATAGTGGATTGTGTTTAATTAATAAGATGTGAAAGTTAAAAAAAAAAAAAAAAACGGAAGATATTTTTATTCTTACTCCACATTTGCGTTCATTTAATTTCATAAAAGAATTCGAGTTTTATGAAATAATTTTTTTTATATATTTTGATTATTTTCTGCTTATATTATTGTATATTTTATTACTTAGTAGATATTTAGTGCATATTGTGTGAATTATAATTTTACATACTTTCAATATTTTATTTTACATATTTTCATTATTTTATTTTATATATTTTCAGTTGTTTGTTGTACATACTATCATAATATTACTTTATTTAACATTTAATAAGTATGTTTCGTAATTTAAGTAAGTCATTGATGATCCACAATAACGGGAGGTGGATTGACATACAAATTTTATTTTTCACAAGACGTTTTACTGACATTATCTTGATTAAATAAGAATATTATTAAGGTAGTGTACAAGGTAAATTATTTACAAATATTTATAAAAGGTAATGTTTTGCATTATATATTATTTTTAACAACAAGAATATTTAATTTTGAGATGTTATAATATATTTAAGATGTATAATATCTATATTTTCACTATAGACATTTTTATGCAAATATAATGTTCAACCAAGGCTCAGATTGCTAGCATACTAGCAACAATGATGATTTTCTTATATAATTATTCATGTTAGATAAAAATACCTAATATTTTAATTATATTTTTGGTGCTGAAATAATTTTACGAAGATGGGTAAAAAAAAAAAAAAAAAAAAAGGAAAATTTGTGGTGCAAATTAATTTTTTTTACTTCGAATTATCCAGTGAGATAATTTTTCGAGGAAAATTTACAGTGTTTGGCGGATTATTTTATTTTTTTAGGTATATGTTATGAAGGGAGTTCTCTTTGCTGGTTCAAAATTTAGTTTATTTCTAATATCTTTTTCAATGACTTTCTATAAGAAAAAAAATTAAAATATATTTTTCTGTAATTATAACAGTTAGTTATGCAGTGATGCCCCCCATTTTTTTTAAACACACATGCTCGCAGTTACCAGTCATTATTTGTGAAGTTCAAACATTTTACACGCGCATCGCTGCTAACTTTCTAACATTAACACTTTTTAGATTTGTCCCCAGATTAGTACATATTTTCCTCCTGTAATATTAAAAATACACATTCTACATTTTACGTTTTTTAATAAGTTCAAACTTATTATATGCTTCATAGTTATTAACTTCGGTAGAAGTTAAACGCGGTTTTTGAAGCTTACCATTAAACATTCTTTTTCATATCTCACTTACAATATCAACTTGCCAAAAAAAAAAATTATTTTATGGTACACATACTTAGTTATACACCGCTTAGGTAAACTCATGGTATAGCACTTATACTCATGAACAGTTTGTGACCTTCTGGCAGTCCAGTATATTGTAGGTGTTTTCTTTTTCCTTTTCGCTCTATGAACTTTTATCTTTGTTGATTTCATGCCATTCACATTCATTTTCACTTTTGTTATTTATTCAGGCATTGAATAAGACGCCAGACATAATTTTTTTTACTTTTATTTACGCTGGGTACTTTGATGTTGAGATAATTTTGCACTATTTTTTTTTTCCCTCTCAGAGTTCATATTCACACATTTTATATTTTGACTTTACTTAATTCAGCACTCACAAAACACTACAAAAAGTCATTACAAAATTAAATTATCTTTTATCACTTTGTTTATGATGTTCAATTCTCAAGTTAAATTTAATTTGTTATTAATTTAATGTACTGCACTGCACTATTGCATTGCATTTCATTGATTTCCAAGTAATCGTACGAGGGTGTCTGAAATTGAAATCCCTTATGTACATAATTTTAAGTATTTATATATATATAGTGTGCGTTAGAGTATATTGATTCAATATTTTGCTAGGTATAAACATAGAGAAATGCGTGGTTACATAATGTTTTCCCCTTTTCCTTTCCAGTTTTCTCATCATATTACATACATACACTGAACACTATCAGCCAGATGACAATCATTATTTAAGAATCCTTGTGTACTTCGGCTTAATACAAATGCATTTTTAACATTTAATACTTTTTACAGTTTCTTTTCAGTTAGCAGAGCTAATTAAAAAAAAAAAAAAAAAAAAAAAAAAAAAAGAGATTATAAAAATATTTTGAGGTTATTAAATATTATATCAGTGCAGGACCAGTTGACTTAACCCTAGATCTACCGGGAATTTTATTCAAGTTTTAATAAAACGTTCTATACCAGAATTTTTATTTAAAACTATTTAACTTATTTATTTACCTTATTTTTGTCTGGTTTATATACTTAGTTTATTTTAAAGAAATTTCTGGTTTGAATGAATATTTTGTATGTACCTGTCGGGTCCAATGGACCCGTCTGGTAGACGGAGGGTTAATACACATTTCATCGCTCATTTACTTTCATCCTTTCATTTCAATACAATTATTTACTATCATTCTCACTTCAACGTTCATGTGACATCGTCACTAAATATACATTGTTTGTAGGATTTTTTAATCCACGGCTGTACATCAAAATTTTTTTTTAGAGTTCGGTATTAGTAATTCAACTTTTTTTAGAGTGTTATAAACCCTTTCATTGGATTATTTCACCGCGGGGAATGATTTTGTGAAAGTGTTTATCTTTTGCGCTTGGTTGTTAATTTGTGGTGCTGGTCGCCAAACTCTTACCAAGCTCAAATGACATTTGTTTATCTCATTCTTTTCAATATTCTTTTAAATGATTTTAATATATGGTACACCTTCTTTTTCTTTTATTAACTTTTATTAGAGATTTTATAATCATTATCAGTTCAATCTCAGAAGTTATTATTTTGGTAAAATAATTTTACAGTACTTACTCGTAAGTAAAATGTACAATAATCTTTATGATTTTTCATACTGCTTTACCATATCCTATAGCCATTTTGGTGCCATACAACTGTGCCTTTTTTATTTTTTTCACATTACCATTCAATGTTTCCCAGCGATTGCTATTTTACACGCGCACTGTTGTATATTTATATAGGAAATATAACTGTCTGTTGCTTTTCTTTTTTTAATTCATTGCAATTGTCAAAAATTACACACATTATACACACTTTCAATCAATGTTTTTTTACCATTCAGAGCTACCACTCAGAGTTACCATTCAGAGCTATCATTCAGAGCTATCATTCAGAAACACACTTTTAAACTTTCGTGATGTTTGCAAACTTTTATATGGTGCGCATGCCATTTTTAGTAATTTCTGTCGAGATTATTAGAGTTTTGCATATCACACACTACACACATTATACACAATTTCAATCAAGGTTACCATTCAGTGTTTTTGTATCACGCATTGTGTTCTTTTCTTTTGACATTATATACATTTATCTCTTAAGCGGAACTCTCTTTAAATAAATACCTCATATATCATTTTTTTAATATCATTGACATTTTTGGGTTAAACTTTCTCAGAGTTCTCTAAATTGTTGTCTACAGTTGAAATATACAATTTGTGCAATACTAAATCATGCCACTATGGTGAGTATATTATTTTATAATATTAAGATTTAATAGATAATGCACATTCGTTTTAATGAAATTACTAAGATTAAGGCGTAAAAATTTCATTCTTTAGATGTACACATATATCTTAGACATTTTCTACCATTCCTAATTTAAGCATTGTATCAATTACACATTTGTTTGATTTCATCAAAAATATATAGATATTTTTCATGTCACTGGTTCCTGCTCAAGCTCACTGTTCCCTTTAAGGATTCTAAATTAAATTTTAAGTGCTGATGACATTTTATTTTTTTCAAAAGTGATCAAAACAGTTCATTTACACTCTTGTATGTTTTTCACATTTACACGCAATTTTCACTTAGTTCATGACATATACATTCAATTTCATTTAACTCTTTATTCAAGGCATTTTTTTTTTCTATTGACATTAGTTCATAGTTTCTTATTAATCGTTTGGTTTGAGAGTATTTTATCCACAGTCGTAAAGAAATTGACACCTCGTTGGTGTTTATACCAGCTTTATCTTCAGTAGAAGTCTAATTAAGTGTTGCATTCTAGCTGTACATACTTAGTCTCTAAGGCACCTCTCTTCACTTACACATTCTGTACAACCAAGAAAATTTTTATCAATATTCATACTACTGCATTTCTTTATAAAGAATAATTCCTAGTTTGTATAGAAACAGTTTTCTACACAAAACAGTTTTATTTTTTTTGTTTGTTTGTTCAATCATTTTTAAATTATCTTCTTAGAGATGATAGTTTTGTGAAATTTTGAAAACATTAAGCAGATTTATTGTATTTACTTTTACCATTTTAAAGCATTGATGTTTCTAACCACACTACATATTTTATGTGTCGTCATTTTTATATTACTATAGTTATGCCTTGTGTATACATATACACTTATTGCTTTTTATGAATCTTATTTTAGCATAACATATAGATTTTTGTGTGGAGATATATATTCCAACATATTATTTAAGTTGGAACATATCCAACATTTTAGGGCATGCCGAATTTGTAGCTTGAGGACTTGAAAGTCAAGCAAGATGAAAGATCTGGAACTCCAAAATTTTTTTTAACCTGTGCACAGCAAATTCCAGATATTAATCTCTAATTTATTTTAGAGCTTTATGATGACAATTTGATCATCGAAATTTTAAGTTATGGTACCTTATATTGCAAATTTGAGAATTTGTATCTCAATTTATACTGATCAGTGCATATGCTTTAAATTTTTTTGAGCTCATTTATCTATGTCTCATATATATTCAGTTGCAACATTTTTTTTTCTTTTTCACTTCAATTATGTATGTGTCATTGTGCAAGTGTATTGTTACTATGCTTCAGGTAGGTGTGTCAAGCTGAAAACCTTGGGTTATATAACTTTTTCTGGGAAAGTAGGAGAGATATGTGATGATGAAATTAACATATCATCACATATAATTATTTATCCCCTTTTAAAATTAAACTCTCCTTTTAACAATTTAAAATCTAATCGATACTTCTTTTCCTTTTCAAAAAAGTATATCTATTTCTTCTCTTTTGCGCTTAATAAATTACTGTCGCTTTATATCCCAGGCTTACTCAAAACCGCTAATAAAATAAATCAAAAACAAATCTTTTTCTCATTTTAAAATCATTATCTGTTCGAGTACACGTTCCTTCGGTTAACGTATAGATATAAAAAAAAAAGATAATCTTTGACCAGCAGCTTCTTGCTGCAGTAACTGAAAAACCCATTGTAATTTTCCATTTGATAGTCAATACAATGCCTTTTCGGCCTGAGAGATATCCTGTTAATATTAAAATCGGCGTCTGTATCTCCATTCCTTCTTCTAAATATAACTTTCCCATTGCCTTGTCATACCATACTGTTCGTTAACATTTCAGTTACTCAAGCTAATGAATCGTTGGGCTGATTTTGAATTCAAAAGGTCCGTTAAGTGACGTATTCTTTGTGGTTATAATTGTGCAAAGTTCAAAGATTTGCGGCTCGATGTACTTACAATCAAATCTGTCGAGTTTTTTTTTCTATCTCTGGCCGCGTCACTGTTAATATGTAGCAGCATTTTTATCTCCTGTATTCCGGGGTACACCCCGCGAGAATATTATATTGCTCGCTTGACGTTAATAAAATGCCACATACATATTTTGGACCTTTTTACTGAATCTCTCGTAGTGCCTGAGTTTTTGAATCTACGCAATGTGCTGTAAACTGATACGGCTAATTGGATACAGATAAAATGACTATTTGAAATTTAAATTAATTTATCTTCAGAAGTATGAACGAAACCAATAGTATACTTGGCATCTTGTTTATTATTAAGGAAATTGACGTAGTTACTTATATTTGGCAAAATTTCTATGCAGTTATCAGGCTCCCACTCGGTCCGTTTTTTGAACACCATTATTTTTATAAGAAAAATCTCCTTTATAAATTTCATAGAAACTTATCTGGAAAGGCGTTTTCCGTCCAGTTGTTGCCGAAACCTAGCACGAAATTTTTTCTTTAATAATACTGGTGTTCAAAAAACGGACCACAGAGAGTCCTGAGTTATTTATGAGAATTTTAAACAAATGATCTGAAAAAGAATTTTTATTATATTTTAGGTACTGTTCATAATTAGAAATGTGTGTTAGGTTACGAATTATCCTGCTTTAATGTAATTTCTGTAAAACAATTTAAGTTTTTGACAGCATTTTTGCATATTAAAGCATCATCAATTTTGCATAAAATAGTAACATAATATAATAATTAATGAAAAGTAAAAAACATAATACTAATATTCAAAAGTAAATACATTTTCATTATTTACAATCTTTTGTGTTCCAAAATAAAATTACGTGTAATGAAACTTAATAAATTACAAGACTTTAAAAAATTTTTCTGCAATTATTTCAGTAAATTAAAGACAAATATCTAAAAGAGTGTTGTATATACATATACAAGGCGTCGGAGCTGTCTCTTTTGGAAACAACTATTTCCAAAGAATAGCATTGATTTCAAATTTATTTTGCAATATTGTAGAAAAACACACAGTGGTAGATTTTATTAGAAATGTTGTAGAAATCTACCACTAAGATCATCAATTGTAAATAGTGGTAGCCAAAAAGAGATAGCTCCTATTCCTGTATATGATTCCTTACAGAAGAAGATCCATCTGTGTTGCAACAGAAATATAGTTCAACTAATTTAGTTCAAAACTGTCAGTAAAGATTACTCAATTCTATAACATCTACCTGATGTTATGATTTGTTTTAAGAATTACGAGAAGATCCCCTTCGATTCACAAATAAAAACATTTATTTATAAGAAAAAGCATCAGAAACATTAGTCAAAATGTATTATGCATTCACATTATACGAACTTCATCTAAAAGCTTTTTAAAACATTCTCAACGTTTCCTTAAAATAAAACGACATAATATTGCCATGTTGCAAAAAATAAATTAAAACGGTAAAATAAAGTTAACAAATAGTATTTTATATCAAGAAGATATAAGAAAAAATAATGAAAAATCATATCACGTGATCCCCTCTGATAGTGAAGTTAAAATGAGGAAGATTACGCAGCATTCCCTCCTTTCTTTTTGCGTCAGTAGCAAACGAAGTAAAGGCAAAAATTCCCTGACTAAAAAGATAAAACAGTTTAGGAACGTTTCGATCGAATAAAGTAAGTTTGCTCTCTAGGATTTTCTCACGAGGAGTTATATGAACATACCTCCAGGAAAATTAATCTCTTTAGCTTTAATCTGAAACGGAGAAATACATTGAATAGGTCGTACGAAAATTTCCGAGGACAGTTTAAGTCTAACTGTTCGGACCTTCCAGTCACGACCATGAATTTTTTCGATAAATCTCGCCAAAGGCCGCATTTTGAAATCACCCTTAATAAATATAATTTCCCCAATTTTAGGTTCTCGAATAATTTTACTTTGAGCCATAAAGGCGGTGGTGGCATTCACTACCAGAATATTTTTATTTTAAAAGTTGATCGTATCTCATCTGTATATATTCTACGATTAAACAAGGCGAAATTTAGTTTTTTAAAATACTGGTAGTAAAGTGATTGTGAATACCATTACAAGCCGGTTCTGCATAAATGTCCACCAAAACAATCAGAGTGCAGCATTCTATCAGGTGAACAATCTCGGGTTAGAATGTAAATGGTGTTCATATGACCGGGGAATTGTATCCATGTGCTAGATGCCTGTCCCCATGTTTTCTTATCCACCACAATGAAACTATAGAATTTCTCCAAAATGTACAGATGTAAAAAAAGTAACCTGACTTCTCTACAACACGACATTACTCCAATCTTGGAATGCTTAAGTTTTCAAAGATGTTACACGAGTTCGACAGAAAACACATGCAGCATAAGCATTCTTGGAAGCATCGACAAAAATATGCAAGTCGAGTGTTGCATATAAGCCGACATAAGGAAGTACTGTACATCTTTTAAGCAATGAGCATTATTAGTCATAAACAAAATTTATTTTCACGTCCTCAACAAAATATTGTCTCAAGGAGTTTTATGATCCCATGTTTCTTGTAAAATTAACTTTGGCAGTAGCGTAGTTGGAGCAAATATACCAATTGGATCAAATCGAAAAATGAGCATTATTAGTCATAAAAAATTTATTTACACGTCCTCAGCAAAATATTGTTTCAAGGAGTTTTATGTTTCCATCTTTCTTGTGAAATTAACTTTGGCAGTAGCGTAGTTAGAGCAAGTATACCAATTGGATCAAATCGATTGCACAATAGACAAAAATAATCTTTATTCACGATGACATCACATGTCAACATATTTACATTAATATTACATTCAGTGAATTGTTATCTAAGTTCCATAACATCGCAAATAGAGGATGTTTTGAAAGAAATTGACAAGCAACATTGCTTTCCCAGCTACGTAAGTTAAAACAGCTTTTGGACAGAATAATTTTAGTATGTTCAATAAAATTATCTTCTTCTGTGATATTATTTACTCCAGTTATACAGTTATCAACGGCTAATTCCATGAGTACTTGTAGTGTAAGTCACATGCTACAATTTTTGGCTACCAATATTTTAGAGCGGAAAAATGTGACTTATTTTATCGGAGCTATCTCATTCATAGATTAAGGCGAACAAACCTTTCGAAAAAACGTTGGCCAACAAACATAGCAGTTATCAGCTATGTGGCTTACACTACAAAACCCATGGAACTAGCCCGTCATAAAATAATTTCTTAGCTTATGACCGAATTTATTGAAATCAGGTGAGAAATTATCGAAAACATTCGTGATGGAAACATTAAATAAATAAGAAGAACTGAATGTTCCAAAAAAAAAAAAAACCCGCAGCAATGCTTATACATTTGTATTACCTCGTTGCATGGATAAAATAAAAACAAATAATCTCTATCTTCCGGAGTGATGCTCAGTGGAAGGGATGCTTTTCCTATATCGGCATTCAGACGAATAGGAAACAATCTGAACCTGTCTACGATGTCTGGAATGAATTTTAGTAAATTAGAACCTTTAAACAAGTAAAAATTAAATTTAAAAAATCAAAAAACCCAACTGCGTGAAAAGCGAACTAATTAATTATTTCTCATCAATGTTAAGCTATTTTTTATATTACTTACCTATTTTTTTTTAACCATTTGGAAAAATGGTTATTGTCCTCTGTCAGAGTAGGAAATCAAAAACATATCTGAAGCATTTTATTGGATGAATCCGCATTTTATTCGTTTTCTGATTGGTCTATACAGTAATCTGTACTTCCCTTTACTTTCAACAGAGATGGATACTTCTGTTGCCACTATGACAAGAAAGTAATAAAAACTACAAAAAAAAAAATTAATAACTCAGAAACAAATTGAGATACAGCTTTAAAACAAATTGTATTTAAAAGTACATTTTTTTCTCTATACGACGGTGTAAAAAGTAATATTGTGGGATGTTTAGAAGTTTAAGAATGAAATTTCATTTAAAATGGGTCGTCAGATTTCTTGGACGACGGAAAAGCTTTTCCCGAAAAGCCAATGAAATGCTTGGATAATACGTAAGTTTCAGGAAATCTGACGAGTCGCAGGCGATTTTTGTCGCTTGCAATTTTTACGTGTAATAACACTATTAATGTTTAATTCATGGCGTACATAATGTATGATCAACTGTGTGCGATTTTTTAAGTCTTAAATTTTAGTCTTTGAAAAAATCATTTTCCAAATGGTCGTTGTAATTTGTTAAATTGCTTTTTTCGTTTTTTATATTTACTTGTATTGATGACTTTTAAGTTGTGTTTAATTTTTAGTTCCTATCTATAAACACTGTTTTGATGAGGCCTATAGATGTCTAGGATGGTTAGAGTTGCAGTAAAGCTAGAGATCCTACCTGCACAACTTCCAGGTTGTGTAATATTTAAACGGAGCTTCTGACTGTAAAATAGTCAATGAAACATAGTCTTCATTTTGAAAAACATATCCAATGATATGCACTCAATATGGTGCGTAAATTTTTTTTTTGGTGTCTACCGCCATATTGTATTTTACGGCGCCATTTTAAATTTATAAAACAAAACCTAACCTATAACCATTGGACGGTTAAGACGAATCGGTAGAGACCTCATTCATTAAAATCCATCCAGCCGTTGGGATGTTTTGTGGGTATAAAGAAATCCACATACCCAGATACGCGTGAAACACATAACCCTTCTTGGCCGTCTGGTAATAAGCACTGGTTAAAGGATAGTTTCCTCTTTTTGTTGGAAGAAGCATAGAATACAAGACTTACATTTTTAGCTTCACTACTCATCTTTATAACTGAATATGAGGCATTTTTTTTCTGGCAGCCTTTCAATAATGTTTAAATATTTTCACTGTCAAAACACCTTTTGATAATTACCTAGAAATCAACTTTCTCTAGTACGCTTAACAATTTTCTCATGAAGCCTCAAAGTTATATTTTTATTATCCGATAAATTGTTAGTTTCATATTTCCCAGGTAACTTTAATTCATACCTACCATAGAGAATTATTGATAATTTGTTTTCAAAATCAATCTTTTCTTCATTTATCCTTTACACCCATCCGCTTTAACATTCTGAGAACACATTAACTTTAAATGATTACCATTACAAATCAAACACTTAATATTAGCTTTACATTTGTGTCTTAACCTTAAATGCGCGATTTTTTATTTTGTTTTGAAAAAATTATATATGATTCTCTAAAAGGTTTATTACACAGGAAAAAATAATGAAAAAAATCAGAGATACATTTTTCATATAATACATCGATCTTTTCCTCTGTTGCACAATGGAGTTATGAATAAAGTGGAGGAGACATATAGTGTGTTTTCTAGTAGTTGCGAGTGAAGTAACTTGAAGGTTGTCACAAGATGGCTGCTGTTTTTTTTTTTTTTTTTTTTTTTTTAAGCAGATCCATAATTTTCGATTAGCGCCGGTGAAAACTTCCACCAGCAAACTTGTATAGAAAATTTCGTCTTATTTAAACGCCTTATTAATGGAAAATATCTCTCACAAATGTGCTAAAAGATTTCTATTTCTTTTTACTGGTATCAGTTTTCCAGTATCGTAATCTTTTCACTGACACTGACAGGAGGTTGTCTTGGTTGACACAATATGGCGAACCTACCACCGCTGAAGTAAACTTCCACCAATAAAAATGAATACCAGTTTTTGCCTTTATTTTTGATTGAAATTTTCCATTAATAAAGCGTTTGACTAAAGAGTAAATTTCTACTCACATTTACTGGTGGAAGTTTTCCCCGGTGGTAATGAATTCCTGCGAAAGCGGTTACAGTTGAAGCTTCACTATGTTAAGGATATGTCAGTTCCTATTTCTTAATAGTTCCATGTGTTGCACATCTGAAATACAAGTACAAACTACTGCGGTGTGGCTGTTTTAAGCTAAAAAAATGCAAATTAGTAAATGTTTTAATAAGTATGTCTCCAAATACCTTATTTTATATTATTATTTATTTTATAAAACTTTACCTTTAACCGTTTAATTCCCATGATAGAATACGTTCTAGAAATCACGTAGTTCAGAGAATCTGACTTTACACCAGAAAGTTTCAATGGTTAATTTCTCTTTATTTAAAAACGGAATGTCTGTTATTAATTAAAGAAAATATTGCTATTTTAAATTTCTTGTGTGAATTAGGTATATACGAATAAAAAAAATCTATTAAATTCAAAACATTGCTGTTTGCATATATGCAAAGCTGCGCACTAAAGGGTTAAATGACCAATATTTCAAGAAGAAAAACAAACCATTTTTAGTACAAACAATGTGTAATCATTAAATCTCGTTTTCTCTGCATTAAACCATTTTTCTCTAGAATATGGCTCTTCACAAAGAAAACAATTCGGATCCCACCTCATAGCGAAGGAAAATCACACGATTGTCAAGAATCCTTTCAGAGTTCTTTGGCACTCCTTCTTCTGGATCACGAGTTCTCCCTCATGCTCTAAGTACACTGGTGTGGAAAAAATTAAGGATCAATCACAAAATGCTAATTTTCAAATACCGTAATTTCCGGTGTATAGCCTGCGGATCAAACAATCGTGTTTCGACCCAGAAATTTTTAAAAATAAAATGTAACTTTTTATATCACGGAAACATTGGTCTTCAAATAATGAATAAAATTTCTGGGTCCAAACTGAATTCTTTGATCTGCGGGCTATACACTTGAAATTACGGTTCGCGAACTTTCAAAAGGAAATAATATAATTCGATTAATTACTATATCTACAACACAGCTAGTCCATATAACATCTCATACATCTCACATATGGTCACAAGTGTCACAGTCACTACGGTAAAGCAATAAAATAGGAAATTCCATATATCTCATTATGAGATTCAAATGACCACTATATGTGACTCCACTGAGACGTCAATGTGACTGCTGCTTTGTGACGAGTCGCCAGGCAACTTTACAATGTAGTTAAATTGTGACTCTCATGTGACTGTCATTTTTAGACTCAATTTCAAAGTCATCATGAACGTTGCATAATGATAAGTCACCAAGTAATATCACATTATAGTCACAAGGAGACTTTTTCCAAAAGAGCACAATAGTGACTTCACAGTAGTCTCTCTGCCACCTGAAAGTCATCATGTGACTTTAATGTGACATTTGGTAATTTATCACAATGCAGCGTTCACGATGACTTTGAAATTGAGCCTACAGATGACAGTCACATGAGAGTCACAATGTAACTAAATTGTAAAGTCATATGGTGACTCGTCACACAGCAACAGTGACAATGACGTCTCAGTGGAGTCACATATACTGATCATTTGAGACTCATAATGAGATGTATAGAATTTCCTATTTTTTTGCTTCACCGTAGTGACTGTGACACTTGTGACCGTGTGTGACATGAATGATGTGTTATATGGACTAGCTGTGTTGTAGAGATAGTAATTACTCGAATTATATTATTTCCTTTTGAGTGTTCGCGTATTTGAAAATTAGCATTTTGTGATTGATCCTTAATTTTTGCACACTAGTGTATGCTTTCAGGTCGGCAAGATTCCACTAGAGACCCGGGAAAATCAAAAACGTTTCTTTGATCCACACAAGACTCTCAAATGGTCGCATTTTACTTTCTATGCTGTCGCACAGAACAATCCAGTCGTGGAAAATTGGAGCAGAGGTGAAGCCTATTGACACCACTAAATTTTAGTAGTATTTTTCGGCTTATCTAATGACAGAATTTCTGAGTTTTTACTAAGGTGAAGAATACTATAAAAAGCTAGTGGTGTCAATAGGCTCCACTTCTGCGCCAATATTCCACCACTGAACAAGCAATTCCGTAGTAGTACTTCCACTAGTAACGTTCTTCATAACACGTCTCCATAGGTTCCGATCATATATTTGAACCATGGAACTATAAATAAAGAGGAACTGACATATCCTTAAAATAGTGAAGCTTCAACTGTAACCACTTTCACAAGGGCTGATTACCTCCGATGGAAACTGCCACCAGTAAATTTATATTGAAATTTTCTCCATCTTTAAAAGCCTTATTAATGTAAAATTTCAGTCATAAATAATGGCAGAAATAGATTTGCATTATTACAGGTGGAAGTTTACTTTTGCGGTAGTCAGGTCCTGTGTTTGCGCCATATTGTGACAACCGGTGAAAGAAACCGACTGTTTTATCAAGCAAAGTGATACCACTAAAAATAAATAGAAGTTTTTACCATATTTGTGAGAAAATATTTCCATGAATAAGACACTTAAATAAGACAGAATTTTCTATTCAATTTTACTGGTGGGAAGTTTGCCCCGACGATATTCTGAAACCGTAGATCCGATTTAAAAAATGCAGCCGCCATCTTGTGACAACCTCCTCAGTTACTTCACTCGCAACTCGCAGACAGTACACTATATGTCTCCTCCTCTTTCTTCATAACTCCATTATTTGAACTAATAAATCATCACGTCCGAAAGGAATTTCCATTTGCTCTATAGATTTTGGATAATTGGTAGCCGTCAAGGGAGAAAACTTCTTATTAATTGAGCCACTCGGGAATTCGAAACAATGAGACAGTTAATTGGAATTTAACTTCTGAAGCTAAGTTCGGATCTTCATGGATCTTAGAAAAATGGCTCAAAAACCCAAAGAATTCGCAAGCATTTACAGAAAAAAATTTCAGCTCCGATTTCGGAAGCTTAAATTTTCTATTCTTCTTTACAGACCTACTTTGGAAGGCGAAGCTAAAAGTTGATGTAAAACTCTCGAGTTATGTTCTTTTATTTTATACTCTTCATTAACATCCAAACATAAATATAAACCTCTACCGACGTCGGCTGGATTTAATTCAGTTTAGTATTCATTTTCATTAACCACATGAAGGGCAGTTGTATATTATATATACCATTTAGTTTTAATTCCCAAATGCCACATTGGCACCATAATTTTAGAATTAAATTTTGATTTATATAATGTACGCGAAGAAAAGTTGCTGACTTTCATATAAATTTATTCGTAAATCCCAGTGTCATTGAATCATTTTAACATTTGAGCAACAGGAGTGCTTTGCCTCTGAAGGGGATAAGTAATTCTTCTCTTCAGTCAGATTCATCCTGTTAAATTAATCGATTAACTGATTTAACCCTCTGTCTACCAGAAGGGTCCAATGGACCCGACATGTACATTCAAAATATTTATTCAAACCAGAAATTTCTTCAAAACAAACTAAATGTATAAATCAGACAATAATAAGTTAAATAAACAAATTAAATAGTTTTAAGTAAAAATTCTGGTGTAGAATGTTTTTATAAAACTTGAGTAAAATTTCCGGTAGTTCTAGGGTTAACAAAATCTGACTGTTAATAAGAAGCAAATCCCCACTCTTGATTTCGGCAGCCCCCTTTTTAGCAACCGCAGCTAAAGCAGATTTTTTATTTTTCATTTTAACTCTCAAAGTTTTTAACCACATTTTCGATTTGCACCAGCAACTAATATAATCTATATTCAAACAAATGTCCTGTTGCGGACGCAATTAACACCTTAACCCTTTCAAGGACGGTGGTTCATTTTTGGACCACTTAATTTTAATCCCTAAATGTCACATTGGCACCATATTAGTGGAAAGAAAAATTTTTCTTTTATTAAGTGCGTAAATAATTTTATTTTTTTTCTTCTTCTTTTTTTTCTTTTCTTTTTTTTCTTTTCTTTTTTTTTCTTTTTCTTTTTTTTCTTTTTTTTTTCGAACACTGAACTCACATGAACATTAGTGAACAGTGAACTTTAATGAACATTTACACGTCATAATCTTGAACAAAGAGCTGAACAGAGAGATAATCTTGATAATCTTGATAATCTTGAACACGTCATAATCTTGCACAGAGAGCTTTTGTTGTACATTTAAGTCACCTCACTATCGCTTTATATTTTTATTATTACGATGAAAGCAACATCAATTGTTTTGTAAATTTATGATTTACTGATGTAAGTACGTCAGAATATGTGCCATTTTCCTTGTTATTTTGGGGCGTTCCGATGTCCTTCATCGGTGATTGTTGTGGGGATTTTTCGCCGGAGCGTTACATCCTATGCCATTATTTGGTTTGTGCTCCGGTCGGGTGATCAAGTACGTAAACAAAATCTTTTGCTTATTTTGAAATAAATTTGTTAGTAAATTCCGGTGTCATTCACTCATTTCAGAATTTTGCGGATAGAAGCACCTTGCCCTAAAAGGGTTAACGGTCGCATTAAATTAAGGTTTAAAAATTCAAATTGCACATAGGCACCATTTTTTTGATAAAGAAATATTCACCTTATTTAATGACAGGTAAAATGATACCATAATAAAGCCAATTACACTATATTATAAAACTGGTGGGAATCAAACAATCTGAGTAAAAGACACATCTCGTGAATATCACGGGAGCGAGAATTAAGAAGTTAAATAAAATATTATAACAGAAATAAAGTTCAACTAACTTGATTCAAAGCAGCCAATAAATTGTGCTTAATTCTAAAACATATACCCGATGTTACCATTTGTTTGACCCCTTGAAGGGCACTGGTATATGTCATATATCACTTAATTGTAATTCCCAAATACCACATTCACCCCAGAATTTAGGAATTAAATTTTGTTTCATACAATGTAAGCGAAGAAAAGCTTTTACTAAGTTTCATATAAAGTTTTTCATAAATACCGGTGTCAATCGATCATTTTAACATTTTAGCAACAGAAGTGCTTTGCCCTTGAAAGGGTTAAAGAATTCAGAAAAGATCCTCTTCAATTAACGAAACGCAACATTTATTTATAGAAAATGAATGGAAAACCTCACTCAAAATATATTATGACTTCACTTTAGATTAACTACATCTAAAAATGTAATAAAACATTCTCAACTTTTCCTAACCATGGATGCCAGCATCTCTTAATTATTCCTGAGTCTGATCTAAGACAAGCATGTTTTAAACCGAAAAAAATATATAAAGAATTGTATCTTCTTTCTATAAGGTAAATTTTAGACTTCATTTTAAAATTTTTGATTAAATAAAATTTCGTGAAAACATATTCGTCTTGGATTAGACTCTGGAATAATTAACCCCTTAACGCTCGAATTAAATTACGGTTTAAAAATTCAAATTGCTTATTGGCACCAGTTTTATGAAAAAGAAATATTCACCTTATTTAATGACAGGAAAAAAAGATACTAAAATATATGCAATTTCACTATTTTATAAAACTGGTGGAAATAAAACAATTTGAGTAAAAGACAGAGCCCGTGAATATGACGGGAGCGAGAATTAAGGGGTTAAGAGATGTTGTGATCTATGCTTTAACCGCTTGAGGGGCGGTGGAATACATTATATTCCACCTACTTTTAATTAAGATTTGAACCAGAAACTTTATATTAAGTTTTATTTTTATAACTTTGGTGAAGAAAAGCTGAAAAATTGCTTTTCCTTATTTTGAAATAAAAATTTTCAAATTTTCGGTAAGAATTCAACATTATAGAAACACAATTGCTTGCCCCTCAAAGGGTTAACCCGGGAATGTTCGCGCATATTTAGGATATGAACGATTAACACTTTATTACCAATAAATTCAAACAAAAATCATCATTTTATTTAATCGTTGACATTGCTCACAAACAATTTGATATGATTATAAATATATGATTCCTTCAATAAAATAATTTGAAGATTACTTTTCAAAAATTAGTGGTGAGAAATGTAATAGCCGTGCCCATCCTGGGTATGACATACCCTGCGCGTGTAATCCCGGGCTAAAAAAAAAATATAAGCTGTTGCCATGTAACAAAAATAAATTACAATAATAAAATTAAATCAGGTTTTACATCAAGGAGATACAAGAAAATATAATGAAAAACTATAGTACAAGATCTGCCTTCCCAAACGGACATACATTTAGAAAGATTACGCAGCAATCTCTATTATCCTACCTTAACCCTTAAATGCGCGATTTTTTATTTTGTTTCGAAAAAATTATTTATGATTCTCTAAAAGGTTTTTTTGCACAGGAAAAATAATGAAAAAATCAGACACACATTTTTTATACATTGCGTCTTTCTTTTCTTTTGTTGCGCATCTGCAATATAAGTAAAAACTACTGTCGTGTGGCTCTTTTGCGCTAAAATATTGCAAACTAGTAAATGTTTTTAAAAATATGTCTCCAAATACCTTATTTATATAATTATTTATTTTATAAAAATTAACTCTTAACCCTTTAATCTCCACGATACAATAAGTTCTAGAAATAAGGTAGTTCAGAGAATCTGACTTTACACCAGATAGTTTCAATGGTAAATTTTGCTTTATTTAAATACGAAATGTCTGTTATTAATTAAAGCAAATATCACTATTTTAATTTTCCGGTGTGAATCAGGTATATACGAATAAAAAAAATCCATTAAATTCAAAACACTGTTGTTTGCATATATGAAAAGCTGCGCACTAAAGGGTTAATTCAATTTGTATAAATAAAAATTAAGCTTCTGTTTGTCCTATTTGAATATCGATACTCTGAGCCTTGTTGCATAGAAGAATCGTATTATCTAATAATTAGAGAGAAGTAAAAAAATAAGCCACATTCATGTCAATTTCCTGATTCAAAAAGTTAATTCATTTTGGCTATTTAAAACTTATAAACTTTCAAAGTTAAATTACGGATAATGAAGCTTAAGAAACGACTAGAATTTCTGAAAATATATCTCTAGTTATTTCAGTAAATAAAATAAAATCTTCGAAATTATCTCTGTTGTATATATTCCTTTAGAAACCATGAATCACGAGAAATGCTTTTCAGAACAAGAGCCATTCGTATTCTCCTACCTTAATTCAATCTGTATAAATACAAATTAAGCTTCCGACAATCTTTTTGCATATTTGAATCCCAAACTATGCCAAATTGCTTTCTGTTCCCGAAAAAAAGAAGAAGAAACCTGAAAATGCTTTACATTTATTTATTTCTTTTTATCTTCGTTCCTGTTCAAATGTCTCAGCGTAAATACATTTATTTATTAGAAATCCTTTTTCCTACATCTCTCTTAAATTAGAGAGAGAAGGATTTAAAGCTTTTACGTAAAATGTGCTCTTTTGAGATTGAAGTAATTTTGAGAAAACAATACATTTAAGTCATTTTTTCGCCTTTAATCTTCAGAGGAAATGTCTTTTTAATTAGACATACCATTTAGACTTGATGACAATTACATTTCCTTTGAATTCGAAAACAAAGTGAGATGCATTGTACTGAGAAAATTCTATAAACATGTTTAGATAAATTATTCTTTATCAATATTTTTTCATACTATACAAAATAAATGTTTCAACATGTTAATTGTTTGCTAATTTTACTTATATTTTAAAAGCAAAGAAACTAATGGAAAGTATAACATAGGATAAAATTGGTTTAACTGAAATAGATAAAAAGGGAAATATTTATTAAATTTTATGTTATTTAATTGAAAACAAAGTCTCTACCAATTATGCCTGTACCTTTTCTAAAGGTATTTTAATAGATGTTTTTTGTATAAATATTTCTATGAAATATTCTAGATAAATAGAAATATAATAAAATATTTCATTGTTGACTTAAAATTCTAAAATTACAGATATAGAAAGATAAGAAACAAAATTTAAAATATGATAATTAGTTTATTTACATATTTATTTAATCCTTTTTTTCAAAACAAAATTCATAATTTTTTTCAGTATTAGGATAAACAAAAATAATGCAAGGATATTTTATTGAACTTAAAAACTTAAAAAAGCCGCTATCTTAAATATATGTTCAATTGTTAGAATTTAAATCCGTAGAATCTAATCACAAGAAATTTAACATGCTACAGTATACATTTTGCTTATCACTGTTCTCAATGCTCGATGTAATTAGGTTTTGTAGTTATATAAACATTTTCCCCTTGTTCACATCTTAATAATTGAACTAGGTTACGCGTCCCAAACTTTGTCACCTATTGCGGAAGGTTGAGACAAATTGAGTAGTGCATCCCAGCAGAGCGGAAATTGCTGGCCAGCAGCAAGATAAGAGCCGGAAATGATGGAGAAGAGCTGGCTGATGGTCTACCACTGCATGACCACTGCTGGACAGCTTCAGTCAACTTTGCTGTTGGAAATCATCAGATAAAATTCTGGTGGGCATCTATTTTATCTCATGCGCTGGCCCATCACTACATGGAAGTGCACGAACTTTTGCAGTATTATTGCTGGGAACCCTTACGATAGGTGGCGCTGCGAATATTGAAAACACTGAACACAAATCTGAAATGGATATCTTAACACAATTTAAGCTGTGAAGCTAATTTTTTTTGAAACGGTAAAAAATATAGCACCACTGACACCAACAAAATAAATAAGTAAATGAATAAATAAACAAATTCTTTATTACAACGAACTTTTTTTTTCTCCTTAAATCTGGTTTTACTAGGTTATAAAGGATTTCGGTTTTCATAGTTTACGCAGTTCAGAATCAATAATAAAAAAAGCGTATAAAATACGTAGGATTTCTATACAATAGAATAATTTCTATACCAGTTTAATGATTGGGAACGTAAATCACAAAATAAACAAACTTGAAATAGTGTAATGAGAGCTTGAAAACTGCGAGCAGTCGTAGCGTACGCTGAAAGCACTTGTTCATGTCCGATCACGCAAACCAAACGGCATCGAGCGCGGTCAGTACTTGAGAGGGTGATCACATGTCGTTCAAATACTTCTACAGACATTTCTATTATAGACACTTCTACAGATATTTCTATAGCTTTTTGTGAAACTAGCTTATAGAAAAAAGAGCCACAATTATTGTGCTTTGTTTTTGTATAGAATTCTATAAGAAATTTTTGCAAGGGAAAGTGCTGGGCCAGCAAAGGAATAGCAGTGGAATAGGTGCTAGCACTGCAAGAAAAGTGCTGGATTGAAGTTATGTGATGGCATACCAATGCTGGCCTGCTGTTGGCCATCACTGATGGGCCAGTTGCATTCGGCTCGGACACTTTTCGACAGGTTTAAGTAATGGCACCCTTGCACTTTACCGCTGATGGCACTGCTGGCTGCCATCTTTTTTTCAGCTGATGGCTCACTGTTTCTTTCTTTGCTGGGATTTCTCTTTTAATTAAACTTTTTAAAAGGCGCTAATTTCAGTCTTTTATGTATTTTGTAATAAACAGAGACACTGTATAGTGTTAAATGGTTTTCCTACTACTTGGTAGTCATTCGAAATCTACTGAATTTCATTCATTAACATTTTATGTCCCAAATTAATAAATTAAATAACTACCTCAGTGAAACTTTTTTCGCTTGTATTACTATGATATATTTGAAGATATATGCGTTAAAAATAAAAGATTTATTTTTTGTTTTTAATTACGGCTAATTACTTAAAATGGTGCTTCAAAGTACCTCTGGGTCACAACATTTATAAAAAAAATCAAGGTTTAGGAAAAAAACTATATCCAATTCTTTTCTTATTATTTTAATTTGACATATTATGCATATATCTAGATGTATATATGATTAAGATGTATATATGACTAGATGATGATGCTGTTGGTGATCAACAGTGATCATTTCGTCATCAGAAGGCTATTCTATAGCTGTATCACTATCGTTCAATGGAAAGCATATCTGAGAAAAATTTGAAACTTGTAGAAAAATCAAAATGATTCATAAAAATGCTAAAAGATATTTTTAGGTTTTTTTTTAAATCTGTAATATTCTTGAGTTTCGTTTTATAAAAATACAATATTTTTCTTAAAGAAAATGAATGCGTTTTTTTGCTTTATTATTCACCAATATCGTACGTAAATCATGCCATATCTTCCCCTATTTTGCTTCAAAATCCACCTGTCTGATAACCATGCATTCTTAGTAAATATATATGCTTTCATGCACCATTATTATTCAAATTATCAAAATCTAAGTATAAATCCTGTCCAACCTAAGTCCCGACAGTACTTAAAAGTACCGCTTTGAAAAAGGCTCCGTAAATGAAACAAACAGAAAATTTATTTTTAATTTGCATAATATATTGTCAAGTGATTTATTTCAAACAAGAAAAATAACGATCATCACCACTTTATTGATGGTACTAGGCACAATATATTCACAATTCTTACTATACTTAATATAGATTGGTACCGACTTCAAAAAGTAATTGATTACTTTTTGTATGTATATATTCATAAATTAAATCATAAATATGTAAATTGATCTCTTGTAAAAAATATTCTCCCGAAAATCCATGTTTGGTGGATATTAAATTCTATATATTAAATTTAGCGTTTTTATGCCGGTACATGACGTCCAATATGTGGTAACGTTTCGTAATTAGAGAATTTTGAAGAATTATTTAATTCCTTTTAGTGCTTTTTTGAAGTCGGTTAATACATTTTTTTTGAAAAGTTTATTTTATTTCCCACTTTTTACTTAGTCATACCATAATACATAATTATGTGCATTGACATATGATGGCACTTTCTGGGCTCTGATGTACTCACTTTGCTTGCAATGCCTAGAATAAATAGTGTGAAAATCTACTATCCAAACAATGGAGTTATGAATAAAGAGGAGGAGGCATATAGTGTACTGTCTACCAATTGCGAGTGAAGTAACTGAGTAGGTTGTCACAAGATGGCGGCTGATTTTTAATTATTTCCGATTAGCGCCGGGGCAAACTTCCCACCAATAAAATTGAACAGAAAATTTCGTCTTATTTAAGCGTCTTATTCATGGAAATATTTTCTCACAAGCATGCTAAAATTTCTATTTGTTTATACTGATATCAGTTTGCTTGGTAAAACAGTCAGTTTGTTCCACTGGTTGTCACAATATAGCGCAAACTCAAGACCTGACAACTACCAAAATAAACTTACACCAGTAAAAATTAAAATCTGTTTCTGCCTATGGTGAAGTTCAGTGGAATTCGATTAAGTGCAGAAGAAAAACTCCAACCGTAAAATACAGGAACTAGTAAAACTTTGTTAACATTTTTAAATATAGTAATAAAAGGCAATTTACTTATGCATATTAAATGGGAGAGAGAGGAAATCCGCAAATAAGAGGTATGCCTGAGCGTAATCTCAGACCACTAGGTCTGTTTACATCTTATCTGCTTGAGATCCAACAATTCAAGTGCGTGACTTTCATAAGAAGCATGTCCCATTTTACTAAACTTCGCCAAATTTCCAGCATTAGAACAGTGCACGAAAAGTAGACAAATGTTCATATTTGTGAGCCAAAATG
The DNA here is from genome assembly GCA_963932465.1 of Maratus speciosus. Lineage (NCBI taxonomy): Eukaryota > Metazoa > Arthropoda > Arachnida > Araneae > Salticidae > Maratus > Maratus speciosus. The sequence goes on from OZ010787.1 coordinate 443,762,739, forward strand.
ATTAGCCCAGAATCCAGCACCCCGACAAAACAATGAATAAATCGCGTGATGCAGAATGGTTGCCAGAAAAACGGTTCTACATATGTATATATCAGAGACGCCACGAAACCGGCAATAAATTATCTAAATAAATGATTATGTTAAATGATTGCTATATATAACTGCGCAATACCGAGAAAGGCATAAGCTTTAACACAACGGACAAATAAATTTAACGTACATGAAAAGTAATTTAAAGATAGCCTCAATATACTATCATTTTACATTTTGCTATATTATCTCAACGGCTACCTTTTACTTAAGTGAAGAATGAGACTTAATTACATTTCTCGTGGGCGACGCAAATGAAAAAAGGCAAAATAACATTCATTGAAATCAAAGGCAGGTGCATCTACTTCTTCTGTTTTTATTTTATTTTAACGGCCGCAGATGTTATTGAGAAAGCGGTTATAAATCATGAAGTGAAAATTACTGCATTACATTATAGCGGTTATTGAAAGAAAGAAAAAAAAAACAACGAACAGATAAGATTCGAAATGGATTTTAAGCATAGAGTTAAATAATAAATTTTAACATAACGAAGGGAAAAAACAACATGTTTCAAAAGCCAAAATAAATGAATTAAATTAATTTTTAACGAAAGAAAAGGATATGTGAGGAAATTCTGTCACACTGCCATTATTTATGACTGAAATTTTTCATTAATAAGGTTTTTAAATAAGGTGGAAATTTCTATAAAAATTTACTGGTGGAAGTTTCCTCCGGCGGTAATCAACCTCTGCGATAGCGGTTACAGTTGAAGCTTCACTATTTTAAGGTTATGTCTGCTACTCTTTATTAATAGTTCAATGATCCAAACAGTGTTAAAAATTTGTATCCTTAAATGTGCAACGATGCTGAAATCCAAAGAGCCGATCGCAGCGACATCTGCGGTATATTTTCAAGTTTAAATGCAAACATCGTATTATTACAGCGTCTAGACCAAATAGTCTTGAAGTTCTAGAAAATATGCTGAAGATTTCGCTGCGATCGATCTTTTGGATTTCAGCATCATTGGACATTTCAGGGATCCAATATTTTAGCACTTTTTTAAGTTTTACTGGGATAGTTTATTTCCGCACTATATATTCTAGATCATGTAGCCCTTACCTTTAAAATTACAAATATTTCCAAGCAAAAGTTAGGGATGCCTCATCATAAGACAAAATGGAAGCAAATTTGACACACACACGTGCTCAAATAGGCTCGTGGATAAGTTTCAGCTTCCTAGAACTGCTATTGCTATTTAGTGACGGTCAAGGGAAGTATTCAGCATTGTTTCCTAAAAGTATCATTGGGCATGCATGCAATGAGTGTATTTCAATTGGGATATAAAACTGTGGTACTTCAACCCCTTAACTGTTTCTTTGGACACAGTAAATTGAAAATAAGGACACGTTACCACCTATTTTTTAACTAAAATATTTGGCCCTCGTACAATCGAAAAAGGTATGCCATTTAAAAAACTAAAGATTTCTGTTAAAATTAAGTGGTATACAAAAGCTTTTAGTATCGAAGATAGCAAACTCTTTTTGCCCGAGCGGCATTCGGGCAAAACAGTTAAGGGGTTAAAGTACCTTCATGGCATAAAGGGTTAAAACATTTTCTGATTCGAAGTATGTTTTATTTTTAAAAAGCCGTATCTCGGAATATATGCATTAATATTCAAAACTAGCCAAGTCAGGTGTAACTGATATGTGTAGGGGTATTTCCGGTGCACTTATGAAATGCACTTATACTATACATATACAGTAACAATGCTATTTGAAAAAAGAAACTTTACGTACCCTGTTGTGTGAAGAAAATTGAAACTATACAACACACTTTGTTACACATGTGTAACAAAGAATTTACTCATCTTATACAATTGAGATATAAAGAAAACAATGCTTTAAAGCGCTTTTGTATTAAAATCAAAACACTTATACATATTAACCATACATCGCGTAGCGTTGCATGCATGAATTAATTAAAGTTTAACCTGCAATAAATAAATTCAGTTCCATAATAAATAAATTGGGTTACCACTTTGGTGTCCTATTTTATCCAGAATTCATAGCAAAAATTCTGAATGGAAATTTTTGCTTTATTTAATGACAGAAATCGTGAGAGTACCAAAAAAAAAATATTCTTTCGGAATTTCTGATACGAAGTTGGAATTTTCGGAAAGAAAAAAAACATGCCAAACTTTCTACAGTGGTTTCAAGTAACAACTATATTTAAAAAATAATATTCGCCTTACGTAGAAAAATCTGATATTAAACAAGGCTAAGAGATAATCTTTACAATTTCTTGTATCCAATTCTAATTAGAATATTAAAAAAAACATACTTCCAAAAGAAAAATTAATGCAGTGTTAATTTTTCAATAATTATAAAAAAATGTAAGACGTTTCAACTTAGAAACTACCAGTTAAATTTTCTAATCGAAAATTTCAAGCAATTTATAAGACGGCAATAGCAACATATAAAATAAAAAAATCTTGCTCCCTTATCTTTCTATTTAAAATTTCAGAGGCAATCATTTAAATACTACTTTTTTCAAAAACACACTTTTTTATAGCATAATTTTAAGAAAGGAATACTTGAAAAAAAAAATATTATCATTCTATTTCCGAAAGATTTTTTATTATAAGATAGAGACTTGAATGTGTTCCAGAAGTTTGCCGCTTGTTCTTGAGTAAATATTTAATTCTTGCTCACATTTTTTACTTTAGTTAAACACGCAGCGGAAAGCAATCAAATATTCGTAGAAAGTTCTCGAAGTAATGCATAATCTTTCTTTATCGCATTTGTCATGAAAAGATAAATGAGAAAACAGTTGTATCACAAAGTATTCAGAAAGTTATTGATTTAAATCGATTATTTTGAAATTTTGAACTTAAAATGTAGTAAAAAAAATGCAAAAATAATTTAGTTGAAAAAAGAATACCTATCTAAAAACAGGTTTATGGTTAAGAAAAATACAGGGTGTCTGAAAATTACATATACAACTTTGATATTGAAACTAAATTACTTTCAACAATTTCAACAGTGAAAAGAAAATAATAATTTTTACTTCAGTTAAACACGCAGCGGAAAGCAATCAAATATTCGTAGAAAGTTCTCAAAGTAATGCATAATCTTTCTTTATCGCATTTGTCATGAAAAGATAAATGAGAAAACAGTTGTATCACAATGTAGCCCCGATTTCAGAAAGTTATTGATTTTAATCGATTATTTTTAAATACTGAACTTAAAATGTAGTAAAAAACATGCAAAAATAATTTAGTTGAAAAAAAAATACCTACCTAAAAAACAGGTTTATGGTTAAGAAAAATACAGGGTGTCTAAAAATTACGTATACAACTTTGATATTGAAACTAAATTACATTCTACAATTTCAACAGGGAAAAGAAAATAATAATTTTTTATTTTTGTATTTTTAATCACTCTTGTTTATTTTGATCTCGCATTTTTAATATTTAATTTCATTTATTCATCCTTTTATGTTCCTATTTTTAATTTCATTTGAATAATAAAATTATGAATATTCAACATTTCTTTGTTTGTCCTTGAGAAAAAATATCATCCCAAAACATACCGCACCATGTAATTTTATCACCAAAGTATCGCAGAGAGGTGTGATTCGAATGGGAATACACTGTAAAAAAGCGGACTAAAAAACGAAGATTCAATTGGCAATCTAGACCCCAGTACAATTTCCGTTTCTTTACGGAAAATGTCCCCATAAATTACAGAAAAAATTCTGTTTTTAATTAGAAAAACGGAAAATTTTCTGTAATTTATGGGGTTAAATTTCCGTAAAAATACGGAAATAGTACTGGCGTCTAGATTGCCAGAAGAATCTCCGTTTTTAGTCTGTTTTCTATTACAAAGCTATATCTGAATCTTAGTTCTTTTGCCTCCAAAATTAGCACAGATTTAAATTTTCGCATTACCTCCGGTAAAAGATCTGCATTAACCAAAATTTTAAAGCCCGTCCCCTAAAATGTTTCGCCGTGCTTTTATATTTATTCTCACTCCAATCATGCCTATTGTAAATTGCTCCTACTTTATCGACGTAGTTTGATTCTTTCAAATATGTTATATTGGCATAGCTGTAAACTTTTACGCTTTCTTCCTCCGTACCACTAAAATTTTATAGTAAATGTTGTCGTATTTAATAGTCGAAATCTCACGATTAGACAAGACAGAAATCTCTATGAAATTTTAGTGGTATTAAAAAAGCATAAAAGTTGGCAGCTATGTATTGGGCTTGTCAGCCAGCTCAAGTTTTTTATCAGTCTGATCGGTCCATTAACATAAATTGTCTTAATTCTACTTACACGGTCTGTTTGAAAAATTGCCTTCATTTTCCGAGCCTGGGGTCCTTCCAGACATTTGTACTTCGGGTTCTATCCACAAACTCCAAAAATAAGAGGGGAAGTACTTATATACTAAATGTAAAATATCTACTACAGTTATGAATTAAAACAGTTTTCATCTACTCTGTACATGGGTAGTACCCTGTACCTACCCCCGTATCTATTTTGTACACCGCAGTAAATCGATCATCTTTAACTTGAGTAGCCTGTTATAGTCTACAAATAACAATAATAATTCATTTTATAGATTTAAAATTACATATATTTAGTTTAATTTCACTTTAAAAAGTCTAACAAAAAAATCTGGAGTTGGAGTTAGAGTCGGCTTATTTTTTAGCGAAACCGAATCCGACTCCATGATTCCGACTCCGACTCCGCAGCCCTGCTCACTATGCGGTCCGCGTTCCCAGAGTTACCGTTTTTTTTTTAAAAGAAACCTTATTTAGTTGCAAAATTTAAATATTCAAATAAAACTTTTAGAAAATAGCGGTGTCAAAATTTAGCAGACCCTACAAACACTTAAAAAAATCTACTTACAACAGCTGTCATTTTTACGTCAGCGCGTAGGCCAGGGGGCGGTGATCAGACCCTGATCCAAAGTTAACAAACAACGGCATACTTGCCAACTTTCAACTAAACTTCAGTAAAATGTGAATGAAATTGACCCAGGTTGAACACATAACTAACCAGAAAATTTATTTCATGTATCATTGTACATTTAATATCATGCTTCTTTACGAAATATATTTGTTTTCATTTCTTTAACAGTTTGAGGTCTAATCCCGAGTATCACTCGGATTGCCGTTTTCTGTGGAGAGAACCAATCCCGAGAGTCTCTCCGGGTCAACTTTTAACTCTCTGAGCTACTGGTATATACGTTCGTGGTCTTTTCAGATATTCTCTGCGAACCTTTGACTTTGAAAAAAAAATGTAGTAGCACTAAGCAGTAGTAAGTATAGGGTAATCATAAAAAAACTTCCCCGACTTATGTACCCCTAGCGGCCTAACCGCTCAACCAATCTAAAGGAAATTTCAAATTTAGTTATTTGAAGGTATGCGCTCGAGATCGTGATAATTTAAAATAATAGATCTCTTACGGTTACGGTTACAGTGAAAACATTTCGAAATTTTTGAATGGGAACACCATTTTTTTCATGCGCAAATTCATCAGCGCATTGAAAAACCATAAATGGTGTTGGAACGATACAGGTATGACTAAAATTGCCGGTGTAATATGGTGTCACTCAATCCTTATCAGTTCCTATGTAACGTAATATTCAGCACTCTAAAACAAATGATTACAATTTTATTTTCACAATGTATACACAAACATAACTCAAAAACGCATTTTAAAACAAATCTTACAACATTACTCAGTTCACAAGTGAAAAAAAATATTGGCTGCTGAAAAACATGTCTTGTAGCCACTTCTTCGTTCTTCGCAATGGTCTTTTTTCCAAGTCTTTTCCGCCGGCAATTTTCATCTTACGTGTAACATTCCAATGCCATTTATCGTTTTGCAATGCGCTAATGAATTTGCGCATGAAATAAAAATGGGGGTTGCCATTCGAACTGTTTTCACTGTAACCGCAACCGTGAGAGGTCTATTGTTTTAAATCATCACGATCTCGAGCGCATACCTTCAAATAAGTATATCTAAAATTTCTTTTCGATTGGTTGAGCGGTTAGGCCGCTAGGGGTTCATATATAGGGGAAGTTTTTTTTATGACCACCCTGTGTATGAAAATATCTATAATCAGAATTTAATTCGAACTTATTGTGAATCTTGTGGTGTTGCTCTTTGTGTTTAGAAATGTACCACACAAAAGCAAATTTTACTAAATAATGTTTACATGTAAATAAAACCTATTTTCAGATATTTGTACAACATTTGGGTAAGTTTTTTCTCAAATTTATATAAAATGTTATGTTGAAAAGTGTTGTTTTCTGATGCGGAACTTTTTAAAAATATATAAAACATGCTTTTTTCATTAATTTTTCATTAAATATTGATTTTTAGAATATTTAAATAGTTCCTTGATTATGAATAAGAACATTCTGAAATTTATAATAAAAAAATTATTAAGATACATATCTTCTAAGTACTTTTTAAAAAAGAATGAAAAGTACCAAATACCCTCAGTCCAGAGGGATGAGCCCATTCGGATGAAAAAGCTCAGACACCGTCCCCTGAATAATAGGCCTGAGCGCTGAAACAAAAATGGCGGCTACCGAAGGCGGGCTTTTTTTAATGTAGGTACGGTCCCTTAAATGTTGACACCAGTATTTTAAAAAAGATTTCTCTGACTTTTTTAATCTCAGAAAAATAAGGCGGAAAAAACTTTGAAAAATTATTGGTACGAATATTTAAGGGACCGTACATACGCTGAAAAAAATCCGCCTTCGACAACCGCCATTTTTGTGTCAGTGCTCAGGACTAGTATTCAGGGGGCGGTGGCTCAGACCTCAAAGCGTTAAAAAAATTCTGATTCGAAACATGTTTAACCCATTAAAGACGGAATTATTTTTTCTTTTTAAAATACAAAAATTGCATTTCGAACCACTTTTTCGGAAAAGCAATATTTATATTATTTTTTAGCAGAGTTTCTGTCATTAAAGAAAATGAAAAATTTTGTTATAAATTACTGGTATTTAAACAGCAAAAGGGTCGACAGCTAGCCCGTGACCATATGGTAACGCTAGTCCTTAATGTGTTAACCTGGGTCAATTTAACTCACATTTTACAGCGGAAGTTGGTAAATATGCAACAACTGCCATTTTGCGATTACATTCTAAGTTACTTCCTCGCAACCGGAAACACAAAACTAACTGTCTTCTCCTTTTTATTTATAGCTCCATTTTTATTAAAAAATTCTGAATTGTAATTTTAGTTTTAATCGATGAGAAACATTTTGTTATTATCTTAAAGGGAAAAATCCTGCTTTTGGAATTTCAGGCGTAAACTCGAAATTTCTGAATAAAAAAGCAGGCCAAAATGGTAACCCTGATTGCACCTATAATAAATGAAAACATAATTGATTCCAAATATATTTAAGCATAATTAAATGCATAATAAATTTTATTGTAAGATTTAAAGCTGCTAAAATCACAACATTGTACGCAGATTTAGGAAATATGTATATAAATATAAATATACAGGATGTTTCATAAAAGATGGGCAAAACTGTAAGAGGTGATAATACTCATCCAAACAAACCACTTTCATCAAAGAATGCATGGTCGGAAATAAAACGCAAACGTGCTAGAGGGCACCAAAGATGATATTGTTATTAAACCTCCATTTTATTCAGAAAATCGGATTCGTGCCAGAAATTAAAAATAGTATTTTTTGCTTTATTTAATGACAGAAAGTTTGTGATTACGTATAGTACCGATTCTTTTTTTTTAAATTTTCTGGTATGAATGCGAAATTTTGAAATAAAAATTAAGACCAAACTGGTAAACCTTTTATACAAGGCAAAAACACAAAAAGAACGATTAAGTGGCAAAAACAAGGTGGGAAACCGTTCTATGTACAATCGTTGAGCCTCTGAACCATTTTCCTTTGCAGATAAATTGCAAATCAGCCTTTTTACTATTAGTGAAGGGCAACATCTTTCTACACGTTCTTACCGCGATTGACGGTTGCACAGTCGGATTAGCGGGTGTTATGTATTAATCGAGGCGAAATTTTTCATACGCGTTCTTCTTCTTCCCCATATCAAATTTGCATGCTATTAGTGTCGTTCTTCTCACTATAACCTGCAACAGGAATGGAGCTGTTACGTTTACATCGACCAAGTTTCCAAATGCGCCAGAACATTTGCGTTTTATTTCCGACTACAAATGAAAATGGCTCAGAGGCTCAACGATTATACGGAGAGCGGTTTCCAACCTTGCTTTTTCCACTTAATCGTTCTTTCTGTGTTTCTGCCTCGTATAACAGTGTTGCCAGTTTGGTCTCCATTTTTATCTCGAAATTTCACATTCATACCAGAAAATTTAAGAAAAATAATCTGCACTATATGTAATCACAAAATTTCTGTCATTAAAGAAAGCAAAAAAATACAATTTTTAATTTCTGGCATGAATTCGGATTTTCTGAATAAAAATGGAGACCAAGCTGGTAATCCTGTCGTATAACAAGATCACCTTTGGTGCCCTCTAGCCCATTTGCTTTTTATTTCCGACCATGCATTCTTTGATGAAAGTTGTTTGTTTGGGTGTGTGATATCACCTCTTAAAGTTTTGCCCATCTTTCATGAAACATCCTGTATATTCGTACACGCAAATTTTTCAAAAGGGGTAACTTATATTTGAAGTTCAATTAATAACCCGTTTACGTAAAAATAAACATGATTGTATATCTGTCAAATTCAAAATTTCTGTCTCAAAGAATGTTGATCTCAATATTGTAAATAATAAAAAAAATATGTGATTTTGAATTAAACCTAAAAAATATCTAGAAATATTAGCATTTCAAACTAATTCAATATGTAAGAATCAGGGATGAAAGAGCCGCACCACAAATTACTGTTACACCAATAAATTTTAATAGTATTCTTCGCTTTATTAAATCTCGGAATTTCTGTGATTAAATATGGTGATGAATACTATAAAAATTTAGTGGTAGCAATCAGTCATTTGTAACGCATCGCTTTCATCCCTGTAGAATAAACACATATCCTTTCACAAAAAAAAATATTAGTTTAAGTATACGTCTAGTTTTACATGTTATCTAAGTTTATTATACCCTACAAAGTTTCCTATTGAAAGTTAAAAACTTGTATTTCATATTTGAAAAGTAACATATTTCTGCGTGAAATAATATTTTATTTCCCACTGTGGAATTCATTAGTGTCTTCTGTGACATATCTGTTTGATAATTTATTTCCTAAAACGGACATTTGATAACGAGATATTTGGAAATATGTTTGATATATTATTATTTTTAAAAGAAAAATTTCTCAAAATTTATGCATTGGAATTTGTAAGAACAGGTATCCGTATATGTTCTTGGGCATTATTTTCAGTTGTGAAGCTGCTCATATAATTTAACTTAATGTGATGATAATTATAGATTTTAAGTTTATAATATTTTAATCCTTTGAGCTCGGTTGGGTGAATTTCTTCCCTCTTAATTTTAATCTCTAATTGTCACAATGGCACTGGAATATTTGACCAAATTTATTTAAAAATAAATTAATGCATTTTTTTTTTGTGTATATAATAAACCGAATTTTTTGCTTTCAAAATACTGGTGCCAATGTGACATTTGGGTATTTTGAAGAAATTCATCCGTCAGAGCTTAAAGGATTAAGTTATCACGGCATATAGTGAATGAGATATAGTGGTGCCTGACTCCTTGCAAAATCCCAACACTTTGATTATTTTGTTTTATGAAAATTCCATTTTTGAAATAGAATTATAAAAAGAGTACATCGTGTACGTTGTGAGATAAAAAAAAATTGTTATTTATGTTTTTTCTTTCGATACCATTTCAAGTTTTTCCATCGCCCCCTGAATTCTAGGCCGAAGAGCTGAAACAAAAATGGCGGCTGCCGAAGGCGGATTTCTTTTAGCTTGTGTACGGACCCTTGAATTTTGATACGAATAATTTTTTAAAGTTTATTCCGTTTTATTTTTTTTTTGAGATTAAACAAATCAAAGAAATCTTTTGTAAAACACTGGTGCCCAATTTAGCGGACCGTACATGCGTTAAAAAATCCGCCTAAGATAGCCGCCATTTTTGTGTCAGCGTTCAGGCCTATTATTTAGGGGGTGGTAGTTTTTCGGTCAAAATTGTATAGCAGACATACCAAATAACAAATTAGGAGTCCCACGTAAATCAGGGCTCATAATGCTCTGGACACCGCCAATTTCTTACAGTTTATTTCTCCATCTTTAATCGCAGATGATTCTGCCATTAGATAAGATGAAAAAAATTACTTCAAAGTACTGGTGTCCAGAGCATTTGGATACAGCCCCCCCCTCCTAATACTAGGTTTGAGCGCTTATACAAAAATGACGGCTGTTGTAGGCATATTTTTAAAGAGTTTGCACGACACCTTTAATTTTGCCACCAATATTTCCCAAAAGTTTTCTTTGACTTATTTAATCGTGGAAAAATGAAGCCGGAAAAAAAGTTTTAAAAATGATTGGTATTTAAATTCAAAGGATCGTACAAACGCTGAATAAAATACGCCTGCGACAGCCGCCGTTTATGTTTCAACTCTCAGACTTAGTATTCAGGGGGCGGTGATTTGGAGGCCCGATTTACGCGGAACACTGGCAACACTATTCATGACAGTAATTATGCATGAAAACGGTATTTAAATAAGACCAAATTTTCTATTAAAATTTACTGCTGGAAGTTTGCCTCGATGGTAATTAGGTCCTGACCACCACATACCATTTCATCAGTAAATTGTCGCAGGCAGTTCAGCGAGGTCTCTGTCTGCAGCAGATTGTCTATTTTTCGAATATGATTGCAAATTTTGATGACTATATATTTTTGGATGAAGGCAGAACAAGGAAAGGCATAGTTTATATACATTTTCTTAAATCTTTATGGAATTTGAAAAGGTAAAAATTTGACGATACTAATTGTAAATGCACCTATCAAATATCTTCTAAAATGTATACAGACTTTACAGAAGCGGACATTTTAAATTCAGGGTCCGCACTTTATTTAATAATTCTTGTTTTAATTAATATTTTCAATTTCACTTTGTGATTTTTATGGCTAATCTTTTCCATTTCTAGCATTCAAAAAGGCAATCAGTCGTAATAGGGCAGTATTTACAACTTGCGAAATTTCTTCTATTCATCTGATCAGCCTTATATTTTATAATGGTTTTGACGTAGACTAAATGATTGAACTTTGCTGGTTTATTTTCGAAATTGAAATAAAAAATCTCGTAAAAACACTTTTCAGAAAAGCTTGTTGACTTCTCCAACTCAATTATCGAGTAAACCTTGGTCGTTGCGCAGAGTCAAGTTTCCATCTTGACCTCTTATTTGTTCAGAAATTCCGAGTAGTAATATTTGCTTTATTTATCAACAGACCTGCATTGGTTACACAAAGTAAAATTTCTTTTTTAGAATTTCCGGTATGAATTTGGAAACCCTACACAGTTGTACCCAACAGAACACCATAAGGTAGAATAATGAAGTAATACCGGATAATATCCGTCAGGTCATATGCCGGGAGGTTGCAGAGTGAGTGCCGCTGAAACTTCTTCCCTCGTAGGCTTAATATTTTAATTTAAGCTTAAATTTTTACCAGCGCTGAAATAGTCTGCCTTCTGCTTTTGCAGACCTGTTATGGTGTTGCAAATTGACTTTTTCAGGACTGTATTACTGCGCGCACCTGAAATAGCTTCGGCGGTTGGAGGGGTACTAGGCAAGAGTTTTTTATCCAGTATCTTATAAAATTCTATAATTAAATTTAAGTAAATTATTCTTAATATTTTATTTTTAAATTTTTGCAACATGAGCTCAAGAAATTTGTTTTTGTCCCCCCCCCCCCCACACACAGACACACAATTTTTTAAGATTTTCCTCCCGATACTGCCATGGATCGAATTCCATTTTAGTGCTTCCAGTCTATTATTGTCACGGATGTGAGGCACATGCGCTGCCGTCGAAATACTCAAGGCCAGAGGACACGAGTGTGACGTCATCACTAATCGACCGACTTGTCACTAATGTTGGAAGTTACACCAAAAAATTTTGAATAGCAATTTTCTTTTATTTTATTTGCGGAATATCTATAATCTTATAAAACAATAATAACTATTTAAACTTACTGGTGAGAGTTTGGAATCCCCCAATAAAAATTCAGCCAGATACGGCCACACTGTGGAATTCCGAATCTGGCTGAATTTTTATTTAGGGATCTCAAATTCTCACCAGTAAGTTTAAATAGTTATTATTGTTTTATAAGATGATAGATATTCCACAAATAAAATAAAATTTCAATTCAAAATTTTTCGGTGTGAATTCCAACACTAGTGAGAAGTCAATTGATTAGTGATGACGTCACACTCGTGTCCACTGACCTTGAGTATTTCGATGTCCGCGGCATAGGTCTCAGGCTCCTCGAGAAACAGTCAGAAGTCTCTCTGGACAACAATTTTGAAGGTTTGAGGTTTGAAAACGAAATTATCCTTCGGTTAGCATGTCACTTTTTTCAAAAGACCTGTACACTAGGCAAAGGCATATACAGGGTGTCCAGCGAATAAGACCCTGATTTCAAAATTAAATATCTCAAAAACAAAGATCAATAGAATTATGCGGTAAACGGTTTGTTTATTAGCTAAGCTGTAAAAATGTTATGCAGAAGTTGCAAAATTTAGTTGCAAAAACCGTTAACAGATGGCGCTGTAATCGCAATACTTGTAAACTGCTTCGAAGTCCAGAGCAATGGCGTCTCATTCCTAGATGGCTCCCTACGTAAAAACGAATATTGGGAAAATCCATTTTTTCACTGGGGTGATGTGCAGAAGTAGAGACATCTGGTCACAAAATTATTGCATGAGCTTTAATTTTAGAAAATTTGAATTAATAGAATTTTCAATAAAAAGTTTGGAAATCATTATAAGAATTTTTTAAATATTTTAATAAATTCAATCTTTAATGCCATATAATTATTTAAATCAAAATTCATATATTTAGAAAAATAATTTTGTACTTTTTATTTATTTTTTATATTTTTAAATCACGGCATAATATTTTGATATTATTGATTATACCTGAATTATTACAAATAAAAAAGTAATTTTTCACTTTTAATTTATTTTTAAATCACAGCATAATACTTTGGTTTTAGCACAACACATATATTTCTTTTCTTTGTAAACAAAGTTTTAGACACAGAAATTATGCATTAAATTATTTCTTTTTTAGAAGGAATTGATGATAAGTCATATCATTAACGTCAAAGCAAAAGTATTTTGGATGCTGTATTCCTTTCGAACTCTTCGGATCCTATCGCTAGAAGCTGCACCATATTTCTGTGCTCAATGATAAAAAAAATGAAAACGAGTTTTTAAAATTAAAATTATTTTAACATAATTAAATTTTTAAAAATAGAAACTTTGTATTTCTTCATTCAAACTATTCTCTACAATTAAAAAAAATGATTTATGAATCATTATTATAAATGCTCAATGATTTTTTAAAAAGGGGTTTCTTTTAACTTAATTAAATTTTAAAACCAGAAACTTTAGATTTTTTTTATTCAAACTTGTTTCACAGTTTAAATAAATATTAAAAAGTGAAGATTTCCTTTTTTTCGAATCCTCCTCTACTTGGATTCGATTCCACGATCTACCAATTAGGAGAGAAAAGACATACCACAGAGATATTGGTAAACGGACCGAAGTAGCTTGTAACAAAATTTGAAACAAATCTGAATTCTGTCAACACATGGCTCCGCTTCCGCACATTACCCAAATAAAATATTTTTTAAGTTCTTATATAATGATTGCTAAACTTTTTATTGAAAATTCTATTAATTGAAATTCTCTAAAATTGAAGCTGAGGCAATAATTCTGTGACCAGATGCCTCCACTTCTGCAAATCACCCCAACGAAAAAGCGGTCTTTCCCCAATTTTCGTTCTTCCATAGGAAGCCATCTAGGATTGAGACGCTAGGGCTCTCGACTTCAAAACACAATTTATAGGCATTGCGATTACAGCGCCATCTGTTAGCGGTTTTTGCAACTAATTTTTGAAACTTCTGTACAACATTTTTACAGCTTAGCTAATAAACAAACCGTTTACCGCATAATTCTATTGATCTTTGTTTTTGAGATATTTAATTTTGAAATCAGGGTCTTATTCGCTGGACATCCTGTACATGTATCGGCGTGCCTGATATAAATTGAATCCCTAAAATTGCCACGTATATTATATTTTTTATCATATAGTGAAAACAAATGATTTATAAAGCTCGACTTCGTTTAAGGATTTTACCTATAATATTTTAGAATTAAATGCCTAAAAATTAAAGTCGGTTTCAACAAAATAAACAAAATGTGTAACATAGCACAATGTACACAATATAATAATTTATGTTGTATTTAATCATTCCTTTATTATTTTCCCCTTTTTCAAAATTTTATTTGGGATTCTTGATTAAATATTGTATTTCAATTTTCTTAGGCACAATAAATTTAACAAATAAATTCTGAGATTTATTCTTAGTAGTTTATGCGATTAGCTTCCGGAGGGATTATTTTAACAGAAACTTCTTTGTGATAAGGATTTGAACTTAAGATTTATATCTCGTGAATAACACAGTCACAAAGGGCATCATTTAGATATAATTATTCACTCGATGCATTTATTCTATTTTATACTTATTGCTATGTCAGATATAAACTATAAATTTCACTTGATATCACAGAAAATGCTTTACCTTAAAATGTAAAGAAAATTTACACGTATATTTGAGGAATATTTTTTTATTTTAAATAACCTTTCGAGATTAAAAAAAAATTTCTTGAAGAACAATTATGTGAGAATTATTCAAAGTTTATATTGTGAATTTCCATCTTAATTTGAAAATTCCCTTAGACATGCTATTTAAAAAAGGAAACAGTTAAAATTATGCACAGTCAGTATCGGATATATGGTCACCCATGATGTCCTGAAAAATATGACCTTATAAGCGGGATGACCTTATATGCAATGTAAACAGGAATTTTACTTTAGACAATAAAATATAATTACTATGTTAGTTGTATTAGTAAAATAATGTACAAAGAAGCCATGAAGATGCAATTTATAAAAGAGGAGGTATAAATAGGGTATATAAATAGGTATATAAATAGGTATATAAATAGGTATAAATAGGAATATCTTTACACTTAAATTTTTGAATTGATGACTGTAGTATAGTAGTAAATATTATTTCTTTATTTAAAACTAGCGAACATGTCAGGCGTTGCCCGGGTACGTCAAAAAACAGCAGGAATTACGAAAAAGCTCTGAAAATCACAATAAGATATCGCGAAAAAATTTTAAATCGCTTCTCAGGTTTTGAAAAGAGAAAAAAAAAATTATATGTTGTGTTCGAAGATTGTAAGTTGATTCCTTTCACTAATGTGGAAAAATAGTAGCAAATCGCTAAAATACACTAAATATCACATACAAAATTCCCGAAAAATTCGAAAATATACGAAATCCGAATAAGCTTTATTGAAATGAGGGCAGAATGTACTTTAGGTCAAAAATGGAATGTCAAAAAATGGCAGCAGATCGAGAAGGAACGTAAAAAATCGCATTAAAAATCACACAAAAAGTTCAAAAATCACGAAAGTCAAAATTTACTATAATTGGATAAAAGTTTCAAATCTAATTCCTTTGACCTGTGGGCTCTCTTAAAATTTATGTTTTCGAAATCATGCTAAGCATTAGGTCATGTTACTTTTATTCGTAATTAATTTACTTGGACTCCCTTAAATATAATTAATATAATCTCTTAAGTTAATATTAGTTTTTGTTGCATTAAAATATCTCAATTTGTTGATTTTCTGTAAGCAAGTAAACCCTATTCTTTTACAGTGGAAGTCTATGGGAATTTGTCGAAATATTAGAGATATCGCCAAGTTGGCGTCAGTTTTGGCGACTAATTTTGGTCGCCAAATTTGGCGATATATCACCAAGTTGGCAACAAACTTGGCGTTATTTGGCGACAGAACTGGATACCCCCTACGGTAACCCCCCTTATAGGTATGGGGATGCATTACATGCTGTTCAATAATCGCATAAAAAATTCGCTAAAAGTTCAAAAACTGCTGTACGAATTCCGGATAAACTTTTTTGAAAAGAGAACAAAATTTAGTATATTGGGTTAAAAGAAAGAAACCGTATTCTTTTCCCGTGGAAAAATCGAATTAATATAATCGCTTAAGTTAATATTAGTTTTTGTTGCATTAAAATATCTCAATTTGTTGAATTTCTGTAAGCAAGTAAACCCTATTGTTTTACAGTGGAAGTCTATGAGAATTCGGCGAAATATTAGAGATATCGCCAAGTTGGCGTCCCTTTTGGCGACTCATTTTGGTCGCTAAATTTGGCGATATATCGCCAAGTTGGCGACAAACTTGGTGGCATTTGTGCGACAGAACTGTATTCCTCTACGGTAACCTCCTTATAGGTATGGAAATGCATTAAATGCTGTTCAATAATTGCGTAAAAAAAGTTTTAGCACAGTTTTAACGGACGAAAGGGCATAGCCGGATAACCATTGGAAACATGCCTTTTAATCAAATTTCCTGATTTTTTTTCCTAGACCTAGGGACGTATCTGACGATATATTTCCCCTATTATCACCCTATAAATAAAGATATTTAATGCGATAAAAATGGTTTTTCGATTTTTTAAAAAACGGATTTTTTTAAAAACTGCTGCACGGAATTTCATGCTATTAATTGAGGATATATAGATACCAAAGATGCATAACTGGTAATTTTTGTATAATTTTCTCAGGGTTCGTACGCTTCAAGGACGTTTTACCAGAATTTTTGTAAAGTGATATTAATGAAGTGATTTAATAAAAAAAATCTATCTTCAGATATAGAGACCAGTATTTTAGGAAATTCCTGGTACTAAAACACCTAAAATCCCAGGAATCCCCTGATGCGTACGAACGCTGTTTCTGTTCATAAAAACTGTGTGAAATAGCGAAATAAAAATTTAAAAGTATAAAAATCATATCTTATGGTTATCCGAAAATTACCATTTTCTTGTAAAAAAATCTCCACATGTGCTCGTATATTCCATATAAATGCCGAAAGTTTGCGTTGGGTACTACATATAAATATTTACAAAAATGTATATTAAAATTATTGAAATTCATTTTAAGGCGTTATTTGAGGAGGAGCTACTTAACTTGAACATCCGAAGAATTTTTGGAACAAAGTCAGCAGACAATATGTAAACTGATGTATTTTAGATTCCATTAGCATATAAGCCATGTTTTTCAACATCTTGTTCATTTTGATATCGACAGTGTTGAGAATGTTGCTCATGTGTTCATTAAAATTTAAAATACAGCAGTTCTGTAACTGTTTATTCTAAAAATTCTTCGGGTGTGGATGTTGAGTAGCTCCGCCCAAAATAACGCCTCAAAATGAATTTCAATAATTTTGATATACATTTTTGTTAATATTTATATGTAGTACCCAACGCAAACTTTCGGCATTTATATAGAATATACGGGCACACATGGGGAATTTTTTACAAGAAAATGATAATTTTCGGATAACCATAAGATATGATTTTTGTATTTTTAAATTTTTATTTCGCTATTTCACACAGTTTTTATAAAGAGAAAATTATACAAAAATTACTTGTTATGCATCTTTGGTATCTATATATCCTCAATTAATAGCATAAAATTCCGTGCAGCAGTTTTTGAGAAAATCCGTTTTTTAAAAAATCGAAAAACCATTTTTATCTCATTAAATATGAATATTTATAGGGTGATAATAGGGGAAATGAATTGTCAGATATGTAGCTACATCTAGGAAATAAATCAGGAAATTTGATTAAAAGGCATGTTTCCAATGCTTATCCGGCTATGCCCTTTCGCCTTATTTAAGGACATATTTTCCATAAGAAAATATTGGTACCGAAGAATTTCTTAGTCTGGAAATTCAAGGACCCGTACGAACCCTGGTTATGCATCGGCATCAGGTTTTATTTAACTTTTAACAACCACTATATTTATATAGTAATATTAATCCTGTAAAAAGTACAATATTATGCTATTAAATAAAATTAAAAATCTATCTTAAAATTTCTAGTGTCCAGTCCTTAATATAAGAATAAAAAACACAATTCTAAAAGAATAATTTATGCATTTAAGGGTTAAGTTTTACAAAATAAAATTCATATAAAATAAGTTACCTAGATTAATGCTTATTAAAATAATTACTAATTTTGCACTATTTTAGTTTTAACAGTAGTTTTTGCATGCGTTGCATACGTGCAACGTATTGTACGAAAAATATATCATTTCTTTCATTATTTTTCCTGTGTAATAAACCTTTCTGAGAATCATATATATTTTTTCCGAAGCAAAATAAAAAATCATGCATTTAAGGGTTAAAGAACCTGCAATAAAATAATGTTTCATATGCAACTGCTTTGTACTTCTGAGTCCTATCACGATGCAAGTTATTCAGGCATAATCTTGATTTGTATATACCGAGTGTCCCAAAAAGGACTGACTGATTTTAAAATTCAATAACTTGTAAACGGTGACAGATATTTAAAAAAATTCTTGCAGGAGGGTTATGCATAAGGTCAAAAGTTTTTTTACAGTGATTTTCAATTTTAGTTCGAATTACAAACAATAGATGGCGCTGCGATCCATAGACGCTGAATTCAGGCTCGATTTTTGTTACTTCGTGGCCCGGATAATACATTTCCATCTCCTTTTTCAGCATGGAACAAGAGAAAGGACCAGAAATTGAGCCTGTATTTAGCGACTATTGCTTACAGCGCCATCTACTGTTTGTAATTCGAACTAAAATCGAAAATCACTGTAATAAAACTTTTGACCTTATGCATAACCCTCCTGGAAGAATTTTTTAAATATCTGTCACCGTTTGCAAGTTATTTAATTTTAAAATCAGTCAGTCCTTTTTGGGACACCCGGTATGTATATAATCATTTTGGGTAAATATTCGCTATGGTGACTCTCATCCTAACAATGGAGTTATGAATAAAGAGGGGGTTTTACTTCGTTATAAATAGGCTTCATTTTATAATGATTTCTGTATAAAAAAGCTTCGCACTCGTTTTCGGAAAATCTCCTGCGCCTGTACGTATTACGGAAACGCCTGATTTAACTACGGAGTTATGAGTAAAGAGGAGGAGACATGTAGTGTGGAGTCTACCAGTGGCGAGTGAGGTAACTGAGGAGGTTCCCACAAGATGGCGGCTGATTTTTTACATCAGCTCAACAGTTTCTGATTACCGCCGAAGCAAACTTCCACCAGCGAATTTTGAATAGTAGTGCGTAGATTTTTTGCGTTATTTTAGCGACTTATTTATGCAAAATTTCTCTCACAAATATGCTAAAAATGCCTATTAATTTTTTCTGTTGGAATTGGGCCAGATGTTATAATTTCTTTCACTGACGCTCACAGGAGGTTGTTTAGGTTATCATAATATGGCGGAAACGCAAGGTATGACAACCACCGAAGTAAACTTCAACCAGTAAGAATAAATGCATACTTTTGGCTAAGATTGTGATTGAAATTTTACATTAATAAGGCTTTTAACCCCTTAATTCTCGCTCCCGTCAATATCTCGGGCTGAGGTGTCGTTCGTTATTTCTCGTGCCCGTCATATTCTCGGGCTGGAGATTTAATTGCTGGAAAAAACTTCTGAAACCAGAAAAATTGAACTGGAATTTCCATTTGAAGTCTTTGAATATTAGCACCCTGGTTTGATTTGTACGATCTATAATTTGCCATAGATTTGTCATAGATTTGTAATATTTTTGTCATTTTGATATTGATTCTGATGAATCAAGCCTTTCTGATGATAACTGGAATATTAGCCCCTTCACGGTCGCTTAATATTTGAAAAAAACCATCAAAAGTGTACCTATTTTTTTTATTACAGAAATTGAATAATTATAAGGTTTCTAAATAAAATACGCAATTAGTTTATTTTTAAGGCGAAAAAACAATATTTTATAGCCATATTCATATTTGTATAAAAGCCATCATGCGAGAATTATGTGTCTTAACTTCTTAAGCTCCGCCCCCGATAAATGTAGGCTACTATCTTTTAATTCAGATTGTTTGACTCCCACCAGTTTTTTTTTAAATAGTGTAAATGGCTTTATTTTCGCATCATTTTATCTGCCGTAAACTACGGTGGTGGGAATCAAACAATCTGAATAATAAAAAAAGGTAACCCGCATTTATCGGAGGCGGAGCTTAAGAGGTTACGACACATAATTCTCGCATGATGGCTTTTATACAAATATGAATATGGCTATAAAATATTGTTTTTTCGGCTTAAAAATAAACTAATTGCATATTTTATTTAGAAACCTTATAATTATTCAGTTTCTGTAATAAAAAAAATAGGTACACTTTTGATGGTTTTTTCAAATATTAAGCGACCGTGAAGGGGTTAAATAAGGAAAAAATTTCTATTCAATTCAATCGATTCAATTCCACGAAAGTAATGAGCCGCTTCGAAACCGGTTGCAATAGAAACTTCACAATTTTGAGGATGTACCAGCTCCTCGTTATTCATAGTTACATCATAGTTCCATGATTCCAACACTAAAAATTCCACAAGGTAAGAAATCCCCTCCACATGCCTAATTGCAAGAGGGAAAATTTATCCAAATATTAATGATTGCCTTAATTATGACAGAAATTCTGCGTTTAAATAAGTAGACACTTACTATTTAAAAATATTCGTGCAAGTTTGCACTGCTGTAAGCAGTTTTTATTCAGCTAGAAGAAGGGTTCCCAACATTTTAACCACTAGCCGTAGAGTTACTAGTAATTTTGTAGAGTAATCGTCCCTTTACTTAAACGCAGAAAAATAAATCAAGTTCTGCTATTAAATAACATGAATATTATTCTACAAAATTACTGGTTCCTCTATGACCCCCGGTTGAGTTGGTAGAAAACCCTGATCCAAGAAAATGAAAATACAAATTTTATAAATAACAGAAGGTCAAAAAGTTTTAGTACATGCTCAAAGACACATAAATTTTAATTAAATAAAAATTATGCAACAAATAACTTCATATCTGTACAAAAATAATTTGGATGTGTGTTCCGTTGTCACCTAAAACGAATGTTGTTAGTTCACTACTTTTATAAAATTCAGATTGCTTGATTGCCACCACTTTTTTGAAATAGTATGACTCGCCTTCTTTTCACTTTATTTAATCTGTCATTAAATAAGGCGAATATTACTATTTCAAAAAAGTTGTGGAAATCAAAGTATCTAAATAAAATAAAAGTAGCAGACAGGTCTCACTGAGACAAATAAAGTTAGGTAACACGAATATAAATCCACGTTCGAAACTTATTTATAACTGCTCTATGTAGGAATATTTGTGAAAAAACTTAGTTCAGAGGACTGAAACTTTGTAAACGTGTATGAAAAAATTTATGAATCCTATAAAAGAAGAAATAAAGAAAATATTTCTTTAACCACTTACCTGACACATTTTTTTTTTTTTTTTTTTTTTTTTTACACCATAAACTAAAAACATTGAGCCAACACCTTTTTTTAAGTACAAAAATATTTGCCTTAAATAATCGAGAAAGCTCTGCCATTTAATGAACTGAAGATTTCAGGTAAACATTAGTGATGTAGAAAGCTTTTAGTAACGAAGCAAGCTAACTTTTCTTGCCCGAACAGAGTTCGGGCAAAACAGTTAAGTAGTTAAAAGAAGAACGGCAACAGCGATAAATTTGAGCAATTCGAAAAAAAATATTTTTATTCCAACCACAAATATTTTCATAAAATAAGTTATATATGCACCATACAGTAATGAGTTAAATAGTATTAGGTACAAATTCTGGTATAACACATTTTTGTAAAAATTGGGTTAAATTTCAGGTCGTTCCAGTTTAAATGTGCGTAACCCCTTGCATAGATTCTATCTTCCCAGCAAAGAAAGAAACAGTGGGCCATCAGCTGGAAAAAAGATGGCAGCCAGCAGTGCTATCAGCGGTAAAGTGCAAGGGTGCCATTACTTAAACTTGTCGAAAAGTGTCCAAGCCGAATGCAGCTGGCCCATCAGTGATGGCGAACAGCAGGCCAGCATTGGTATGCCATCACATTACTTCAATCCGGCACTTTTCCTGCAGTGTTAGCACCTATCCCACTGCTATTCCTTTGCTGGCCCATCACTTTCCCTCACAAAAGTTTCTTATAGAATTCTAAAAAAAAAAAACAAAGCACAATAATTATGGCTTTTTTTTATAAGCTAGTTTCACCAAGAGCTATAGAAACATCTGTAGATGTGTCTATAGAAATATTTGAACTGTATGTGGTCACCCTCCCAAGTACTGACAACGCTCGATGCTGGTTGGTTTTCATGTTCGGACATGAACAAGTGCTTTCAGCGTACGCTACGATTGCTCGTAGTTTTCAAGCTCTCATTACACTATTTCAAGTTTGTTTCTTTTGTGATTTACGTTCCCAATCATTAAACTGGTATAGAAATTATTCTATTGTATAGAAGTCCTATGTATTTTATACGCTTTTTTTATTATTGATTCTGACCTGCTTAAATTATGAAAACCGAAATCATTTGTAACCAAGTAAATCCAGATTTAAGGATAAAAAAAAAAGTGCGGTGAAATAAAGAATTTATTTATTTATTCATTTACTTATTTATTTTGTTGGTGGCAGTGGTGCTATATTTTTTAGTTTAAAAAAAAATTAGCTTGACAGCTTAAATTGTGTTAAAATATTCATTTCAGATTTGTGTTCAAATACTCAATGTCTTCTATATTCGCAGCGCCACCTAGCGTAAGGGTTCCCAGCAATAATACTGCAAAAGTTCGTGCACTTCCATGTAGTGGTGGGCCAGCGCATGAGATAAAATGGATGCCCACGTGAATTTTATCTGATGATTTCCAACAGCAAAGTTGACTGAAGTTGCCCAGCAGTGGTCATGCAGCGGTAGACCATCAGCCAGCTCTTCTCCATCATTGCCAGCACCTATCTTGCTGCTGGCCAGCAATTTCCACTTTGCTGAGTTTTAGGCTTTTTTCTTACCACTGAAATTTAATAGAATATTTTCCTTTATTTAATCTGAGAAATCTGCAATTAAATAAGCCAAAACTTTCTTTTAAATTTTGGTGGCAAGAAAAAAGCGTAAAAGTTAGCAGCTGTGCCCTGTACATCCAGGACGTATGTTGCATAGGTACTGAATTTATCTTAGGCTACTACCAGACGTACAGCGCGTACGCCCCTGTGGAATATGAAAATACAAATTTACATTAAACGCTGGTATATACATCCGTACTTGAAAAATACTGTTTGTGTATCAAGGGGTAAAATATAAAAAACTTTTTTGTATTTTTCTTTAACCCCTTAATTCTCACTCCCGTGATATTCACGGGCTGTGTCTTTTATTCAGATTGTTTGATTCCCACCAGTGTTATAAATAGTGTAATTGGCTTTATTAGAGTATCCTTTTACCTGTCATTAAATAAGGTGAATATTTATTTTTCAAAAAATTGGTGCCGAAACGCAATTGGAATTTTTAAACCGTAATTTAATGCGACCGTTAAGGGGTTAAATAACTGGAAGATATTTTGTGTAACTGAACAGTTAAATGTTCTGATCAACACTGTCTAAACATTTAAAGAAAATATTACGTCTGAATCAGAATTTTAAAATTAAATAGGCATTTTAAATCAGACATTTAATAAAGCTAAAAACAAAACATAAATAAATTTTATGTTTTGTTTTTAGCTTTATTAAATGTCTGATTTAAAATGCCTATTTAAAATTAAATAGTCATTTTAAATCAGACATTTAATAAAGCTAAAAACAAAACATAAATAAATTTAATTATAGTATACCTTCCAAGTTTTAGACAAGCTCCTTAACAGTATAAATTTCAATATAAAACCAAAGCTGTTGTTTACCCTTTTTACGTCCAAAATTGAGCATTTTAAATATTAAATAACAAGGGTTATTAAACCCAATTCCATGCGTATAAGCCGCGGCTCCAAGAAATCTGTTTCCTAAAAGAATTTCTCTTTGGTAAAATGTAACATTTTTCTACTTGGAGTTTATTTGACTTTATTAAAAAAATAAAATTTTCGGTTTGGAACAGACTTAAGTTAGCCGTGGATTATACGACGGAAAATACTGTATATTTCACAGTAGTACCACATATTCTGGTGGATTGTACATGATTCGTTTACAGGAGATTTCTAAATCTTGTAAAGCAAGTTTGTAGAAAAAAATCTACTTTTAAAATCATTGCAATTAGATTTAGTTATTTTATGGGTTTTAATAAAATCGCAGATTTCGAAATATTAAACTAATTAAATCTAAAATTAATTTTAACCCTTTAGAGCGCAGCTTTGCATAAGGTGCGTCCCAGCGAAATAAAGCCACCGTAATTGTGTGCCGTAACTGGGCACGAAATAAACAAATAAGAACGAAACAAATATATTAAGTAAGTCTGTATAGAAATATATATTTACAAGGAGTAACTCACTCTCTGCCCCACCTGGGCAGGAGAAAAAGATGAATGCATAAATAAGAGGGGGAAAAGTGTCCCGCCGAAATAAATGCACTGCCAATACTAGTATTTATTGGTAACTACAGGCATACGAGCTGCTGAGTTCAACATGTTTATGACGTCAGGAAATTGTCAAATACTTGTTCTATGCCAGTCGAACTTTGTGCAGAATTTAGAAGGTTGTACTGTCTAATTCTCCTGTAGTATTGCAATGGGAAAGAAAACCCAGCTATCAACGTTCGAGAAAGGACAGATAACATCTTTTAAGGAACAAGGTCTTTCACATAGACCAATATCTAAGCAAATCAAACGATCTGAAACCGTAATAGGCAATTTTATAAATCAGGGCAATGCGTACGGATATAAAAAAGGTGTACCCGCAGAAAAATGACTTCCAGGCAGACAAGAAAAGTTTTGCGTCGTCTTTCACGGGGCGTCATTTCCCTAAAAACAGTTGACCAAAGAGGATAACATCCCAGTGACAAAATCAACACTGTCACGAATTGAAAAATGCACAAGCAACTTGCGATATAAGAAAATGAAACAGCAGCCCATGTTGAAAGCTATCCCCATGCTAAGGACAGTCGACTGGGCCAAATACCATAAAACCTGGAACGACCAGTGTCATCGTGTTACAGTCTCAGATGATAAAAAAAATAATTTGGATGGGCCAGCTCGTCATGCTTTCTGTTGATATGACATGAGGAAAAAAGAGGAAATTTTCTCCAAAAGACAGCAAGGTGGAGGCTCATTAATGGTGTGGGGAGGCTTCGGCTATGGGGGTAAACATAACATGGCTGACCTGTCAGACCGCATGAAGGGTACAGATTACCAAGCAATGCTAGAAAACCATTTACTGCCATTTTCAAAGAGAATTGGTTGACTAAGATGGAATTTCCAGCAGGACAAAACCTCCATTCACGTTGTAAAATCGTCCTGGGAATGTTTTTTGGATAAGCGAGTGCATGTCATCCAATGTCCTGCCTTTTTTCCTTGATCTCAATCCCCAGGAAAATGTGTGAGGTATCCTCAGTACGACTGTATATGGTAATGGTAGAATGTTTCAGCCCGTGGCAAATTTGAAGGACATCATTGAAGCATGGAAGAATATTGATGCTACTGTCCTCCAAGGAATGGTAAATTGTATGCCACATCGTATATTTAGATTCATATATATCCATGGTGGATATATTGTCTATTAACGGTAGTGGCTTTATTTCGGCGGGACACCTTTCTCCCTTCTTTTTCCTTAAATTAATTTTTTTTCCTGCCCAGGTAAGGCAGGGAGTGAGTTACTCCTTGTAAATATGTATTTGTACATAGACTTTCTTAACATATTTGTTTCCTTCTAATTGGTTTGTTTTGTGTCCAATTACAGCATACAATCACGGTGGCTTCATTTCGGTGGGACACACCTTATATGCAAACAACAGTGTTATGAATTTAATAGATTTTTTTTTCGTATATACCTAATTCACACCAGAAAATTAAAATAATGTTATTAGCTTTAAATAATAACAGACTTTCCTCATTTAAATAAAGCAAAGTTAACCATTGAAACTTTCTGGTGTAAAGTCAGGTTCTCTGGACTACGTAATTTCTAGAACATACTCCATCATTGGAATTAAAGAGTTAAAGGTTAAGCTTTATAAAATAAATAATTACCGTAATTTCCGGTGTATAGCCCGCAGATCAAAGAATTCAGTTTGGACCCAGAAATTTTATTCAGTATTTGAAGACCAATATTTACCGTGATCTAAAAAGTTATATTTTATTTTAAAAAATTTCTGAGTCGAAACACGATTGTTTGATGCGCGGGCTATACACCCGAAATTACGGTATATAAAATAAGTTATTTGGAGACATACTTATTAAAATATTTACTAATTTGCAATATTTTAGCGTAAAATAGCCACACAACAGTAGTTTTTATTTATATAGCAGATGTGCAACAGAAGAAAAGATTGACTTTTTATATGAAAAATGTATCTCTGATTTTTTTCATTATTTTTCCTGTGTACTAAATTTTTCAGAGAATCATACATAATTTTTTTGAGACAAAATAAAAAATCGCGCATTTAAGGTTTAAGATTCCTAACTGCACTAATTAAAAAAGTAGAATTTTTCTAGAAGGTTGTTTTACAAGATTACACAACGGATTACCTCCCCTAAATGAAGCATGTAAAATTACATCAGAATAAGTGATCCACTGACATATACACCTTGGTGAAATAACTCTTTGCGGTCGAATGTTGGCAAATAACTGCCAAGCCTTATAATCGCGCCCGTCGGCCTAATAGTTCGCAGTTTTCGTGGTTTTCTTCGAGCCATGGATTTCCATGCGTAAATACGGGTTAGGTTTCCTTAGAAAGACTCCCACGAAGAGCACTCCCCCCTCGGGCCTATATCCCTAGTGTAGATAACCGGCCGTCAAAAATCAACCAACCGCCA